>VMOF01000002.1:64906428-65504591 GCA_011764245.1 Trialeurodes vaporariorum
CACATGCTGTGATTTAACGGGATGACCCTGTAAGTCTGTAAGTCTCCGTAAGTGCTTTAAAATTTGATTGAATATCATTCAGTTTCAAGTTAACTCCAATTCGTTTTCAAAGGTTGCTTTCATTTTTTGCTTATCAAAGGATCATGCAGTCATTCTCAAACATGAAAGTTTCCTCTAATTTTTTAAGCCCCCCCCCCTCCCCCCCTGAACACACAATGTAAACGAGGAGTATTTTCCCTTTCTTTTAGCTGTATTTTCCTTCTTCCACCAAAACCAGATGATTTCATTTCTGGTCAAACTAGGTACCCTGCCAGGCTAGATATTCCATACATCACCACGATGCAATTTTTGTCTTCTTGAATTATGTTTTTTGATTCTTTGTTTTTTTTTCTCCTCTTTAAATGATAGACAAACAATATAAAAAACACAAAGAGGTTAAATTTTTAATTACTTTATTTATCAATTAAATAAAAAAACAAGACTTGCATACAAATTTTAAGTTGATCTTTTTCAGTTTCACGTTTCATTGTATTTATTTGTTTTTCATTATAAAAAAGTTGGATTGGAAAATAAATAAAAAGAGTAGAATAAATAATTACAATTTTATGGTTTTACTTTTATTTACAGAAGATTATTGCAAAAAAGAAGAGAGAAAAATTAAATACATATAATATGCAATGAACAAACAAAAAGGGAGGGAAAATAATAATAGTAACTTAGAAAAAAGAAGGAATTGAAGTCGTGTAAAAACTCTGAGTCTTCCTTCAAAATCGATTGGCGATACGCGTTCCCTGTTTGAAATCACCGGTGCGATCACTAAGTATTCACAAAATGCCACTCAGTACTTGTGGTCTCAAAGATTCATCATCCAGAGAAAATAACCGAGACGATTGAGAAAACGCCCCTTTTTCATTAGACTGAAAAAGTAAATTTTAATTTGAACAATGGGTCGGTGGGTACAGCAATGTGCAAATTGAAAATTCCAATAAAACAAGTTAAAGCAGCAAAATTGCAAATCATAAAACAACTCTTTGGCGTGGGTACTGAGTAAGACAAGTCCCCCCCCCCCTCCTCCGAACCACAATTCAAACCACAGTCAATGAATAAGATTTGTTATTTCAGTGCGCAGCACAGACTGAAACCAGTGCCTAGTGCCAGTGCCCCAGAAACCTATTTTCAAAATCTTGATTTGCACGCACAGCGCACAGACTGTTTTGAGTTTATTTTCACTCTTTTGAAATAGAACCATTTTGAACACCCACAATCTCACAGTAGCTCAGAGACAAATAGAGACCCAGCACAAAGCTTTTGACAGGTGTCCACTTTTTTGGCTCAATTTTGGTCGGAACTCACTGAAACAACAGCCAACATTCGCCTATTGTTGACTGATGAGCACGTGGTTTGCATTCGCCAAGCAAAACCTGTTTCCGTTTCCAAGACCGCAGACCAATCACAGCCTTGTGTTGAGCTCACCATCCAACATTAGGCGAAGGTTGATCGTTGAGGCCAATGAGTCCCGACAATAGTGGTTCAAGAAAAGTGGACACCGCACACAACTATGGGAAGAATTGGGAGTGCACGGTCTCTATTTGTCTCTGCAGTAGCTAGTAGCCACATTAAAGCTTGCAGTAGCGAATTAATCAATTAATTTTTAAACTGAATTTTTATTGTCAGCCTCTTGTACCCTTACTGGAGTGGTGGTTAGACTTTCTGACCATCTTCAACAAAGATTCTTCTGTTAATTACACAAAATGGACTAAAATCTGTCTTTTAGACCAAAAACTTTCATCTAAAAATGTCTTCAAAAGCCCGCAAGCAAGAGTAGAGGATTTGGCAAAATTCAATTCTTGCATCATGTTCATGGCATTATAAGTAGGAAGCTCAGAAAAATGTTAGCCAAAAACTGGCGCACAGACCCAAGCAGAGGTTCGGTCCTTTTCTGGAGATCTGGACAAAGATGTGACAGAGTAGTGCCAGTACTAACAGATTTCTCACTACTAAAATATAACTGAAAAAAGATTATTTTATACACAATAATGCAAGGTATCTTTCAGCCGATAGACACAATATAAACTTTCAATGAGTTCTTCTTTAAATGAGGTTTTTGCATTTGTGTTATTTTTCTGACCAATGTACTAAGAGCAGTTGAAATAAAGAAAGACTTACTTGATCTTTGGAGAGACAGCTGAAGAACAAATGATTTCAGGACTTAAGAATTCAGCTCATGTCCATCATGACTGACGAGTCTTGATTCAGTAAGTTGGTATCTTTTTGAATTGATTCAAATATTACTTGCAATTCTGGCGTGCTTTTAATTTGAGATACAAAATCAGTTAAATGAGGGTTTTTATCTGGAAAATAAAAAACCACGTGTGAAAAAAACAGGGAAAAAAAACTAAGTGTGGTTAAGGTTCAACTTCAATGCAAGGGAAAATCGAGCAAAATACTCTGTTCAGGATATTTAAAAATCAGAGCCAATCTAGTTGGCTTGTTTGACTGATGATACAAATAATTCGATTAAAATTTCACCAACCATTGGTTTCGATAAAAAATATTTTCCCTCAATGGGCAATTGGATGACTTTTAGCGATGAAGGAGTTCAACAAAATTTAACATTGGCGAGATAGCTAGTGCCACAGCTGGAGTACAGGTAATCTTTGGGTTTAGCATAAAGGGAACAAGACACACGTAACCAATTTTACAGGTTAAATCTGTATTGCTATAAAATTTAACTCCATTATAACTGCTTACCTTTGACTGAATTTTTTATTTTTCATTTTTGCATATTTCATCAAAATATTCTGGAATTTATCGCATTATGCACAGATTAATTAGAA
Source organism: Trialeurodes vaporariorum (assembly GCA_011764245.1). Lineage (NCBI taxonomy): Eukaryota > Metazoa > Arthropoda > Insecta > Hemiptera > Aleyrodidae > Trialeurodes > Trialeurodes vaporariorum. The sequence continues at coordinate 64,909,266 of VMOF01000002.1, forward strand.
AATTCAACTAACTCAATATTGCCAAAAGTGCTACATGTTTCCTTTGCGCTAAATCTACTCCATATATTTAACGTAGAACCTACACATTTGTATTAGCTTTGATGATTGCTTTTAGTTTTTAAGAGAAAAACATTCTATCAATTTGGCTTGAAAGAATAAAAATCGCTTATTCTTACAGGTTGCCATTTCAAACAATCTGAAAAACAAATGAAAACCATTGATAACAATTCAGTTGCTTCATGGTTGCGCTTCTTTTTGAGATTTAATTTTTCAAAATGTACAGCTTATTTCTTAATTTTAGAAAACTGACCTGCATCCGGGATAGTGAGCAGAGCTGAGATGGCACGCATGGCAGACCGTTTCAATTCATCCTGTTTTTCATACTCCTGCTTGACAGAATTAGCTTTAACTTTTGAGGTACACGTGTACTTCAAGGGCTCAACAATCTTGTCCAGTCCTAAAAGGGGGGAAAAAAAAAATATAAAAGAACTGCGATAAAAGCTTGATGTGTGGCATCACCAAAAATAAGAGGACTTTCTTGCTAAGTGGCATTATTTAGCCAGCATCTTCAATGCTTACATAGTAACAAGGAAAAAAAAAATCTGTCGGAGTAGAATTCCAGCAAGTGCAATATTTCACTAAGAGGAATTGTTTTTCAAACCGAACCTAATTTTACCCCAAAGTTTGTAATTATCAAGAATGTAGAGGAAAAACATAACTTGGGCTCCTAGAAAATGTTCAGCGGTTAGAGCTTGTTATTTCTGGATGTGCTGTTTTCATTTTTCAACTTAATCGACTAATCGTCAACTAGATATTTTTTTTGGATCCATCTGTATTTTAAGGCATGTTTCAGGGGAGTGGGCACTTTGATTGAATAAAATTTATTCCAATACAGGTAAGCTTTCAGGAAAGAGGAAGCAATTTCAACTTGCTACAAAACCAAGTTTTGCCAAATCGTTAATTTCACAGTGATTTCGACAAGCTTTCAGGGAAATCCAATGATTTTCGGGAATTTTCAGTTTACTTTTGAGCAGTTGACAATGATTTCCCTTGAAAGTCCAAAAATTAAATGACTGTTTTAAAAATTTCACCACAGTTTGCAGCTGCAAAATTATCTACGCTCTAAAGATGGTCCCTGAAAATTAGTAATGCCAGTGATGCTGGTTGAAGTGACTTTTCAACACTGATGGTGATGGAAAACCAGCAACTTCAATCGTGAGTTTCTTCAAATCAGAATTTGATGACTGTGAGGAATGATTCAAACATTAAATAGGTTGTGTGAGAAGTAGCTCTAAATATGATCTGCAAAAAAAAAGTGGATTAAAATTAATTTGCCGTGGTGAAAGAAAAAATTAAACTTACTTTGTAGAACAGCAGTGGGAGCAAGATGAGCCAGACGCGCAACCATAAGATAGGTCAACATTTTTATATCATAATGATCTTTGAGACCATGTTCAAGATGATTCAAAAATTGAAAGATGTCCAGCCTATCCAAACATGATACTAAAAGAGTGTACATACATTCAAATGCTGCTTTCCTAATGTCCAGTCCATCGTCGACTGTATGCTTAAAAGGACCCATTTCAACTTCACGGATAAGTTCTTTCTGAAAAGTGAGAAGAGGGAAACCATTTTTTGAGCAATTAAAGGAAGTGTATGCAGCAATATCAAAGAAGCAGTGCAAGAGACCCCATGGACAAATGAGTCGCACCAGGTTCCAAAAAGGCTATTTCCTATTGACCATCAGATTTGGACTCACTCTCACGGAGGCCCTAAGGGTCAATATGCTAATCACTGATAGCAATTCAATCAAATCAAAATTAGTACAAATACTTATTGTTGGATGCAAAGAGCAGTCTCCCAAACTCTGGTTGTTTACTCTTTACATACCTCAAACTAAGATCCTTTATTCACTTTTTCTTCTCATTTCATATCTGTATTTGATTCCAACATTTTCAGAATTAGTTGAAACTACAAGTTGCAGCAATTTATTCCACAAAAAGCTCCATACGGACGCTCAACCAAAGATTAGAGAACTTACCTTCACATTTGTTTCTGCATAAAGCTGAGGTAAAACAGAATCTAATAGATCACAAATTAAAGATGGCTTATTGTGTGCAGCTGAATTAAATGCGACCAGCGCAACTCTTCGCACATTGAGGTCAGGGTCTTGTAAAGCATTCAAAAACTGTCCAATAGATTGCTTCAATAAAGAATCAATTGGTTGCGGCTGAAAAATAAATTTCGGAATTCAAATAAGTTTCTTTTCAAGTTTGAAGACATTCAAGTATAAATAACAAGAGCTAGCATTTGACCCGGTTCAATAACATCTTGCTCCTTACCAGTTCAAAATGTCACAATAATCAAGGATAAACTAATCCAGTGTACTATTTTTAATCCGAGTGCAACATTTTTTATTGGATTCAAAAATGTTGATTCTTTCACAATTTTTCTTCTATTTTTTTTTTTTTTTTTTTTTTTTTTTTTTTTTTTAAATTTTTATTTGCTGTTACCCCCCCCCCCCCTCCCTCCAGAGGGGCCCGAAATATGACTGCCCCTCATCAATTATCTCAGAATTCAAATGATGCAACCGACCTCAAAAATCTTCATTTGCATGAAAGTTACAACCAATTTTCAGTTATTTTTGGGCCACCCAGTATACGCCGGGAGTCCACGAGGAGTCTTTAGCTACGGGCATACTTTTACACCATCAGGCTTGAAAAGTTTAATAAAATTGCATGTTTTATCTATTTCAACATCAGCTAGGGGTGCTGCTACCCCAAAAGAATTATGGGAGTGAAAAGGTTAAACGAAAAGTTGACTGACAAAACGGATGAATGCATCACAATACCATGCTTGGTCACTTTATATCTACCATCATTCAAGCATTTTGGCTTTATTTATTGTGAGACACAATTAAAACTGTGCTTTTCAAGGAATTAAGAAAAATAAATTAAAGTTCCTTTATAAAAATTAAGACTCGGCTCTTACTTGATCTGAGATCGTGAACTTGACTGCAGTCAAAACTGTCGTCCTCATCAAAGCAGAGGGTGACTGAAGAGACTCTTGAAGACGTGACAGAAGACTTTCAGGATCGATAAGAGTTAATTTGCCGAGACATTCTGCGACTACATTCCTCGTTCCTTCCTCAGAGCATTCACAATGGAGGAACAATTGATGCCATATCGCAGGAACAAACTGCTGTAGAGCTAAAATTCCTATTTGAGAACTTGACTGACAAGTGATGATCTGAAAAGAAAAAAATAAATGAAGAGGAATGTTAAGGATTAAACAGGTTGTCAACTACAATTGGATTTTGGAAATTCCTTATTTTTCTTGATTTATCATGCTTAAAAATTCTATTACTATCAAAATAGAGCAGCTAGAATTTCTTTAAATGGCAAAGATGATAACTCCTTTGCAGAAAAGATTTACAAGCTCTAATTCAGGGTCTTTTTAAGGCTGGAATCCCCGACCTATCCATTATTACTATGTAAAACAGAGAAAAATGGAAAAAAAGAACTACGGTCATTATTATGTAAATGTAGATCATTAGAACTTGAAATCTACATAGCAAATGTAAAAAGTACGTTCTTAGATCTAAATGTGATAAAATGTGAAGAGAAAACACAAATTTACCGTCAATAATAGTGCTTGCAATTTTCAGAGGGCACCTGGTTCTTCAAATAATCAAACGTTTTTATAACTGGGATTTTAAAAAAAATCAATTAATTGAGCCCTGCTATTTAATTAATAAGTCCACGGGAAAAACAATGAATGCCACAGAAATAAAAATTAAAGTTTTCTTGGTCATCTAATGGGATACAAAGGTACAAATTGAATAGAAATCTACGGAAGCGCAAGACAATAAATTTTGGTAGATGAAAATACAATGATTCTTATGTGAAAGAATAACCTTTCAACGTCATTTCCTCTTTTATTTTGCTTAAAAACAAAAATGGGTTTTGGTAAAATTTTTGTTTTTCCCCTAGCCTCTTCAATTCGTAAAATGATTCATATCCTACGAATAAATGGCTATTCTACCAACGACTTCATTTCTTTAACACAAATATCTTTCCTAATTTCAGACCTTGCGTCTGATTAGGAGACAACAGCAAACACATAAAAGTAGTGAAAGAGAAAGAAGGAGTTTTAATATAAAAAGTGGGTAGGTACCTCCTTTAATGAGTGTAAAAGTAAATACTGCCTCTTTGGTTGGTTCTCTATTTCTTCCAGAACAAATGGTAAATATTGCTGAAGATTGCCAACTGCAATACTTCCTAGGGCATAACTGGCTGCAGATTTCACTTCTTCAGAGGGCGGCGAGAAAGACTGAAGAATAATCTGCTTTAATTCGCTTACACTACTTAAATCTCTGGAAGAAAAAACAAAAACAAAAAATTTGAGTGATAGAAAAATGATAGTGAGAGCCCAATTTTTGAAATCACTACATTCTTTGCCAGCTATCATACAATCAGGGGCGCCATTTCAAATTTTCCTTGGGGGGGGGGGAAGGCTCCCCAAAAATGACCTCCTTCTTCTTTTTTTTTTTTTTTTGCCGTGCATCTTCAAAAAAATCTCTCTGACTTGATTTTTCGGCCACATTGAAAATCCTTGAGGAGGGGGCAATCGCCCCCTGCCCCCCCCCAAATGGCGCCACTGCATACAATTTCATCCGAATATTCTATATTTAGCATCGGACAAGTGATCAAAAGTGAGCAGGTTTCAAAGAAGAGGTCAAAACAGTTGACGTTAAAGCATAAAAGATTGGTTCACCAATTTGAATTCACAATTTGAGTTCATCAATTTGAGGATACGGATTGAGAGACTCAAAGTTTGTTTAGTCAAAGCCAAAGATTATAAAATGTGGTGCATCTACTCGAGGAAAAAAGAATCAGCACATTTCCTTCTGCATACAGTAAAATCTTGAGTACAGTACTTTCTTGTAACTCACAAAAAAATAAGTAAACGCCAAAATTCAGAAACAAAATAAATCTTATGAACAGGAAAAACAAAGAATGACAAAAATATACTTACATGTGTTTACCAATTTCTCCGATAACTAACAGAGCAAAGATATGCTGCGAGTCATTTCTGGGAAATTGAATGTCTTTAAGGAATTTATCGACAATTTGCAACGCCTCAGACTGTTGAGTTACAGTGATAGCAGCAACACACTTGGCTAAGGAGTGGAATGCCTGAGATTAAAACAGATTATACAATTAGTTAGAATAATTAGAATAAATAATAAATAAAAAAATAATATTTACTGACAAACATCTGATAGCGAGTAAAATTCTAAATTTTAAGAATTTAAAAGAAAAGGTTGAAGGGTAAACAAATTATAATATAATAGAGCAGGTGATGTTTAACAAATTACTCTAGATAATAGATACTGATCACATCTATTGTCCAACAGCAAAAGACTGCACGTGTATTGATTCTTTTCAAACATACTGAATTGATTGATCCTTGAGAACACAGCAAAAAAAACACCCAGTGTTAGATCTGAAAGTGCCACAGTGTTCTCAACCAAAAAGTTGAATCAATCAACAACAGAGAGGAGATTGATAATTTCAGGATTAAAACTGAAACTTTGGTTTCTTTAATGAGCTAATTGGCAGATAGACATAAAAATCTTACACTAAATGACAAAGACAAGACAGAGTAAACATATCTACCTGTTTGTGTAGAGCAACAGGAGCAGTAGTGCCGCTTCCATTCGCTTGTTGGATGGGTGTAATTAACATTTTCAAGAGGTCATTGTAACTCAAACCATTGATTCCAGAGCTAACGAAAGCTTGGAAAAGTTCTAACATTGAAGTTAAAGCAGCACCTAAAAAATAAGATGAAGGGTTGCAGACAACTGATATAGGAACACACACAAATAATTACTAAAGATCTGGAATAACGCACAACAAGCATAACAAATAACGCCTTCATTTCTTGAAGTATGCAATTTCATCGCACAAATACATTGCTGACTGAAAACACTACATATTGAAGCCGTCAACACTTAACCCTTTAATAGCCACGCCCGAGTATACTCGGGCTAGGATTCGCAACCTCCGTATACCACGCCCCAGTATACTCGTTGTGAGACTTCACGTTACACTTTCCATTGAAAACTGGCTATACAGCTTCCAAACATCGCGACATATGTGCTCGATCTGCTGGGGAGAATGTGAACTACAACTTTCAGCTACTCCTGACAGAGTGCGCTCGGATGCGCGGCTCTATTCCTAACTTGGCTATTAAGGGGTTAATGATGGCTGCACAGGTGAAAGTGGGCTAAGAAAGCTCGAAGTATTTATGTCTAACAATTACTCTTTTAATTTGAAGACTTTTTCACACAGGAAGGCAGATTCTTTGCTTTATTCCCTGCTTCAAACCATTGGACAAAATTTGAGGGTGTCAAATGACACAGAAATTCTACTTTCTTTGAATTTGGTTCTTTACAATTTTTACATGAGACCAATGGTATTAACTCTTCAGAGCCTAAAAAGGGGTCTCAAACAACCCGGAGGCACTTTTTTTTTTTTAATTTTTGGGACTTAATGACATTCAAGGTACTGATACGGTCAATCTTCATCGGCAACTTTCACATTTTCTAGATCACAATTATAGATGTTACTTTGCAGTTTGTGCTTGAGGTCCGTTTAGACCTCCTCTTGGGCTCTCATGATGCCTTTTCTCGTAATTTTTACATAATTAAATAAAAAGTCTACATTACGTGGTATTTGGGTTGAAAAGGCTCAAAAAAGACCCTGATACATAATTTAGATAACTCAATTTATTTAGATAACCTTAAGTGGCACACATGCTTGAGAACAGAGTTGGGCAAATAGGGCAGTATTTGAGTCCAGCAAGTCCCAGAATTTAGGATATGTAAATTTCATTATCTGTACTCCCACGATAATTAGGGTTGAAAACAAAAAGACAAAAAACAAGCCTCTGCCCTGAAAAACCGTTTAGGGTCTTTTCAGACCCCCCCCCCCTCCCCTGGTTCCAATGTTGGTCAAATACCTTAGGCTCAGAAGGTTTAGTAAATATCGCCGCATATTTTCCCCCCAAGAGTAAAAAAGGCTGTACTAAGCAGGCAGGCGGTGGCCTTGCTTCAGCTGTTCTCTCATTGATGTCAGCATGAGGCAGCAGTATTTTTCCAGCCAAAAGGGTCTGATGCTTACAATTTTTGCAGCTTTGATCCTATTTTTCTCAGTTTCAATTTTAAGAGAAAAAAAATTGTTCTGAATTTTGTCTCTAGTTACATAATTAATTGAAAAAAAAAAAAAAAAACAAAAACAAAAACAAAACAAAACACCATCACTATAATTTCTAAAAACGATAAATTTATCTTGCCTTGTAAGAGGGGGGACTTTGCAAGAGTGAGAATCTCTGGTAGTAAGGCTGCAATCGGTTGCTGAAGGGCTGACGGTTGTACTTTGGCAGTGGTAGTGAGCAATATTAGAGTCAGTTGAGCGATGTGTAAATCCTGATCACTGATTAGAGGTGGAAGTTCTACCATTACCTATGAGGACAAGACACAATGGACAAAATCAATGACAATTTCAACGGACAATAATAGGTTGTGCCATTAAACTTTTTGTCTAATGACAGGGTTGTCCCCATATTAGACTTGACAATTGTACGACTTTTATGAAAACATCAGCTTTGTACCGCTACTAACCAACTGATGTCTGAATATAAAAAAATCAAAATCAAAATATTAAAATTATATAAAAAAAAAAAACAATGTTAAGGAGAGGACCAAATCCTTAGAAAAGGATAAGTGATACACAGAATAGTAGACATGCTGAAGTCTTACTTTGCTTTCTAGAGCTCTTGAAGCTGCAATGAAGCTTTTAAGGTTCTGAAAATTTGGAATAAGAGCGATCAATTTTGACAAATTTAAGCTTGATGTATGGATTAAACTTACTTTATGGAGAAGATTCGTATTTAATGCTGAGCTGTAATTATTCAGGAGAACATCTAGGAGAGTAAGTGTGCTAAGTTTCAAAGCTCTTTGATTCTTGCGCAGGAACGATCCAAGTATGGGAATCCCTTCATTCTGGAGGAAACAATAGAGCAGAGAACATTTGTTGACAAAACAGATACAGAAAATTTAGATAACCTTTGGACTCTGTGGTTTATTGCGAATAATAGGTTCAATTATAATACGACCCATCAAAAAAAGTTGAGACTTTTTCTTGATTTTTGAACGTGGATCCAGGGAAAAAAATTAGAGATTTTGATCCAATAGAGTTCCACAAAGTGCTTCTCAGAATTTTGTCTTTTTGGTTAATATCAATGACAAGAAATAGGCTAAATTTAAAATCAGTAGGACTTCCAAAGTTCAGAAATGGATTTTTTGAGCCATAAACTACTTAATTGGTTGAAAATTAAAAACGTGAATATTCGTAGATTTCCGAATCATGTTTAACCATTTACAAATTAGTAAAGCGCAAACGAGACAAACAAAGTTCCTGTTTCACTTGCAATTTAAAATGTCATCGATATTCAAGTCTTGAAGGCAAAAAATAACAGGCTCGAAGAATCCAAGCAAAAATTAAGGAAATCCTGATAGTCCGCAATTTAGTTTATCTTATTTCATCATTTAACATTACCTAAAAATCTTGCCCGGAGAAGGTACAAAATTTTATCCATTAATGAGAAATGCTTTTGAAAGAAGCTTTTTGATCCTTTAAATTATGAAACAATTGAAATAAATAAGACCAAACTTAGGTTTCATAGATTTCCTGATTTGAAGTACAGAAAAACCACTACGAAACTCTCAAATACAATTTTCTCAAAAGTATACATTTTCTTAAATGCCTGACAAGGTCTTCAATTGAGACAAACACTGAGTCAAACAAAGCTAACTCAATGAGACCTGAAAGTTACATCATGCTTCATTCAGAAAGTATCATGGATAAGCCGCACCACAATTTTTTTTTAAAAATAAAAATTTATAGGCATGGCTTATCTGTGGGTCAATAACAAATAAGGTAATTTGCAATTTTGACAAAGATCAACAATCACTAGTAAATAAGAGGCATTGCTTTGACCAAAAAATAAAAAACACTCAAAAAGATGAAAAGCATACCAAGAGTGGCCGGAGATCAATGCGTAGAGGTGAGCTGGCAATTTTTGTGAGAGCTTTCACAGTCGTTAGTCGCGTTATTTCATTCCTCAATCGGTCGAGAAATATTGGAAGACAAACAGGTAATTCACCCTGAAACATTAATTGAATGAACAGGTTCTAAATTAAGAATAGAGGCAGGAAAAGCGCTTCATAAGTTAAAGTCAGAAAACTTTAAATACTTTCTAAATTTTAAAAAATGAGTTCACATTTAAGCATGAGATGATAGCTCTGAAATCTTAAAATCAGAGGTTGAGACCTTGTAAAATCAACAGACGTGAAAGCAAGGTGCAATAAAGTTTGGGCCTAGAGGAAACTAGCTGTTCACGAGCATGAATTAGCAATTAAACATTTGGATCCCATTTCTTACAGAAAATCATGAGAGAGCAAGTGAGACAGTCATTTGGATCCAATTATTTCTGCAATGTCACACTATAAAACAATCTACAGTAGGACTAAAATTTATATATGTTTGCAGCTTATAAAACGTAACAAGATTTACATGCCTGGAAAACATCTTTGATAGGCTATAGATCACAGTTTAATAGAATTTTCTAGTGATGAGCAAAAAATTTAAAATCCAGGAATCTGATTGGCTCAGATGCTTTTTTCTTAATCGTAAAACCAACATCTGATTGGTTGATATCGAATTTCCCACCTTTCACTGAAATAATCCATAAGAATGGATATTGAGTATGCAGACACTTTCACTAACAAGTGAAAGTGTGAACTAGTTCAAAATTACAATTATTTCAAATATAAAAAGCGTCCATTAGCTTACCTGAAGATAATCTCCAAGATTACAAATGATTTGACCCATGCATGAAATGGCTCTTTCTTTGACTTCTTGATCAATGTCGGCGGCTTTCAATCGGAATAAGGTACAATTGTACAGTTCGAAGGTGAATGGTGCAAAATCAAAATTGCTTGGACAATCTGAATAATAAAACAAATACACATGTAAGTAAAAATAAGTTGTTCTTCCCGAAAAAAAATAGGAGAAAAAAAAAGAACGTTTACCTTCATATTTGAGCAATCTAAGTAAGCAGAGTCAATTTCTGGAGTGAATCCAATTAATTCTATCTTGCCAAGTAACTGTCAAAATCAATGGGTCTGTTACAAACTTTTCCTACAGTAATAAAGAGGGCTAATTCTTTTCCAAACAAACATTTCGCTGCTTCCCCATGATCTAATGACTCTGCTGGTTAGGAGATAAAAATATGAGTAGACACAACCAGATTGACAAAAGAAAGAAAACGAAAAATAAATAAACTGATAAAATAGTGATTACCGAGTGGTCGAATGACTTTGACGAGTTGTTGGAGGACAAGGAGAGCTTCCGCGGTTATTTTGTAAAAACTATCACCAACTGCAGCAATTACAGGAGGTACAAGTACTTCCATGTGGCTATGAAAGACTGTTGGCGGATGAGACGTAAGAAGACAATGGATGAAAGATAATGTGTCAATTTTCATGTTGCTGCTAGAGTTCTTATCTCTGAAAGACACAAAAAGTCAACAATATAGAGGATATTAATTAAACCTAACCTCTAAAGAACCAAATGACAATTTTTGCTTCATTACGGAAAATAGTAAAGCCCGTAAGCTAGCCACACAAGCTAAGGAAAGTTCCTAAATACCTACTACGAGAGTTGCACCATGTAATGTTCTTCTCCTTCAAAAATGAAGAAAAATTTCAAATAGGTTCCGATTCAAAACAATAACGGTCATTAATGAAAGCGATAACGTCCTCCAGAATAACATTTAAGCAGAAGGAAAATCAACAGTAATTAGTAATTACAGCAGTCACAGTAATTTAAACGTGTAAAATGAGGAAGTGCAGAAAGTAAAAAGAACTTTCCGCCATTCAAATTTTGCCCCTTGGGGTCCTTGAGAGCCGCTCAGATACGGATTCTGAAAGGGCACAACTCTCACGGTACATAGGTACTTTAAAGCTAAGCAGTTCTCCGAGACAAAGTATCCAGCTCCACAACATCCAACTTCAGCTTCTAAAAGTATATGTAAATAAATTCTGAAAAACCTTGAATATTTGAGACACTTGAATTTAAATGTCCGATACTTATCTTAAATAAAAAATGGTATTTACAAATATTCAATTTTTAAACCATTTTCAAATATACATACATCTCTACTGGAAGCTCTTTTGGCTATGTATCCTGATTTTAGCTGCCATCTCATTTATCATCTAAAAACATTTTACAATTCATTTCATTCCTTTAACGTGAGATGGTTTGTTATTTTTCTTTCCGGTAGATAAAGAAATTTTACTCTTTTTTAATGAATTTTCTGGATATACAGTGTAACCTCAATTATATGGACGGGATCTGGAAACGGTTCTCAAAACTCGAACGAGAGAAACCGGGGAAAACCTGACCGGACGTGATTGGGAAATACGTCTCGATCAGTTGTTTTTACTCCATCTAGATTAAGAGTTGAAAATGTTGGGTAAAAGAAAGAGAACAGCATTGGATATCTTAATGCTCAAAAGAATCAGGAACATAGCTGCGAGAAAAAGAAACGATATATTCGTCCAATAAAAGATAGTCTCGTCCTTTAAAGGAAATAGGTAATATGCAAGTTTTATTGTAAATACATTCTTTTGTATGTACAAATGTATATTCTCGTTAATACATCCCTAATTGTGCAAATTTTGCTAATTGCAAGCGCATTTTTTTCGTCATCCTATCCCGGGAATTTGACTATCCTGATTTTTGGGTAACCGGATGGTGCCCAGTCCTGACCCGTCCGGATAATCGAGGTTACACTGTACTTTCTTAATTACGATGGTTTATAATAAGCTTACCCTAGTGAATACTGAATACCAGGAATCAAGGATGGGATGTGGTTCGTTAGTGCACCTGGAAGAACATTGACAATTTCTTTTAAGAGAGAGAAACAATCCTGCCGTGTCTTGATACTTCTTTCTTTCATTTGAGCATATACTGCTTTGACTATTGCAGGAATCTAAAAAACAGAAATAGAGTAATTGCTTGGGACTTAATAAAAATCAAGAAATTTCAAGCATAAATTTTTAAGCTCAATACGCAGCACGAATTTATCAGACTGATACTGTCTGACATTGTACATGACAAAGGCTAGTAGAACTCGTTTTAGAAGTGTAGACAGACTCCGACCAACAGTCTTCGGAATTTTTCCAACGTTATTTCTCAAACGGCATGATGAAAATTCATAAAAATAAATTTGAGCTTTAGAATTTCAGTAGGAACAATTTAAAATCAAAGAGTAAAAGTCCTGGTTAAATTTTGCATTGATTTGAAGAAATAACAATTGAAAATTTGCTAAAGATTAACAACTGGGGTTTCGCAGACGTTTCTGAAAGAAGCTCTAATGTTTGCAGCACACTCTTTCAAGACTATGTACATGAAAACAACTGCAAACACGGCAAACTTTGTGAATAAGTGATGAGGCCAGAAGATAAAAATTTTTCTTGCACTTTTCTGACAAAAATAATGGACAAATTTTGAATCAGTCTTTGTACTGTTTCTTTCAGTTTTGGTTTAAAGAGAAAACAAGCTTTGGGCCGATTGAAGCGAGTTTCTAGGATTGGATAGTGAAAGCTCAGTAGTTATGCAGGAAGATAGAGATAGCATGATGATTGATGATTTACTAGGTGTTGAAAAATGAATTCTGTTTACCTGCACTTGAAGTAGGCAAACCGGTGTATCCTCTTGCTCCATGCAATTTGGATCCAAATTGACTGTTGGCTTCGTTTGTCGTAATAAAGCCATAAAAGCATGGAAAATATCACTCTTCACATTTTCTTCTCTTTCTGAGGAAGGAAAAGATCAAAAAAAGATTAAATAATGTTGGTCTTGTCAAAATGTTATTTCGGATAGATATTGCAACTAATCTACAAAGCAGATAGTGAACAAAATTTCACTCAAAGTGACGAAGAAAAAAAGACCTTTATCCAACAAATGATACCAGCCAATAAAGGAACTTGACTACTGAAAAAATCATGATTTAGAGTGATGCAATGATTTCCTTCATCAATACATAACATTACTATAATTTCAAACAAAAAAAACTATTTTTTCCAATGGTGGACATCAGTCAAATAGTTGCGCAACTATTCGAAACTATGCGCCTAATTCTGGATGCTCTCTTACCTTAGGAGTTTCTAAATTTCAGTACAATACTATTGACTAGATACCTTTGAATCGAGCGATCAAAGCAGGAGATACATTTTTGTACATCTCAGAGACAAGTTCTCGACGAGTAGAGATAGTTGCTTCCAGACATTTAGCTGCTGCACGGCGAACTTTCCAACTCATATCATCATCGTCCGAATACTCATCGTTGACATCGGAATCATCTCCCATCATTCCATCATCCTCCATCTCCATTATATTCACATCCTCTTCCTCGTAATTGTAGTTAGGATCATAAGTAATATGGAGAAGACACAATTCAATTATCTGTGAAACATAAAATATTAAAGATAAAATGTATAGAGCAACTACTGTATATTAATAAGATACAAATAAAAGATATGATATGATCAAATATTATGTTTTCCTGGTTGGAGAACAATGAACGCAATGAGAGCTAGGACTTTTCTCAGAGAAATTGGAGACAGTGCAACCATAAGAGGTATTTTAGGTCAACAATAGAAAAGAAAGAAGAGAAGGCAGAAAATGTTAAACTTTTCACGTTTCTGCAGGTAATAGACCTGTTTAGTGTGATTGAAAAATTGGATCCGAACAAATGCTCCATCTCACTCTCTCTCTCTGGTTTTCCCATAAGAAACAGGATTCAAATTTTTAAATGCAATTTCGTCCTAGTGAACAACAAGTTCTCTCAGATATTATTACACCATTGGATTCCGCATATCTTAAAATATAGTCACATTACAACAACATCTTCGAAACATCACGCATTAATTTACAATCACAATTATATCAAAGAAAGTCCTTTGATTTTTCCTTGTCCCGCTCACTGTTTCTTATGGGCACAGAATTCTAGGATATAGGCTCATCGGCACCATCACATCACATGTTATACCTCGAACAATCTTTAATACGAAGAGAGGTTAGGATGATTCAGTGTCATGGCGGTGAAACGCACGTAAGAGACCATAGTTGATTGTAAATTCACTTGTGATCTTTCAGAAATTACGTCGGAGTGAAACTGAAAAGATACTTTAAGGTTCGTGGAATCTAATGGTGCAATAAACTTTGAGAAAACTGGTTGTTAACTAGCATGAATTTGCATTTGAAAATTTGGATCTGATTTCTTGAAGGTAAATCCACGAGAGTGAGAAAAATAGGGCACTTGTTTGGATCCAATTTTGATTGCGACGTCATCACTAAACAGGTCTATTCCACGGGAAGTAAAAAGAACTTTTGGCTGATGCCAAAAAATATCATAGAAATTGCATCATAAAAATGTCTAACACTTACATACATTCTAATCCCGCTGATTTTGAGGAGTCAAAAGGTTAGAGCGCTCTGGGTTTTTTTTCTCTTTCTCTCCTTAACTCTCTATGCATCTATGTTGAAGAAAACTTGAATTTCAAATTTTCATACAGTATAATGCAACATTTTCCCTCTACAAACTCCTGCCAGAGAGAAAGCAAGAAAGTGAAAATATAGCACAGACTTACAGTATTGATGTGAGCTGTGATTTCCTTGGGACAGCGCTGAACAAAAGCTTCGAAAGCTTGCAAACAAAATTCTCTCAACTCGTCATCCTCTTCTCGGCTGTACTGTACAATAAGTGGCATTACTCGTTCAATATGTTCACCAAATCGGTGTCCTGCTTGTCGGCTATAAGGGAAAAGAAAAGAAAATTACGTGAGTTTAGGATTAAAAATGAGTAAGAGTGTTCCAAAAGACAAACAAAATATGTATGGGTTTTGCAGAAAACATTTAATAATTTAGGCTTGCATTCATAGAACTTAAAAGTTTCATATTCATGTAAGAGGCTTGATAGTTAAAATGTTTAAAAAGCTGGGACAGTCACATTTGTAACAGTTCAAAGAAAGTGACGAGGAAAATTGGATTTAAAAAATTCCTGGGTATGACTAGACTTCTGGCCTTAAAATTTATGAGGGATCAAAAGGGGAAGTAGTCTGTAGACATTAATTTTTTTTAAGGGTACTAGTTTTAACATTCTTTCATAAAAAAAAAAAAAAAAAAAAAAAAAAAAAAAAAAAAAAAATTACATGAATGAACTGAACTGAACCAACTTAGGGACTGATAAAAAAAGCTCTGAAATTCTCAGTTTTTGCATATGTACTTTAAACTTTTCCCATTTTCATTGTTTTTCTCACCATATTAGTGCAGCTGGGATTATGCTATTTTAAACCAAAATATCCGCACGGCGAGCTTTCACTGTAAAATAGAATACACTTAGATAGACAATTTCGGAAGTTTGAAAATTGAATAGCTGTTCTCTATCAATTTAAATTGAATCATCCGTAAACAAAAGAAAAAGAGAAATTAAACGATGAACACTTTTAATAACGTAGAGTCTTACCAGATAGCTGCAATACACTGGATGAAAGTGCGAAGAGTGGAGGTATTTTTGTTGTTTGACAAACCTTCCAACAAGGTATCGATCAATTTGTTGTAAAGCTGAGGATTGCATGACATGACAAGGTGGCTGAGGGCGACAATCGTACGCTTGCGAACAGCTTGCCGAGGTGAAGCAAGTTGCGGTAATAAAGCAATCAAAATTGTTGCATGAAATGAAATGAGCAATCCTCCGAATCTTGAGAGCAAATCTGCAAGGATATCAAGAGCCTCCAATTGGACAGAAACATCTTCTTGCTAAAAAAGTACAAAGATAAATAAAGAAAACTAATCAATAGAACAGCAGAGAGAAAAATAAACAGGTTATAAACATTTAGAAGCATTTATAGATAGGTAGACTAAAAGACCGATAAATAAGTAGTGGTAGTAGTGCAGTAGTAAAGTCCAGTCACCCAAACAGTCTGTACCTTATGCTCAGGAGTGAATGTGAATCATCATATTGACTCGAGTTAATAATTGAGACCATTACAAATTAAGGGTGACATCATTCTCGATTCGATGGAGACCTCTCGACTCTTGATGAGTTTGATCCGGGTAAGTCTGGAGCCATCGCAGCATTTACAGGTCATGTTTACATACTTAAATGCTCCGGTCTTGGAACCACCTTCATTGAATTGATGAGGTTCGTATATAAGCTTAGCTTTGCATCCATACAATTATGATGGATTGTTCACAATCACACCCTGGACCCCTGGTAACTCACAGAGAACGAAATGACTGAGAAGGGAAAATATAGGATTGAAGGTACTCACCAAGATACTTCACAGTAATGAAATGAATCCAACAGAAAGATGGTTTCAGACTTACATAGGTCTTTGAATAAATTTCACTCACAAGGGGAGGCTCAGAGGTCGCCACTTCCGATTTTGGAAATAATTACGCAAAAATGTAGCTAAAAAAAACTATTAGACCCGTGTTTCTCACTTTTTGACAATGGGCCTTCCTAAGGTGTCAGGAATTTTTTGAAAATTGGCAAAATTTGTGCAAAAAACCCGAGTGAACCACTGGGCGGAGTGCGGTTTGTATATCAATGCTCATTTCCTCCCCGCACAAAAAGTAGCGGCGTGGCCGAGACAACTAGGGTGCAGCCTAGCATGCAGGAGAGTGCGACTTTGATGCTAGCTTAAAACCTTATTTTTTGCGATGATTTTTCCCCCCTTCTTCATCCTATTGCTCTTATTTGACTTGTCCTAATTTTTGGTGACATTTGACAAAAAAAAAAATGCTTCTGTCCAATAATGGACGAAACAATAATGCAGTAAAAATTGTCAGTTCTGTGGATACAAAAATTGCTATTTTATTAGACCGCAAGATTTGCACTTTTCAATTTTTTAATACACTACATTCATATTTTTTTGGGGAATTGAATGTACCAATCTAGATGAACGTCCGTCAAAAGCTGACGAGGATTGTGAGTTCCTCCAAAGAAAATATGCTTTTCGCATAACCAACCACTTTCATAAATTAAATGCTCATGAAATTCAGATTCCTCTTACGTTCCCAACTTTCAAGTCGTGATTTGTGTACGTTTCATAACATTATCTAAAAGAAGCATTATAACACCAAAAATTAAGACGACTCAAATAAGAGCTACGGGATGAAGAAGGGGGGGAAAAAATCATCGCAAAAAATAAATTTACACTCCAGCATCGAACTCGCACTTATCCGCACGACAGTATGCACCCTCTAGCCCACTCCACCGCGCCTCTACTTGCTGGAAGGGGAGGAAATGCGCGTTGATAGACGAAACGCACTCAGCCCAGTGGTTCACTCTAGTTTTTTACGCAAATTTCGCCAAATTTCCAAAAATTCCTGACGCCTTAGGAAGGCCCATTGGCAAAAAGTGAGAAACTTGTGTCTAATAGTTTTATTTAAGCTACATTTTTGCGTAATTATTTAAATAATCAGAGGCGGCAACTTCTGAGCCTCCCCTTGTCAGCCCCGGATCAAGATACCAACAAATTCAAAAACCCTCTCTCAGCCATTAAAATTAAAAGAATTTAGTCAGTTTTTTTTTTTTTTTTTTAGGAATAGAAAAGAACCAACAGTTTCCCCAATTTTAAACTTTTCCTGAACCAGGATGTGAAACAATTTTCAAATTTCAAATTCCCTGATTTATTTCGATTTTCCAATATGCTTTGGATTTTTTCTATAATAAAGAAAATCACCTTGCAGCAAAAATGTGAGGATTAATAAGAACTCAATTTTTATTGAGGAGCCTACTGCAACCGCCTAATCATTTCGGAGAAAATTCACACATTAATCTAATGCTCAGGTTTACGATTCAAATTCTCTGATAAATGTAGATCACAAACTGAATTCCAAGATAAAATCAAATTCCCTGACAATTTTGGGGTTTCCCACCTGCTAGATATCCTGTGAACCCAGTGAACTTTCAAAATGCTTTAAAAGTTATACTTAAACAATGTGATAAAAGAGAGGGAGAGATGTAGAAAAGTTTTGGAGCGTACCTTTTCAATTGCACTACTCAGACGACCAGTTATTCTCTTACAAACATTTGCTGCAAGAGAGGAGGAGGCAAGAGGTAGCTCACTGATGACTGTTTTTAATCCAATGCTGGAAATATCGCGTAGTTGTTCTTTTTCAGAAACCATGTTTGTGCAAAGAGCATCAACGATTGTTTCAACTTGATACTCCTTCACTTTGTTCACCAAGGGTCCGAGACTGAAAAAAAAATAGAGCAGAAAAAATATTACATCACAAATATATCATGGTATTTGGGGTGTCAAATTTTCAAACATTCTTCAAACTATGCAATGATGTCAGGAATTACAAATCATTCCACAAATTATAATGCACTGTACCAAATGCAATGATCACTTAGCGATCAAAATAAAGTTGATTACAAAGGTGGAACATAAACTGGGTATTTTTTACCTGGCAAAGATAATTTAATCGAACCCTTTGAAGAGTCAACAAGACAATACCAGTCTCATTCATACTCATTGAACAAATTACCAATATTCCTGTGATAACACAATATCACACATTTATATAAGATTTTGATGATAGAGGGCTCAAAAAAATCCAAAAAAATTACGAAGTTGTCAACATTTCCATATACAGCATAAATATTAGTCATTTCAATCAAATGAGTAGTAGTAGTAGTAGTAGTAAAGTCCAGCCGCCCAAACACGTGGTCCGTTATGCTGATATTTCACAGCGAACAACTAGACTGCATAAAAAAAGAAGGGGTAGGAAAGACAATCAAAGTATTCTCAAAACAAAGGATAGGAAAGAGGAGAGTAACGGCGACCTGCCAGGGACTCTCAAATAAAAAAAATAAATAAAAAATAAAAAAAAAATAAATAAAAAAAAAAAAATGAAAGAGCAAAATCAGAAATTGAGGGTTAGAAAAAAGAAGAAAAAAATAATTAAAACCGAGATACTTAGATGCAATAAACTCACCATTTCACAGCTAAATTCTGAACTTCACCGTTTTTATCCTCTAGAAGCCGCAAAAGCATTTTAACAACTTTCCTTTCAGAATCATCATCAAGCTTGATGCTATCCTTCTGAAGTTCAGACATCAGATCATTTGTTGCCATGAATCGGAAGTCCTTATCACTGGATGTCATCTGCAAAACATCAGTTCAAAGAAATCGTAGAAGAGTAAGAAAAGTGGATGAGCGTCTACCTTAAATGTCCAACAGTCTTTGATGATGATCAAATATGAAGCAACACAAAGGACCACAAAGCAAGAAGAGAGGAGGTTCATATTCGTAGTCTTTGGCTAATTTTCTCTCATAGTTTCAAAGTAAACTGTATAAGCAATATGTTTGAGTGTGACTAATCAATTTCTACATTACACACTTTAAGTTTCTCTTTCCTCAAAAAGAAATAAGTAAATGAATAAGATAATTAACAACTCCACAAAGCAAAGATAATTTATTTTGGTATCATAGATGAACAAAGGAAGAGTACTATAGTTTTTTTACAGCTTCCCTGTCTTTAGTTAGGGCTTTACGAAACATCGCTTCTACCTCAGCTGAACAGGTGATGGATGAATCTCAGAGGAAAAAAATATGAAAACCTTGAGCAACAGGTTTGCATTTCTTTTCTTGACTGAAAAGGAAAATGATTCAATGACAGAGAAATTTCATGAACTGAAGATTCTTAAAGTTCATCAATTCCATTCAGTCATAAAACTGCAGAGGCATGTAGCAGAGTCTACTTTCAGAGTCCGTATCAGTAATGGTGCAAATGAGGCCATTTCAAGAAAGAAGGGCCCATAACCATAAAACAACCGGTGAGCTGTTTCAGAGAAATCAGCATTGTGATTGAATGATGATTTTCATCTGAAGAACGCATCTGCTATTTCATAGACCCTTTTTTCTGAAAAAGGCTTCAAATGAATTAATGAGTAAAGTGACAAAAGAACTTTGAAAATAATAAAAAAATTTTGAAGAGGAAATTCTTGAGCTAAAATATGTGAAAGAAATCAAACTGTGAATTTGAAGTACAGTGAAAAGTGATGATTTCATGAACATGCAGGTTTTGAAGTTTGCACAAAGGCTGAGAATAAGTAATTTGAGGAGCACAAAGAGGTAACCATGAACCGTTAGTTAGCAGTCAGTGTAAATTCTTTGCTAACCAACCGCCTACCCATCATGCGATTATAGTAGCTTAGCACTACTTGTGTCTCAAAACTGTCCTAAAACTCAACCTTCGTCTGCTCTATCAACTGATGAGCCCTTGCGGAATGTTCAGTCAAAGAACTGCCTCGATTGTACCACTAGTCAAGCACGGAGAATAAGACAAGCTCTAATTTTATAGGATCACAAACACAATAGCGGTAAGTTTCGGTGACGAGATAAGCTGGTGGTAAGTGCTGTGACAATCTGAGGGCTCATTTTGTTTTCTTAAACATGGGTGGAACCCTCGTTTTAGAAGTTCTCGTTAATTGATGGAATGTACCATCCTCCACTCTAACCATTGCATTAAATGTATTTTATATATTCCACAGAGAGAATAGTGCTTTAAGCAGGCACTTGGAAAAACTAACAAAGAAAATGGTGGTGGGCGAGCATTTACAATACTGATGACCAGGATGCAATACTCAACAACAACAATTTGTTAGAAAATACTAGAGCCAACTTGGTTTGCCTATCATTCCTAGCAGAAATTACAGACTTCAAAAATGCTAAATTTAAATTGATGAGAAGTGATCAGATAAAGTGAATGAGAAAAGTAGGGAAAAAATTGAAAAACATGGAAGGAAACTTAAGAGGCAATTTTTATTTGCTCAGTATACACGCGACGGAACCCACATTCGTGAGAAACTTTAGGAGTCTGGCTGCAGCTTCAACCTGATAACCTGACAAAATTTCCTACGGACCAAAAATCAGCGAAGATTGAGGGTTCAGACTTCAGCAGTCACGAAATAAGTTTACGGAGGAATCATTTCCTTCGACAGAATAGACACCTGAGTGAATGAGATAACTAACATTTAAACCTTCAGAAAAAATAAAGCTCATTTTAAATTACTGGCAATATCCTAAACGTCCTAAAAATAGAATTGGTATCTGATCTCAAAAGTAAGGCTGATTAATGGTGTTTGAAAAATTGTTTAGTCGTTCCGACTGGATTGGGGGCAGATGCTGAATGATTCATCGAGATTGCTGGACAGAATGTTGATGGTGTAAAAGAGAAATAATGCTTAAAACTGACTAAATTAGAGTGGGAAAGTTGTATTTCCGAAAAAAAGTTAAGAATCAAAGCAAAATTTGCAAATAATATTGAAGCAAATAGGCTCACAAAGAAAACTAACCTTCTCTAGCAAATTTGCTATTTGATAAGAAACGTTCGCCATTATGAGAGTCTGTAAGTACGATGGCAATAACAATTATTGGAAATTGATGCACGGTGTGAATTATCAATAAGTGAAAAGAGGAAATTATTTCAATGACAGTAAATAAAATTATTTAGAAACAACATTCGCCGGTGTTGGTGTTGTGATGGTTATGATATCCATAGAACAACCGCATAGGATAAGAGGAGACTCGTCGCCTTATCTCGAGCAGTCTCCCGTGGCCATGAATTTAGTTTCCCTTCTTACTATAGAGGTCGCTACTAGTACAGAGCAACTCAAACACTGAAAGCCAATCAAAAGACGTTGATTAATGAATGGGCCCAAATACGAATTTGCGCCTGAGTCACGCAGAAGAAAACTTTCCAGCTTTTTCTTTCATGTGATTGCTAATACAGTTTGGGAGAAAACGAGTGTCAGGCGACTCATTAGCTTTTAGGTTCGAGAAGGCCACCTGCAATGATTATTCATTGAAATTGGTATTGACTCTAGGTCATGGGCGTCATTTGAGGGGGCAGGGTGGGCAATCCCTCCCCCCCTCCAAGGATTTGAAGTCAGGCTCAAAAGCGGGAACGAATTATATTGATGAGCGGGGGGATAAAAAAACAGTCATCGGACTTTCGCCCCCCCAAGCCGGACTCAAAATGACGCCCCTGCTCTAGGTATTACAGCCTACAGGTAGTCTTCGACAATTTCTGAGAAATTGAGTGAAGTCGGTTCGATCTCAATCAATCCAATCTCAATCAATCTCAATCAATCTCAACCTCGATCAATTAATCGACCGATGGTCAATTAATTGACTGATGGTCAATTAATTGACTGATGGTCAATTAATTGACTGATGGTCAATTAATTGACCGACCGTCAATTAATTGACTGATGGTCAATTAATTGACCGACCGTCAATTAATTGACCGACCGTCAATTAATTGACTGATGGTCAATTAATTGACTGATGGTCAATTAATTGACTGATGGTCAATTAATTGACTGATGGTCAATTAATTGACCGACCGTCAATTAATTGACCGACCGTCAATTAATTGACCGACCGTCAATTAATTGACCGACCGTCAATTAATTGACCGACCGTCAATTAATTGACCGACCGTCAATTAATTGACCGACCGTCAATTAATTGACCGACCGTCAATTAATTGACTGATGGTCAATTAATTGACTGATGGTCAATTAATTGACCGACCGTCAATTAATTGACCGACCGTCAATTAATTGACCGACCGTCAATTAATTGACCGACCGTCAATTAATTGACTGATGGTCAATTAATTGACTGATGGTCAATTAATTGACCGACCGTCAATTAATTGACCGACCGTCAATTAATTGACCGACCGTCAATTAATTGACCATCGCTCAATTAATTGAGATATCGTCAATTAATTGAGATATACTCAATTATTTGAGAAATCGGTAACGCACAACATTCCTCATCATTTGCATGTTTGTCGCTCCAGCTCAAGTCTTGACCTGTCTCGTCGCACGCCGCGTCGGCCGTCGCGTCTCCGCCCCCTCTACTGCAACACCTATACAGGGTGTGTAATAAAAAAGGATCAGGGGCGAATATTTCGGAAGCAGCTTCGATTTTCGAAAAACGCTCAAACACGTTTTCGCATAATTGGAGGGGGACATCTTTTTGGGGGGTTTTCACTTTCGGCGCCCCGAAGGGGGGCCGGGGGCGGGGGGCACCACCCTCCTAAATTGCATTTTTCAAATGGGACCCCACATTTTTATTACAGATTTGGAAAGCATTTAAAATTCTAAGATTTTTAACGCAAACCGCATGTCAATATCGATTTTCATCTTCGATACATCGAACTTCAAAGTTCGATATCGACCAATATTCAAAAAATCAGAACTTCTCCAAAAAAGGTCGGATTTTTAAAAACTAAGTGCGTAAAGTACTTTCCAGAACGAGCACTTTTCAAATAAAAATACACCTTTTGCATAAAATTTACATTGTTGCCATTTTGGAGCCCCGGAATATTTATCAAAATCATCGAACATTTTTAATTCGATCTTTTCTTGAAAAACGACCCAAATTCAAAATATTGGCTCCGAAATTGTCCGATGAGGGTTAACGTATGCTAAAATACGCTAATAAATTGTCAAAAGACTCAGAAAAGCCTAAAAAAATGATGTGATCAAATTCTGAAATTGAGCCAAAAATTTGTTGTTTTAATTAATGAAACGAGACTTTTAAGAGCTTTTAAGCGTATTTCAGCACACATTACCCGTTACTGGATAATTTTGGAGCTAATAATTTAAACTTGGATCGTTTCTCAAGAAAAAAACGAATTAAAAATGTTCGATAATTTTGACGAATATTTCGGGGCCCCAAAATGGCAACAGTGTAAATTTTATGCAAAAGGTGTATTTTTATTTGAAAAGTACTCGTTCTGGAAAGTACTTTAGCCACTTAGTTTTTAAAAATCCGACCTTTTATGGAGAAGTTCTGATTTTTCGAATATTGGTCGATATCGAACTTTGAAGTTCGATGTATCGAAGATGAAAATCGATATTGACATGCGGTTTGCGTTAAAAATCTTAGAATTTTAAATGCTTTCCAAATCTGTAATAAAAATGTGGGGTCCCATTTGAAATATGCAATTTAGGAGGGTGGTGCCCCCCGCCCCCGGCCCCCCTTGGGGGTGCAGAAAGTGACCCCCCCCCCCCCAAAGATGCCCTCCTCCAAATAAGCGAAAACGTGTTTGAGCGTTCTTCGAAAATCGAAGCTGTTTCCGAAATATTCGCCCCTGATCTTTTTTTGTTACACACCCTGTATTTCCGTCCATGCTGTTCTCACCATCGGACTTACAGATAACAGACCCCAAACGAATTTGCGCTATGGTGCGCGTCTTGTAAACACTCACCCTTCCTTCCCCTCCTCTTTCCTCTTCCACTTGCCTCTCTCGTGCGCATTGCTTGTCCCGCTTGCTCGCTCGAGTTGAGGTTTTGATCTTGGAATATTTTCGGCAGGAGTTTCATCTTTCATTTCATGCCTTGTGCCGCTCTTCTACCAACCCGGCTTTCTGCTATGCCACCCTCTGCCCTCTCCCCTGCAGCTTAGTGCTCATTGTATATTGTTTATGATTATAGACTGTTTTAGTAGAGCGATATATCGTATCGATTGCCGTCCGAGGGCCTCTGGTTCCAAACAAACTCTGGTTCAATGTAATTTCCCCATAAGCGGATTTTTGAATGGAAATTCAGGGTATTAAATCAAACAATTTATGCGACCTTTTTGCGATTATGAATTCTCCGTCCTCGAAAATGCTTAATTTTGCCTGGTTCCACCCGTAAAACTGCCGGAATCAACAAGATATTACAGATTAATTGATGCGTTTGGAGGTTGGAATCACCCAAATGTTATTGTTGTTGTTGTGGAATTGGCGGGATTTCGGGCGATTCTAACCTACAAATGCAACATTTAATCTGTAATATCTTATTGATTCCGGCAGTTTTAGTCAAGGAACCAGGCAAAATTAAGCATTTTCGAGGACGTAGAATTCATAATCGCAACAAGGTCGCATTAATTGTTCGATTTAATACCCTAAATTTCCGTTTAAAAGTTCGCTTATGGGGAAATTACATTGAACCAGAGTTTGTTTGGAACCAGAGGCCCTCGGACGGCAATCGATACGATATATCGCTCTACTAAAACAGTCTATTTTTTTACAGTGGGTCCAGGTCCACCCTTTGCTTTATTCATTCCCATATCACCGCTTTTGCCTCTGCTTGCACTCTTAAGGTGATTCCAGGGTCGATTAGTTCCAACCGTGGACACCACGTCGCGCTTCTCAAAAAGTAAACAGTTTTTTGTTAAATTTGACGAATCCACGCTAAAAACACAAATTTGAGAAACGTCAGCACCTGCGAGCATACTTCAGAAAGATACCCTGAAAGTTTCAGACTGAAACACTCAAAAATAAAGCCGGAAATTATGAAAAACGAAACTTCCCGTAAGCCGCAATGAGTGCGAGTGAGGCAGATAGACGTGTCATCACTCGCGCTCACTCTCACTCACAAAGCTTATGGCGAAACGAATTTCACAATTTACGGCTTTAATTTTAAACCAATCTTGCTCATTTTGGGCTCAAAAAATCCATAAAAAAATTTTACAGGTGCTGACGTTGTTGGATTTTGCGTTTTATCTATGGTTTCAGTTTAAAACGCCAAAAACACGACTTTTTCAAAAAGCGACTAGTGGCGCTATCCATCGGATTGAAATCTGGAAAAGTTTCGCCTGGAATCACCTTAACCAGTGATCAGTTTTTTCTTTGCCTCTCCATGTAGCTACTTGATCGCCTTATCCTCCTTCTTTAAAGCTGAATTTTGAGTCTGTTGAAGGGAAACTCAACATCAAAACTCGCGCACGCCCGCTTCGGGTTCTTACATAGTGGTATGGACCTGAGATCATGTAAATATTTAATCATTATGGCGATCAAGAAATTTTAAAAGGCGAAGTAAAGTGTCAAGTTGGTCACAATCATAACTGGTCTCGTCTCCGGTTTGGAAAAATAGGAGAAAAAGTTTCAAGAAGTTGGATTAGTGAATTTTTTCTACTGAAAAAAGATAAAATCGAGGAGAATCTTGTTAGAAACTTTAGACACCCAGGGACGGATTTGGAGGGGTGCAAAAAGGGCATCTGCCCACATCGGCAATATTTAGTCTGTGATAGTAAAAAAGGGGGGGAAGGAAAAGAAGGGAAAGAAGAAGAAAATTAAAAGGAAAAAAACTCAGCCCCAAAATTTCTACGGTGAAATAAAATGTCAAATAAAATAAAACTTACAAACATTCGCCCCCCCCCCAAACGAGACACGACGAGCGCGGAAGCTGCTTCAGCCTCCAATTAAAAGCCATAAAGCAATGCGAAAGACAGAGACACAAGGGCGTGTCCAGAAAAAAATCCAGACGGGGGGGGGGGCATCATTTAGCGCGTGAATATCACATTTTTCACATTCAGGCAATCTATTACATTTTCCCTCTTACTTTGACGTTTTTTGGGGACTGCATCTCTACTCCTTCCCGGTATATGCCCTTGCAGATAGAGATATGTCCGCCATTTTGAGAAACTTCAAATTGAATCCGAAAAACTGTTTCCATTGGCTCTTATTACGGCAGTTTCCATTCTGATTGTTTTATTTTAAGCTTTAATTTATGAATAGTCCTTCGAGTTATGTGTATTACATCAAAATAAAATAAATAAATTGTGTATTTTGAAATTTTTTTTCGAAGTCAATTACCTGTCCATTTTCATCCTAAAAGTTTCTTACACGCGTATTTTTTTAGATTTTTATGCATCATAGTGCATCTGGGTCTCGATTGGTTTCGTTCGGGGGGGGGGGGGGGTGGAGAAAATAGATCATTTTGGAGTTGGTTTTCCTACATACAAAGGCGAGAATTGCATCTAAGAACACTCAAATTTTCAACATTTCTGGGGAAGGGGTTAATCCCCCATTAGCACATTGATAAACGGTGAGGAGCGGCGACTTCAAGATAGCTCCCAGAGGCGGCAAAAGGGTAAATCCGGGTCACTACTGAGGACATTAGAATAACTACGAGGATTGAACAAATCTCGTTTGCTTTTATTGACTATTTGAACCAAATGTTTTACTGAAAAAAAAAGAAAAAAAACTCTCGAGAATGACTCGTTTGAACTCTCTTGTTTGTGTGTTCTCACGCCAAGAAAGGAATTAACCAGAAATAATTTACTGTTGAAGGTTTAGTGTAAATTTTTCAAACATTGACTCTTTTTGAAGATACGTTGAAAAACTCTATCGAATCTACTTTAGGGATAAGGATAACCGAGCTCTTCTCTGCCTCCTTTTTTAACTACCCATATCTCACATTTGGCAAGTAAATTTTCTCCAAAGCATCAACATTATTTATTTTAAAAATTTGCCTCTTTTTTAATTCCTACACCACTGTTCATGGGCACCGGGATAAGGAGGGGGTAAACCTCTCACCCGCCCAGACTTTAGGACACTCAAAACTTCACGATATTAACTGAAATGAGACATTTAAGGAATTAGGTATTGCCTTGATGTAAATTTCATTTTTACTTAAAACATAAAAGTTCTTGAAACTTCCAAGGACTCTTCTTCTCTAACCAGATTTTTTTTTTAGGGAATTAAAAAGTCGATATTAAATGGCAACTTCAGGGCCGTAACTATACCGTAGGGCAGTCGCGGCAATGCCCCCCCCCCCAGGCTTGGGGTCCCCAACGATATTCTTTTTTCCATTCTTGTATGGGTTTTCCACCCTCATAGTTATACGAATATTTTATCAATAAGTTGGATTCATTCATTCATTACGATGGACGGTCACTTGTTTCTTGTTTTATCATGAATTTTTCAGTCCGGCCTTTGCGCCGATCGAACAGCTTTAAGTTTTCGGCACTATTTGACTACGTTTTAAGTACCGGTTCAGCGTGATGTTACCGTACGCATTTTATTTTTTGTCTTTCCGCCGGATTTTTGCTTCTGGTTATTTAAAAACGGATTTCTCCAATCAGTGCAGTGACTGCAGTATCCAGTGTTGCCAAGGTAGATGGAGAACAGATACCTACGAACCAAGGTTATAGATTATACAGGTATGTTCAATGCTCATCTGACTTCACGCCACGAACTCAGTGGCGCGCAGTTCGAAATCACTGCAGTCAAGATGGCCGACAAAAGCAGAAAACACAACGACTCACTTGGGCGACTTCGAGAGTATCGCCCGAAGTTGCCTGGGCGAGTCGGCCTATTTTTTTGCTTTTGTCGGCCATCTTGGCTGCCGTGATTTTGCACTGCACGCCACTGAATTTGTGGCGCGAAGTCAGATGAGCATATCTGATAATCTATAACCTTGGGCTCTTATTGGTTCGCCAAAAAAGCGCTTGCGCCGCCATTTTTCTTACCGCGGAATTCAAAACTGAGATTTAGCACGGCAGTGGAAGTGGCGGTGAACGTAAACCTATTAACCTAACCTCCATCACAAAATTAAGATTAGTACACAGAGAAAAATAATTCGGTAAAATTTGATCACAGAAGTGTTTGGTTGCAGGAAACCGACATTTTCGGTCTCGAGTACCGAATTGTTCATTAGTACGACCGAAGTTCATTGGTAGTACCAAAGAACTTCAGTAGGGGCGGAATTTAAGTTTAATTACCGAAGTCTTCGGACCTTCGGTACTTCCGATAAAGTATTCGGTTCTCAGGACCAAAAATTTCGGTTTCCTGCAACGGAACACTTCGGTGATCAAAATTTACCTAATTATTTTCCTCTTTGCGGAACGAATTTCCCATGTTAATTTCAATAAGGCCTAAAACAGTTTTGCACCACGATTACAGCCAACCAGAGGCTTGCCCGCGTTTTCGATCTCTTATCTGCGTTGACCACGCACGCAGGCCTTCCATTCAATTGTGACTCTTGTTTACTCTTTGCTTGGTGACTTGGTCTTTCAATTTTTTCACCCCGAAACTGTCGCAACTCCACTCACACCTCACGCTTAGCGCTTACCCCTTTCTCGACTTCTTTCTGATCTCCTCATGTACGCCTCAAACCTCCATTAGTGAGTGGGGAAAATGTAATTTAGTAAACTGGGCCCAATAAATGTACGGTACAGACGGTCCTTGTTCTATAACGTTAGGTGCAGTGCAGCCCTAACAAATCAGAAGCGAGGATTCGCTACTTGGGGTCAAGAACAACGGACCGTCCGTACCGTACATTTATTGGGCCCTGGACACTCAAGGTTTTACAAGAATACGGCCGAATCTAACCTACAAACAACAAAACCAATTTCCGACAGCTGATTGCTTTAGGCGATTTATTATTACACTGAAGCCATGCTCTACTAATTTATTTTTAGTAATTTCGAGGACGTAACAAGCACAAGCATAATCGTGCGAAAAATTGCTCTGATTTTTATAGGTTTATCAGCCGATGTATTAGCGGCTAAGACGGAAAATTCAAAAATCCTAAAAAGAGAAAAAAGAATAGAAAAAAGAGCGGTCAAATTTAGCGAGTCTAGGTCCAGAAAGTTCTTAATTATTTGTAAGAAGTTGAATAAATGTGTTCAATTTGTGATTTTCCCCATTTGCTTGGATTGCAAGCGAAAAAGGGAATAATGGTCATCAACTCATCAAAGATCTCGATGG
The DNA here is from genome assembly GCA_011764245.1 of Trialeurodes vaporariorum. Classification (NCBI taxonomy): domain Eukaryota; kingdom Metazoa; phylum Arthropoda; class Insecta; order Hemiptera; family Aleyrodidae; genus Trialeurodes; species Trialeurodes vaporariorum. The sequence continues at coordinate 64,938,977 of VMOF01000002.1, forward strand.
TCAAATTTTTCTTGGGACCAAACGCATGAGAAGCAACAGAAAAAATTATCAGTTCTTTTCAGAAAGAAATATCAGAAGACAGCAATATTTCATTTACGAATATCTCGAGCTGTACTGAACCGATTTCAATAAAATTTTCGCTGGTTGGAACCAAATTCAGGCCTGTGTATAACTTGCGGTGAGTGCAAGTGTTTGGTTAGTACATGCTATGCAACACCCCCCCCCCCCCCAAATCCATTTGCTTTTTGAAGAGTGGTGAAGCGTGCGATGATAGGAAGGGAGCTTGTAGGCATAAACGACAAGCTTCGCCAGGATGTCAAAAACATCAAGGATTGGGGGGGGGGGGGCTATTGGAAAATGATGGCATTTTATCTTCTCTTTTTTTACTTGGCCATATTTAAAACCATAAAACAAATATTATGTTTTAGATATCTATGCAAGCCTAAACAACACCCTAGGATTTTATCTCCATATCACAGATTTAAATTGACGAAATGCAACGTTGCTACATCGCACGTTTCGCTAAATTAGTTCCGAACCAACCAATCTCCCAAACTTGAATATTAGGAGCAACAAATTGAACTTCTTTTTTAAATATGTATGTATACTGTCTGTCCTTCCATGCAATTTTTCTCCTTCATTACTATATTGATTTTGTTTCATAAGTCCAATTTCATCTTAGGCGCCCCCGCGGCGAGGCTTTTGCGTGTAATCCGGTAACGTTTCTATTTGACAACCCAGATAACAATATCAGGCTTGCCGATCTGGCTTAAAATGGGCTTTTGTAAGACGTCTTTTCATTCCGCCTTAAAGACGTCTTAAATCCGTCTTACGGTCGCGGATCCAAAGACGTCTTTTAAGCTCGTCTTAAATCCGTCTTAAATGCGTCTTTAAGTCGATTTTAGAAGACACCTTGTATTCCGTCTTAAATCCGTCTTCCAAAGTGGGTTTTAAGACGTCTTTCGATCCAGTCTTACAAGGCGTCTTTAATCCGTCTTAAATCTGTCTTCAAAGACGTCTTCAAAGACGTTTTCCAAGACGACTTGAATACCGTCTTCGAAAGTGGTTTTTAAGACGTCTTTTAATCCAGACTTATAAAGCGTCTTTAATCCGTCTTAAAGCCGTCTTCAGCCAAGATAGCTAGAAGATTGACTCCAACGTTTTCAAGTCCTTAAATATTGATAATTTGCAAAAATCACAATTTTTTTTTAAAATTTCGAAAATTACGAAAATGTCCACACTTCGAAAATTTGAAAATTACCAATTTTTTCATAAATTTTGAAAATTACGAAAATTTTCATTAAGTTTGAAAATTACCAAGATTTGCTCAAATTTTGAAAATTACGAAATTTTCACAAATTTTGAAAATATTGACTATTTTCAAGCAAGCTTGGAAAGCTAGGCTTCCTCGAGACGTAACCTATAGAGCATTGTGACCGACGCCTTTCATATGTCTTTAAGACGGATTCGTAAGACGGTTTTCAAAGTTGTCTTATAAGACGTCTTTAAGACGGATTCGTAAGACGTTTTCAAAGTTGTCTTAAAAACGTCTTTAAGACGGATTCGTAAGACGGTTTTTGAAGTTGTCTTAAAAACGTCTTAAAGACGGATTCGTAAGACGTCTTCAAAGACGTGTTTGGGCGGAACTAGAGACGTCTTTAAGACGGATTAAAGACGGATTTAAGACAACTTTACTTGTCTTATAAGACGTCTTTAAGACGGATTGAAGACGGTTTTTGCTAACTGGGAAGTTTAAGAAAATTGTAGGCGAGTATACGATGGTAAATCGAATTATATGTTTTGAATGTGTTTAAATAGACCAAATGCAACGTTGCCACATTGATTACGCTCTTTGTGACAAGAGTGATAAGTTGAAGGCCGCATTTAAGTATTCTGATGTAGAGGATTCCTCCTAAAGGTGATTTGGGGGGGGGACTTTATGTAACACTGTTGTCATTTTTGAAGGTGGTGTTTCTTTATTTTACCTAAATTGTAAGAGTGGAATAGCGATTTTTATGGGTAACATATTTAGGATGAACAGGACGAATAAAGGGAAAGGAAAAAAAATAAAATAAAAATAGTAAATGCGACATTCCATAAAATGTTTGCAAAAAGCTCATCTAAAAACGTAATTTTTTTTTCTTATCTTCGGGGGGGGGGGGATCCTTCCTTGAGATACAGCATTCGGAAGGGCGAGAAATTCTATGCCTTCTTGCGCAAATCGTTGGAGATCGTTATTGTTTTCCGTTTCCGATGTAATAAACGCCAATGTTCGATTTAAACCCATTTTCATCAAAATATCACTCCTATTTTAAAGAGTCAGCATTTTCAAAGCGACGAATTTAAAATACTATAATAAGCAAGTACTTTTCCGAAATAAATACGGGTTCGCCAAAATTTAATCTACATTTCCCTCTCATCTATTATTTAATGGAAGTCGTCCATCGCAGTTTTTGAGGTTGCCTTCGCCTGAGAGGCAAACATTTTAAAAATAGGCGCTAAAACCAAACGTTTACTATTTCAAAACTTCTTTGTCTACAAGTAACTTACTTTACAGTTTTTACAGAATTTTCAACTCCTCAGGGGGTTTTAGTGTTTTTTTTTTTGTTTTTGTTTTTTTTTTTTTTCTCCTTCTGAATTTTTAAAAAAGTTTTTTGATTTTTGAGAATGAACCAAGATAGAACGTTGACCTTGATCGGATCTCGACAGTAAAATAAAATAATAATAAAAAAAAATTAATCCGGAGTTTGCGCTGAAATGCTCAGTTTTGAGCACCTTTTCGTAACGATCGGAACAAGATGTAAGTTACTTGAAAATCATAAGTTTGGGCTAATCCTCCCCCCCCCCCCCTACAAAATACGCCAATAAAAATTTTGGGAACGCTTAAAACTAGCTCTCATACGGAAGAGTTGGGCAACCAAATAATGAGAGTTAATGAAATGACTCCGGCAACACTGAAAACTGGATCTGCTACCTGAGCTGAGGAAAAGAAAACACACGGAAGGTATAGGTCAATTTTATTGTAGAATTATTCGTAGATTAATTCGATTGATTCGGCGTTGCCTGACTCACCGAATAATTTCCGAATAATTTTTGCCCTACGCTGTCAGACAAACGGTATGAATATCGGGCCATAGGTGGACCAAGGCGGTAATAAAGGGACTGTAATAAACAAAATTTTGCGCAGTCTTCGAGGGGATTTTTGGAAAAGTGATGCGGGCTTTCAATGACAAATTCGACGTTAACCCCCCCCCCCCCCTCTCCTTTTGGGCTTTAGCCTTCTTTATATATTTCTAGATCCGCCACTGAACCCTTGGTCCGGTTTTTTTTGTTTTTTTTTGTTTTTGTTTGTTTTTTTAGTTTTTTTTTTGTTTTTTTGTTTTTGTTTGTTTGTTTGTTTTTTTTTTCTGCAACCGTTCAAAAATATAACGGGGGGGGGGGGAGGAGCAGGGCTCTTTCTAAACATAGAGTATTGTGATGACAAAATTACCCCTGTTCCGGTTTTTTTTTTTTTTTTTTTTTTTTTTTTTTTTTTTTTTTATCTGCAACCGTTTAAAAATATAAAAGGGGGGGGGAGGACTCTTTCTAAACATAGTGTATTGTGATGACAAACCGCTGTACCGGGGTTTTTTTTTGTTTTTGTTTTTTTTGTTTTATTTATCTGCAACCGTTCAAAAATATAAACGGGGGGGGACTCTTTCCAAACATAGTGTATTGTGATGACAAATTACCCTGCTCCGGTTTTTTTTTTTTTTTTTTTTTTTTTTTTTTTTTTTTTTTTTTTCTGCAACCATTAAAAAATATAAAAGGGGAGGGGAGGGGAGGACGCTTCCTAAACACAGTGCATTGTGATGACAAATTACATCAATATTACCTACTACATAATAGTTTTACTTATGTGGTAATTCTGACGATTTCTGTTGTTCAAACGAACGAGTTTCGAAAATATTAAAAAAAGTTCATTGAAATCGGTTGAGTATACATATGTCTCGAGATATTTGCAAATGAAAATATTTGCGTTTAATTGAGCTTTGTCGTAGCTCTTAGACTTGCCTTTTTAAGCGGCCGATGCGATGGTCAAGAAAGACAAACAAAATAAAACCTCCTCGACGGAAGAACCGAGAAACAAGGGTAATTCATAGTAGGAAGATAGAAGAGAGTCAAAACGACTTTCATAATCAAAGGGGCGAGGCTCGTGTATGAGTGTGATTGTGAGAATAACCGTACGACAAACTGCAGTGAACTCAGTGAACACGGATGTGACACAAGCATGGGCACTGGGCAGTCTAATGGGGTGAATACTTGAGTGGGAAATGGCCGGCTGCGGTGATGGTGCGCGAGTGATGGGTGAGATAAGAGAAAGAAAGAGGAAAAGAGACAGAGAGGAGTGTCGAAAAATGACGGAGCACGCTGTGGCGGGTGAGGTGAAGTAACGCACGGCGCATCGAGCGTCGAGAAGAAACCGAGACAACCACGACGCAAAAATGAACTCGTTCAACAACAACACTATTTGTAAGCATGATCACGCTGATCAGAAATTGTTCAGGTGTAGGGAAAAATACTCGATTATTTGACGATATCTCAATTAATTGACTATATCTCAATTAATTGACGAGATCTCAATTAATTGACGGTATCTCAATTAATTGACGGTCGGTCAATTAATTGACACTCAGTCAATTAATTGACCGTCAGTCAATTAATTGACCATCAGTCAATTAATTGACCATCAGTCAATTAATTGAAGGTCGGTCAATTAATTGACCATCAGTCAATTAATTGACCATCAGTCAATTAATTGACGGTCGGTCAATTAATTGACCATCGGTCAATTAATTGACGGTCGGTCAATTAATTGACCATCAGTCAATTAATTGACGGTCGGTCAATTAATTGACCATCAGTCAATTAATTGACGGTCGGTCAATTAATTGACGGTCGGTCAATTAATTGACTGTCGGTCAATTAATTGACCATCGGTCAATTAATTGACGGTCGGTCAATTAATTGACCATCCGTCAATTAATTGACCATCAGTCAATTAATTGACCATCAGTCAATTAATTGACCATCAGTCAATTAATTGACGGTCGGTAAATTAATTGACCATCAGTCAATTAATTGACGGTCGGTCAATTAATTGACGGTCGGTCAATTAATTGACGGTCGGTCAATTAATTGACTGTCGGTCAATTAATTGACCATCAGTCAATTAATTGACTGATGGTCAATTAATTTACCGACCGTCAATTAATTGACTGATGGTCAATTAATTGACTGATGGTCAATTAATTGACTGATGGTCAATTAATTGACGGATGGTCAATTAATTGACCGACCGTCAATTAATTGACCGATGGTCAATTAATTGACCGACAGTCAATTAATTGACCGACCGTCAATTAATTGACCGACCGTCAATTAATTGACTGATGGTCAATTAATTGACCGACCGTCAATTAATTGACTGATGGTCAATTAATTGACCGACCGTCAATTAATTGACCGATGGTCAATTAATTGACCGACCGTCAATTAATTGACTGATGGTCAATTAATTGACTGATGGTCAATTAATTGACCGACCTTCAATTAATTGACTGATGGTCAATTAATTGACTGATGGTCAATTAATTGACTGACGGTCAATTAATTGACTGAGTGTCAATTAATTGACCGACCGTCAATTAATTGAGATACCGTCAATTAATTGAGATCTCGTCAATTAATTGAGATATAGTCAATTAATTGAGATATCGTCAAATAATCGAGTATTTTTCCCTACACCTGAACAATTTCTGATCAGCGTGATCATGCTTACAAATAGTGTTGTTGTTGAACGAGTTCATTTTTGCGTCGTGGTTGTCTCGGTTTCTTCTCGACGCTCGATGCGCCGTGCGTTACTTCACCTCACCCGCCACAGCGTGCTCCGTCATTTTTCGACACTCCTCTCTGTCTCTTTTCCTCTTTCTTTCTCTTATCTCACCCATCACTCGCGCACCATCACCGCAGCCGGCCATTTCCCACTCAAGTATTCACCCCATTAGACTGCCCAGTGCCCATGCTTGTGTCACATCCGTGTTCACTGAGTTCACTGCAGTTTGTCGTACGGTTATTCTCACAATCACACTCATACACGAGCCTCGCCCCTTTGATTATGAAAGTCGTTTTGACTCTCTTCTATCTTCCTACTATGAATTACCCTTGTTTCTCGGTTCTTCCGTCGAGGAGGTTTTATTTTGTTTGTCTTTCTTGACCATCGCATCGGCCGCTTAAAAAGGCAAGTCTAAGAGCTACGACAAAGCTCAATTAAACGCAAATATTTTCATTTGCAAATATCTCGAGACATATGTATACTCAACCGATTTCAATGAACTTTTTTTTAATATTTTCGAAACTCGTTCGTTTGAACAACAGAAATCGTCAGAATTACCACATAAGTAAAACTATTATGTAGTAGGTAATATTGATGTAATTTGTCATCACAATGCACTGTGTTTAGGAAGCGTCCTCCCCTCCCCTCCCCTTTTATATTTTTTAATGGTTGCAGATAAAAAAAAAAAAAAAAACCGGAGCAGGGGTAATTTGTCATCACAATACACTATGTTTGGAAAGAGTCCCCCCCCGTTTATATTTTTGAACGGTTGCAGATAAATAAAACAAAAAAAACAAAAACAAAAAAAAACCCCGGTACAGCGGTTTGTCATCACAATACACTATGTTTAGAAAGAGTCCTCCCCCCCCCCTTTTATATTTTTAAACGGTTGCAGATAAAAAAAAAAAAAAAAAAAAAAAAAAAAAAAAAAAAACCGGAACAGGGGTAATTTTGTCCCCTTGACCATCAGTCAATTAATTGACGGTCGGTCAATTAATTGACCATCAGTCAATTAATTGACGGTCGGTCAATTAATTGACCATCAGTCAATTAATTGACGGTCGGTCAATTAATTGACTGTCGGTCAATTAATTGACCATCAGTCAATTAATTGACGGTTGGTCAATTAATTGACCATCAGTCAATTAATTGACCGTCAGTCAATTAATTGACGATCGGTCGATTAATTGACGGTCGGTCGATTTCTTAAATAATTGGGTGGTTGTCGATCAATCTCAATCAATCTCAATCAATCTCAATTCACGATAATTGTCAAAGTCTACCTACAGGTAGTCTACCTCCAGGCATCAACTGACATTCTTTATCTCTCACAATTAGTGTTGCCAGGTTTGGACGGGGTAGAATAGCTACGCGTGGACTGTTTTCGAGTTGGTTACTATCCACGCTGTGGATAGGGATGGGAGAAAATACTCGACTCATCCGCACCGAAAGAGTGAGCGTGGCTAAATTCTCATCAAAATAGTCCACGTGTGGACGAATCTAGCCACTATTGGCAAATCTGCTCACAATCTGACTTTGATAGCCATGAATTATCTGTGTGGATTTTTCCAGGTTTATTATGAGTCCATGATTATTTGAGATTCTTTCATCAAAAGTAGACTCAGTACTTCTTCCAGATTGATAAAATCTTATTCCTAGTCTCGAGACCAATCTACGAAAAACAGAGTAATAATGGACCACAAAGCCCATAAAACTTTGGCCCACATTAGAATTTTCAGAGTCCCCACGATGAAACTGAAGACAAAACACACAAACTACTCATGAACTGCACCAAATTTTGAGGGATGCACCCGTTTATGATTGGTTACTTGTTTCTTCTTAGGTGACTTCAGGTTTTTACCTAAACAATAAAAAGAAGAAAATTCAACCAATTTACGGTTGATTTTGAAAAACTTCAGCTACTTCACGTCTTACCAAGCAAGAGCTCAATTTAGTTGTAAAGGTGTAGCTTCAACCCGTAAGCTTGAAGTTCAGGAACAATATTTACTCTTCTAGCCTGATTAAACCAAGCAAAAGAGAGTTAAAAAGTTTGTGTTGCACACTTAAAAATCATAATGCACTTACTTAAAGATTCAAAAGTTTTCTTTTGTTTTGAAGGAGTTAAAAATTGAAAATTGTCATGGATTACAGGCTGACCCTGCTTTCACCTATGGAATGGGCTACACGTCAGACTGACTTTCGGAGAAGGTGCAAGAGAAAAAAACAACTGAGGGTAAAAAAATATCAAAAATCACGATATTTTGTGCCAAAAACACATTTAACAAACTTCAATGTCAGTATTGTTAGATCACATTAAGAGTCCCAGGTCTGAAATTAGAAAGAAACAAGGCACGCTGAAATGTTTACATCTAATAATTCTTTATTCAGTAAAGTAATCCAAATTTTCATCACCTTAAAATAACGACTGATTAAATAGTAGAATAATTTCTAATGCATTTTGAACAAAGGCCTAAGAGCCAAGAAGTGCAGTTTTCTTCTTAAAATAACAAACCTAAATGAAGACATATTAAATAGGAGAAGGGGGGTTATTTAACTAGTTTTGGTTCACCTAACTACACTATGAGAAGATTTATAATTTAAGAAAATTGAGTACCTACCTATATATTCTGACATAAATTGGAAAGAGAAACAATTACTTAAATAGGTACTTTCATTTTATATAAGTTTTAAGATTTTCAAAATAATGACAGCTTACAAACATATCAAGAGACAAATAAATTGGTTCACAAGATAGCGGTCACACTACACTGTCTTCAATCAGAGGGTTGATCAAGACCAATAACATCTTTAAATTTTCTGCATATCTCTCCAACACGGATAAGTAATGTGTAATGTGGCATGACCAAACGATTTTAAAAGGATAGAAAAAAGCATAACTTACAACCATTCTGAACAAGTAAACCAGGTATTTCAATGCCATATCTGTTTAGTGTTTAGACTATTAAGAAGAAATAAAAATAGTGGAACGGTGAGACCTGGTGGAACCTCCAATTTTTAGTGCAATTAGTCAAAGCTTACGTAAGGAAACTTATAAGTACTAAAAATTGTGATGATAGTTAACGGTATGATATTTCTCGTTTCCGCGGCTTGGCTTGATTCATCTCATCAACTTAAACTACCAATCAGTGGCGCAAAGAAGATATTAATTAGAGAATTAAACCCCCTTATGGAGTAAAAAAGGTAAGAAAAAGATTAAATACAAAAAGAAACAGAAAAAATATACATTGGCACAGTTTAAGGAGGCAATTTACTTTTTTACTAAAAAGCCAGGGAAATGCTCATCATTTAAACCAATGATTTCCAAAAATTCAACAAATTTTTGAAGAGTCCCGCGCAAACGGGAACATCAAAACTTGACCAAATGAAAATTTATAGTTGTACCACTTAAACAGATTGAAAGTGCCAAGAAGGAAAAGTTCTAGTCCATTAGGCTATTGCATTACTCATCTGTCAATCATTAAGTTGACAAGACTTCATCAAACCAATTTCCAGTAATTATGATGCGCAGGGGTATTATCATCACAGATAACATCAAACACACGTCTTTGATCAAAATTTTAAATTGCAGTTGAAAATACTCAAATAACGAAAATAGCATTTCTTAAAGTTTCATCCTAGACAGAGGCGGATCCAAGAATTTTTCCTTCTCTCTATTTGTCCTTTTGAATGTGTTTGTTAGAAAAGGATAGATGGAGGGGGCAAAAGTCACACGACTGTCCCGAATCTGTCCTTTTTTAACACACACGTTCAAATGGATCAAGAGAGAGAAGGACAAATTTCTAGATTTGACAATGATCCTAGAGGTCGTCAGTGAGTGGGTACTTACACATTACTTTTTCTGAAATTGATTGGAAGTTGAAAAAACGAACAAACTTTGTCCTACATCGAGCGATGAACTATGCGTACGGAGAATACACTGAGGGATCAGAATCACCCTCATTTAAAATACAAATATCGTGAGTCACTGAGCAAACCCTTAAGCTTGAATATACAGAAAACAAATGATTGATATAAGGTAGATGAAAACAAGGTATGTGCAATGCGCAATATTCGCCCCTAGGGTTGTCCCCATCACTGGTGGGTGACGACGTAGGCTGGTCAACTCCCATGTTAATTAAATGAGAGAAAACTAACTACTTCAGCTGGTCAATGCTGATCAACAGAGTTTGTCTGCTATGCTCCCTCACAGAACAAACTGCTCAAACCTGATTTCATCTACCTTGTGATTGATAATGGTTGTCAGAGGAGAGAAAGGGGTTGCTGAGGTTTACTGAATTCAAATACAAATAGTAAAAAATTATGAGCTCCAACATCGGTAGCGACCTGCATGTAGAAAAGGAAAGAATAAAATAAAATAAAAAAGGACAAAAGCAATCAATCTTATAACTTCCAACAAGACTTCACTTTAAAAGAAGCGGCAGAGACCAACTGACAGTACACTATATTTGTAAAACAGAGGAAACTAACCGATCGTCCTCCTAAGAAACCGAAACAAAAATTGAACAGACACAATCAAGTTCCTGCAAACTTCTCCAAAATCAGTTTTGAGTTTTATCACAAAAACTATCCATCAAAATAAGTCTACAGAAAAAGCAAAGTATTCTGATGAAAACATCATTTCAGAGCAGGCAGATTAAGTGATGAGAGAAAATTGTTCCTACATCTTGTCAAGGGTGTCATGGAAGTGCAAAAAGGTCCCAGTTAGGAAGGAATTTGAATCTTTCAGATACCAATAAATCATCATTTGGAAATGCCAAAAACCTTATAAAAGTCAGAAAAGCAGCTGTTTGTGACGAGTGATTCTGGGATAGACGGTAAGAAAAACTTGCTGGTCAAGCAAATCGAAACATAGAAGCAAGGTAGATTAAAGAAGGTATGTGCAACACTCGCTCTTGCCGCCCGCAGCCGCTCCAAGCGCTAGCACTTTTGCAAAAAAATGACGTCATGCGGGTGAAATCTAGTGGCGCGCTGTTCAAATGTACGTTGGACAGAGGAATCATTCCTAACTGTGAAGGAACATTGTTGAACTTTTAACTCTTAATTTATTAACTCTGAAAACAGAAATCTGAAAATTGACAACTTCGATCATCTTTTGCTTGACACATCCCTAACTAATAAAATAAACACATACATTTCAAACCTCCCGCTCATGAAAAAGTGACGTAGTGCGGGTGAAATCGCTCTGATTGGCTAACATGTTTTGAAGCAGCTGCGGGCGGCGCGAGCGAATGTTGCACATACCTTCTTTAATCTACCTTGACATAGAAGATGACCTTAAAGATTTGAAGCAATGACGATCAGGTCTGATATTTGATTCTGGGATACATAAAAACAATTTGATGAACATTCTTTTTGGACTAATTTGGATCTATATCAGCTGTTAAAATTAAGATAATTTTGCAGGAGGGGAAAGAAAAAGCAACTACTTGAATTTTGCTTCTGACAATTTTTATTGAATATACTTTGATGGAGGAGCTTGCATCCTTCTGTAGTCAAAAATATACACTTGATAGTAACAAGCCTACGAGTAACTAAAACTAAATTTTAACTTGTTAACTTGAATATTAAGCCGCGCGGATAAAAAATGCAGCACTTGAATGTCAGGAAAATACATAACGTAAAGATCTAAATTGACATTTTCTTTTCTACAAACACACATATACATTCACAACAGGGGACCTTGCTCCATCAAAGCACTCAATTGCACAGGAAAAAGAGGAAAGACGGAAAATAAGAGTCGGCCTGACCTATTTTTTTTAAAAATCACAGCAGTGAGAGAAATTACACAGACAAAAGCAAACTATGTCCAGTCAAGATGAACTCAGATCGAGTTCATTCAAAGAAAAGAAAAAAGAAATGAAAAAACTTCTCTCGGACAAAACAATTTAAAATCAAGAGATTACATTGGAAAGCAAATTATTTGTGTTTCTTAGTGACGACTTTTTTAGACTTTCTTGCAGGCACATCATCATGATCGTGGTCACGTTTCCGCCGTAAATCTCCAGGTTCTAAGATATTTGATGGTTCGTTAATTTCTGTTTCTTCTTTTTCTTCAGGTTCTTCTGTGATTTCTGTGATTTCAATACCTCCTTGGTGTTCACTGGGGTCATTCTCATAGTCATCCTCTTCTCTGTGAAAAAAAAAAAAAAAAAAAAAAAAAAAATTAAAAAATAAATAATAAATACAAAACCAATCAATAATAATCAAAACAATAATTTTTAAATAAATCAAAATGTAAGGTTACTTTTTTAGCGCCTTCAAATTTCCAAAACAAATGTATCAAACACAGAGGGGCAGAAATAAATTAGAAAAATAAAGAGTTATCAAAGAAACAACACTGTTGAGAATTAGATTTTGAAGGAAGAAGAAAAAGGGAGGAAAAATCATGTTCACAATTTACAGAACCAAGAGCAGAATCAGTTTGTATTAGGTATAAATGTGATCAAGGCTTTATTAGCAAGAAGTTCCCAAAAGAGTTCTTGATCACAAGTTTATTGGGGGGCGGTAACCCTCAGCAACTTTTTTTTAATTTAATAATTATTTTACATCATTTTTAGACAGCGAGTGACCATAAAGACAGAACTAGTTTCACGCTGGCAAGAGTAAATCACTTGAAACTATTTGCAAGACCATTAATGAAGGAGTGGGGGGGGGGGGGGGGTGCCTATGTCTATAGAGTCAGTGTGACAGTATTTTTATCGTCATGAGTCATAGATTTTTGAAAAATCTTGGAAATAGCAGAAAAACTGGATTATAAAAAAAAAGTAAGTAGTGTAATTAAGTTCAGCCACCAAAACACTGAGTGAGGCTCATTGATCATTATGCTTGTATTAGGAAGAAAACAAAAGAACTGGAAATAAAAAAAGAGTGAGCTCACAAAATCCACATTAGGAGGGAAAGTAGAGAGGAAAATCACCGCATTTGAGGAATATTGAAACACTGAACTTTAAGATCCAGCTGTTAGGTGTGCAGCGAACACTGTAGTATTCAACCTTTTACAAAAGTTTTAATGGATAAACTACTATATTGCCAAAAAAAAGTGTACAATGACAACAAAAACTTCATAAACTCATTCAACCTTTTACAAAAGTTTAAGTGGATAAACTACTATATTGCCAGAAAAAAGAGTACAATGACAACAAAATCTTCATAAACTCACTTGTATGCTCCAATTTTTAAATTCCCGCAAAACCTCTCAAAGACCTCTTATTTGTTTGAACAAAACCATAGAAAAGAGATACTAGGGACAAAATAAAGTCGTGGCTTGACAGTCCACAATAAACATTGGATAGAGGAGTTTTAACCCTCAGTAAGTGCCCACTATCCATCTACCAAGGGGACCGTGAGGACACAACATTGATTGATCCAAAGCCCCTCAAAGGTTGCATAGGAAACTAATGATGGAAGCAAAAAGTTGAGATCATGAGAAGTGCATTCTCTCTATACCTACTTGATTCTCTTGGATGGATTAGTTGCAAGAGAATGTTATTCAATGTTTTCAATTTTTAATAAAAAAAAAAAAGAGCAAAATTCAAGCTAAGAATGAAGATGGTCTCTGTCTCCAGAAGTTGGATAGTTCGGAAGGTACACAAAAAATTCCAAAATGCCAGAGATGCCCATAATGCACAGTATCGAGCAGGAAATGTTTCTGGTGAGGTTACAACTAAAGCAACTTTAAGCTGCTGTACCTCTTGAACTACAAGGCCTTTGCTGTTATCAACTAGATTTTCAGAGCTTCAATTTTTAAAAATCAGAAATTTCAAGCAACTGACTAAATACTTGCTAAATTTTAAACCTCCGACAAAGATATGGAAAATAAATGCATGCCACAAACTTTCCGATAAAGGTAAGAGGAAAAATGGAGAGGTTAAACAAATGGTGAATTCAAGCTGAAGACTTGAAAAGACTTGACGGAATGAGAATCAGAGGATATTGGACATTCAAAACACGAAGGAACACAGTACTTTTTCATAGTGTTAGCCAGCGCACCAGAACGGTAAAGATCAAGCCAACCTTTTTAATGGTTGGTCCACCAAACATAGTTACTTTGGACTCACCAATAGTAACATACAATTTACACCATAATGGGTTAATTTCAACCTGTGAGGGGCTTTTCCCTTCATTTAATTGACAATATGATGGATTGAAGGATTTTTGGGGCGTTTCATGCAGGCCACGTCCAGTCAGGCTTGCAGAGAATCCTTTTTCTCACTGCCCTATTAGGTATTGAGGCAGTTTAGGATACTACATTTTTTTAATGACTAACTCTTTATTTTAAACGGTATTTCCTGAACCTTTCAAGTTCATGCTGACCAACTTGCCGCAGCTCAAAGCTGAATGAAAAAGAAAAAGAAAAAAATAGAAAGAACTAAGAAATAAAAGAAAGTAAAAGATCAGAGGAGTATTATGAATGCACTGTCATTTTTTTTTAATTACGCAGAGAAGAAGGAGGGGGGTATTAAACATACATACATCAGAATGAATGGAAAGGAAAACAAAGTAACCCTGAATCCTATTTGGTTTTAACGTTTTTTTAAAGGATCAATGATAGCACAGAGTAATACACTCAGAGTGGAAACTCCCATAAGAGCTAATGGAAACATTTTTCCAGGATCTTTTGGAGTAGAGGCATGGTTTTGTTTTCTTTTTGGTGCCTATCAAGATGGAACTTCTCAAGATGACGGACCAGAAAATAATGCTTCAAAATAAACCAAAGTTTCCATTCTGATTGTAATATTCTGTAGTGATAGTACAAGTAGGGAGAAGGGCTGATAAAGAAAATGAGAAAGTAAAAAAGCTAGAATAAATAACAGGTCATGCAAACAGAGTTCTGAAGAAAGCATTGAACTCCACTTTTAAAACAGCTTTACATTCTCAATTACGAAAAGTAATGTGTAGATTTGTTTTGATTGCACAGGGGTACTCATTTACTTTAGGGTTCCTAGATGACCAACCATTTACTATTACTATCATCCGACAGATCTCTCAATTTGCCTGCTTCAAATGTGATATAACATTTTCATACATTGATTGATGAGACCAGCGCTTCACATTGGCAAGTCATCTAATCAAAACTATTGTCCAATAGATATTTCAATATTTTAAAACTGAAAGACTTGGTATGAAGCACACTTCTACTACAGTGATAATAAGCTCAGATTCCTAAAGAAAATAACGCAAATATTTACAACTCATTGAAATATTTGTCAGATCGTATCAACAGTGAAGGATCAGCCTACTAGCAAGCATGCAAGGAGCTTTTTTAAAGGGAAAGAGAGAGAGGACAAACAGAATTTTTCCCCCCTCAAGTTGAAACTAAAACTTGGAGCAAGCAAACGAGAGAGAGAGATAGAGCTGAACAACGCAACACTAACACAAACTAGCTTACTTACTTCTAACAAGGTGTTTTATTAGTCAATATTCAACAAACACATCAATAATCACGGCCATACCTGCAAACAGGACACGCTCATATTTAAGAATTTACTATTGACTTTGATCTAATAATTCCTAGAGAGGAAAAGAGCACTATTATCTTCTGGATTGTGTCTTTTCCCAAAGCAGTAAGCTAATAGGAAGACAAAACTCCTAGAAAATTTCACATGTTGCGAAATTGGATAATTAAGTAACCTGATTAAAAAAAACTTCCTGTGACTCTAAAACAATTACTAAAACTTCATAAAATTGCTCCACAAATATTCAGCACCGGTATGGATGGGACCGCAATTCAAAAAACTTGATAAAAAAAAAACTGACAAAATTTCACTCTACTAGCCACTCATGCAACGCATTTTTATTGAACCTTAAAAGTGCTCGTAAAGTGTTTGACTTTAAATCAACTTTTAGATCAGAATAGGACTGTTGCAAACGTTTGCAACAACAATAAAAAGGATACATTCTTCTGTACAATCACTTGAAGTTAACATTAGAGTATCAAACGGTTTCAAAATTAACTGATTAACTGATAAACTCAATAAATGCATTTGAACAAAATTCCAAGATGGCTGACACACACACAGCGAATCCCCATGTAGGAGTCCCATCTGATTGCATACTTCTCTATACTGGGAAAAGTGATTCATCATAAAGAAAACTGCAATTAGATAGGAGGAACCCATTGTGATTTCCTATTATACAGCATTCTGGAAATTTTTTTTTAAACGTATCTATAGAGTTTATGAGTTAATTTTGGAACTTTCTGATGTTCTTGCTGTTTATATTAATTTATTTATTTATTTATTTATTTATTTATTTAAATTCATACAGGAGCCACCCTTAAGGGAGCTATGGTCCAGGTCAAAAAGAATATGCTGGAATACCCTCTTCACTGCTGTAGGAAAAGTTTGTATGAGACCTAATATTTCACTCGTGTATTCGAGATAAAAATTGAGAGCATTCTTAGATCAAAACAGCACACTGAGGCAAGAAAGATTAGTGATGAATAAAATGAATCATATCATCAGTTTTCTGATAAAAGACAGTTAATGTTTTTAGTTCATTTCCAAAATTTTGTTCAAAGTGTTTCCTCAGATATAGTCGGGCCAATATAAGTTGACACCAGAAGAATCAGGCAGGTTTGCACTATGTGGCAACGCAGCGTGGAGCTGACCCTTGTCAAGCGGCGTGCTCCGTCTTGACAGGGGGCGCCACATTTAGTGCATTGTTGTAGTTCTCCATTATTATTGATCATTTTCTCTCTGCTTCAGGTGTCAACTTATATTGGCCCGACTATAACACCAAGAAAGAAGTGCTTCTCGTCAATAAACATTACCGATCCAATTATTCACGAAAAATCATAAGTCGTAAATTATTAGATGTTTAACAAGTCGGTCAGTATACAAAGCATGACTGCAAAATGGATCAGAATCATTCTCAGATCGGCAAATGCAAACCATCATATTAAAGATCAAACTGAGTCGTTGGTCAAAATCATTGTAATCTTATACGTGAGCTCATTACGATCTGTTAGAACTCCAATCAAAATCCTTTTATTAATTTCTTATAGATTCAGTCCAATAATGACTAATGAGTGGCTGGACATTGACTGAAATTAACCTGCCATTAGGTAAGCAATCATTAGCATTTGACTCCATCCGATTGGTTCACAAATGCCCTACGATTGAGAATTGAGGTAAATTTCTTCAAAACTTGACGTCTCAACTTTACTGAGTACATTGCTCCTTGCAACAGTTGAAATGTTAGTGATTATTTTGAGCCAAAGCAGAGTGTTATGAAAAGCTTTTGAGTATTGGCTGAGGATTAATATAAGCAAAACCAAAAAGTTCATAATGGTCAGAAATTAATGATTAGCCCGGATTAGTTTTCCCATATCATTTTCAGGAAATATATAAAAAAAGCACTTAAATTGATAACAGAAGTTCAAATTTGAGAGTCAAAAAATTAACAAGGTGCGGGAAGTCACAATCTAGGCAAGTTCTGTGGGTAAAGTCCGAAAATAATAGACGTGATCCGAGGCAGATCCGCAGGAGAAAGAGGGCAAAATAAAGGAGCATGCCCTCTTAAAATAGCTTAAAAAAGTTGCCTCTGTTTGTCAGAAGTACTCCCAAAAATGCTGTGTGACGCATATAATGCCATATCCATCCCTTCCCCTCGAAACTTTCTGAATCCACCTCTGCACGTGCTCCTACAGAGAAATCCTAATCATACTATAATTTTGATACATCGTTAGGCAAACAACTTATATAGTGAGCCTTTCCACTAAAAACTGCTTCCATTTTGGAGGTGACAATGTTACAAAGAGAAAGAGATCTACACAGTCATAATTTTTTTTTATTTCTATGAAGTAAGAAAAGAAGTATCTTGCATTTATCAAAAGTTGAACTTCTTACAAATTTATCTGCTACTTCAAACCCACCTTCACTGGGTATCTACTCCAAGTCTGCTAGTAGTGAAGAAAACAATTTCCTAAGTAATATTTACCAACTATGGAGAGCTCTGGCCAAATCAACAGTTCCGTGAGACGGTACAACGAAATGCCGAAGTAAAATTGAAAATGGGATGCAGGGTTTTGATTTCGAATTTGCATTTAGTAATTTGGGCTGAAATAACAGTAAAAGCTGATCATCTGATTTTTGCAGCTCATCTTTTGGAGAAATGGTGGCATGATTGTTTTTTTTTTTTTTTTTATGAAATGTTAGGGAAAAAGTACTTTTTGTGTTTCACTAGCACTATGATGAATCATGAGATGTAATTGAATCAATACAGATTTAGAATGAGTTAAATGGTGTCCAACAATCGTGAAAGAGGGATTTACAGACGCCAACATTTTTACAGTTTCGTAGAAGCCAATATTTTTTTGTGAGAGAATTTCTCAAAACTTAGGAAACTTGTATGCATCTTTCCTGAAAATGTTTGTTCTATTTTTTCCTCTTGATTATCAATGTATCTTCAGACAAAGAAATATGATGAGGATTCTACAGACAAACAAACTGGATCCTCAAAATA
This sequence comes from Trialeurodes vaporariorum, assembly GCA_011764245.1. Taxonomy (NCBI): domain Eukaryota; kingdom Metazoa; phylum Arthropoda; class Insecta; order Hemiptera; family Aleyrodidae; genus Trialeurodes; species Trialeurodes vaporariorum. The sequence continues at coordinate 64,957,338 of VMOF01000002.1, forward strand.
AGTAAACTTCCTGTGAAACTTTTGAATGTCACTAAAAATGTTGAGGGTGAAATATGTCTTAAAAGAAAAGATAAAAAAAAAAGAATAAAATTAGATAGCATCACAGAAAATTAAGGAGACCTCCAATTCCATAGCATTCAGCTTATAATGATTGAGTTGCCAAGGTAGATGGAGAACAGGTATGGACAACACTCTGAGGTTGGCTCTGATTGGTTGTGAAAAAAGCGACTCCGCCACCATTTTTCTGACCGCGCGATTCACATTTCGATTTCACATCTTGAAAAGGAAAGTGAACAACGTAATTGATGATGTTAATCCATTCTATAGTCACAACATTAACATTTAAAGACAAAAATTACATTTCATTGTTCAAATAAATAAAGTATTGCTTCAGATAAACTTCCCCTGCAAACCTAACCACAAACAACAATGCAAGATACACGGTGTAAATAGGAGACAAGATGGTGGCGAAGTCGCTTTTTCCCAAGTGACCACGCCCCCTGAGTCGAGTGTTGTCCTTACCTGTTCTCCATATACCTTGTTGAGTTGCCACAGAAATTAGTGAAATCTAAAAACACCAAGACCCTTTTCAGAAGATCATAATGTTGAGTTTTTAAGAAAACACTAGAGAAGGCCAAAAGGAGGAAACCTAACTTAGTTGCTTGAAGAGATATACTTCATTCATGATACTTTTCCTATTCAACTTTTATTAACTTAAACTTGACAAGAAAGGTGATTCAAACGTGTCTCCAATTGTGGAGTTTCTAAACCCAGAAATTCCTCCGCTTTCTTGAGCTTCTGCTTTCATATTAAAGCCATAAATTGGAGAATGCAAGCAAAAATCCTTTGAATGTTCTTGAAGGGAAGACAATAAAAAACACCCTCCAATTTTAAAAGAGATACTCTCGCTACTGCAAGTTTCTAAGAAAAGCGTCACATAAAAAGCCAAGGAAAAAAAACCCATGCAATGAATCAAACTCAATTAATTATACCATCACAACGTTTAAATCACAAGAAAACCAAGAAGGCAGTGAAATTAGATACTTCCGGAGGGTCAAAAGTTGGCGGAATGAAGATGAGATTTGAAGTACGTTGCTTACAGAGAGGGTTGGAAACTAGGAAATGATGGTTTTAGGCAGAGAGGCAGATAAAATCCTAACCCATAAAATGAATTTCAGGGAATTCAAAAGATTGTGCAAACCAAGGATTGTGATATCATAAGGACAGAAGAACACTATATACGGTTTTAGTGCTAAGTCAACAGTTAGCGGAGACAAATAGAGACGGAGCACTAACTGGCTGCAGCAGAGGCACTCTGAATTCTTGCGGATTCAACATAACAACAGTCAACGTCGCATGGTGTTGAGTGGTGAGCACCCTCCTATTCACTTCCTGCCCATCCCCCCCATGTTTTCCGAATGTTACCGTTCAACACCATGCGACATCTCAAGGTGTTAACTGTTGTTTTACGTGTTATTCTGTTGAATCCCCAAAAATTCAGTGTGCCTCAAATCTTCGCTATATATTTTAGCGTAGTGCTCCGTCTCTATTTATCTCTGACGGTTAGCCTCCAATGCACTGATCAGACGCAAACAGCAGTGACAAAACTCACATAGTGTTTCTAACTATCTCTCTCACCCTACCATAACCCTCAAGCATTGCAATCTCTTTCTACTGTCCAAATTTCTATAAAGAACAGGGCCTTGTTTCTCAACGCATTACTGAAAGAACACATTAAAATGACTTGAGAAATTCATTTCACACAAATTTTGCCAAATATGTGTCAGCAATCTGCATACGATTTTAACATTGGGAGTAGTACAAGGGGGTAACGAGAGAGAGAGAGAGATATTTTGGAATGATTAACAAACTTTTTCACCCGATGACATCATCACTAAGATCGTCTATTGATCAGGGACCAAATAGTGTTGCGGGTTGACCGCCCCCCCCCCCCCCAAAGACAATGGATGGTGCGTACTTAAGTGCAGTTGTGAGGGGTTTCAACTCCCCAAAAGCGCTCACCAACCATCTGCATGCAGGACCATAAGGGGACGTAACATTATTTGGTCCCACGGATGAAGTTCCAGAGTACTGATTTTATGTCACAACAGGACAACTTTTTTCTCAACAACTATTCAACTAAGATTCAACTCAAACTCTCAAACTTAGAGTTGTTTATGGAGGTAAATGTCAATAGCAACTTATGCAACTAAGCAACTATACTTTTTGCCATTTACACCCATGTGCTAGTATCGCTTTCTTGCCTCCTGAAGATAAATTATTTTACGTATGCTTAAATTGAGTGAATCTGTTGTTGCTACACTGCACAAGTTTCTACTGTTGAATGTTAAGGTTAACTTTCCATCAAAATCTGGACAGTCTGCAGTTTTCAAGACCAAGCATTTAAATGCACTCCTGTGGCAAATTCCACGGATACAACAGCTATTTTCATTTTGTGAATAGGGAGGGAAGGAGGGTGGGTGGCTTGTTGTCAATTTCCCCCACTGGATGTATATTTTTTTGTTTCAGTAAGAATCATATTTCTGTTGTTGACTCAAAATACTTTCTTCAATACAAAAATTATTTTAGAATTTGCTGAACACCATGTTATTATTAAAGATGAAAAAACACTTACGGAGTGTGTTGATCAAATAAATACATTTATAATGATGAATCGGAATTTCACACCCAGATTAGAAGTGTAAAAATTTAATCAAAATGACCAGTCTCACAGAGGATATTTTCCATTTTTAAGGTCAAAAATAAGATGCCTCCATAAAAGAAGAGAAAATAACAACATTAATCCATTCTCAACATCCACTCTGCTTGAGTCATTTGGAATTGAGGATATTAGAATAAGTCAAGGTATCACTTAAGGTATGCAAAGGCTGCTAATTTTTACTGGTTTTGCGTTGCAAAAAAAAGGCAATGTTCTACGAGAGCACAATGTTCTTATGTTCTCACGCTTTATACTTTAAGATGTATGATGGGGGCGACAGTTATTTCGAATTATTTGGAGCTGCCCCTTTTTTTCTCTACACCTTGTTTATACAGTGAATATAGAAAAAAGAAACAGAATGAATGTTGGCCATTTCTAAGAAAAATCAGAAAATTAGCTGTACATGTACTCCTGACCGGATGCAAAACCTTACTTTAAAAACCATACCATAGAGTTACTTCTGTTGAGACATTTTAATAATGACCCTGAAAGGAAAAACAACCCTACATGGGTCAAGTCCTAAAACGAAAAAGATGAAATAATACCAACAGATCAAGGAATTTTATATTTGAATTTGGGAAACAGCGAATATGTTCAAACAAACTTGAAATTGAGCAATTTCTTCAAATTTGAAGGATACGATAATTTGACTGAGAAAGCACTTTTAAAAATTTGGTTATCTTTTGTGTAGAATTAGAAAACTTGGGACCCAGTTAGAGAACATCTGATAACATTCATAGACTTTCTTTCAGAGACGCTGCATACAGGACTATTGGAAAATTCTTCAAATGTTTAATTTTAAAATGAAGAGCGGTTGTTTCTTTAGAGAGGATTTCCGTCATTTCTCACAAGGTTTGCTCTTCTGAAAATTATCATCAAGACGAACCTTAATAATTTGTAGGCATGTCTATCCAAAAAGAAACACAAATTTCTGGAGAACAATAAAAAAGCTTCCTTCGTACAAACTCAACAGAAAATTCTGGTATATTACAGGGATATTTGTAAGTTAATGGAAGAGAGGGTGTGCAAAGGGGAATAAAAAACGCAATTTTAACTGCTGGTGTTAGAAGATATAACGCTGAGAGCGGGTCTTCGGTACTTACATATTTGTCACAGAAATATAGAACAAGGCTTATCATGGTACCAAAGCTTTTAGCTCCACAAAAAAAAGTTGCTTGCTTTAAACACCTTTGAAATCCGCTCACAAAGTTGTAAATGCCTTTTTAAAATCCATCAATTCGAACAGAGCGCTTACAATTTCTATAGTAAAAGATTTAGCAGTCGCTACAATCATCCCCAAGTATCTTTTAGCGCTGATCACTCAATCACATTGATCTTAAAGTTTATCGCATAAATTGTAAACATTTACTCTTCATGCGTCAAAAACAATGAGCATTTGCGATTTATGCCCTCTAATTTGAAGATCAATGATCCATTGATCAGCACTCACAGAGAGTGGACTTGATAAAGACTATGGCAGTTGCTCCATAATATAGTACAGAAATTGCCAGTGTGCTGTTTGAATTGAAGGTTTTTAAAAACTTATTAATAACATTATGAGTAGATTTTCGAGATTCAATTAATGTGTTCATTGGTTTTCCGGTTAAAATCCATGAGAATGCACGCTTCATGTGGCTGAAGCAGAATAGTCCCAAGGAACCGAGCAGTTCCACAGACATTCGCTAGCAAAATTTCACCTTAAACCACACTTCTCACTCTTTGATAAATTTTGAAATTTGGACAAATTATGATGAAATTTAGCACTAGAGCCTGTGCTTCAGCACGCTGCACAAATTTAGACTTCATTTTACATTTAAACTAAATTGCCTCTCGAAAAACAAAATAAATAATCAACTCCTAACCTCAAATTAATAAGCCAGTGAAAACTAAACAAACTGTGGAAAACTTGTAAAGACTAAAGGAAAACTGATTAAGATTTTGGATTCTTTGGCTCAAGTTTGTTGTGGGAAACCGCTTGCATGCTAAATAAGAAGGATTTTAGATAATTTGTCAAACTTGTTCCATTGATGGGTCTGTTAGTGAATGTCTGCAGTTCATTAAAATCGTGCAGTGCAGAAGACCCTATATGGCAGTCTTTAGAAGGAGGGCCCATAAAACATCAACTGTGCTCTTCCGTAGAAGTCTTGAGAAATCTAGAGCAAACAATGCTGGTTTTTTAGGAAGGGCATACATGCTGCTTTACGGCCTCCACTTCTAAAGATGAACTCAACTGTAGAAAACTGAATACAGATGCAATGTTGCCAAAGTTTCCTATAAATTACCAACTTTTACAACAGGTCAAAAGGGAAAAGTTGAATAGTTAAACGAAAAATAGCGACACTCTGCCCGTAAATAACAGAAAATAATTGTTGGCATCCTTATATATCTGGTAACTGCAACCATTCGCTCACTACTGTCCACCCTATTTGCATAAAAAAATTCACCGTTACTCATTTGAAAGAGCGACTGCGACAAAATGGAGGACTTAACTTTCTGAGCGGATTTATACAACTGGAAATAAATTCACTGAAATGTAAGTCCACATTCCATCAATTAAGATGAGCTGCAAAAATTACACCTTAAAAGAGAAAATAACAATAATTGACCACAAGGGGGGAGGGGGGGGGAGCACGGCCAACAAATTCAACTTTGATAGTTGATTCTCATCTAAAATGGTGAGAAAATTAGGAAATTCATATTTCAACAGCAATCTGTTCAGCATTAAGCATACGTAAATAAAGACAAACCTTAACATTTGTCAAGCAGCGGTCTCCTTGAACCACGCATTCAGTGTTGTAATGCACGCAAGCGACTATTCGTGTAGTGTTACTGAATGCACAATGCAAAGAAATGGGGTAACCCTCTTGACAAGCATTTATTTCCTTACATCGTTTTTCAAACAGTAACATCATTTGTGAACGAATCGCTATGGAATTATGAGTGTAAGCTGCATTTTACATGAGAATCAACGATTGGGAATGGAATCTGCAGACATTGCAACTGGCTTATTTCCCGGCATTTCTTGACAAAAGAATGACTCTTTTTAGCATGATGTAAGTATAGGGGTGAAGGCCCATCAAATCTGGAAGCCATTATAGCGACACAAATGCGTATACTACATCATAATGATACTTGCCATTCTTGTGCTCTTAAAAAAATAAAGTATTATTATTATTATTATTATTATTATTGTTATTATAAGCATTTGGCCAGCGCGTTTAAACTTGTTCCACGAGTAATAATCATTATGGCATTGGATTTAACCATTGAGCTCTACCAAAATTCCTAGCACGAATTACTCTAAATAAGGCTTTCTTGAACTATTTTCCATAAATTAATTTTGGTCATCGGACAGTATCGAGGGATAGACATACTTTCCAGAAAAACTCAGGCATTAATTTTGTCACAATTAGGGGTAAGAGAAGGGCAAGGGGCATGGGCAAAAATTATAAAATTGAAAAAAAGGAGCGTTTGATTACCTAGTGGATGTGCAGGGCGGAAGGGCAAGTTGAGGAGAGTTCTGGCGATGATGCCTGGAATGGCCGTAACCAATGGCGTTCTGCCTTGAACCCCGAGGCATGTGTCGAGTTTTCTGTACCCATTCTTGATTGAAAGTTTCTGCTTCATCTACCAAAAGAAGAATAAGAATAAGAATAAATCATGGACCCAAGGCATACAAGCTGATGCATTTTCATAAATACCAAATAACAACGGAGCTGTTGCAAACTTCTGCTCCAGGCTTATTAATAGTTGATTATGGGGTAAAACCCTGTAAAAGTAACTATTAGGGCACTGAAAAATCACGAAATCCACTCCTAAACTCACAAAATGCTTTCAAACACAAGACCGTAATGGCGGCCGGGGCGGCAGTTTACATTGGGTTTCCCTATCTTCAATCAGCGCCATCTACACGCGGTGTTCTCGAAACACCACACAAGAAGAAGAAGAAGCATACAATTGCCACTAGATTTGGGCGGCCTCGGCCGCCATTACGGTCTCGCGTTTAAAAGCACTTTGTGAATTTAGGAGTGGATTTAGTGATTTTTCTGAGCCCTAATCGTTACTCTTACAGGGTTTTACCCCATAATCAACTAATAATAGACCTGCAGCAAAAGTTTGCAACAGCTCCATTCCAATTTTTGCTGCAACAAAAAATTACTTGGTTGAGTTACGTACAATATAGTAAGCTGAGTTTGTTCGAAGGATTACTTGGACAAACAGCTATGGGACAAATAATCCTGCCCTTGTTGCGTTAATATCAATTGAAATGCCAGCTTTGCACTCAGCAGGGATCAAAAAGATTATAGAATTCAAACATACTAAGATTACAAGGAATATTGGTTCATAAACAAATTGCCGCAAAGATTACAGACGCATTTGTTTTGGCAACCTTTTTGGATCCCATCAATAAACCAGATTGTATCAATGCTGTTATATAGTTACTTCACAAAAGCATTTCTTGGCTGTATGTAATCTTTGGTTGATGCCTGGAGAGTAAAAATTGAATCCAATAAGCATTTACAAGACTACTATTCAACACACTATGCTTACTGGCACTTGCTCCACTTTGTTTACTACAACAGTGTTAGCAAAGTATGTTTTCCTTTTAAAACAGTACCTCAAATATAAGATAAAATTAGGAGACAAGTACTACTAGAGAGCCTATTTTACAATTTGTGTCCTTAAAATTGTACCAGAGGCATTCTGGTAGTAGAAAACAAAGATAGGGAAGGAGGTGAATGAAAACCACATAGAGACCAGTAATGGTGTCTCCAAGAAATGTAACAAGAACTTTGGCAAGGGAAAATGAAAAATGGTTTAATTGAGGTTTCGAAAAACTTTAAAAAGAGAGGGAACAAGAGGATTCTGCCAAAAAGTCACAAAAATGTATTATTGTTTACCGATGCACACCAGTAACAATCAGAGGAGCTAACCTGGCGACCTATCACCAGACCTAGTAAACCTTGATCACTAGTAATATTTCAATTGCACTATTAATCTGCTTTTTCAGACAAGAGAGACAAAAGTAGTACCTTCTTCTAAGTTGATAAATTCTTGGTTTTCTTCTTGTTGACCAGATCGTAAATCTTGTTCTCGTTCAATTATATGTGATCTTTCCCCGATGTGATGACCGACATGCATTTTTTTAATTCCGGCACGAGAATCACAGACAGATTTTTTGGTTTCTTTGACTCCTCCAGGGCCTTGCCTTGTGGATGATGATGCTTGGTAAACCTAAAAGAAAGCACAAAGAAACTCAACAATTAATTTTTTCATGGCGACAATCCCTTCTTTCTCATCAAAATAGCTGGGATATCTCTGTTAAACTGAAGAGAAACAATGCCAGCTGTTCCCATGAGATTCTCTTGTTTATTTTTTTATTTTTCCGAGTATAATTTCACCTGTGTATGTTGCCCCAGGACAATTTTTAGCCATATTCAAATTTAGTACAAGAACCTTGATCAACAGACTAGTTTCTTTAGCCATCTGATGCTCCATCCATCGTTCCCAAATTGTCTTAAAAGGGCAATCTAGCCGTTTCTCTCCATTCTAAATGTATAAGATGGATTCCATCCAGCAGCCTTTAAAGACCTATTGGATAGGCTTCTTTGTTTTGATCTATGTTTACAAATAGCAAAAAACCTAACCTCTTGAATCTAAATGGTACGATCCGGAGCTGACATGAGCGCTTCGATGGATCGATGGAAAACCTGAGCTGTCTAAAAAATTTTCCATTGGAACGGATTGGATAAGAAACACATATTTTATCTAATTTTGAGAGAAAAAAATAGAACGGACAGAATATGAAACAGGAAGTGAGAGAGAAAGGAGAAAAAAAAGAACAAACCTGAGGGCGACCATCAGGGCCATTAGTCATTGTCATTACAGTACTAGAGCTAAAGGAATGACAGTTTGGGTCAGTGGTCATTTGCGTCATCAGTTGAGACATATTAGGCATTCCACCAAACATACCACCAAATGGCATCATTGCATTTTGATGATTTCTCCTTGGCTGAACCTGGGGCTGAGGTCCACCATTCATTATCATGTTTTGACCACCAAACATACCTCCAAACGGATTCGCAAACATAGAGTTCATAGAATTCATCATGTTGTTCATTTGTCTGAAGTGTCCCCTGAAATGAATGAGTAGAACATTTAGATTAATTAATTGGAATGACTATTTGATTACCTGATTAATAAATGTGATTTGGAAAAATGAATTACAAGAGCTGTAATACTTCAATGCATTAGTTTCTGCAGGTATTAATCTAGTTATTCTCTGAAGGTCACTTGTAGAGGAATTTACAGACAGAGCAGATGCACAGCAGTTTTCATCTTTCAGCAGCTTGGATCAGCTCAAGTTTTACCCCTCCTCCAAGTACAACAGAGTAAGAGAATTCTTCACCCAAAGTAAGGAAGATTTAAGCATGGCTAGTGTTTTCAAATTCCTGGGAATTTAAAAAACATAGGTGAATAAAAATGCCTTCCTTTTATTTTTCTTTCTGAACTTATCATATCTTCATTCTACATTGGTTTTTGCGACGATTAAAATTAGATAAAATCACGCTCTTCCCGGGTGATATACAGAAGCAGCCCACAGTTTTCCAGTAGGAATGAAATTGATGATTAGATTCTTTATCTATAAGAAAAAATTGATATTCTCCTCTAATATTTCAGCAAGATAAACAAAATCTTTACAAGACTAAATAAGTTTCGCAGTGGCGGTCCTTGGGTCCTAAAGTGGGGGGCTTGAAAAAATTTGATGACCCTCTTTGTTTTTGCTTCTCTCTTTTCTTCAGCCGTGATATAGATAGGGGGCCTCAGATGTTACGACCTTTGATTTTCCTTTTTTTTTAAGCTCTTTGCCAAAGAGATGAGGTGGGCATCAGCCTCCAAAGCCCCCTCACAGACCGCCACTGAAGTTTCGGTTTCAAAATATTTACTGCCCCAAATGATAAGCACAAGACAACTGATGAGAAACCAAGACTTGTTCATTACTATCACTAACATCAAAAAGCATTTACTTTTTATGAGACAATGTCTGTGGAGAGTGCATATGTACAGACCAGTGTAAAAGTTTGCCAGGAAAACTTGGCAAGACAACGTAAAGTTTCTATCCGCATACCAAATACATGGCATTACTGAAATTTACCCATCCAAGAATTTTTTTTATCTCTTGCATTTCTGGAGGCATCAATTTTTGACGACATATTAGTGCCAAGATATTATGAAAGGCTTGCAAGAAAGGCTGTCGCCTCCGACTTGAAGTTTGGGAAGGTAAGTAGCTGGTTGTAGAGCTACATTGCTCAATGTTGGGGTTTTCGATCAAAATAAGTTTTTCTGAATTAAATTAGGACTACATATTTGGGAAAAATATTTTTGAAATTGGAATTTCTTGAAGAGTGATGCTTTTTACTAATATTATCCATCGATGAGCAATTTTTAACCCTAATTCTTTTCTTCAGAACTGTAGTTTCGAAGTAAATTTTTAGAAGCAGCAAGCCGTAACCCTTCAATCTTTCAAGAAAACATAATTTAAAGAAGATGTAAGGGGTTTTTGCTAGCTGACGTTCTATGAATACTTGACAGTGCAGCTATCATCCTTAAAATTGAAGCGTTCTGTTTCAAAACCAGCAATATCCATTATGAAAAATCACAAAGGACTACGCAGCTTCTTCATTTATATACGCAAATTTAATGCATTAAGTAACGACTAATTAAGGAAACTTGTTTCACTATAAAATTTTGTAAATCAAAATCAGAGCTTTTCTAGCTAAGAGAATTTTAGGTGAAATTAAGAGCAACAGGTTCCTTACAAACCGAACAAAATATTGCACCATTGTGAAATGGTTATTTCAGGTTTTGATATTAAACGCTTCAATTGCTAAATCAAAAATCTAATTAAAACAAAAAATGCGACTATACCTACTGGACATTATAGTGAAATTTACAACAAGAAAAATAAAAAATCATTATGAATAGCTATTATTAGCGGTGGCAGCCACCCCAGTCAAGTTTAAAGAGGCTATTTTTCTAAACAGTTTTGATCCTTCAAGTTTTTGTTTAGTCTGAGGGCGCGGTGCAACCGTTTCAGTGAAACTTGCTGAAACACCAAGGGTAACAGTCCAGCAGGAGAAATTTTAGATTCCTGCAGATTTATTCACTCCCTCAAATGGGATCAGTACCCGGGTTGAGTTAACCACAGCATAGATGACTGGGTTTGAAGGAATAAAGCTTCATAACTGTAAAACCATCCCTATTTTGCAAAAAGTTACTTTGAGAAAAAAATCCTAGCTTGAAAGGTAACTTCTTCTCAACAGAAAGTAATTGAACTCAAATCATTTTCAATAATTAGCTTCAGCTAAAAGAATAATTTTTACAAACAGATAATGCAGGGCAAGATACAATCTGGCCAGCGCTCTGGGGGTCATGGCCAGCTACGATGAAATTCTTAGGGTAACGCAAAGTCTAAAAAGTGTACAACGTGAAGCGTTTGGTACAGATAACACTTCAGGAGACTGACAAAGTAGGTTGTGCCACATATCATGCGTTGATAATTTCTGGACTACAAGTTTTCGCGCTCCAATGATAAGTTGTCTAGTGTTCACCGTCTGCCATCTTGGCTTGCCCCAGTTTCACTTTGAACGTAAAGTTTTACTCCACGGCAGTTCCACATGATCAGACACACTTGGTTGAATGCAACAATTAAAAGTCAGGCGACACTCAATAGATGGAAGGTACGGTTCATCAAAAACAGGTGACTTCCACATGTTACCCTCGGAATCATCGAAACAGTTTAGCCGGAAATACCATGCAAGCCACATTGGGAATTGAGAAAGCAATGACAGGAGATGCAGCTAAACGTAAGAAGAAGATTCATAAAAAAGGCAAAACTGCATGTCAAGAGAAGTTGAGGTGGACCAGCTGGCTAGATAAAGTCTGTCACAAAATGAAGGCTGCCTAGCCATCCTAGCTGGACTCCTCAAATGGAGAACACATACAGAAGCAGCACTTTGAAGGTTAAAATCTTGATCCAGCGATTGACACGTATACTAAAATTTTGCGTCAAAACCCAATGATATTAATGAAAAGTCAAAGCATATCAATCTGCTTACCCAAACAAATCGTCGTCGTCAAAACCCATATCAAACCCTCCCATCATGGAGCCAAACATCTTCGATGTAATTTCAGTGCCAAGAGGCGCTATAGACACGAAGAAATAAAAACTTCACAGATTGAAAGAAACTAGTTCGATGCTTTGATCTAATGAGTTGACTCCGCAGGTTGAAAATTAATTGGAAATCAAACGTTAACTGAGATCAATGAACGAACAAATGCAGGAGAAAATAATGTAATCACAAAAAGCCACCATGGAAAGTACTAGAATAATATCTGGGACAATGTTGCCGTTGCGACGTTGCAAATATCAATTGCAAAACGCAATATCCAGTAGAAAATTCACTTCATTTTATTGCCAGTAGGTGGCGTTTCGCTAGAGGAATGCGTAATGTGGGTTGCGTTCAACTCCTGCTTGACACAGAGAGAATGTATCACAGTCTATTTCGTCACTCCATCAGCTGATAACATTACTTTGTTCGAAGTAGACCCGTTTTTTTTCCCATCCGCTGGCCATCCGCTGCAGCGGCTGGCATCCAGCAAACCGTTTCTCTCAATTCCGCTGGATTCCATTCGCTGCCAGCAGCTGGAAGCGGTCCCAGCGGTCTTCTGAGGCCGCTTGGCGTCCGCTGGATAGGCCTTTTTTGTTTACATCTGTGTTTACCAATGAGTTATAGCTCATTGGTGTTTACAAATGGGCGAACCAGGCGAACCTAACCTCTTCAAGCAAAATCGTACGAATTGACAGAAACGGTTCGCTGGACCGATGGATCAGTGCAGTCCCAGCTAAATTCTCGCTGGATCAGTGCAGTAGATGGGAAAAAAAACGCATCTAGTGTCACATTTTATGATTACTAAAAAGTAAAAAATGTAAACAATAAGTACTTCTTTGTAGTGCAGTGCAGACTATTACAGTACTTACACAAATTTTAAATAGACTTTTTCTGACTGTTAAGATATGTTGCTCGTTAAACCACTAGTTGTTAAATTTAGACCTTTTAATGGTTTAATAAAAAGGGAATTTATTAGTTTTCTGACCCTTCGAAGTGACTCGAAATTGGAATCCAAGTAAGTAGACCAAAGAAGGAGACCTCTCCCTCTTCCATTACTTTCAAGCTGTACTTTTACTTTTTGTTGAACTTTTCTCATCGCCTAACTTGTCAGCAGTTTTTCTGTTACTTTAAGCCTCAATTTTGGTTTTCACCAGAACTCTGTCAGATAGTCTCAATAATGTCTGTAGGTTCTTTAATCCCGGTTGAGCCATCGCTGAAAGTTTTATGCCACTAAAAAATATCAGCAAATGATGTATCCTAGAGAGCAAAATACATTCGTATCTAGGAAAAGTATGTACAAGAGATGATTGCTGCAAAGTGTTGAACTTGATGAGCGTTTGATGAGCTCTAAATATGATTCTTGAAACATAACAAGGCGTTTGCAAGCGTAGGTCGATCTGATGAGACAAAGAAGTCTAAATGCTCAAGATAATTTCTTTTCTTCTTGCACCAAACGGTTGAAGGACCTTGGGAATTTTTGCTAAAATTCTTAGCAAAGAAGCTGCTTCCCAAGATGTGGAGTTGAATCTTGGATCCAGTTTTTGACGATGTTTTGCTTATCTACAGTTTTTGACTCTTAAATTAAGAAAAAGGCTTTGACTGATAGCTCGCCAAAAAAAAAAAAAAAACAAACAAACAAAAAAAAGTAAGATCAACAATTTTGGAGACCTCTTCCTTTTTCCTCAAAACGGATCCAAGAAGAAAAAAAAAAAAAAAAAAAAATCTGAATCGTTGGAAGTTTGCCAATCATTAATTCGCAAAAACGGATGTTTCAGGAGACATTGGACTCCCACTGCCTTTTTATCATCAAGTGCGGACACCCTATGCAACAATGAGGAAAAAATTCCCACTCTACAAGAAAGTAAGTAGGCACAACATATTGATACTTTAAGAGAAGTCATCTTCTTCAATAAAATAAATCTTCCAAAAATACTGCTGTAGGCCTGTCATAGAGTAAGTAGAGCTCAAATTATTTGACCAAAGATTTGGTTCATAGGGTTCAGACTCAGGTAAAATAGCTTGACCTGATCTGACGGTCCTGATCCTCTTTAATTTTGACCAACTGACTGCATTATTCATTGATTGATTTGGAACCCACGCACAATTTTCTTTGTTCAGAGCCATTGAGTGAGGTCCTTTGTTCAAGTTGTTGTGTTTTGTTTCTTTATCTTTTTCTCATGATTTTTATTGCTAAATATCAATCGCCAGTTGACAAATTACCCAACAAAGGAGTAAATTCCTAAATATTGATCTGACATAAGAATCTAATGAGACAGGAACATAAGGTATGTAAATAAATCAAGTTATCTATTTCAAATGCCAATGAATCGAGTCAAAAATGACCAACATTTGCGACCTCATTGGGCCATAATTTGTGTTTTGTGATTAGTCAAGGCTATTTTGAACTTCTTGCTGCGTGTTTGAAATTTCACTTTAAGTACTTATGATAAGTGTGAAACTCATGTGCCTCGGCCGGAGGGTTCAGAGTAGTCGGAGGGAACCCAAATTTTTTAGGGATCATTTTTAGTCACTTTTACATCTTTTTTTCATAGTGAGCTGTTTCCTTTTGAAATTACAATTTTTCAGACCCATCCAAGTGCACACCCAGTAGTTAGATCTTTTTCATGAGGTTGTAACTTGTAAGTGGTAAACGCAATGTTGCCAGATTTAACCCTACACTATTGCATTTAATCTCATTTTGATTAAATAAAGTATCTATTATTATTATTATTACTATCGTTACTATCATTATTTGGTTTCTTTTTTAGTCAGGCTGAACCTCATCAAACAGATGGGAATCACCCCTGGTTACTCTCTTATTGCTAGAGAAGACAAGAGTCATCTTTTGAAATACCTTCCTCAGACTCAAGATGAAATTCCTGCTCAAACCATGCAGGTAAGTAGTGATGCTCTTGAAAACGAGGGTTATCTTTCGATTTTTACCTTATTTTTGGTTTGAAAGCACAGGCTTCGAAATAACCTGATAAATTCAAATTTTATTTTCTAGACTTTTTTAGCTTTAATTCTCTACCAACCAACCAATTTTTTTTTTTTTTTTATTTTTTTCATTTTTTTTTTTTTTTATTTTTTTTATTTGATTTCAAATGTCCAATTCTCTTGGTTTAAGTAATGTAAATCCTCCCCAATGTAGTTCCAGGTTTGCTAATAGATGCTGTCAAGTGCGCACCTCATTTTGATTAATGATGAAAATCTGTAAATTAAATCTTTTTCAAAAAAATTGGATCGTCTAAGCCTCAAGAAGAGTTTCAAGATTGCATAAGTCAATAAGGTAAAAAAAAAAAATTTAAAACTACTCAAAGCTTAAACTACCAATCTCAGAAAATTACAGACTGTTAGGATTCAATCAATTTTCGATACTCGGAAATAGATAGTTTCAGCATTAATTTTGTATAATTTTACAACCTTTACGGGGGTACACATTCTCATTACTAATCTTGAGCGCGTGACAATCCAATTTTTTGGAAAAAGTAATTTAATTTAAGATACTGAAATAGATCCCTCCACTCCCTCTCATTCCCTTTTTGTATTCTCAGTTCAGTTGTGAAATACCAGCATAACGAAAAAATGATTTGGGCGGCAGGACTTTACTACTTCTATTACTATTAAAAGTTACATCATTAATTGAACATGGGGAACATGCAGTGCCATCTACTGGCAAATTTGGAACATAATCGGTGAGAACTCACTTTAAGACTATTTGATGAGGTTTCTTTGACATAATTTTGAGGTAAATTTTGGTTTGAAAAAGATGCGTATCCAATTAATTTAAACCTGCAGGTAATTCAGTACATTCAAGGTTGTGTGTACTGTGCTTGTTAGATTAATAACTGAACTCTCCAAACAAAATTTTTTACAGGACAGCTATCAAGCAGCTATTATTCCACTGAGTGAGGATGTCCAGCTTCAAGACAAGTACGTGACATCGCTAGGATATGTTCGTATTGGACGGTTACTAGAAGATTTGGACTTGTTTGCTGGTAAGTTTGCCTCCTAAAGACTGATGAGTCTATGGAAATGACCAGTCAGTTTCCCAAATTGACTACTTATTTTGATCTTTTATGCATACTCATAGTTCTGGTAATGAAATATGGGTGGTTTCGATCAATGTGTTGAAATACTCTTCATGCTTTATTAAAAGTGTTCTCTCTAGTTTTAATCAGTTGAAATCCTGATGGGCTTGTACAGCTTCTAAATAGCGTTTTCTGAGTATTTAAAAAAAAAAAAAAAAAAAAAAAAATAAATTTTGATCCTTCTTTTGTTCTTTTGCCTTTCTAAAACTTATGTCTGGATTAGAATCAGGCCTCAAGTTGATTGATGTGTCACAAATGGCTTTCAATTCAATGCAGAGACAAATTCATCTGCTTTGTTTATTGGAGACAAAAAAATGTGAATGTAATGAATTAAAAGTGCTGCTTACTCTCCTGAGGAATAGGAATCAAATGTTAGGAAGTCAAGAGGAACTGATGTTCAGCTAGTGACTTTTAGGGCAGAAACTAGGTAGTTAGTCTGTTTATTTCTATTTTTTTCATCTGGTACTCAACTGGCGCAGGGTGCTGTTTAGAGTCATTGCGATTTGTCCATTCAAACCCCTTTCTCAAGAAGATTAAACTATTGCGTTTGCTGAGTATATCCTCAAATTCAACCTTTTGCATCGGTTTAAAAAGACAAAGTGCAATGTTGCTAGAATGTATGCCATGCCACTAGCATGCAGTAACCACATGGTTCCAACCAAGACTTTGAACTTTTTGCATTACATGACTATGGTAATTACATTGTGGCTCTCGCTAACTTTTGCTTTGAGCAAATGATAAACCAATGTGATGTAAAAACAAGCAAAAATCACAAAAATTACTCTGAGTAAGTCTAAAATTCAGTAATAAACTCATGTAACTGCTGTGACTGCAAGATTGTAATGGCGGCTCAACGCAGGTATCAAGGGAAATTTCTGTCTATTACGTCACTTTCTCTACAGAAACAGAGAGATATGTCTCAATTTAGATAGGAATCTCACATGATGCCTGCATCTCTCCGTCATTGAGCCTGATTCTGAGAGTGGATTTTGTGATTTTTTAGTGTACTCATCGTCATTTTTACAGGTTCTTATGCAAGAATCAACTCTCCTCCCCCCCTCATAGCAAAAGTTTGCAAGAGCCCCTTTTTCTTATAAGATAATAAGTAGCTATTAAGTGCAAATGAAAATTTATGCAGTTTCATGTGTCAGTACTTGAAGGAGTACTTCACTGAGAGTTTGGATAAAATCCGTTCTTTAAAATGAGAATGCTGAGTGAACCACACTCTACCAAGAGTAAGTAATCTGTTCCATCTTGTTCTGTCATGTTCCATGGGTAGAAAATTTAGCCCTTGGTTTTTATTTCCAGTCTCAGTTGTGATGAAGCATTTGAAATATCCGTCTGTGCCTCCTGATGTTGCTTGTCCTGCTACCATAGTTACTCTCATGGTGGATGAAGTATCCTTCACTGATATAACTCCTAAGGTATGTTTCAAAACAATCAATGGGGATGTAATAATAATAATAATAATGAATTTATAATGATTGGGATCACAATAATTGGGATGTTTAAAGCAGGGTTTTTGAAAACAAAGCAAAGTATTTTAATAATTATTTAAATTGATTTGTTTAACCAACATAACTTAGGTGACAATCACCGCATTATTTGATGTGAACAACCCCCAACTGTTGAAGTTTAGGGACTAGAAGCTTTAAGTCTTGACTTGAGGGAATCTGAAGTATTATATCTTGTATGAATCACTTGACAGTTAGCCAAAAGATTTGAGAACAGCCGAAAGATCTTTTAAGAGTGAAATTTTAAAGATTAAAATATTGCTCTCCCTTACTTTTTTGCCAAGTGTTCATTTATGTTGACTGTTGACAAGTATCTTTGTATCAATGCTAATTACTTTATCATTATTCATTGAAATTTAAAGCAGATCCAATGGTTTTTTACATAAAGTGGTTAAAATTGGTGTAAATTTCAAAATTTAAAAAGTTAGTAAAGTGTTTTATCTTTTTTGCAGGCTGCGGAAAAATATACAATCTGGCAATGTTGTGCATTTATCCATTTGAGTCCATGCTAGAAGTTGATTTTGAGATTGTTTTCCACTCACCAAAAAGATAAATCTTTTACATGGGTTTAAATGGACAAATACACCATATTTCCAGATGCACGCTGTGTTGCTATCTGTAAGACTTTGTTTTTCTTGTAAAAAGAACAATAAAATGAAGTAGGTACATCAAGATTAATGAGCCACATGTTCAAGATTAATGAGCCACATGTCAAGCCTTCAATATTCCTTTTCTCAATTTTTGCAGCCTAAGAAAGATATCAAAATATCTGGTCAGGTGACCTATGTTGGAAAAAGTAGCGTCGAAGTGACTGTGTGGTTGGAACAAAAGATAGAAGAGTCTTGGAGGAGAATAACAAGAGCAATTTTTGTCATGGTTTGCCGAAATGCTACTCGCACCGGAAGTGCCATAGTCAATAAAATCAACCCAGAAGGGGACAGGGAATTGCGAATTTTTAAAAATGGTGAAGGTAAGTATTATTTTACCCTGTAATCAGTAGAGCAATCAAAATAGCTTGGGGGGGGGGGGGGGTGCTCCAATAATATCATCAACTCCTCTAGATTCGGGTGGGGGGAGAGGGATAATAATTACCAGCAATACAGTTTCTGGCAAGTCGCAGTTGAAATATATGTTTTACATTGTGGAGAAATATTATTGTTTATTTTGTGCAAGAGCATAATTACAAAATCTACTGAGGTAGCAAATAGTTCTTTGTGAAAAATGGACAGTAGAGAATAAAACTGAAAAAAGGGTCTTATAAGTTCATTATTTTCTTGCTGATGTCGAATAATAAAACCCAAATCAATTGACGGGCGACGCTCTTCTGCAACATTCCCTACTACAGCAGATCGTGCAAACCCGTCGGTTAACACTTGCCAGCGCCGGGTGGGGTCCTCTTTCATCAGCTCTAAGAGCTCTATTCAAGCTTGCTTTGGTCAGCAAGGGTGTATCGTGGACAGGGTAAAAATGGTTGGTGGGGAATTAAGAGAAATGAAGCGTTGCCTGCCATTTGATTTGGGTTTAACCGTTGGGGTCTTCTTAGTTGTATACTTTCAGTCTTTTGCCTATTATGGGGTCACGGACGTGAATTTTGTCTGGAAAATGTCATCCTGTATTGAAAATCATTGTTCTCAAAGTAAGTTCATGCAATTTTTGTTCTTTTTTATGTGATCCCAATAACAAGCTTTTGACTTATTTTTCAAGCTCGAGCCAAGAAAAGAAAATTGGAAGAAACGCAATCTTTGATCAAAAAATCTCCAACTTCAGAAGAACAGGCATTGATTCACTCATTGTTTACGTCTACTCTTGAAGGAGAAGATTTTTCAATCGATCGACGAAAACTTCCTGCTGACGCTGTTTGGATGGAAGAAACTAAAGTTACGTCTACAATAGTCTCTCATCCAGAAGTAAGTTAGAACAACAAACTGATGGTTGGTTCGTATATTGTTTTATTAATGGCCTTCAAGAATGCTTTCTGGATGCAATTTGTATATTTAACTGTGTTTGTGACTCAAGTACTCCTGCAGGCCGATCATCTTTTTCCTTTAACCGATTGTTAATATTGTCTACGAGTGATGCTATCGATTTAGAATTGTAAGCGTTGACTGTTGCGATTGTAACCATTTTAAATTGATTGTTTTCAACAAACTACCCTTGAGTAGTCTTAAGAAGGACTTAACAGTAGTTACCATAGCCAAGGCTGAGTCTCAAAGTGATCGACCAGTAG
Source organism: Trialeurodes vaporariorum (assembly GCA_011764245.1). Lineage (NCBI taxonomy): Eukaryota > Metazoa > Arthropoda > Insecta > Hemiptera > Aleyrodidae > Trialeurodes > Trialeurodes vaporariorum. The sequence continues at coordinate 64,977,062 of VMOF01000002.1, forward strand.
CATCACTCATAGATAGTCTGAACTATAGGTTTAACGGAAAAGTAAATGATCAGTCTACTGCATAACTTGAAATTAAAGGACTCAAGGAATTTACTTTTTCTTGATGGAACTCGTAATTTTCATTTTAGAGTGTATAGTTGGTTCCTTTTTAAACCCGCTCAAAATAATTCATTTCAACATGAACGGAAAAAGAAAACTTTTTGGTGCAATCCTATTTTTCACAAGCCAAAAGAAAGCAGCTAACCTCAGGGAAGAGTTTTTGCAAAACATTAACTTTGTTTTTGTCTTTTTTGTAGGATCGAAACATGCATAACACAGTTTTTGGTGGATACCTCATGCGTTTGGCTGTTGAGCTTGCATGGACTTGTGGCTATAAATTTTGGTACGTAAAAACTAGATTATGCTTTTAGAAGATATCTGTATTACCTTTATTTATTCGTTTACTTACTTTCCATATTTATTTGGTGTCAGGAAAGGACATCACGCACATCTTTTGGAAAATTATTCACCGTTAATTTTGATGAAATTGGTATAATTTTTTTCGTCTCGTCCTGATCAAAAGTTGTCACGGCTTGAAAAATGTCTGTGTGCTATTGTCGAGAAAATTGAGCTTTAAGGTGATTCCAGGTGAAACTTTGACAGATTTCAATCCGATGGTTAGCGCCACTAGTCACTTTTCAGAAAAGTCGTGTTTTTGGCAATTTAAACTGAAACCATAGATAAAACGCAAAATCCAACAACGTCAGCACCTGCAAAAAAATTTTTATGGATTTTTTGAGCCCAAAACGAGCAAAATTGGTTTAGAATTAAAGCCGTAAATTATGAAATTCATTTCGCCATAAGCTTAGTGAGTGAGAGTGAGTGCGAGTGATAATATGTCTATCTGCCTCACCCGCACTCATTGAGGAATATGGGAATTTTTGTATTTCATAATTTCCGGCTTTATTTTTGAGTGTTTCAGCTTGAAACTTTTAGGGTGTCTTCCTGAAGTATGCTCGCAGGTGCTGACGTTCCACAAATTTGTGCTTTAAGCGTGAATTCATCAATTTCAGCCAAAAACTGTTGACTTTTGGAGCAGCGCGACGTGGTGTCTACAATTGGAACTAATCGACTTTGGAATCATCTTAAGATCGTGCCTGGAAGCAGGATCACACTTGTTGGCAGAGTGAATTTCGATGATGGGCTGATATTTCACAAGGTGCGTGCGATGTCCTTTCATCCAGATCAATTGCCTTCTTGAGCCTTTTGTCCAGATAAAATTTTGTCCTACAGTTTTTCTGTGGTCCAATTACGTATTTCATCCAGTGCATTGTTTTGTCCCATTTTTTCTGCTATCGGTGATTGTATTCAATTGATTTTGGTCCACTTTAAGCATGCTGTGATGTACGGTACTTTTTTTTTAATTGTCAGACATATTTGAGTGGTACTTATTCAGTTTGGCTGCCCCACGAATGGCAATTTGTATCTTGCAAAAGCGGCTAACTTTCTTCTCCTACTATCTTTGTCCACCCTTTATCGAATTAAGTTTTTGTCCAACATTTTGGATCTGCAAACGTTGCAGATTGAACTACTAAAGTGTTTTTTTGTTTTGTTTTGTTTTTTTTGTTTTTTATGTGACTGGTTTTTGTGTAATTCAGGAAAATATGACTGGATGAATGTAACTCTCTTGCCCTAATTTTATCATCACTTTTATTTTTATTATTTTTTTTCAGTCATGGTCGTCCGGTCTGCCGTAAGATCGGTCACATTTTGTTCAAGAATCCTGTTGAGGTTGGATCTCTTTTACAGCTGCAAGCGCAGGTAATTAAGAGGCCGTGCTTCTTTGGTCCAAGTGTTTTCTCTCTCTTTTGTACTTTTTAGATGAAACTTTGCGAAACCCTCTCATTTCATGATAGGTTTGAACCAAGAATAAATGATCTTTACTAATTATTGGAACAACAACGAGTGTGTTACTTCTTAAGGATTGACATTAATTCAGTACCTTTTCAATGACCTAATCAACTGATCACGATACAATAAATCAATTGATTTATAATCAGAAGTTTGTGTTTACTTCTTATCTATTTATCAGCACCGCTCTGCGTGGATTTGCCTTGAGTTCTTCAAATGTCCCCCCCCCCAAAATTGAACTGTCAAACAATTCTTGCAGCCAATATTTTTTTGAGTCCTCAAAATTTTTATTGAAGGGTCTTTTGAAATACTTCAGTATCACTCTAATAAAATGCAAATTGTTGGGTTCATTTTTTCAAATAAAGTTTTGAGTCGTGGCACAAATTGATGTAGATGTCAAAAAGTATTCAGCTTCATTGGTTCTCCTATCTTCTGCTGTTCCAGGTTGTCTACACTGAGAAAAACTTCTTTCAAATCTTGGTTGTAGCAGAAGTTTTAAACCTTTTGACTGAAAAGAACTTGACAACCAATACTTTTCAATACACTTTCGAGGCACCTTCAATGATCAAAAAAGTAATGCCAATGTCATATCATGGTGAGTTGAGTTTTGAATTTTTATTTACATTTTAAAAAGGAGGAGGGATCAACTAAAACTTGGAATTTATTTTTGTGGAAAATTGGACTCAATTTTCTTCACAAGTTTACTGTAGAAATTGCCCTCTAACATACAATTTCCTTCACCAAACTCTAGTAATTTTTCATGGCAATCACAGGAAATGATCCTTATCAAGCTTCCTACATAGATGTGTCAATAAATTAATCAATTTCAATACTTTCAAAACTTGAAGCTATAGAACAGAGAAATTTTACAATGGCCCTTTAATATTGTTGAAGCAAAATGTTTTTATTTGGTCATTTTTTTTTATCATAATTGACAGTTTTTGTATGGCGCTATAGAAGTCAACGGTTTGCCAACAATGCACGCATCCGTTGCAATCAACTGTGGCAAAACTCGCGTTGCGTTCCAAACTATCTCTCTCACTCTCTGGTGACCCTTATGCATAGCTATCTCTTTCTAGTGTCTAATTCAAAATGGGGCAGTTGCAAGGGTCTGAAATTTTGTGTTTTTTATAAAGAAAGTGATAGTTCTTGATGAGCTGAGAAAAATGGTGCCTTTGGTTTTTTCCTAAGTGTCCCGATTTTGGAGATACACACGTGTAAAGTTGTAAAAATTCGTGTGCGTAGTGACGTCACTACGCGGAATTCCCGTTTAAAACAATGTATTTTTCGCCAAAATCTCATTTCCAGAACAATGGGACTTAATTAGCAACCAAAGGCATCTTTGTTCTCAGCTTATCAAGGCTTTTCATTTTCTGTATAAAAAACACAACAATTCAGACCCTTGCAACTGCCCCATAGAGAGCGTTTTTTATTGAGCTTTCTTTGTAAAATTGCATAAAAATTACTTGAAAAATTCACTTATGCTAAAAATGTCTGTCTATAAAAAATGTTTCTATTTACGATTTCTGACATGATAATGAGATACGATTACTCAGGAGTCACATGAAAGTGAGAGATAGTTTGGAATATTCAGCAAACTTTTTCCCCAGATGACATCATCATTACTACCGTCTTTTTTGTCACAAGATGAGGCTGCAAAATTTTTTAACCATCAATTTCCAATTATTATTCTAATTTATAAGAAAAGCTGACAGGAAGTTAATGTATCCCATGAAATCCCTTGTAAAACAAAGAAATGTTTTATAATCTGGAAGGGACCATCAGATCATGCATTTTTTGACTTTTCCTGAAACTGTAGTTTTAAGGCATACATATATAATTCATATGTATTACTGCTGTATTCACTGTATCACTGATTACTCAATACACTGAAATATCATTAATGTAATGATTGTCTTTTAATTTTTCTTTCATTTTACAATTTTCCCTACAGAGGCAATGATATATTTACACGGGCGCAGGGCATTTTTGAAGACTTTCGATACAGTTGGTTCTCTGTCTCAGTAAGTACGGACTACTTACCATTTTCACACCTTTTATCATGAATGAAATCTCCTCGACAGTTTTTATAATAGGAGGTCATCATAAACTTGTCAACATATTTGTCCTTTTCAGGACTTCAAGAGTTTCCAGTCTTGTCGAAAAGAATATTTTGTTTCTTTACAATTTTTCTGCATGTATTATCAATGTTTGCTACTTAATTTGAAATGGGGGGGGGGGGGATTTGACCCACCAACTTTTATAACTATCTGCCTTAGCCCCTTGAGAGCTGATTTTTTAATTTTAAATTCTTTGAAGATCTTTCTCATAAGTTAAGGCTAGGTGACCTATGTTTCGGCAAACATGCCTGTATCAAAATGAGTCTAAATTTAAACTGGTCCATTTCAAAAATTGTAATGGATTGTAAATGAGGCAATGCATGAGAGGAGGTCCCATGGTGTACTGAAAGTGCTTTTACCATGGTATTGGAATTTAAGTGGAATCAGAATCCTGGTAGAGGAGCTGATGCAAAAGTTCTTTTAGTCCTTAATCTGCGCACAGCCTCAAATTTAAACCAAAGATAATCCGGTGCTCAGTATTCCAGTGTATTTGTTTTGAGGTGTTAGGAATCAAATTCCATCTCCTAATGTGTTAGCACTATTTAGCCAATATTTGTTTCTTCAGTTAACTCTTTTTTAATTCGTTATTGTAGCTTTTATTTTCTTCCCTATGTGTTCAACACATAAGTTTTTCGCAGTATTTTCAAACGGGTGTTTTTCTTAATATGTACACAAATACATAGTATTTTTTACTCTTATCCCAAAAATCAGGAATTTTTAAAGCAGTATTTTTGTATTTTACTCCAAAACTCTCATCCCCACTGAAAATAGTCTTTGTAGATAGATGTTTATTTGAAAAGGTTTTTAAACATGCATTTTCCTTTGTACCACTCACCAGGGCTGCAGATTTGTATCAGAGACATGAATATTTTCATATTTTCATATTCCTCTTTCTTCAAAGTAGCATTTAGTATAAGCGCCTTCAACTTTTAGTGCGATCATTCAGCAATGCATTTGTGCAATGAAATTGCATACTTCAAGAAATGAAGGTGTATCATGTTGCACTTGTAATTGAGGAAACTTGAAAGTGCAAAATTTTTATGCCCCTTAGTAGTTATTATGAATAAAATCTCTGAATTTTGCTGAAGGGCATGAGTTGTGAATTTTGAGGAAATTTGATTCAGGCTCCATTTAATCATGAAAATAGGAAGAGTTTTTTTCCCCTCTTTTTTTCTGGGTGTAGGGCTTTGATTATCTGAGTCATATAACAATGTTGAGAATCAGCTCATTCGCAGTCTCTGAATTGAAATAGATGCTCGTGCCCTGTCAGCTGATTTTGTAGATTATCAGATTGATTATGATTATCAGAAAATCAGTAACGTGTGTATTTTCTGTTAACCGTAAATTTATTAAAAAAAAAATGTGTATCCGTCTATACATGGAGGATACTATTTTTGAACAATATTGTCATTTTATACCTCACTAAAGCTGCTGTATTTTAAGCATTGAGTCCTGACTAGTAGCAGTGCCCATCTCCAAAAAGTATCCAAATGCATTAATGAGCGGTTGGTTAGCAAGGAATCTAAACTCTTTGCTCACCAGTAACCAACCACTAACCATTGAGTTTTTATGCATTTTAGGTTTGCATTTCTAAAGTGTGAAGTGCTATCATGTCAAACAAATTAAAACTTTTATTACTAAGACTTAAAATCTTATCCAATACATTTATTCTGCAGGTCTAAGATTTTTTTGAGAACAGATAGAATTTATAAAATGTAAACAAACAAACAAAATGTTAAGAAGATTTTCCTTTTGCTGCATTTGTTGTTATCTATCATAAGCATTTTAGTAGTCCTATCATCCCACCCAAATGTAATTTGGTTTAGGTTCATGATACCTAGTCTTGTGATATTTTATTATATTATACTATCACCTTGTCAGAATATCATTATTGAAGCCTTGTGATTATAAAATAATCCTGCAACTACAATTCTTTGCTTTAAAACAATATTAAAGTCATTGTAGTGGACTGACTAATCCTCTCCCTCTCTCTGCCCATTTGAACGCATGTGTTAGAAAAGGGTAAAAAGAGGGGCTTTGGTGCTATCACATTTGACTTCACATCTCTGTCCTTTTCTGGCGCATGCATATAAATGGGAGGAGAGAGAGAAAGACAAGTCTGAATCTGCTTCTGATCTTCAAATCATGAAACTGAGTTTTCAGTCTACCTGTCGATCTATCTGTCTGTCCAACTAATTTATTATTAGTGATTACTTAATTTTTCTTGATTGTTTTTAAATCATTCATGAATTCTTTGAAACCCATTTAAAATTTCAAGAACATAATTTAAACAAAAATTGTATTGCATATGAAGTAGTGCTGGGCGAGTATTGCATTTTGCCCTCGAGTAGAGCCAAGTAGAGTTTTTAGCAAAAGCTCCAAGTTCGAGCCGAGCTTGAGTAATTGCAATTCTTTATTTTCATAGCAATTTTCTTTGAAAAACAAAAACTACCAACAATAAAATTTAACTTCTTCCAATTTTGTTTACTTTTTTTCTCAATATTGGACAGTAAATCAAATTCATTGGGCTCTAGAGGGTTTTTTTTTCTTAGAGTAGAGCCTCTCGAGTATCTCAAAACTTGAGTTTCGAGCTTTTTTGGAGTACTCTCCCAGTACTAATATTAAGGTATAAAATTATTCAAATAAATTCACCTTTTCACGTTTCTGAAATGAATGTTGTTCATCTAGCAAATCAAAATTAAATTATATCCTCATTTTGTTTGAAAATAATTAATTTATCTAGAAAGGATTGTGAGACTTCAGTTTTTTTTTTTTTTTTCTTTTTCTCGGAAGAATGTAGCCTGCATTCTGGATTGTTATATTTTACAATTTTAACATGCAGTGTTAGAGTCAGATTGATTTAAGTGGAATATTGTGGCTTTATTTTCATCCAACATGCTACAGAGCATCATTAAAATACCAAAACAAACTTTGAAATAAAGATACGTGCTTCTTTTCAAATGAATGCTCAGCGCTCTCTCTCTCTTTGCTCTCTCTCCCTCTCCTAAGAATTTTTTTTATCAAATCACTGTTTCCTTGATTATTACGGAGGAAAATCTAACAGAATAAGTAATTGTTCCCCTCCTTATTCATTTTCTTACTTTTATTTTGCAAGGTTCTTGGCTGTTAGATAATAAATTGCAAAGTCAAAGTTGCATCGCTCTTGTCTTTCAAAATTTGTCGAATTTTTGTCGTCAATTTTGGCTGCTTAGAAACTTATTTGTTCAGTAATGGCCTTATTGAAGAAAGTATATAATTAGTGTACCGTCGGTGAATTAAATAATGTCTGCTGACTCCTTAGATTTTGGCTCAGGTAGGCCACCTGCAATGCTTAAATTCATTGTGATACAAATTGCAAGTAGTCTACCTTAACCGTAATCTAAGGAGTAGACTGGCATCATTTAATTTGTTGATTGTACCTTATCGTTTATTACATTTTTCATTTTTTTTACTTTTTAATTTTTTCTTTTTTTTTTCTCTCTCTCTCACTCTTTATTTTTTCTGCTTTCTCTTGAAAGATCCTTTAGATTATTTTCTAAATTTTTATTTTACTAAGCTTAAATATGTAGTAAAACTTTTCTTTAATCATTTTTCTTGTCCTCTTTCATGAGGTTTTCAAGTTGTTTAGTTATAAATTTAAAAAAAAAATATATCCAATAGATGTCATTCAATAATTTTATTAAAACAAAATGAAATAAATACTTAAAGTTCTTACTTAGGTACTTAACAATAAATTGAACTTACAACTAGGTTTTTACAATAAAAATAAATACAATAAATAAATTAGTGAAAAGAATAGTTGAAATACAGGATGCACCTCTATTCTTTTTTTCATTTTTTTTTTTTATTTTTTGTTTTTTATTTTTTTTCTTTTTTTTATTACTTATTTATTCATAAGGCGGTCAAAACTTAACAAGTAAACTTACGTCGGCGGTCGATTGTTAGCTGTTTTCAATGTCTAAAATTTAGTCAAAGTTCCATAAAATCTAAGAAAACAGTACCTAAGAAATATGTTTTTAATAAAAGTATTAAAAACTAAGAAACATGTTTTTTGTTCACGACACTTGTCGCATGACCTGATGACATCATGTATTTTTTATGTGCCACCAATCTGGTTATGCTGATAAATAAATCCCTGGACAGTATTTTAGCTGTTCAAAGTAATTGTGTTGTAAGTTGAGAAAAATAATTTTGATCAAATCTGACTAGGGGCAGTTAATTTGTCTGTACTTAAGAGTCAAAGTATTCTCTCATGTTAATACTGTATCTTTGGAGGAACTAGGCAATTTTGTGGTTTGAAACCTCTTGAACTTTGCCATTAACCATAAAAGGGCGGTCCATGAACTCTCATTTATCGTCCTTCTTCCGTTTGAACCTTTGCAAAAGTATTGATTATGAATAACCAGAGGATAGTATCTTTTTCATGGGTTTATATGGAGGATATTTTGATACCTCACAATTCTCAAGTCACCTCTAACCATTAAGTTGATAAATAAATCTGTACCTATTCACAAATTAATTGAATCGGTAAGTAAATAAACTCAACTTTGAAAAAAATTAGCTCACACCACTTTTACTTTGAACAGAAAATTTATCTACTGCTTGATGAGATTATTCAATAACAGCCCCTAAATGTATCAACATAACCACAGGTCAGCACCTAATGTAAAAGATTATACCTTTTGAAATCACTTTGGCATCATCAGTCGGAGTTTTTTAAGGAAAATATTTAGTGCTCTCTTGAACATCAGGTTAAACTTTTGCTGACAACCAACTTATCAATCACGCTAATCACTTCTTTTCTGTTCACTGATCTGTAAGATACCGTTTTTATGAACGCTCCATGTCATTGATGCATAGTATCTACAATCTTTGTGGCACTTTAAAGAGTCTTTCTAGTTTTTCAGGAAACCCCATTCGAACCCTCTCATTTCTGAAGCCACTTGATATCATTATGTGCAAAGCAGCAACTAAACATTTCTCTGGTGATGTTTTTAGACACTGAATGTCTCTATCATATGCAGCTATAAAATTTTTGAAAAATATTTCCGAGGAATATTCAGCCCTAATATTTTTCAATTTTTTTACTTACTTGAGATACTGCTGTACCTACAAAGTTCTAGAATTATTCACAAAACAATCCTAAAACATTTTATTTTTGGGAGATCAAGCAGAAACACAGCAGTTCCAAAATGGCGAGGTCAAGTAAATTAACAATTCAAGTAATTACTATCGAAGTATTACACAATTATTAATTCTCTGCACTAGGGAATGAGTCTTTCAAAAGTGTGCAGGTCTAAAATTCGAAAGTCATTGAGGATATTGCTCTTGTTGAATGTAACCCATGAGATTTAGAAAATTTCAATCCAATTATTTAGCATTCGATCAAATCCTCTAAATTCCTATTTCACCATTTAAGAATGCCGACTGTAGCTGTCAACTTTTCCATTATCATTTATGGTCACAGATGCACTTTTCGATTCGGATTGTTGCCCATTGATGTTGCTTGCAGAAGCGGCAAATCGGGATGAAAGTCCATAAGAGCTTTTTACTGGAGCTCCATAGCCATACTGAATTTGTCCAGCATGTCCACCACCTTCAGCACACTCACTGCAAGCGACTCCCAAACCCCCTATTCCACCTGAAGAACCATGAGATCCACTTGAGCTTGAATGACTCTGGTAGCTGCTTGAGGATCTGCTGCCACCACCGTAACCAGCACCGGTATTTATGTATCCGCCGACGGGTCTAATATTGCTACTATGTTGGGTGTACTGTCCGGCCCCACTGCCTGACGAGGACCAGTCATAAACTCTTTCCCCTGCAGATCCCCCAGTATACCCACCGGTTACTCTGTATGGTTCGTTAAGGACGGGGACGCCGCTGAACGAATCTTGGCTCCCGAAATATTGACCACCTTGACTAGAACCTCCTAGGATCTGCTTGTGTTGAGAGCTACTGCCACTACTTTCGTGTTTTTCGTAATTGTTTTGGTAGCCCGATCCGTATCCAGATCCGTACCCTCTTCCGCCGGATACCAAAACAGGTTTCCGTTCGTTTTCGATGAAGCCAGTTGCATAACCAGACTGTTGTTGTAGGGTGCTTTGAGATCCACTCGATTGTACCTGTCCTGCTGCGTTCGAGTCGATTTTTTGCACGTTTTGGTTTTGGTGCTCCTCAGGGATGGGTTCAATCGTTGCGCTCAGCAAGTTCGCAAGCTCAACCGACTTGGCGTAAAAACCTTTGTTCTCGCCGGTGATGGCAAATCCGCTGTTCTCTGGAGCGTTTGGGTTACCAACGTAAGTGTTGGTTGAAGTTCGACCTGCGGAAGAACCTTTATTTTGACTTTGGATGTTTAAACCTTGACCTTGAGTATGCGAACCTTGACCGAGGGTGTTTAAACCGTAACCGTGGATGCTTGATCCTTGACCTTGAGACGAAGATCCGGAGCTTGAATGACTCGATTCATACCTTGATGCTGATGACGATGATTGTTGCTGGGATGATTGTTGTGATGCTATTTGAGACTGGGGCATTATCAGAGTTACTGGCCTTCCGTGGAGGTATAGATCTTCGTCATCTGATTTCGTGGTGCCAAAACTTGTTTCCAGAATAGCCGAAGGGTTGTTGTTGATGACCTGAGATGTTTGACCTTGAACAAGTTTGTGCCAATGTTCTCCAACTCCAGCCGGGGTTGGCCTGAGGTATGAGCCTGTTTGAATTTTAACAGGTTTTACTTCGGCGCCACCGTGAGCCAAATCGTAGGACGAGATGAATTTAGATTGGCTCATCGATTGACTTTTAGCTTCGGACGAATAGTTAGCATCGTTGCTGCCTAAAACTGGAATAACGGTCATCGGTACTTGATATACTCCGAGTGCAGCGTGGTTGTTGTGATCGTAACTAGACTGACTGTGAGAGTTTGAACCTCCGTAACTGTTGCTGCTGACTTGACGAGAGCCGCCGGTGCCGTACGGATAGTTGAGTGGTTGTACAACAATTTTCTCCTCTTGTCTTATTATTTCTGGCCTTGAATAATCTGTATAGTTCCTTCGCTTGGTGCTTTCTTGGACGTTTAAACTTGAGCTTTGGTGGTGCTTTTCCCAACCGGTAGGAGTGTAAGTTATCGTAGCCTGAGGTAGACCCGAATTGGAGTTGGAAGATTCGTGTGCTGACACACTGGACGAGTGCTTCTCCGAGCTAATTCCGTATCCTCCGTTGTTTTGTCCAAACCCTGAGGTTTCGGTCAAGCTTTTGAGTGGCAACATACCCCCGGTCGCCGTCCATTGGACTCCTTGAGCGTGGGCCTTGAGTCCTTCGACTGTGTGCAGAAGACTTCCGTCGTTATTGTGGAAGCTGGTTGCTACGGGAGGCCTGAAGCCACCGGACAAGTGAGCTTTCGAGCTACCGGTCAAGTGAGTGTCAACAAAGCTCTCGCCTATATCCGTTCCCAGGTCATGAACTCTGCAATCACCAGAAAAAAATAAATAAATAGTATTAAATACAATTCAATGTAAATGCCTTCAAAATATTCTCGTGACGCCACTGCACCATAGTCTGAAATAACGAGCTATACATTTATCTAGAGTGGCGGTTTTATAGGTAACCTGCGTAACCACCATGGGGGATTTTTAGGTTAGGTTTAAGCGTGTATTTTGTCCATTTGATTCCGTGTATTTTGGTGCGGCGCGACGCGACGCACAGTGGATCAAAGCATGTTCCAATCCATTGTGGATCAAAGCATGTTCCAATCCATTGTGCGGTGGCGCCGCATCAAAATACACAGAATCAAATGGACAAATTACTCGCTTAAACCTAACCTAAAAATCCCCCATGGTGGCTGCGCAGGTTACCTATTTAACCGCCACTCTAGATAAATGTATAGCTCGTTGGTCTGAAATCGAAAAAAGTGGCAAAAATCTGTGGGGAAAAAGTCATCAAAAATCATCGTTTTCAACATTTTGCTTGACTAAAGCCTTTTCAGTGACATTTCTTGGTTTAAATTATTTGTTAAAAGTGTTCTCTGATTAAAATTGGTGTATTGCACTGCCTGGCAACCATTGCCACCGTAGACTGATTCTAAAATCTGGCTGCTTTGCATTTAGTGAGGAGCGGTTCATTTTAATTACTATCAGCAGCTCACTGTAGTTAGTATTAGTGCAACTGACGTTACCAATCTGCCCTTTGGTTCGGTGGATTCTCACAAAGTCTGACCTCTGATCGTCTCACAGTTTGCAGAACTTTGCAATTTAAAGGCCAAATATCAAGTTAAAAATCATCTAAAATCAGAGTTGGGCAACCGAATAATCAGAAATAATGAAATGACTCCGGCAACACTGAAAACTGGGTTTGCTACCTGAGCTGAGGAAAGGGAAACACACGGAAGGTATAGGTCAATTCTACAAATATTCGTCGAATAATTCGATTGACTCGGCGTTGCCTGCCATCACCGAATAATCTCCGAATAATTTTTGCCCAACTCTGTCTAAAATCATCGTCAATTTAAGCTGAACTAATTTAAGACTTTCTGCGTACATTTTCTAACGAGAATCGTGAGTTAAAAGTGGTTCTATTAGTCCAGGAAGCATTTAAACGATATAAGGTTAGACAGTTTTTAACAATCTTATTTTTGTCCGCCAAATTGGTTATTGCTACCCACTTTGTGACCGTTGCGACGGATGTTTAATGAAATTTAAATGCTCGTGTTTTGAATTTCATCAAACTTTCCGAGCAGGTCTCCATTAGCTTAAAACATCACTAATTTACTAGACAGGGTGTGTATAAAAAAGGAGTCAGGCTGAATTTCTCGCGAACGGCTTCGATTTTTGAAAAACGCTCGGACACTTGTTCGCTTATTTGGAGGGGAACATCTCTTACGGGGACCCATCGCCGATTTAGTGCGACATCATACCTAAAAATGCTTTATTTCGTTTTTGATCTATCATTTCTTCCTAGATAGCAATGAAATCAAATCTTGTGACAGCTTTTACAATCTGGTAACAACGATTTGTCTCCATTTAAATGCGGAGGATAAAAAATGTAGAGATTTTTGTTTTTTTATCTGCAGCCGTTCAACAGTTAGAGGGGGAGGGGACTTTTTGAACACCCTAATGGTATATAGGTATCGGCTTTATGTAGAGGAGACACGACTGCTACATCCATAGGTTTATTTTGTAGCTCGTACCGTTAGTATATCCATTTGCCTAAAAGCCGCGCCCTCGGATATGTATACTACACATATAGGTACAGTAGAACCCCGATTATCCGCGGTAATTGGGACCCGAGGACCGAGGTACCGCGGATAATCGAAGACCGCGGATAATTCGAACTTTCGAACCCTGGATGGAAAATTGGCGTTAATAACGTATTTTCGAAATAAGTACAAAAGTAGAGTAAATTTACAGCTATTTTTACAATAAATAAATATTACCTTCCTTTACTGTAATGCTGAGAATTATTTCTTAAAGTAGCTTTGGATGGTTTTTTGACCCATTTCCCCAGTCAACCAAGGAAACAAAAGGTCTCAACACTTTCCATTCAGCTAAAAAAAAAAAAAAAAAAAAAAAAAAAACTCCGAGCTCATCGCGGATAATCCGGAGCGGACCGGATAATCGGGGTTCTACTGTACATACATAGTGCCGATATTTTGGACGCGTGTACACAGTAAAAGACAATAATAGGTACATCAGACGCTAACTTCAACTGATAGTTAAACATTCAATAATTATTAATTAATTAAATTTGAAGTCCAATATGTTGTAATTAATTATTAACGCCCAATTAATTATTTGTATAACCCTACACCATAAGTTCAAACATTAATTGCTCATTTAAAAACATCTCATTTGCCTAGCATTGTCTTGACTTCAACTTGGCTTAAGGTCTTGAATTCGCTTTGTCATGGTCTTTTAATTTACAAGGAGTGCAAGGTGCGCCTTGGAGATCCGCTTTATTTTGAAATTTTGTTCGATTTTTGATCGGACGAAATCTCGAAAATTTCGTTTCGATCAATCGCTGTCTTTTTGTACGCACTCGAGCTTACGTGTGGGTTTTGAGTCATGATAATTACTAGATATTATATATGGTGGTTGTTTTACCTCACGCCTGATGAACTGACGAATTTGTCTGCTTTCTCTTTCAATTTTTCATAATGTTCCCTTAGCTTCTGAGCGTTATCAGACACCAAATTGACGGAATCATGGACCGAGTCATGGACCGTGTCCCTGTAACCTGAGTTTGCGTTCCGCAGAAATTCGTCCGCCGTCACTGTGCGCTGCTGATTATCTGTTTAGAAAACCATAAATTCAAATTTTAATTCAAACAGAACTTTTGCGATAGTAATAATGACAATAATAATAATAACAACAACAAAACAGTGTGTAAAACAGTGATTTAATATACAGTATAGTATATAGTTGTACAAACTAGCGTGAGTTTATTGAACTGTCAGTAAAATAAATTAAAGCAAATCGAAGTACAGTGAAACTGATTTTTTAATTTTTTTTATTTATTTTATTTTATTTCATAGACACGCCGATCGCTTTTTTACTTTCTCGCTCCCACCTAAGTTTTCTTCTTAGATTTGTATGTATCATTTTTTTATACCATACCCCAGTTGCAGTTGGCAAACAAGTCTTCAATCTGTATTAAGTGTCCTAAAAATGCTGGGGGGGGGGGGCTGGCAACCCCCAGTAAATCCGTTGTTTAAAAAAATTACTCGAAGTAATAATTAAAATAAAAAATTAATAACAAATGTAAAACAAATAACGGAATAAAAAAGACAAATATTTCATATTCTACGATGTATGATTATTTTTATGTACGAGAAGCAAAAAAAATAAATTGTAAGATTGATTCTTTCTATATAATCTGATTTTTATATGGTATGGGAACATAAATTTACGCTTTGCGCGGTGAAGATAGCCTGAAATCACGTTTGAGACGGCTGAATTTGCAATAAAAAAAAAAAAAACTGGGCTACCACCCCCCCCCCCCCCCCCCCCCTCCCAGACTGACCAGTTGGGTTTCCAAACTTGGCGTTGGACTCCCCCAGAAAAAAATTCTAGCCACTCCCATGCTGATGCAGTGTCTTACTTTGAAAATTCGCCCTATTAACCTCTTATGGGCCAAGCCCGAGCATACTCGTTTTTCTCCTCTATAGTCTATTTCACATTGCTCCAGTAGTCTAGTATCATGATTCAGAATAAACGCGATTCTGGATGTAGACACTTACAAGATAAGGTTTCATTCGGGCGCCTTCAATGTATTGTATCGGCAATTCCAACTCCCCCGAGTACGAACAGTTAACTACCCTCCCTATATCAACGGAAGAGTGGAGTTCTTTTGATCAAACCTGCGGGCCGATCATTTACTTCATCGTTAAACCTATCGTTAAGACTGCGTATGAGTGATTCTACAAATTTGTATTGGTCGAATATTGTAAAACTTAGCCGTTGCTATGGTAACCATCGTTACAGTGTCCGTTTTTTAAAGGTAACTCATGAATAGCCTTTATAAAACCAGACTCTTACTACCATAGCAACAGCCAAGTTTTACAATTTTCGACCGGCAATAGCATCACTCATAGACAGTTTTAACGATCGTTTTAACGATCGTTTTAACGATCGTTTTAACGATAAAGTAAATGATCGGCCCGCTGGTCCGTAAAGGGTTAATAATTCTCGTTGTGTGGAGTAGTTGTTCTCATCCAAGAGTATTAGTCCGATTCAGACTTGGGCAAAAATAAGTTGAAAATAAATCGTCAAAAAACAACTAAGTCGTCAATTCAGTTGCTGCCGAGAAACTAAATTAGTCGGTCAATGCTCAGTAGGCAACTAAGGAACTAAGTTAGTTGTAGGGGGAATGGTCGATTGAAAACTGAATTAGTTGTTAGTTGCTCGGTAGGAACTAACAACTAATTTAGTTGTCGATCAAGCGGGTTGATCGATTGAAAAATAATTAGGGATCCATCCGAACTAAATTTTATTAATAAACTGAAGAAAAAGTTGTTTTGAATAAGAATCACAAAACTGACGTGAATTGTCAAACCCCCCTTCTGTCATAACTTCCGGTTTTTTCGCTTACTCCACCCGGCTCAACTCCCTCCACTCCACCGCACCCAGCCGCTAATGAAATTGTTATACCCGCATCGCAACATATTCGTGGATTCCGACGTTGCATCTCGTCTGCTTGCCTATCTCCTCTCTCACCGGCTCACCCTCACACTTCGCACTATCTATTGTCATTCGCCTCGTATTTTGTTCCATGTTTATAATCTTGCTCTCTCCTCACTTTTTTTACCTCTTTTAACCGGCCGCCCTCACTTTTTTTACCTCTTTTAACCGGCCGCCCGGCATCAGACGAAAAAGCACATGTACCCGTCTCCAATTTGGCTGCAATAGACAGCTATATTTTCATTTGCAAATATCTCAAGATGCACTGAACGGATTTCAATAGAATTTTCGTAGGTTGGATCGAAATTTAGTCCTGTGTAACATAATGCGGCGAGTTTAAGTTTTTGGTTCGTACATGCTACTTTTCGAAGCGTTCTCAGTTGCCCAACTCCCTCCCCCCTCGCTTGCTTTTGGAAGAGTAGTGAAGCTTGCGATCTGTGCTGCGTTGCTGTTTGTCCATTGACAATTAATTCTAAGCGCATGGTAGGAAGGCAACTTCGAGTGGCGGATCCTGAAAACTTTCCTTGGGGGGGGGGGGGGACAGGTGCACGCCAATGAAATTTTAAATTAGAATTGTCGGAGGAAGCAATGTGGGGGGGGGGCTATTTTTCAGTAGAAAAAATATAAAATTTGAGGCATTAAAGGATGGGGATATACAGCCCCCCCCCCCACCTTGGATATGCCACTGTAGCCTACACAACACCCTGGAACTTGATCTTTTTACAGATTTAAATGGGGCAGTTGCAACGGTCTGAAATGTTGTGTTTTTTATAAAGAAAATGATAGCATTTGATGAGCTGAGAACAAATATGCCTTTTAAAGTCCCATATTTAAGTCCCATTGTTTCAGAGATGAGATTGTGCCCAAAAATGCATTGTTTTAAATGGCGCCTAGCGACATTTTACATAGCGATTTTTAGCGATTTTTTACATTTTACGTGTGTGTATCTCAAAAACTGGGACACATAAGAAAACTCAAAGGCACCATTGTTCTCAGCTCAAGTACCGTAATTTTCTTTATGAAAAACACAGCATTTCAGACCCTTGCCACTGCCCCATTCACTGAATGCGACGTTGCCACGTCGCGTCGCGTTGCGTCGCACGCTTGAGATCCGCTAAATGAGTTCCGAACTAACCAATCGCCCGAACTTGGCTATTAGGACTTACAATTAGGAGCAACGAGCAACAAATCAGAGGGTCCTCAGAGCTTCTTTTTTAAACATGGATGTACTGTCTGTCTTTCCATGCAATTTCTTCTTCTTCATTACCACTGAATAAACGTTTCATAAGCCCAAATTGCATTGAGCCAATAATAATTAATCAGACGCGTCGTCTGAAGTCCCCTCCCCCCGCGGCGCTACGTTGTGTGTAATCCGGCAACGTTTCTTTTCGTCCTGTTAAAGAAAATTGCAGGCGAGTAAAAGATTAACAGTGGTCGCAATTGAATTCGATTTTTTTTAATGTGTTATTAAATGGACCAAATAAAACGTTGCCTGATTGATTCTCAAGGCTCACTCTGACGAAAGTGACAGCACAGAATAATACAATCAGAACGGAAACTCCCATAAGAGCCAATGGAAGCAAGTTTGGAATTTACCGGCACCAATAGGCAACGCTGTGGTCCTATTTCCCAACATGGCGGCGTGTGTGATTTGTATTGAAACTCATTTATTTCTGTAAATTCTGGAAAGAAATCTTAAGTTTCCGGCCTCACTTTTATTCTAATGGCATTTCAGAATGAAATTTTCGCGGATCATGTCCTAAATTTTTTTTTTTCGAGCGCGAATCCAGATGTAAACATCCTATATCCCAACATGGCGGACGCGAAATGAATTTGCTTCAAAATCCGACAGAGTTTCCGTTCTGATTGTATTATTCTGTGGTGATAGGTCAAAAGCCGCACTTAATATACTGATGTAGAAGAGCCCTCCTGATGGTGATGGAGGGGGGCTATTACCTTTATAGGTAGCTTTACTTTAACTTACTTCGTAAGAGTTGAATCGCAATTTTAACGGGTAACATATTTAGGATGAGCAGGAAGAATAAAGGGAAAGGAAAGGAAAATAATGAAAATAATGAATAACATTCCTTAATATGTTTTAGAAGCTCATCTAAAAGTTTTATTTTTTTAAAGAGGGAGTGGGGGTCCGGGCCATTCCCCCTCCCAATGGAGGACATCGCAATAATTTCAATCAGCAGCCCCTATCTTTTGATACATCATTCGGAAGAGCATGAAATTCTAACCAGTTCTGTGCAATTCGGAGATCATTATCGTTTTTCGTTTCCGATGTAGGTATATCAAACGGTCAAATGTTCGCTTTTGACCCATTTTCAAAAAAATTATTACTCCTATTTAAAAAGTCAGCATTTTCAAAGTAAAACATTTTAAATACAGTAAAAAGCAAGTACTTTTTCAGAAAAAAATGATGCGGGATTGCCACTGAATTAATCAACCTTTGATTTTAGGGCTCCCGAACATTTCCTTTTGCATCTATCATTCGATGGTCGTCGTCCATCGCAGTTTTTGCGGTAGCTTTCGCGTGTGAGGCAAACATTTTAAAAATGGGCATTAAAACCAAATGTTTACCACATCAAAACTTAATTTTTTTTCTCTGTAAGTAACTTACCACTATTCAGTTTTTAGACGTTACCTCCTGATTTTTTTTTTTTTTTTTTTTTTTAATGGGGCTCTTGCAAACTTTTGCTGTAAGGAAATGAATAGTCCAATCTGATGTAAAAACCAGTGAAAGTCACGAA
This sequence comes from Trialeurodes vaporariorum, assembly GCA_011764245.1. Classification (NCBI taxonomy): domain Eukaryota; kingdom Metazoa; phylum Arthropoda; class Insecta; order Hemiptera; family Aleyrodidae; genus Trialeurodes; species Trialeurodes vaporariorum. Next base: position 64,996,001 of record VMOF01000002.1, read on the forward strand.
AATCACGCTAAGAAAGTCTACAAGTCAACAATAAACTCACGAAACTGCTCGAACGGCAAGATCGTAACGGCGCTTCAAAGCAGGTACTTATCTTGGAAGATTCCTGTCTAGTTTGTCACTTTCTCCACAAAAACATAGATATATGTCTCAAATTAGATAGGAATCTCCCACTATACCTGCGTTGAGCCGCCATTATGGGCGATTCTGAGAGTGAGTTTCGTGATGTTTCAGTGTACTCGTCGTCATTATTACAGGCTTTTATGCAAGAATCAACTCTTCAATTCCTTGTAGCAAAAGTTTGCAAAGAGCCCAAGTCTGACTTTCTAAATAAGAGTTTTAATTTTTTGAGAATAGCCCGAGATAGAACGTTATAACCTTCGGATCTCGAAAATAATATAATAATAATAATAATAATAATAATAATAATAATAATAAAAAAAACGATTTCGATCTGAAGTTTGCGATGAATTGCTCAGTTTTTTGTTCCCTTTAGTAATGATGTTTCACGAGATAAGGGTCACTCAAAAATCTTAAGTTGTGGCTAACGCCCGTCCTCCCCCCCCCCCCCCGTCTGAAAGATGCCCATGCACGAAAATCTTGGAAACTTCTAAACATAGCTCTCATAAGATATGAACATCCCCACATCAGGTGAACCAAGGTGGTAATAAAGGAGCTGTGCCTCCCCCCCCCCCATTTGAATCAAAATTTGACGTAGTCTTTGAGGGGATTTTTGGAAAAGCTAGTGTTGGTCTTTCATTAAAAAAGTAGATGTTAGCCCTTTCTCCTTAAAGGCTTTAGAGCTCGTTTCAGAAGTGTAGGCGCACCTAGACCATAATCTTTGGCCAATTTTCAACTTTCATTCCTTCAAATCAGAACAAAACTTGCATCCGACTTTGAACCTTTGATTAATATGCGTTCCTCAATGAAAATCCAAAGCTAAAATTAATTTTCATTAACTTTCATTTCGTAATATGAGAAATAATATTGATGAAATCCGAAGATTATCGGTCAAAAGGTGCGCCTACACTTCTGAAACTATCTCTAGCCTCCGTAATACAGGGTGCTTTTTTATCTCCTCCTCCTCCCCCCCCCCTCGGGTTTTATTTTCTTTGCTAATTGAGATGAAGAGTTGCGGTTTAGACCATTCTTCATAATTTTGGACGAATTTTCTTTTTTTAAGTCAAAACTCCCCCAGCCTCCCTAGGGGGGCTCCCAGGGAGGCTATCTCAAAAATTTCAAATAACAACCTCTATCTTGGGATACATTGCTTGAACGGACGTACAATTTTAAGACTTTTGGAGCAAACCGGAAGTTTATGTCGGTTTTTTTTTTATTTGATATGTCGAATTTCAAAGTTTGCTTTGGACTCATTTTCGAAAAACTATTACTCCTTTTCAAAGCGTTGACATTAAAAAAAACGAAGTGTTCCAAAATACTCATGCAAAACAAATGCTTTTCAGATAACAAAATGGTATTGACTTAATTTAGTCCAAAATCGAATTTAGAGCACCCTATAATTTTTAAAAATGTTGCCCCTGCAAGGGGCTGTCTAAAAAATTCCGTTGCGCGACCCTTATTGAATGATACATCGATCGGAACGGCATACAAAATTGAGCATTTTTGCGCAATCCGGAGATCAATACAGTTTTTCTTATTCGAGATGGATGACGAATTTTGAAGATAGGTGAAAATTAAACTTTTAATATTCGCTATCTCGAATACGAAAAACTATACCGATCTCCAGATTGTGCCGAAGAGCTCAATTTTTATGCCCTTTCGATCGATGTATCATTCAATAAGGGTCGCATAATGGAATTTTTGAGATAGCCCCTTTCAGGAGCAATTTTTTAAAAATTGATGGGGGGCTCTAAAATCGATTTTGGACTAAATTCATGTCAAAACCATTTCATTGTCTGATTAGTATTTCCTTTTTAGAGTATTTTGGACCCTGATCTTATTCAATTCCGACTCTTTAAATAGGAGTAATGATTTTTTCAAAATGGGTCCAAATCGAACTTTGAAATTCATTGCATAAAAAAGAAAAAACGATATAAACTTCCGGTTTGTGCCTAAATTCTTAAAATTTTACATCCTTTCAAATAATGTTTCACAAGATAGGGGTTGCTATTTAGCCCCCCCCCCTCTGTGGTTCCCCCATAGGAAGGCTGGGGGAATTCGGACCCCATGAAAAGAAAATTCGTCCAAAATGATGGTCCGAACCGCAACTCTTTATCTCAATTAGCAAGAAAAAAAAAATAAAAAAATCACTCGGTTTATTTCTAGATCCACACTGAGCATCTCTGTTTTTTGTTTTTGTTTTTTGTTTTTTTTTTGTTTTCTTTTTTTTTTTATCTGCAACGGTTCAAAAGTCACCAACGGGGGGGGGGGGGCTGTTGCGAAACACCGTGCATTGAGATGAATAATTACATCAATATTGATACGTAACAATTTTACTTATTTTGTAATCCCAAATTACAGACGAACGAGTGAAGAAAATATCAAAAAAAAGTTCATTGAAATCAGTTGAGTACATCTCGAGATATTTGCAAATGAAAATATTTGGGTTTAAAAGAGCCTTGTCGTAGACTTCCCTTTTTTAAGCGGTACGTGGTCAGTAAAAAAAAAAAAAAAAATAATGAATACAAAATAAATAGTAGTAATCTCGTCGAGGGAAGAACCGAGAAACAAGGGTAATTCGTAGTAGGAAGATCGAGGGGAATCAATCAAGAGGCGAGGATGTGTGAGTGTGATTTTGAGAGTCACCATACGATAAATTGCAGCAAGCAAAGATGGGCAGTCAAATGGGTGAATAATTGAATAGGAAATTGGCCGGCCGGTGGAGGTCCGTAAGCGATAGGTAATAATAAGATAAGGAAAAGAAGAAAGAAGACAGAAGACAGAAGAGTGCCGAAAAACAAAGACGGAGCACGTTGTGGTGGGCGAGGGGAAGTAACGCACGGCGCGTTCGTCAACTGAAGCATCGAGCGTAGAGAAGAAACCGAAACAACAAAGACGCACAATATCAACTCAAACAACAACAATGCATCCAAGCATTCCAAGCATAATCACGCTGATCAGAAAATGTACAAGTGTGGGGAAAAGATTAGTTTAAGTTGAAACTAAGAATTGATTAGTTGGAATTGAAACAAATTATTTCATTAGTTCCATCCGCAGTCGAAAATAATTCGGAACGTAACTAATCGAGAAAAAATTAGTTGCGACTAACCCTTGGAACTAACAACTTATTTTTTCTCATCGCAAATTAGTCGGTCGGCCGGCCCGAATTAGTTCGGCGAGAAAACTGAACTAATTTTTGAGTTGCCGGTTAGTTAACTAATATTCGACGATTTATTTTTCAATTAATTTTTAGTTGCCCGAAAAACTTATTTTCGTGCCCAAGTCTGGTCCGATTTAGTGATAGGTCTTCACGATCTAAATCGGATCTAAACAAATGTTCTATCTCTCTCCCTCTCGTGGAGTTACCCTTAAGAAATTATATCCATTTTTTCGAATTCAAATTTATGTTAGTAAACAACCAGTTTTCTCAAATTTTATCGAACGCTTTAGATTCCACGTACCTTAAAGTATATTTTCACTCCAACATAATTCATGGGAGATCACAAGTGAATTTACAATCAAAATTATATCGAACGAGGTTCTAGTTTTATCCTTATCCTACTCACAGCTACTTATAGGCATATATCACCACCTTGACACTCAATTAACCATCCTAACATATCTTCGTGTCGATTGTCGAAGTATATAGAACACGTGGTGTGATGACGCCGCGCCGATCCGATGAGCCTATATTCTAGAATTCTGTGCTCATAAGAAACTGTGAGTGAGACAAGGACAAAACATAGGGCTTTCTTTGATCTAACTGTGGTTGTAAATTAATGCACGATGTTCCGAACATTATATTAACATATTGTTGAAGCGTTGAAGCATAATTACATAGGCGGCGCGTATAAGGGGCTATTGGGGCTATAGCCCCCCCCCCACTTTTTTGGGAACGAGGGGCTAAAAAAATTTTTGAACGAGAAAAAAATGGATAAAAAGGAAAAAGAAAGAAAAGGAGAAAAAGAAGAAAAAGAAGAGAATAGGTTATTTATCCCCCCCGCCTGCAATAAACGTTATTGTGAAAAAGGTGAAGAAAGAAAGAAAGAAAAGAAAAAAATAAAATAAAAAAAATGTTGATTTTTAGCCCCCCCCACTTTTTGACCCCACGCGCCGCCCATGCATAATTATACTGCGTTATTGTGAAGCTGTAAGATAAGTGTTGAAGTAAAATCTAAGAGAACTGGTTTTTTAACTATTGTAGCATAATATTCTGTTAATTTGGACCCGATTTCTTACCGGAAACCGTGTGAGTGCAAGTGAGACAGGATATGTGTTTGGATCCAATTATTTTCGTGACGTCGACGCACAAAATTGGTCTATCAGTCATAATAGATAAATGGTCTAATCACATTTCGCATCTATTTATAGCAATGGAAAAGATAATGATGATACATCAAATTCAGACGCGGAGTAGTATTTTTATAATGAAACTAATGCATTTTGGACCGAAGTTCATCATCAGTAGACCATGCGAAGAAAAATTATAGAGGAAAGTTTAACTATTTGACTATGCACCACCGCTTGTATATTTTAACTTTGCTCTAAAAGTTGTCTTCGTATGTACTAATATCCTACTGGTGATGGAATCCGGTCCAAAATACATTTAGTTTCATACCAAAAATTTTATTGCACATCTAGTACGTATTTCATTTTCTATCATTATATCTTTTCTACTGTTAGGTAGATTAAGTTAAATAAAGTGCTAATCTAATGCGGTTAGTTTCGAAAAACTTACCATCGCAATTCTCCTCGTGGACTGGATAAGCTGTTGGTACTGCTGTTGTCAAAGTTGCCAGGCAAACCGCCACAAAAATACTGTGCATAGGTTTCATTCCTATAATAAAGCGTTTATACAAGTTAAGAAATAGATCAAAGATTATGGTGCAAAACATTTTACAACACTAATTTCCAAGAAAAATTGACAGCTGTTGATCCAAATCCAAAATTAATTTTATAGACCTGTTTTGGGTATTTTTCAACCCTTAGAAATAAACTTCCGAAACGTACTTCGGGATACGCAAATTAGCGTCTTGCATGCGCCTGCATGACCGAGCGTAAAAAAAGACATCATCGGTACGTAATCATTTTGGGCCAGATGAGCTCAAAGCTCAGAGGTACGCTTACGCCAAATCGCCAAAGTCTAGCCAGTAGGTATGTCCAAAGGAACTTTTTAATTTCCATGGGGGGGGGGGGCTCAAAAAAGCGCGTCAACTAATATTTTGACTCCTATGTCAACGCAGTATGGAGACGACATTTTAATTTAAATCAATACGCTGGCTGATTATACATTGTTGGCTTCTAAGAGCGCGCGCACAGATAAATTACACGCCATAGCTGCACAGTGGGCAACCATTTGCAATCAGGCTGCCAAAAATCAAGTTAAACTTATCTTTTACAAACAATCAGCATTCTGAATCTGAACTGATTTGTACAATGTGTACAATATCTGTGTACAATTTTTTAGCTAGAATTGTGCGTAACGAGTGGTTCGAGTGGGTAAAATGTAGTCTTGGGGCTGGAAACTTTTAAACGACAGATTTAAGCAATTTCAAATTTTTTATTTTTGACCGTGAAATCTATTATTTCTGAACGCACTGTGCGCCGCTCGCGTGATTGGGCGTATTCTGCATTCCTTAACCCTTTCAATACCTCGCTTAGTTACTGTATCACACAATTTCAGTTTTTTACTTACAAGAATAATTGTGACTCCGAATTATTGTTGTAACATTCGTAAAAGAATGGTTCCTAAAGCTCCTTCAATTCACGGCATATGCAAAATCAGCACCGCGGTGCAGGAATATTCATAACTACCCACTTAATTTGAGCGAGCTAACATTGACTTGTCCACGTATCAGTTGTGACCTGGGGCCAAATAATGTTTGGAAATCGCGGTTCTCCTCATAGATGTATGATGTGTACTTACGAGGGGTTATTACCAGTTGAGTGAACATCTACCGATGACCGCTCTTAAGTGCCGAAAAGTCCAAATATTATTTGGCCCCAGGTCCTAGCAAAAGCGGAGCTGATTTGCGAGTCATTCAATGTGTGAATTTTGGACTCCCCAAAAAATGTAAATAGCTAGACCCCCCCCCCCCCCCCCCATTCTCTCACACACGCAGTAGGTATATATCCGATCAAATATTACAGTGACCGGTATATGAGCTTTGCGCGGCTCCCTCGTGAGCGGCTAAAGGTGAATTCGGTTGTCTAGACTCAAGCCAGTGCAGTGGCGTAGCTCGGGGGGAAGGGGGCCCTGGCCACCTTTACCCTCCCTTTGAAACCAAAATTTGCCTTAAGAAGGTGATTCTCAGAGAAATTTACGGAATGTTGACCTTCTGTCGAACCTCCCCCCCCTGATATTTTTCCCCTAGATGTTTTATTAAATCCCCCCCCCCAACATTGAATAATTCCTAGCTTCGCTACTGACTCGAGCTAGCTTGCGTGAGCTTTTCATTTTTTTTCTTTTTTTTTTCCGATTGTTAATCTTAAATTAGCGCTAAAAACATAATTGTATCGGAGACTCATTTTTTTTTTTTTTTTTTTTTTTTTTTTTTTTTACACGATATTTAAATTTAAAAAAAAGCTTTATTTAGATTATAAAACACCATCGGTGATAATCTAATTTAAACGCTTCCTGTCGAATTTCTTATGCGCAAAATTAAGGCGCATCTCGAGCGTTCTTGTTGACATCCCTTATAGTTGACCCCCCCCCCCCCCCTTCAAAGCTTATTCTGTCTATACTCCACGCAACTGTGTTCGAGGCAGCCAGCAACTTTATAAAACCGCGCAAGTTCACATGAATATTATCAATATTTTAAAAGTTGCTGAGATCATACCTATCTCAATGTAAACAGCTATTTTTCTAATCAGAAATATCTCTCACAGATAAAAGTTGGAAATCGTTTCCAATTCTCAAAACCGCTAGTTTGTCTAATTAGACATAAATTTCAATTCAGATTTATTAAAACAAAAAAAAATGAAAACCGAAAACAGAAGTTACTTACTTAAGTGTGTCGAATGAAAAAGGAAAATGAAGACTAGGAACAAAAATCACAACATGAGATTCGAGCACGTTTTTCGCACAAATACTGAGCAGCGTCAATTTTTTGTTTCACTTTAATAAGCGCACTTGCCCTTGATTCTCGAGGGGAAATTCGTCAAGGGAATGTTAAAATTTTGGACTGATCGAACTCATCAGTAATCGACGTGAATGAATGAGCTAACCGCAAGACTGAAAAATTTATCTCTCAATAACCCAATGGTGAATATGATTAAAAACGCCTTGCTTTGCTTGTTTGTGCAGTGAAAAATTAGTGAGGGTAAAGGAGAGAAGGTGAAAAGCGATAAAATAATCACAAGTCAAGGGTAGGTCAGTCATAATCAACCATTTTTATTCATTTTCTTTATCCTCTACGTGTGTGAACTTCCCGCGCGCCGCTCCGAGCCGAGCCGATCACTTTTTGCTTATTAAAAAGATACAGCCTCTCAAGCTGATACCGTGCTTCCGTCCGATGCAAATCACGATCTAATTAATTGTTTTTGTTTATATATTTTTGAACTTAAATTTCGTAATCGCTCGGCGCAAACCGTAAATTCCCAACTTGCGCGCGTCGGGAAAATAGTCTGTCGTTCCTGGAACTGACAAAGTCCCTGTACGACGTCCGTTCTGTTTGTTTGTTTGTTTTTGTACGCATGATTCATTATTTCTTCGTCGAATGTCCGCAGACATTTTTCCGGTTAGCCCACATAAATTAAATTAGCATATACGCGTTCGAGCTTCATCAATCGAATCACGTGCCGTATGAATTGTCTCACTATAATAATACCTATCCAAACCTGTAAGAAAGACATTTGTTAGCCACTTATCATACAATTTTAATGTTTGATGTTTTAGAATGTAAGTGACTCCCAATGCTGTTCATCATAATACTCTTTTCGAGGTACCTATAGTGAAATAGGATACACATTTCAGAAGTTATTACACCCCAAAATGTATATCTTTTTACGAAACAAATCAAGTCCGCTGAATTAGGCACGAATACACCTATACTTAAGAGATGTCGAATCAAAACACATTCGTAACATGTTATGAATCTGATTGTTCAGCAGGTCCGTTTTGATGTAGGTAATTTTATCCTCGTATTTCTTTTTTTTTTTTTTTTTTTTGTTTCAAAGTATTCCAAGCCACAGTTTTCCTCTTAAAGTGATGGGATAAACCTGTTAAAAATATCCTGTCCACCGGCTTTGCAATTGCGATTTCTTGCACGACAAGACTGATGAAAACGAAAATCGAGCATTTCCATTGGTTTTCAAAAATGGATCACGTAGCACGACCAAGCCAGACACTTTAGTTAGACTAAAACAATTGACGACTATAAAGTCGAGCTCGAAGTCATGTCATGTGACCTATTTAAACCAATAAAAATGTTCTAAAAAAAGACTAGAAATTGCATACATCTTGATCCAACTCACGCTTCCTCGTCAAATATATTAAGAGAGTGAAATACTTCAATCTGTTCTATAAGTAATTGTTAAAGCAATCATTATTAAGTTCATGAAACTGCACATCCTGATGGAGGCCCTTGAAAGCTTTCTTTTCCTTAGAACCAATGCACGAGCAAGTCCAGAGACAAGACGTGAAATGTGGTTTTTGGGATTCAAGATACATGAAATGACAAAAAAAGGAATACTTTATGAATGATGATGCCATACTCTCTCTCTCTCTCTACACACATTCCTCAGAAGAATATAAATACCTAAGTAAAAATATTTTGGGTTACCTACCTATAAAATTTAACGTAACTTTCAACAGGATTTTTGGCAATCTTTATAATAATAAATATACCACACCATAATTCTGACAGAATGTTTGGACAACCAATATTATTCCAATATTTTGACCAAAACTGCTTATCTTTTTTGTTTAAAAAACTATTGGCTCAACACCGGCGAAAAGGTCAAGTTTTGACAAATGTAATATTGACTCGATATTTTTTTATAACTGGGTACCTATATGAGTATTGGACATCATTGATGAAGCGTGCAATTTTGGAACGTTGAGTAACCTTTGAAAAATGTCGAACTATTGCGTGGTGCAGCGTAAACACCCTCGAATTCGATATTTTACACGAGTTTAAATGGACGAAATGAGGAATAGGTACAACGTTGCCATAAATTACACTCAAGGCCACCGGTGGGTATAAATAGGATTCAATGTATCATGACGGGTCGTTGGAACAGAAAGTAAACATGAGTCACAATTGAATCAACAGACTGCTTGGCCAACGCTGATAAGAGCGGAATTGAAAGACGGCCTCTAATTGGCTGCTGATGAATGCGTCCAAACTTTTTCGGCCCCCTGGAAATTAACATGGGTATTTGTTCCGCACAGTGGTGTAGCGTGCAATTTGGCAACTTTGCAGTGCGTCCTCTTAAATCCATGAAAAAGATCGAACTATTGGGTGTTCGGTGAACACCTTCGCATTCGACCTTTTACATGGGTTTCAATGGACACATCACAGCGTTGCCAATTCGCACGCTGCGCCACTGGCTCCGCACCACCGCCGCCGTTTTCCTCAAAACCTGTGCAAAATTGATCTTTTTCAAACCTATTTAAATCGATCTAGTAGAATATTCTGAAAAGAATGAGTTGTTGAACGTGGCATTTTTGTTATAAAGTCACGCAGTATACCTAATTGTAAAGTAAAAGGTACTACTTTCAATGAAGCCAAAAATAGGAGCTCTGATTGGCCGGAAGGGTGTTTTCAGATTATCTTTGGCCTCTCGTGCAAACAAACATTTATTGATAATTTTTCGAGTTATCTTTACTCGAATTTTGTTCCAAAGTTCAGATTTTCACGAAACAATTTATTTATTACAAGCACTTTCTTATTCCTCGTAATTTGATTCAAGATTGATACACTCTCTTTTAGATGAAAATGGCCGTAATCTATCTGGAAGTTTGCCACGCATGTTGAATACTATATTGCAACTATTGTTAACTCTTTGGTCTATCTACAGAGTCTCTATTCTTAAAGAGTGGTTAAAAGAGAGAACCCAGGACATGCTACACTCTCCGGGTGTCTTGAAAATAAGCCAAGGAAAATTGGTTCATTTTTGCTCGAGGCTCAAGAAAACAGCAGCCATCAGTCACTTACTGTTGAGTGATGATCAATATTGCTCCAATCGAAACCCACCCGCGCTTTAATGCCAACATTTTAATTAATAAAGGCATGCCGGCATACCGTATGAACATATATAATTGATCAAAAAATCGTTAAATTCTGTCAAAAACCCCCCAAATTTAAACCATGAAGAAAACCCAACTTATTTGTATGCCCATCACTCAACTTTAGGCGACTATTGTCTGTTGTTTCAATAAGTCACGACCTAATTTGAGCTCAACAATTGGAACAGGCATCGATTAGCACAAAGCAATGTCTGAAAATGCACCCATCTTGAAACCTTCTTCTTAATCAATTTTAATTTTAAGTTTGCAATTCCATGCATTTCGGAAATTGGACAAACTAATCAGTATATGCTTTGAGTCGCTGATTCTGATAAGAGCTTCAGTTTTCTCTTGGACTCTGATTCTCATTTTTCGCGCAACTTAAACAAAAAATTGGTCTGAGAGAAGATTCGTTGCGTTTCAGTGAAAATTGATTTTCGAAGTGGATCCAGCTAGGTACTCTAAATGCATCTGCCAACATCTTTCAAATTAAGAAAAATGGCAGGTATTTAAATGCTATAGACTTGATTTATAGTTTACTATGGCGGGCTTTAATTCATAGCAGCTTTGCGCTGGATCTCTATTTGCCTCTTGATTAAAGTGACACTGCTTCGCGTCGTAAACCTACCGTAGCTTTCCTCCAACTCCAAAACACTTCGACGCGACACTTTACTCTCCGACGTTTTGTGCGATATTGCATAACACCCTCGGCGCTGCGCGGTACCGTCTCAACAAAGATGTTCACACTCTATTTTCACGCCTGAGGATACCAGGAATGAAACAATGCAGGTAAATGGACGAAAACGCTTTCTACCGAAACGGACGTCCTAGTCCGCATCTCTTTGACCGAATAAAATACACATTGCTTATGATGACACTTATCCTAAAAACCATACAAAAGGGAAATTACTCATTTTGTAATCTCTGACTTGGACAATATGCGCAAGGTCGATGCAATCTCCTGAGGAGTGTAAATTCGCTTCAATTAGGATCGCCAGGATCGTAAGTATCTCAACCCATCTTCTCTCGGACTCTTTTTTGTTTTCATGTTGACGACAGTATTTTTAGATCGTTTGAGGTAAACGGACTGACAATGTGTGGAAGTGTTGTGTTTAACGCTTTGATATCTTGCTTGCTCCTGATTCATCCAAGTAAGTGATTTATTTATCTCCTACGACTAAGTATATCTTTTCTCTGTGTCAGTGGCGTATAGCGTGCAATTTGGCAACGTTGCAGTTCGTCCATTTAAACTCATGAAAAAGATCGAAGTATTGGGTGTCCGGTGAACACCTTCGCATTCGATCTTTTTCGAGAGTTTAAATAGACGCCGCAAAACGTTGCCAAATTGTACGCTACGCCACTGCTCTGTGGCAGAGTCGCTATTCGACTTTAGAGATTTGAAGAAGGCATTAATTGCGTGCAGGGTTGATTGATCAGTATTAGAGGTATCGATCGTGACGTCTAATCATCAATCTATTGAGGCCATTTCCGAGGAAAGGGTGTGCTCTTCAGACAAAACTAGCTATTCAATCCCAATTCTGATTTCTCAGAAATAGCAAACTTGCTGTCTTATTAGATGGGCATTTTTTCGGAAATGGCCTGAATTTTATAATCTTGTTTCGCCCCTTCTTTCCATTTCTTCAGCCTTGGGCTTTTTTACAACCCCAAATTCGGCGTGAGTGATGGGGCAATTTCATTTCCGGGATTTTCGGGCATTTCCGAAACTACAATGGGGGCAATTGCAAGGGTCTAAAATGTTGTGTTTTTTTTTTTTTAGAGAAAATAAAAGTACTTGATGAGCTGAGAACAAAGTTGCCTTCGGTTTCTAATTAAGTCCCATTGTTCCATTGGAGATTAAATTTTTGCCCCTAGATACATTGTTTTAAGTTGGAATTCCGCGTAGTGACGTCACTGCGCTCACGATTTTTTGTATATCTCTAAAACTGGGGCACTCAGAAAAAAAAAACCAAAGGCACCATAGATCTTTAATTATTACCATAGATCTCTAATAATTTTCTTTGAGAAGAACACGAAATTTCAGACCTTTGCAACTGCCCCATTGATCGGAATCTAGGAAGTTTCGGCGCGGAAATTTCGGCGCCGGAAATCTCGGCGCAAAAATTTCGGCGCGGGGAAATTTCGGCGCGGGGAGATCTCGGCGCCTGATTTTTTTTCAAGCGGTAAAGGTAAGTAACGTCGAGTGTAGTTAGTACTTGGATTGATTATGGGGAGACCGTTTTTTTTCAAGCTGTAAAGTTAAGTAACGTCAAGCGTAGTTAGTAATTGGATCGATTATGGCGAGACCGTTATTTTCTTCAGAAAATTCATATGTTTTAAACTTTTCCTTCAAAATGGGAATTCTTCGAGGAATTGCTCACAACTTGCAATATTAAATTTTCTCTAATTTATTCGACAAGGGCAGTATACACACGCAATCCCTATTTTATGCCACATATTTATCTATTTATTCATTCTCTTTTAGCATTTTTAAAAAATTGACAAAGGGCCATCTACACCCCTCACAAAAACTTTTAACACGCCCAAGAGTGTTCTTTAGGGGGGGGGGGGTCCCCTTAAAAAAAAAAAAAACTCTTGGCCAGTCCTAAGCCTGGATAAGTGTGAAGGAAAAGTTGAAATTATTATGATTTTACTGAAGAAAAAAAAACGGTCTCCCCATAATCAATCCAAGTACTAACTACACTCGACGTTACTTAACTTTACCGCATGAAAAAAAATAAGGCGCCGAGATTTCCGTGCGCCGAGATTTCCCCGCGCCGAAATTTCCCCGCGCCGAAATTTTTGCGCCGAGATTTCCGGCGCCGAAATTTTCGCGCCGAAACTTCCGGACACCCATTGATCGAAACACAATATCTCGAAAATGTCGTTGTTTTGAAGTTTCAACCTATCGGAATTTCGACCGTTGTTGGCCTTGCCATATTGTATTGACGAGATAGACGCGTATCGTACGGAGTTTTTTCTGTTTAGATGCGGCTTTTTTCGTTAGGGTTTTCAAAATTTGTCTTTCCTAAACAGGAGGAGTAAAAATATCCCCGTAAGATATTAGATAATGAGAAACCAATAAGTGATCCAAAACCTATACCTTTAAATTGAATGATTGTTTCTCACTCCGGTGTAAAATGTGGTCCTTTTAATGGGATATGGTGAGCGACCGGGATAATCAGCTTTTGACAAGAAATCTTATTACCCGCCCTCAAAAACATCTTGAAAATTTCGTGCTTTTCTTTCAGGCTTCAACTGATTGTGAGTGGAAATTGAGTTGGAATTTTAAGATAAGCTGCTGTCGCGCAGTGGCATAGCGTGCAATTTGACAACGTTGCAACTTGTCTATTTAAATTCATGGAAAATATCGAACTGCTGGGTGTTAAATGCACACCTTCGCATTCGACCTTTATCATGGGTTTAAATGGAAACATTACAACGTTGCCAAATGCACGCTACGCCACTGCTGTCGCGATGCTCATAAACGAAAGTAGGTAGGTCTATAATCGCAATAAGTATGCATATCAGTCACTCGGATCGATCCAAGTTCCGAGTTCAAAACAATGACAATGCATCTAGAATCTCATTCATTGCGATCGGATTATTGGGTCATTGGAGCCCCACATTTTTTCAAGTTCATTCTCATGGTATTCCCTCTCCCCCCCCCCCTTCCATCTGCTCTTTGCTCTGCTATTACAAGTAACTTTAGCTTCCGTTTTTATCACTGCAAGGTTGAAATTTTAGTAACCTCAGTATGTATTCATTGCCGTTATATCCGCATACTCGCGTCGTAACCTTAACCTTTTTATTTTATTTTTATTTTTATTCGAGTATTTAGGAGCCGTAGACGTAAAGCGAACGCTTTCTAACGGTATCAAAGAACAAAGTCGCGGAAACTTAATCGGTGTTTTGTCACTCTTCCACGAGGAAAAGTGGTTGCGTGTGCATATGAAATCGATGAGATAGAAACACAGCTTTCGCTTCTCAGTTGTTTGAAAATAAACACCCTATCCACTAAAAGTTACACAGTGCGGTTAGAAGTAAGTAAATATAGATGAAGACAACCGGCGATGCAACTGATGCTAGGCTGTTTCAATTTTTATTCAATTTATGACGAAGAGGCAAAGTGAAATTTCATCTAAGTCTCAACAGTTAATATGGTTTGCAATGCTTATAAATCGTAACAAAGGCATAAATAGTGAAAGTAAAGCGTTTAACCCTTTCGATACCACATCCGAGAATACATAAAGGTGGATCCAGGAATTCTCTCTCTCTCTCTCTCGTTCTCTCTCTCTCTCTCTCTCTCTCTCTCTCTCTCTCTCTCTCGCTCGCTCTCATCGTCCATTCGAATGCATGCGCTTGAAAAGGACAGAGGAGGGGCGAAAGTTAAGCGACTGCCCTTAATCTGCCCTTTTCTAACACACACGTTTAAATGGGCAAAGAGAGAGAAGGACAATTTCCTGGAGCCTGGAGCCGCCAGTGCGAGTAGGCGTGAAATAAAATTGAGGGCATTTCCAAAATAGTGTTACGTCAAATGCCTTCAATTAGAGGGATAGGCAAACAGAACACCATATAGAAATGAATATTTAATTACTCGCTGAACTTGAGTGAGCTAGTGCTGATTTTTACCAGCAACCTGCTAGTAAAAGGGTTAAACGAGAAAGGAATTGGAAATGCCAGAAAATCATATGTTTGTTGGTTTTAAAGGGAAAGTAAAAACACATTTGTGTTCTAACATGAAAATGAGAGCCTGAGTCTACATAAAAAGAGACGTTTCGAAAAAGTTACCACTGTCGGATCCAGATCTTTTAACCCTTTCAGTATACCAAGTTTAATCAGTCAGCTGGCCCACGCGCGCTCGTTCAATCAAGAGAGAGCAGATAAATGTTCCTACTCATCCCCGGTACTTGTTTTTGCCTACATCATAAATTGAAGGCGCCCGACTAATTATGAGCCTTCTGTTGGATTTATTCAACGTTCTTATATTTTCAATGTTGTGATTTGAAACCATGTTAAACAGATTTAAGATTTCACCAATATTTTCGAGCTTGGTAAGTACTTAAAGGGTTAACTATTGAAGGGGACCGAGAAGAGATTTTTTTCCTCTCATAACTCAAATTCTTCTTCTTCTCGTCTCAAAAGGCTTTAGAGCGACACTTGGCCCGATTGTGACTCCCACCCCAGGTCGGACCGCAATCCACGAATGACAATATCATAGTCGAACAGTGGCTGCCAATCAGATGTGATAAATAAATTTTTCCTCCATATAAGTCTATGATGGAGGAAAATCGATTCTTAACCCCTTATAGACCAAGCCCGAAATATACTCGGTTTTCTCTTCTAGTCTATTTTTCCAGTATCAGGATTCCGAATAAACACGATTTTCTATGTAGTATAAAAAGATGAGATTTCGTCTGGTGCCTTCAATCCGTCGTATATGCAATTCCAACTCCTCCGAGTACGAACAGTTAACTACCTTCCCTTTTCAAACGGAAAAGTAACGTTCATGTGAACTAACCTGGTCTTTAAAGGGTTAAGAGGTGCAATTTAACCGTCAGTCCCTCAAGAAATCGATTTGATTCTGCATAGGTTACAAATGAAAGAAATACGATATTAATCGATTCTTTACAAGCCATCATTGCAACCGAAAAATCAGTAAATGCTTGAAGGAACAGATGAAAATATACCACGTGTATCAATCAATCAATGATCCCTCCCACCCCTAAAATAGATGAATTGATGCGTGTTCTGTGATCTCTTAGACCTGTAATTTTTATCGATACATTTTATAAACTTTTCTTTGTAGTTTATTTTTATTATCTACTCTTTATCTGAACAAATGCGTCGGTTCATTCTGACTATGCCTGCGAATTTTAAAAACCCACGTTTCCTCTCAATGCCTGATCCAAACATGATCCACCCTCTCCGCAAGGTAGTGTTGAGCATATTATCTTTTTCGTTTATCGATTACTTTTAAAATCAATCGAGGTGGATTTTGGCATTTATCATGCGTGTCACTTAAATTACAATGAAACTATATAATGTTATTTGATAAACAACTTTTTATTCTGTCTTACCTCGCCGATTTAATAAAATGAAGATACGCCTGATCACCGCTAAAATCCATCTCTATTACTTTTGAAAAAGTAACCAAAAAACAAGGAAATTACCATTTGCTCAACTAAGTTGTGTGCAATGTTGCCAATGTTGCCATATTTTCCTATGAATTACCATTTTTTACTGCTCGAAACCCTTTCATTCCTGATGTACATTTCGATGTACATCTGAATAACGTACATATAGAATCTCATGGGGAAAAATCGTTTTAAATGAGAAAATAGTGCCCAGATCAGCTATAATGGCCAAAAATCCGTTCCTGAACAAAAATTATTTTCAGGTTTAAAAGGGTTAAGTAAATTCAAATGGAAAAGATCGGATAGTGTTGCAGAAAATGGCAACACTGGGTATGTGTATAAAAGCTCTGAAATAACCTCAATACAGGCTCCAATCATCAACCAGTCTACAAGCCTAATGTATCGCTACAAGTCTCTTCTCCCATGTGAACTTATACGAAAGATTCGATTCTCATAGAGTACTCAATCGAACCTCCAAATCATCGATTCTAACGCATAGACTTAAATGTGACAGCTATGATAATCGATTTTTCACGAGTCACCTCCACTGTAATCGATATGGTCGTAGGTCCGAAGAGTTTTGCGTCGCTGCATTGCACATAATATGGTCGAGTCAAATGAGAAAAGAACCTATTTATCGAAGGGGGGGGGGGGGGCACGAGTTTTCACAATCTTCTTTCGCACTAACGGCAATGCTTCCTTGAATGCAACAAAGTATATTGTGATTTCTCTCTTATAAAAATTTAGGGACAGGGCAAGTTAAATGGGGTTGGGTGGGGGAGTCACCATCAATAATGTATCGACCCTTTTTCAAATAACCTTAGCGAATATGAACTTACTGCCTTTTTCAATGCGATTATAAGCACTGATTTTATTATAACTGCCATTCGATCGTCAAACATAACTTTAATAATGGAACAGTTCTCCCAGTACGACACAACGTGCTCTTTGTTTGAACGTGAGGTAATTGCTGCTCCTTCAATTTAAGAGGATACCACGAAAATTCACGTTAGTCACTGAGTTTATACTCACGTAATGAACGGATGAACTTTTGCAATTAGCTCACTTCTTGATCACTTTAGCCTACGTCACCTCTATCTCTTTTGAAGATGTGGAGGAGAGGCACATATCCCGATACTATAAATAAGGGAAGAATAATGAACATCCTACCAACTTTTTACAAGAATCTGTTGTTAGTGTATGGTGAGAAGAGAGGATGCCTAGTTACAGTCGCAAAACCGACCAATACCGTGAACTATGCCATAAAAAATATCCATGGCTAAATTACTTGGAGTGCCTTTATAAGTTGTTATTGTTTTTTGGATAGCGACGGCCTCAACATTCTGAAGAATGTCTGTCCTTTCAAGTTAGCACAAACTATATTTTGATGACTTAGATGAATGGGCATCCAGAAAAAGGGCACAAGAGCATCTTTTTTTTTTCGATTTTGAGTCTGCCTCTTTTTGCCACTTTTTTATAGGCACGGAAATTCAGATATCTAAAAAATTCTTTTCAGGCATTATTCCTGACCCTATTGAGTATCAACTTTATTTTTTTCACATTCAAGCAATGTCTCCTGTAAAAGTGGCATGCCCCCCCACACATGTCCTTTTTCCAGATGCCCATTCAAATGTCAGATGTTCATCCCAAAAAATTTAAAAAGTAATCCGGATTTTTGCGTTCAAATGACACACCGTGTCACCAAAATACACAAACTGAACTTAAATACTTTTACGTCCGAATAATTTCTTCTTTATCTATTTCTTTCAGGTCTGAGTATAGTAACATCTTCAAAAAGTGACACGGCTACAATCAATGGGACTCAAAAACCGGTGTTCTCACGCAAAGACCCGATCCAAGATCACTTGACAAGTAGCTCTTTCAACGTTTTCCGGGGCCTGTATCCCCCTCACAGTTCAACCCCTCACTTGGATAACGAATACCCGTACCCACAGCCTCAACCCCAACCACAGCCTCATTACCAGCCCGTGCCTCAAATCCCTCATTCACACGGTGTATTTAACGGGTGTTCAACTTGTCCGAAATTCAACGTTTACGTTTTTCCAGCCCAGGGGCAATATCTGGACCAACCTAGGGTCAAACATACAGTCAAATCCGTCACCACCGACGTCAAAGAGGTGACAACTTTCTTGAGCGACGGTGGCGCTCGTGGCGCTCATCCTCACGGCCGAGCTTTCAACCTCACCGGGGCAGCGATTGGTGAGCATGGTGGTCCACTCTCTAACGAAGACCATTCTGACGAGACGAACGGAGATCAACCTTCAGCAGCTCTAGATCCCCTTGAGCTCGAGGACAATTTAATCGCCGGCAGACCTCCGTTCAATGCGGAACGGGGCTTCTTATTCCAACCCGCCTTTGGAATTTCTAGGCCTGTGCCTCAAGGTAACAGGCCCATTCTGTCGCAAGGTCAGGCTTTCTATCCTCAACAACGAACTTTTAATCCGAATTTGGCCTATTTGCGCCCCAGGCCTGTGACTCAGAAGGATGATGTTCCTGAAGTCTCAGCTCCGCAGCAGTGGAGGCCGTCAAATAGCCAGCTGAGTCACTCCTCATCTGTCTCACCAAGACCATTGGGTCTGTCAACTCAAAAATCCTCTTCGCATCCGTGCCAAGACACGGAGAAAGATGCGAAGGAGGCTAAGATAAATTCAAAGAATGATAACTGAACAAGGGCAGTGCCCAGTGCCAGCGCTACTATAGACACATTCATAGCATGACGTCACATACCGATTATCGCTTCGATGTCTCGATTCTGACCCACCAAAAGTACATAATCTAAATTGACGTATGTACATAATCGACAAACTTAATAAAACTCAATACGTAAAGACTTTTCTGCGTTTTTTTGCTTACAACAGTTACACCTTTTTGGAGATTAAGTTTTTTTGTTAAGTCACAATCAAGATATCGAAGCTATGCATTGACACCTTGAGGCCATCTCTAAATGCATCTTTAAAATTGTTAAAATGTTTTGCTGCAAATGATTATTTGTAGATTGGCCGGTAGACCTGCTTGATAGTAAAGAGCTATAATTCGCGTGTACGCTCTTATTCCACAATCGATTGGATTTATTGGTCCCCAATATAGGCGTTAACAAGCTCAGTGGCTTCGCGTGGAATTTGGCAACATTGTGTTTAGTCCATTTAAACCCATCATGGAAAAAATCAAGCTATTAGGGTGCACAATGCGCTCCCTCATCGAGTCGATTTTTTACATGAGTTTAAATGAACGAAACGCAGCGTTGTCAGATTGCACGCGACGTTACTGATAAACTGAAAAAGCTTAAAAAATAAACACTCTTTATTAAAAACAACTCAAAATAAATAAGTTTCTAGACTACTTTGAAAATTGTTAATAAACTTTGAATGCGCATAGTCATTGGTACAATGAATGTTTATCTATTTTTCAAATAGACAGATTAATTTATGATCGAATTAGTATTCAAAGTATTAGGGATTGACGATTGTTCAAACCAAAGCGCTGCGCGTGCACTCTGGCAATGCTGTACTTCGTCCATTTAAAACCATGAAAAATATCGATTAGAGGGAGTGAACTATGAGCCCCAATATTTCGATCTTTTTCACTTTAAATGGACAGAACGCAAACGCACGTCATCCTACATCTCCTCTGATTTACCTCTCCCCGTAAAATTGGATCAGTATATCAAAGTGTCGATATGACTTCGCATAAGCATCACACTAACTTCAGTATGATTCAAACCGGCATCAATTTGATGTTAATATAACATAATTTAAAAAAAAAAAAACAAAAACAAAAAACAAAACTGTAGAACCGGATTAGAACACCAGTATATTTTTACCAGGGCTTTCTCCCTTTTTTTTAACATATACGTTTAACCATATTTGAATCCACCGTTAATTGTCCGATGAATAAGGGATTATTAGAAGGTATAAGTAAATAATTTGTCTTGATATTTTTTATTGAAATAAATTAAGATTGGAAAAAGAAACATCGGAATTAATTATTTTTATCTTTGATGATAGTGCTTAATGTGTTCTTTCTTACGTTGCGTATCGCATACCTATCACATCTTGTGATTTGTAAAGACTGGTCATCGGTTAGATGGTACCTTCTCCCCAAAATCTCATATCCTGTTCGCTTCTCAGTTCACGACGATGACAATAATGACTGATGACTCTCCGAAAGACCACTAAGACCAAAAAATAAACAGGAAAACGAAATCCGAAGCCCCATTTCGATCGATAGGAAATATTTTCTTATCACATATTTACATTCTTTAAAGGAAATTGGTGTATTTCATATTTATTCTGTTGGGAAGGCAATACTTTAGGGGTAAGTATCTAGGGTGCTCCTTTCGTAAATATATAATCATTTATCCAAACTTTTTGGGGACTTTTGTTTTTTTTTTTCACTTTCAATTTTGAGTGAATAATGATAAGAGATCCAAGAATCGGGTGTATTTTACAGTGCATTTAAGGCTCATGGGTTTTGTGCGTGGTAAATGGTCACTTTTCCGTTATTGTCGACGCCAAAAGTGGAAGCATGTTGTTCTTTGTGATGACCGTTGATGTCTGATGAGCTGCTCGATGATGATGAGAAAACGCCGTGGTAGCCGGGTCCTGAGGAGCCAGGAACGCTGCCACCCTGAACGGTCGTCGGGCTTGGTAGAAAACCAGCCGACCCATATCCACCGTTTGGCCCTACGTAGCCTCCTGCGATTGCACCATGGATTCCGCCGCCACCACTGCTAAAGGCCGGCGTGGGGCTGAAAAATTCAAAACAATGCAAAGTTATGAGTGGAAAAAAAAAAATGCTCAAATAGTTCAAAATCAATTATGCATATTGTTTCGCACTGTGTTGTTTTATCGTGTTTTTCAACTGATTTGCGGTATTTGTGAAACCTTGAATGAAATACAGTAAAAAAAAGTGCACTAAGTTTTCCACGAGAAAGAAAAGAAACTGTGGAAGTCAGACTAAAGATTTGTAGACATCTTTGAAGAACGCGAATCAATATAATAAACGCAATGAAATTGGAGAGTAAACACAAAGCGTGAGATAACTCTTCCTACGCCTGTGAATCGGGGTTGCGTCCGCTGAATTTGAAGGAGATTTTTCGAGAGAGTACACGCGACGTTTTCGGGTAACTCGCGCCATGCTATGACGCGACGCGACGCGACTCAGCGCGTGTGTCTGAACGAAGTTTAGTCGGCAGATTTTAGAGGAGTTTAGGAAAAGGTGTTACACGAAGTAACATGAGTTACGAAGTTTTAACGAAGCCTCAAATTATAGCCAACTTTCGTACCCCTGAATAATGTAAGATCGTATGAATAATTGTTTCTTTTTTCCTGCGACCGTTCAAGAGTAAGACACGGGCGCATTGGGTTTCCGACCACTGTATGAGATGGATCAGTATAATTGACTGTGTAATGGAGAGATATTTCGTAAATCGTCTGCTTCGCCGTATAATTTTGGACGAATTAATGCCGAATTTGTTCAGAAAAGATTTAATACGTATACATATTTAATTTTTTAAAATCATAATTAAACATTATTCCTCAAATCATTCAGCGTAAAGCCGAGCCTTCTCAGTTTTTAGATATTGAGTGAACACTATAATATAGGAGAGATCTCAGAAAATCGAATCTAATGGTTACTATATGCGAGCATTTTGATAACTAGGTTAGGAATCCAATTTGAGGTGTTTCCGGATCGAAACTCGTTTAAGGAAACTTCCCATTTATCTAGGCCCAAGTTCACCACAATCCGATTTCAACTCATATTAAAATATGCTGTTGGATTTTCATTTGAATATTATTTTTAAAACAGCTCGAGCCAGACCGAAAATATCAGCAGAGCTGCTCTTATCCATTTTTTCCCCTCTATCACGACTTAAACAAGAAGGGGGGAGGCGGTAAATTTAATAAAATAAAAGTATAGGTCAAAGTAAACTCGAAATAATAGTGTATGACGACATTTTCGATCATACGATTTATCAAATGAGTCTTTTAAATTTTTTTCGATAAAATTAAAATTTGGAATGAATCTACGGGAAGAAGCGACGAATAGAGTCCCTATATGTAGAGAGTTAAGACAAGAGGGTAGTCAACTTCTGATTGGTCGATGAATTTTAGGCTCTACGGACGCCGCCATTGGATGCGATTTTGCACTTTTGTTTTGTTTACCAACGGTCTTTTACAGATAAAAGAGATAATTTGCGACGAATCTGTTAATTTTAATCCTAATGCACCCCAAGAATGTCCATAAATCTCAAAAGAATCATTAAAAAGCGTTAATACATGTAGATCAACAAAAGCAGGGAAAGATTACATCGTTTCAAACTTAGCGGAACTGTAATCTTTGCTGTGGAGCAAAACACAACAACGGCCTCAGAATGTAAACAAATGTGCAAAATCGCATCCAATGGCGGCGCCCATGATTTCTCTTGTCTTAACTCTCTACATATAGGGACTCTAGCGACGAAAACACAAAAATTACTAATCTCTCCGGAGTCTGAAATATTCTTCAGAATCATTTCTTCCATTGCATGTAATGGAATAATATTTCTGAGATTTTATTTCGGACATTGTTTCTTGTCTAGCTATCATCAGAAGCAAAGCCTCAACTTTAAGAAAGGTTACGTGTAAGTGGTTCAATTTTCATCCGCCTTCGTGAAAAGTCGACTTCTATCGAAGAATTGTAAGTACGCATGCGCATGAGTCACCGAAGAAATACCTGATTCGCTATCGGTCTCTTATGGATCTTGCCAAGCTGTACATTTGAAATAAATTACTCTCAGGGAAAGGAGGGAGGAAAGGTCAATGTCATCATGTACTCGTATTTCCGAGAACATCAAGTTACAGATCAGTGGCGTCGCGTGCAATTTGGCAACAGTGTATTCTATCCATTTAAACTCATGTAAAATATCGAAATCAGGGGGTGCACGGTGCACAAGAAAAATTCGATATATTTAATGAGTTTAAATAGAGCAGTTGCATTGTTGCCAGATGGCAAGCGACGCCACTGTTACAGATAGTTATTTAGTTTTAGAGAATGATATCATTTTAATCGAGGCTGGCTGAATCTTGCTCTTACAGCTTAATGCGTATTTTTCAGGAGGAACACAGCTATCCTCTATACTAGAAAATTATATTTGTTGACAGAATTTCACTGCTTTTTTGCAATTTTGTGTGTCACGTTCACCTAAAGAATCTTTTTATGCGTGTTTTATAGGTCATAAGTTTTGCAGATTGCATGCACAAGGGCGTAGCTAGAATTTTTTTCTAGGGGGGGGGGGGAGCAAGTTTGGAAATCCCACTCGGGGTCTGGATGAATAACCTCCCAGCTTGGGTGGGTCCTCCCCGCGAAATTTTGCCAATTTAGCCGCTCTAAGACGTGATTTCAAACTATCTCCACCTTGCAAATGATAAGAAAATAAACACGCTCGCAAAGAGTAACTTTATATTCCTTTGCCATTAAAAAAAAAAAAAAAAAAAAAAAAAAAAAAAAAAAAAAAAAAAAAAAACGATCTAATTAGAAAAAACTAATCTTACATTTTTATTTTTGCTACTCCTAAATTAAACTAATAATATCATCCTGGGGCATGAAATAGTGGAAAAAAGGAAAAGAAGAACCTTTTGAACCGATTCCACTTTCAATGTACTCCGTTTAATCACCAAAAGTATAAATACTTCACGCCTATTAACAGTGTTTTTTATTAGGTTTTACAATTAATTTTTTCACTTTCAACTCTTACTGATTTTTTGTTTTTCAACATCAGATTTTCTGGAGGGGACTGGGGAGGCTGCCCCCTAGCTCCATAGTTGCTACGCCCATGTGCATGCATCGAAGATCCATGTAATTGCTGTTCCAATATAAAACAAGGTCCGAATTGAAATTTGGTCGCTAACAGTTACAGTTTATACGTGACCAGGGTTCACAAAACTCTTAACCAGTGGCACGACGCACAGTGGAGTGAGTCGATGGGAGGGGTCGGACATGAAATGACTGACTATAAATGCACGTTATCAGTGTTTTTACGGTTACAAAATGCATTGTAAAAGGAGTGGTTGTTGTGGACAATTTTACGAGAAAACCAATGACATCACATTGAAACTTCCACGTTGCGTATTAACGAAGATACAATTATCTAAAGTTTGCATACCGTGTCCGGCCTCTCCCTTTGACAGTGTTGCCAGATTGGGGTGAAAAAGCAGTACGCTTTATATTGATTTAAATGGGGACGATATGGCTTTTTACCCTCGATCTGGCAACACTGCTCGTTGATTTGCTCCACTGTGCGGAGGCGCGGTGTAGATAGAGTCCCTTGATGGAAATATTGTATAGGGAGTACCGACACGACGCTTTATGCATTTTGACAGGAGTCGATTTAGTCGATCGCCTGAACGAATTCGAAGGTTAAGTTTGACAGTGGACCAGTGGTGGACAGGCGGATTTGCCGGCATTCCGGTCCGTTCCCGTGTGTTCCTCAACGAATCGACTCCTTCGTGTGGAGCCTTCGATGTCGTCGACTCCTGCTCGACTCCGTGAGAGCCTAAAACCAACGACCAATCACAACTCGTTGAGCTCGTGTCGGTACTCCCTATACAATATTTCTATCAAGGGACTCTAGGTGTAGAGAGCAATGCAACGATTTTTTTTTTTTTTCCCCATTCAAACCCATGTAAAAAATCGAACCAATTGAAAAATTGACCCAAGAATTCAACCTTTTTGCGCGTGCTTTATTTATTCATTACATACAGGGTGTTTTTTTTATCTCCCCCCCCTGGTTTTTTTTCTTGCTAATTGAGATAAAATGTCGCGGTTTAGACCATTCTTCATCATTTTGGCTGAATTTTCTTTTTATGGGGTCGAAACCCCCCCAGCCCCCCTAGGGGGGCCCCCAGGGGGCTATCTCAAGAATTTCAAATGGCAACCCCTATCTTGTGATACATCGTTCGAAAGGGCATAAAATTCTAAGACTTTTGGCGCAAACCGGAAGTTGATATCGTTTTTCGTTTTCGATATATCGAATTTCAAAGTTCGATTTGGACCCATTTTCAAAAAATCGTTACTCCACTTTGGAAAGTCGGAATTAAAAAAACTATGGGTCCAAAATACTCTAAAAAGCAAGTACTTTTCAGATAACGAAATGGTTTTGACATAAAATTTGATTTTAGAGCCCCAAATTTTTTTTAAAAATTTTGCCCCTAAAAGGGGCTATCTTGAAAATTCCCTTCCACGACCCTTATTGAATGATGCGTCGATCAAAAAAGCATAAAAAACTGAACATTTTGGCGCAATCCGGATATCGATATCGTTTTTCGTATTCGAGATATCGAATATTAAAAATTCAATTTTCGCCTATCTTCAAAATTCGATATCTCGAATACGAAAAACGATATCGATATCCGGATTGCGCCAAAATGTTCAGTTTTTTATGCTTTTTTGATCGACGCATCATTCAATAAGGGTCGTGGAAGGGAATTTTCAAGATAGCCCCTTTTAGGGGCAAAATTTTTAAAAAAAATTTGGGGCTCTAAAATCAAATTTTATGTCAAAACCATTTCGTTATCTGAAAAGTACTTGCTTTTTAGAGTATTTTGGACCCATAGTTTTTTTAATTCCGACTTTCCAAAGTGGAGTAACGATTTTTTGAAAATGGGTCCAAATCGAACTTTGAAATTCGATATATCGAAAACGAAAAACGATATCAACTTCCGGTTTGCGCCAAAAGTCTTAGAATTTTATGCCCTTTCGAACGATGTATCACAAGATAGGGGTTGCCATTTGAAATTCTTGAGATAGCCCCCTGGGGGCCCCCCTAGGGGGGCTGGGGGGGTTTCGACCCCATAAAAAGAAAATTCAGCCAAAATGATGAAGAATGGTCCAAACCGCGACATTTTATCTCAATTAGCAAGAAAAAAAACCAGGGGGGGGGAGATAAAAAAAACACCCTGTATGTTCAACGTTGCCAGGTTGCCCACTACACTCTTAACCGCATTCATGCAAACAGCATTGCACACAGTCAGTGGCTGGATTTCTGTTAACCCCTTCCGGACCATAAGTTAGTCAATCAACCTACTGCACGCTTATTCACATCGAAGGAGTGGATAAATAGTCCTACTCCGCGGTATACTTTGTTTTTGCCTACATCATCAATTGAAGGCGCTCTGCGGACCAGGGCTTAGAATCGGCAACAACTTCGGTTCGGTTCACGGTTCGGAATTTGCAAATAAAATCGGATCGAGGGTTAGTTTCGGGTTCACGAGGACCACTGCACTGGCTTCGATTTGAACCGGTTCAACTTGAAAAGCAAAAAGTGAAAAAGTATTTTTTACAAAAATGCTTTTTAGCTATTTAGCTTTTCTTCTTACTGAAAATTACTCTCGTTTTCAGGAGCAGAACATCATCATCTTTGTATTATTTTTTCTTGCATTTTACTGTTTTAGATAATTGATTTCTCAATTTATGAAAATACAGTCTTATATATGGATTCTATGGTAATTATAACTTGGACCACTTTTGGAAAATCGAACCTATTCAAACCCAGTTCAGTCTGTGCGGTTCGGTTCGATTCGCGGTTCAAGGCTTTTTTCTGAAAAACGGTTCGCGGTTCAGGAATTCGGCAGTTCGGAGCAGTTTTTGGTTCGCGGCTCGGTTCGATTCGAAGCCCTGCGGCGGACCGTTCTTTGGAACTGACCACATTTCAACGTTCTTTTCTTTCCTCTTTAATGAATTGAAATTACATGCGAAACGGATGAAAAACTGATTCGTTCGAGATTATGGAACTTAATGGGTTCACGTGATTCTAGGGTAAACTCAGGACCTCAAGGTTTACCGTCGGGGACAAAACGAATGTCAGTTGACTCTTTATATTTTGGCTCAGGTGGACCAGCTGCAACGCTTTTAAATTCATTGAGATAAGAATTGCGGGTAGCCTACCTTCAGGAGTCATCTGACATTTTTTTCTTTTTTTTTTTCTCGACTGTACTTCATTGTATGGCGGCTCGTGAACCACCTATTACAGTTTCTCTCCCATTTTAACACCTGCGAAATTATCGTTCATTAAGACCCTATAAGATAAGGATCGATTCTTTCCCATATATAGGTTAGGACACCCCCCAGTCAATGGGGGTCCCTCCCCCAGAAAATGTTGAAAATTTAAGCTCCTCTACAGCCGATTTGAGGCATCTTTTAACCGTTTACTCCTCATTTTTATACTACCTCATTTCAATTTTTGTTCGAAATAGTGGAAGATCCCGCCCTTGCTATTGTTTCCCCATTCCCAAACAAGATAATAATTAGAAAGTTACATGGATCACTCTTAGATTCTCTTTTCCTTTTGCTTTCCCCCATCTTTCTCTTCCTCTTACTGTTTTTTTTTGGGGGGGGGGGGCTCAAGGGGGGCCATGCCGCCGTGCCCCCCCCTCTGGATCCGCCCATGGCTGTGGATTAAATTTGAAAGTCAGTACATTTTGGAGGATTACGCTGACCCCCACTATCAACCAAAGAAAAGTTACACTATTAAAAACTAAATTGATACAGTTTCGACCGTATACCGATAAAAGATTTCAAAAATGATGAAGTATTAGTAACTTGTTTTCATTTGATTTAATTTTTATTCGATTTTATATCAGTTTCCGGTTTCGTTTTCAGATTAAATTTTATTTTTATTATTATTCCTGTTTTTATTGTTTTTCAGTTGACAACGGAGGTACGATTCTCCAAAATAACGTGATTTGTTTTTCACAAAGTTGTTCTTCTTTCATGGTAGGTATAGACATATTAGATAGTACATTTATTGCAGTAGTTTCAAAAAAGGTGTTCGTTTTAAAGCATACTTTCCGTAGCTTTTTGAAGCAATAAATTCTAATTTACAGATCGTTAAAATCACCGAACGCTCCTAACTTTCCCTGTCAAATGGGAGTCTGGGTTGCCAAATTAATCTAAAATTCTGGAATATGAAAATAATCGCAAAAAATTCCCAAGAGTATACCAACCAAGATTAAATATAGAAAGAGTCACCAATTTTAATTACCAAATTCCTAGACATTCTCAAATCTGAATAATTCCTTATGCAATGCTATTTTCAGCGAAAAATCTGCGCTTGTTACGTTACTGTGTATTGACATTATTAAATTGATTTTTAGTTATCACAAAGTAATTAAAAATTAATATTGATTTTTTTAAATGCTAAATCCTAACTTGATCGATTTATACTAAAAATTGATGATTAATATTTAGTATACACTTTCTTTTTTTTTTTTTTTTTAAATTGGAATATGGCATATTGAGGGTTGAAAATTTTCCACTGTAGTATATATTACGGTTTACTTTAAATTTACATTTGAATTCATTTGAATTTGTTAAAATCAATGAGCTCATATTAAATTCACTAATTTTTCTAATGAAGTCCGGCATTATTCGAAATTTGCACATTCACATCATTGTGAATTTACACGATTATTTTGAATTTAATTTTATAATTCAAGTGTAAAATCAATTAATTTAATTATACCTTTGAGTTTAATGGATTTTCAATTAAAGTTATTGAGCTCCCACTTAAATTCACTGATTTCGTTTCAGAGGAATCTGGCAACCCTGAAAAGAAAAAAAAAATGATTGCAGGCTAGGGTCTGATTGTTCTACAAAAATGTTCTTCTGACCGCGTGTGTGTGAGGCTTGGTGGGTACTTACAAGGACGGGGAAGAAAATGGCATCATGTCTAATAGACGGACTCAACGCAGTCGACGGTTAAATTGGCAGAGAGAGAAAAGAATTGTTGATGAATCAGAAGTTATGGACGCAGTGAAAGGACTTGCGAGTTGCTTAGTGGCGAGTGGCGAGTTCCGAGGCAAGCATCAATAAAATGAAAACCGATGGAGGAAGGGAGGGTGGCGAGGGGGAATCGGAGTTGGAGGGGGGCGCAGACGGAAAAAGTTTTTTTTTTTTTTTAATAGCGAGTACAAATTGTACTCATGCTCATCGCTTAATTGCTCCAGCAAGAGATTTAATCAAGAGAAAAGTGTCAGGTGGGAAGGCAAAGCACCTGTTCAAAGCCACTCCGATAAAGGAAAGAAAAAGGGAACTCGAAGGAACTTGAATGAAGTCACTCACGACAGCCGTGGCTCAAATACGGCGAGGCGGTCGGTGGCGTATAATTGCAGGTCCTCAAGAGCACTCACAATCAGAAGGAATGCGTACGCCCTTTTTCGCATCGCGGACAACATTTTTTGCGATCAATTCAACTCGTCCACTCATCAACTGAGTCATTTCGTGCTCGCACGCGGAATATTACAAGGGTAGGGGGGGATGGGTCCGTTTGTTAACTCTGGACTTTTGGAGAATATTATGACACCAACTAAGTTTGAGTTATAACGATAACGGGAAGTGTACCTCATCGACAGCATAGGCGGTGCTTCATGGAGGGCTTTTCTGAGAATGGAGGGGCTGAGGGGGCTAAAGAGGGCCGAACCGAAGAGAGGATCATTTTAACAAAACAACAAGGCAGAAAATTCGCCATGTGGAGATTTCGATTTTCCTCTTAGAAAGCGAATGTCTAGAACTTGATGAAAAAAAAAAAATAAATAAAATAAAAATAAAAAAAATAAACCTACCTCGATTTTTCATTTTTATCCCCCCTCCCTCCCCCCCTTCAACAATAGGCAATGTTTATTGTTGCAGCCGGTGACTCCCGAACAAAACTGTGACCGCTAAACTTGCTTCATTTTTCTAACTTGGGAAGCATACGGTGTGCTGGGTCTCTATTTGTCTCTGACCTACTGTATGAGGGGCAGCAAAAAATGAATTAATCATCAGAGGTAATTTAACTATTTTAAATAATAAAACTAACAGTTTTTAAATGGTGTCCATACTTTTAATTATAAAATAGTTAAATTCAGCATTTTTTTTTTTTTTGTAGAACCACCTCACTTTTTCAACTCTTGGTGTATGTTAATATGAATATCGATACATACATCGGACTAGATACAGTCGCTATTGTCTATAGCTATATGGGAACTGATTTTTGAGTTTGACCAAAGATTGGATTTCAAAAATTTAGCATTGATGTTACGACAGAGAAAGCATTCCCCCCCCCCCCTCCACATTAGTCGACTAGTTATAGTCTAGTTCAGTCAAAATATTCTCTAAAACCCAATTATCTGGGAGTTACTTACTAGGGTTTCTGAGGTTTTACTCCGTGCGCCACAGAAGATGCTGATGCTAGAGCGGCTTGCCTCTGGGCCTCCAACTGCTTATGAACCAAAGACTGAATTTGTGTGATGTATTGTTGTAGATAGCCCGCATAGGTGTAGATATTCTGCAGGTAATTGACCGAAGGGAATGCGTAAGTGGCGTAACCAGCGCCAGCGACATGCCCACTTCCGATCCTTGGAAACGCTCCCGGAAACGCTCCGGGAAACGCTCCGGGATACGATCCGGTGTAAGTTCCTGCATTCCAGGATCCTACTCCAGTACCTCAAAACAGATAAGTCGTATTTTTGTATTAAAGTATCTTCTTCGCCCGACAGTTTGATGAATGCAGTTGCGAAAGAAATTCTGGGACCTAATAATGTTGCGGCTTGATGGTCCTTGAAATTTGTTGAATGGTGAATCGGTGAACACTGAGCAATTGATTATGGATTTTAACATTATCCGCAAGTGTTCACCAAGTCACCGTCCATCTACGAAGGAGACCGAGTGGATGCTCTATTACACTAGCGGATCCAAGAATTTTTCCTT
This sequence comes from Trialeurodes vaporariorum, assembly GCA_011764245.1. Lineage (NCBI taxonomy): Eukaryota > Metazoa > Arthropoda > Insecta > Hemiptera > Aleyrodidae > Trialeurodes > Trialeurodes vaporariorum. The sequence goes on from VMOF01000002.1 coordinate 65,027,228, forward strand.
CTCTCTCTATGGTCATTAGATCGCGTGCGTTAGAAAAGGAGAGCTTAGGGGCAGTCACGTGACTTTCGCCTCCTCTTCTATCCTTTGCTATTACATGCGTTCAAGTGGACAGAGAGAGAAAGACAATCTACTGGATCCGCCAGTGCTCTATTATTCGGTCCCTGGGCTCCAAATAAGTTTCTGTGCGGACAGTTTGAGTATCCGTGAAATGTCTTTCTAACCAACTGATAACCCTTGATTTTGAATATTTTCGTGCCATTGGTCCTACGTAGCGTGGCAGATAGAGCCTTGGCCAGTCTGATGCTCCTTGGCAACAAATTTTTGTTACCCCCTCACTCCCACTCCCAATGATGCTATCCGAACGATAGATCCGATAGATCAGTTGCCATTCTTACATTTTTCGTTCATAACCCGAAAAAACCATACACTAGAGCATATTTAATGTTCTCCTTAAAAAGTAAATCCAATGTATAGATTCCAATAGTAAAATCTCAAATTCCAAATTTTGAATGTGAATGTTTTGTTAAAAAAAAAAAAAAAAAAAAAAGTGATAAGAACTGGAAATGATCCGACGCTTATCATTTTTTAATCTGGAAATATTTACAGCCATGCCTGAGGTATTATGTTAGTATTCTTTGAGTAACGATCTCTTAATCTCTTAATCTCGTGTAATTTATGATTATGAACTCTAGGTAAAGATTTCAACTATTTGTAACTTTTGAAATCAGAATTATGGGGGATGGGGATGGGAGAAAGGAGGGTCGGTTAGAGAAAAGTGCACGGGGGAAATAGAAGGTATATGGTAGGAGGAGAAGGGCATTTTGAGGGGGGGGGAAGTCGATTGAGCGAAAGACGTGGAAAATGCGATCACCGCGCTGAATTTACCTGGGGTATTTATCGAAACCGATGACTTAGCTGAGGCTTCTCCTGATGACCCAGTGTTTGGAATATCTGGACTATCTGAAACACACAAGTACATTCAAGAATCAAGGAAGAAAAAGAGATATATTCATTTAAGAATGACAAAACAAAACAAAAACTAAGTAATAATAAAACCACAGTATTATTAGTTGTACTGCAAGTTTCTCATCATCACTAAACGAATCCATTTTTTCAAAGGGGATCATTTCGTACATCAGCAAGGGGGTTTCCCAAATACTTGGACTACTTGGGGTATAGGGGAATGTTAAATCCCTTGGTTTTTAACCGCGCCGTGTGAACTATCTCGCAAAGTAACAGCATCGGTCGGCGTTTAAACTTATGGGATTCGATCAGAATTTCCGATCTCGTGTCTGCTTTTAATTTTCCAAAGCTGCAGGGTAAACTCTGGAAATGTGTCACAGACTGCAAGAAGTACACCTCAAACCAGTGGTGGCGCGTGCAATCTGGAAACGTACTGATTAATCCATCAGAAGTAAAGAAAAAGGTCGAAATATTGGGAGTACACAGTGCACTCCCTCGAATCGATATTTTACATTGGTTTAAATAGACAAAATGAAACGTTGTCAGGTTGAAAGCACCGCCACTGCACCCTTACCTATTGTCTAAACTAGAGCCAAAGAAGGAAAATATGAATGCTAGAGTTTATCATTTTCGTTGTGCCCGCCTGTAAAGGATAAGCCAAGGTGTTCACCCAAAACCGAATTTTTTATTTAAATTAGTCGAAGAGCGTTGAAAAAATTGGTTTAAAATATTTTCCCCCTTTTCCCCCCCACCTTTAAATCCAAAAAACTTTTTCCCCCTCCTAAACTTTTTTCCTGGATACACTATTGATGTATACTACCTCTGCAAGTTTTTTATTTGAGGGACCCTAATCAATATCACCACTCTTATTATTCAAATAATAAATATTTAGATTACTATTAACGAACTGTCGAAGTCCATTAATAACAGGTCAGTCCAGTAAAGAGGAGTAATCTTTGAGGCTCGTTCCATAAGCGCAATGAAAAAGCGGCATCGTTTCCCGATTTAGTTCACCCTTCTCTCCCCCCATTTGATTTACAAACGGGCCTTTTTCCCAAATCGGAGAGCGTTCAAAGATTACAGCGCTACCGAGCTGCATGTGAGAATCATTCGATTAACTAGTAAAGGCTAAGATTTGTGAAAATACTTTTTTAAAATTAAATCCTAAAAGGGTTAAAATTGGATACTTTATCGGAAGCAGGAAGGGATAAATTTTTCAAAAAAAGGGACTCTGGGGCAAGAGAACTTTTGAAAAGCTGACCTTACCATTCGGCCGAGCAGCAACTACAAGCACAAGCGCGGCAAATACTAAACAATGGAACGATGCCATCATTGTTCCGATAAATAAAAACAAAAATTTGAACCTTTATGAGAAATAAACGAAACGAGACCACGGAAATCTTAAACACAAGCGATTCGATTATCGAGGCTTAAACGAATTTCAAAATCGGACGCATAGGAAAACGAATCGGGCGGTGCTCCTCAACTATTATCTCCGATTATCTATTCCTCTAATCGGGGCCAATTAAAATAGAATTAATCAAGTGGTAGGTGATTTGAGCTGTCCTAATCAATTACGGCGACACTGGTATATTGTCTACGCGGGAAACAAACAGAAAAACCAAAAAAAAAAAAACAATCTGGCGAGACTCTTTCACTTTCTGAAGTCGACTGGCATGTCATAAGTTATATCCAACAAAAGGAGATTATCAAATGTAAAATGCAAGGAGGCAGCTCCCATTTTGAAGAAGCATGGAGAGCGAGGCACGATCTGAACTCGGGCTGGGATCATTTTTTCAAGGTTACGGTTATGGCCGTCGCGCGCCGCACTACAGCGCCGCCGTCAGCCGCTCGGAAAAGCCCGGAGAGCCGACATTATAGCTGCGATTTTGGATTGTAAGTACTTAGAAAAAGAGAAAAAAAAAACTTAGTATCAGAAGTAGGAGTATAAAGAATCGTGCAGCCGGTTGCGAAACCTGATTGAATGCCAAGGGAAGTACTGATTTGCAGTGGTACTGGAGCTTTCATCACGGTTTATCATCGTTCCCTTTTGGCCTTTTCTTTTTGATTTTTCCGACGGAGGAGGAGCTCCGGCTGACGGCAAACTCTCATTCTCTTTGATCCAGTCTCATAGCAAAGCACAGTGAGTTAAATTTTGAGACATTTTATAGACAACATAGATATGTGCAGTCGTAGTCCAGAAATTTTTTATAACTGGTGTTACAGCTGCTGATTCCAAAGTTTCTGACGACATGAGAGACGAGACAGCGGGAATCGATCAATACAAATGGTTTGAACGGACGCCGTCACGTGACTATATAAGTAAACAAGACTTGGACCAAAAGAATACTTTAGACGGATGGGCTTTGAGCTCTACCTAAAAAAAACAGATTTAACCTCACAATATTTCTTTAACGGACCATCGGAATGTTGGGGGCGCCTCCAAGCTCAACTTGGGTCTACGTACGTTACCTAAGGCCGATCCAGAGTCTACCTGACTCACTTAAATGGAACCATTCCTTTTTGCTTTGCCTCCAAAATTTACAGGTTTTCCCTGTAAGATTTGACAGCTTACTAACATTTGAGGTCTCTGGTTTCAAATAAGCATAACAGTGCTGTCAGATTTAGCATAGAAGATACACATTTTTGGTGTAATTTAGTGAAAAGTGTGTATCTTTTCAGCCGAATCTGGCAGCATTGAAGAATAGCTCTAATCTGCCCTTTCATTATTATTTGTTTTTTTTCTCTCCGCAATTTAATTTTTCAACGAGGAGCCAATTGAATGGATACAATTTCAATTCATTGTGATGTAAAAAAAAGTTCCGGTTATTATTAAATAATTTAATACAAGTTTATTCGTTGTGTCTTGTTTAAAAAAATAACATTTGTAGAGAAGTTGTGAAACGCCGCAATGAAATTAGGTCTGTTTAAAACTAGAGGGCTCATATACTGCCTTCTACGCATGAACAGTAAATGCCTTCGTGGAAAATAATACTGTTAAATTAAGTTAGGAGAGCGCGATTTAAAATGCACCAATCAGATGCTATAGTTTCAAGATAGTGTAGATATTGAATTTGATCCAATTACGCGCTAGCAGCACAATACCTACTTACATATTAAATTACTGAAACTGATTAGGAAGAATTTTCTGAGATCTGACAACGTTGATTTCAAATTCTTTTGTTTATCATCGGTGACGTCATTGGTAAAACCTCCGTCGTGATTTTTCCTCATCAAAACACATTTGCTTCCTATCTCTCAAAACGAGGAAAACGGCCTTTATCTAGTTTATACGAGACTCGTGATATATAACCACGTAAGAATCATAATAAAAATGCGAACAACGAAAAGAAAAGTACAAAGTCGTGCAAAGAATGGTTAGGTACATGAAGTCAAAGTAGGTACTTACTTTCATTAGCGATTACACGTCCTGGGAATGTTCCTAACTCTCGCTGAAACAATGTTGCGCAGTAACTCTTAAGCAAAGAGCGCGTGTTAAAAGATATGAGATGAGCCGACCAAAGAAGGAAGGAATTGGGAAAATTTCCTTTCAACTTTATCAAAAGAATACGCATTTTATCTTTCAAGGCCTGGTAGTCTTAAAAATGTTGTATTCATATGAGTCCGTAACTTTAAAATTCACCCTAAGTCATTTTTAAAGCTGTAACTTTGGGTACTACTAAAGTTATGCGCGAAGATGAAAAAAAAAATATCCAAATTTACAATAAATACATTTCGAGGCTTAATTGTCCTTAATTTTAGTGTTTTCCAAGTAACTTCAGTTAATCAATTCAATAAATAACATGTGCGAAAATGTAAAATAGCTCGGTTCACACGTATGAGTGAATCCGCACAAATCGGGAAACTAAATCGAGTGCTAGGAAATTGTTAAGAACTCTACAGAAATTTCCAAGGGATTTTTGGGATTTTGAGGGCGTTTCAGACGTTGAATCTCAGAACTCAAGGAGGCTACCCTTGGTGGAGTTTCTGGAGTATCACCTAAAAACTATGGGAGTTTCCGGCTAATAACAAAGAAGTTTCTATATACAAGAGGGTTATTTGAGTCGATTCGACCTGAATGTGTCTGAATGGGGTAAGTTGGTCCGTGCAAATTAAACTGTAAGAATATACGGCACGCGGTAAGGAGGCTTTCAAGAGATCGTTGGATCAACCAATCATACGATTGAGGAATTTTTCTCTCAAAGCCCTTCGATTTGACCAGAGGAAGTTGAATCGAATGTTTCTCCCCCCCCCCCTCCCTCTTCATTTGGGCGCCCATTTTCTAGTGGAGACAGCTTGCTATCGATCCTTCGATGCACCATAAATTGACCTTTTTTCAATACTCGAATCAGATTTTCTTCCCTTGTTTTCCTCAAATACACAAGGTATTTTTCCCCAGAAAATTTTGTGTTTTCGCACTCTTCGCAGGATATGAGAAAATGTAGAATTTTATCGAAAAATGTACACGAATGATTTGATTTTAAAAAAAGAAAAAATATAGGAATTTAGGAATTTTCGAAAAAGGTGAAATAGGTGTGACAGAGCGTGTTTGACAAATATTCAATTCCGCGGTGAAAATTTCCACCGGCGAATACCTGCGCTTGATATTAAATCTCTGATATTTCCTGACAGCAGCGACAAATTGCCGGGGGTCACTGATATAAAATATTGATAAAATGTCAGATTCTTCACTAATTTGGTAATCTTATCTGGGTTTGGAGCAGAGCTTCGGGACGGCAAAAACAAAATCCTTTCTAGTCTATCCTTTTTCTCCGTTCCATCGCTAATGTTGCTCTCGAGAGATAGAAAGAAAATCACTCGGTATTCGAATTTTAAACACTTAAGTTTCAAACCTTGAGTTAATCAACCACCTTCGGTCTAGATCAAAATTCTATCATAGAATGCGGAATTTTCAGGGCGTGACTCTGCCAGTGACTTGCATCCTCATCTTCTACAGTCATTCTACCTTCGGTAAGTGTTGTTTAATTACGAGTCATTGGGGGGGGGGGGGGGGGGGTGAAATTACTGCTCGACCCCCATATGCCCATAATTGGTCCATACAGTACGTGCAAATAAGAGTGAACAAGAGTCGCAATTGCATTGAGAGCCAGCGTGGTCAATGCTGATAAGAGTCGGCTTCTGATTGGCTGGAAATGGAGGGAAATCGTGGTGCAAAACTGTCTTAGGGTATAGGGAAATTAACACGGGGTTTTCACTCCGTAACGTATATCTCAAAACCTGTGCAAAATTGCCTCGAAACAAATACGAGTCGATTTAGCAGAATTTTCCGAACAAAAGGTCACAAGTACCATGTTATTGCAAATTCGAAAAGACTGTCTCAGTTGAAAAGTACACATAATAGTGAGTTACTCAAACACACGCCAAGCATGTAAACACGCTATTGTGCGTACTTTTCAACTGAGACAGTCTTTTCGAATTTGCAATAAAGCGGCACTTATGACCTATCAATATGTTCGGAAAATTCTGCGAAATCGACTCGTATTAATTGTTTCGAGGCAATTTTGCACATAAGTTTTGAGATAAACGTCTCGGAACGAAAACCCCGTGGTAATTTCCCTATACCCTAAGACAGTTTTGCACCAGGCTTACAGCCAATCAGAGGCCAGTCCGCGTTTCCGATCCCTTATCTGCGTTGACCACGCAGGCCTTCCATTCAATAGCGACTCTTGTTTACTCTTGGAGTACGTGTGACGGCAATCTTCATGTCAAACGTTTAGATCACCCTATAACTCACGACACTATAGCTAAAATGTTCAACTATCAATGATTGGGCCCTTGAGCTACAAGGATGCGACATGCAAAACAAAAAATACAAATAAAAACAATGTCACCTTAATTAAGACACAAGTTCAAGTAACACTTTCGGATTAGGTAATTGTCGGTGTTATTACGAGCACTGATAAGTTCATTGGCCTTTCATTCAGTAACTTTTGTAAACAACTTCGTGCCTCGGATCCCTCATTATTCCCGATACGGCGTAAAGTTAATTAATAAAAGACAATGTGTGCGATACACACAAAAGTTTATGAATAGGTTTCTTACGTCGATGAGAGATAATTGATTTCGCGTGGCGAACATTTGTATTCGTTAAATTTCATGCACTCGATTTCATCGTAAACAAGTTAATTACACATGTTGATGAATACATTATAGATGCTTTCAGTTTATATTTGACCCCTCCCCTTCCTTTACCGTTGTGCGCTCGCATCTTAATTGTTGATAGACCAATTATTGTACATTAACACATTTCAAATGGATAATAATACAATCATTATTTTCATCGGGAACGTAGGTATATGAGATGGTTGCGTTGTTCATACTACCACGAATGTCTGATTGTTTCTAAAAAAGCATACTTACACTATTGTATGATGCTGATATGCAAAAGGAATAGGAACTTTGTTTTTCTTAACTATTATTTATTCAGCTTTTTCCCTATTATTTGATGTTACGCTGTCCGGCAAAAAAAAAAAAAAAAAAAAAAAAAAAAAAAAAAAAAAAAAAATGGGCGTTCAACGTCCTCACGTCAAGAGGATATTCAAAAGAAATTTTGAACAAATCCTGAATAGGTCTGTTGAACTTTTTTGCTATGAAACTAGAAATACCTGATTCTAAAGTAATGTGTTAAGAGAAAACTGGTGCATGGAAACAACGAAAACTCATAAAATTTCCTCTGTAAGTAATGGAGAAAAAGTATAAGAATGGGGTTGTTGCACACTTTTGCTACCAGCGATTAAATAGTCGATTCTGGTGTAAAAACCTCAACAAATAATGATGGCAGCACTAAAAACTTCCAAAATTCACTCCTCAACTCAATAAAACATTTTATTAGCCCGCGCCTAATGATGGCGTAGGGCAGTACCTAATAATGGGAGATTCCCTAATACCATTGTACCTACATAACTCCATTCGAGGAGGTATATACAACAGTAGCGGCTCAAGCAATCTGGCAACAGTGCTATTTTGCCATTTAAATCTGTGCTAAAAGATCGATTTTAGGTGAGGCACAGCGCCTCATCAAAGAATCGATTATTTTACATAGTTTTAAATGGAGGGAGTCCATTGTTGCCACATTGCACGAGCCGCTACTGATATACAATTAGCTTTTGATGAAATTGGTCTTCATTTTGGATTGAAATGTAAATTAACTATGCTCGATAAAGTACATCAAATCATTTCACGGGGACGAAAGGAGAGCATTTTCGTATCAATGCAAAAATATGACATTAGGAAATAAGAATACCATTATGAATTAGGATTACCATTAGACATATTCTACTCGCGTCCCTTGATGGAAACTCTTTGTAGAGAGTGCGGACACGAACTCAACGAATTCTGATTCGTCCTATAGGTTTTATAGGCTTTCACGGAGCGAAAAAGAGTGGAATACATTGAAGGCTCCACTTGAAAAAGTCAATGAGGGGAGAGAGGAGAAGAGGAACGTAAAAGAACTAAATGGAATGCCTGCAAATCCGCCTGTCCTTCGCTGGTCCACCGTTGAACTTAACATTTGAATTGCATCTCCGAGTGCCCAAAGCAGGAATAGATCTAGGCTTTTGGTAATGGAGGCATGATTGCGATATTGCCGCCCCCTTATGCAAAGTTTTCCAAAGTAAAGACCTTATATTCCCCCTTTTTTTTCGTTTGTTGATGTTTATTTGACCGCCCTCTGTGATGGATAATTTTTTTTTTTTAATTTTTTTTTTTAAATTTTTTTTAAATTTTTTTTTTTTTTTTTTAGTGATGGCCTTTTTTGATTTCCTCATTTTACCCCCCTCCCCTCCCCTCAAATCACCACGCGCGGGAAGGGAGCCCACCCGCTCTTGCCTAAATCCGCCGCTGCCATGAAGCGTCGTGTCCGTACTTCCTATAAAGTGTTTCCTCATGAGACTATCTTCTATTATAGATATGTTGATACAGTTTCTCACCAAACTCCTTCCTTCCGCGGATCGGGCAAGCTATAGTTTTCTCGTATCGATCTTATTCGTTGGTTTAAATAAACGAAATTCAACGTTGTCATATCTAAAGGCATGCCTATAGGCATCCATGTTATCGCCTATTTATCGAATAATCATTTAGTCGACTGCCCGTCAAAGCAGGCAGGTAAAATTTGTCCCGTACTACGCGACGCGTAGGCAATCACACGAATGAGGCCTGACCTACGATCAACGAACTAAAAATTGTCGCGAAATTTTCATGGGCTAAGTTTCGCCTTCAAGGTTTCGGTTCGGCCACTCTTCATACTCCTTTGGCCGGGAGAGCCTTTGCAGATCAGTCCCACACTCACACGCATTACTGCGGCGGCAGCGGTCGCTTAAAGTCCCTTGATTGAAATATCGTACAGGGTGTGCCAGACCACCCGGATAGGGCATTTTTCTTGAAAACTACCGAACCAAATGATTTGAAACAAGAAAGTTATATAGGAGATTGACCCCAAATTGTTCATTCTTGATATTTTCAGAAGCCCATGACAGTCTCTTGGGGGGGGGGGGTATTGGGGGTATTGGGGGGCTCAAACAAATTTTTCAAGTCCTCAGGCGAAACTTGGCTCTAGGAAATCTCGCGACAACCTTTAATTCGTCGATAGTACACAATACACATACCTCGATTAACTGGGCGAAATCGTGTTGACAAAAGCAGAGAGAAGGGAAGAAAAATTATAATGAGTTAACTTTTTGTGCAGGTAAACCACAGATTGCCGAAGCGGATCCACTCAAAACAGCCAACAGCAAACTTCCATCGCTCCCCGTTGACAATGTCCTGTCATCATCATCCAAAGGCGAGACGGAAGCAGCCGCCGCGAGCAACGGCGGATCTAAATTTGTCCAAATCCCAAAAGCAATGATCCGTGGTCTCAAAGAATCTATGGTCGAGGTTCGCGAGCGGCAAGAGGCGTTGATCAAACATCTGGAATGCAACTTGTCGAGCGCAGGGACTAGATGCAACCAGCCGGACAAGGCTCCATTGAAGCTGGACTGGACCTCGTACATAGCCGACGATCAGACTCCGCTTTTGCTCGAGATAAGTCATTTCTTCCGCGAGGATCCGATCGATCTCCCGATAGAAATCATCACGCCCATCATGCAAATGTTTAACGGCGCCGTCACAGAACTGTACGTCAAACAGCGTTACATTTCTAACTTGTTCGAGCAAACCGCTTGCAATTCACGGCGCGGCTGCGGCTCCCTGAAATCGCAAGACGGGGACCGGCTTATCCCGAACGTTTACGAGTGGTTCTCGAGTCTGTTCAAACCTTTCTCTTTCTCGCCTTTCTCAAACTTGTCTCTCCCTCCATTCCCACCGTTTCTTCCTTCGTTGCCTTTCGGACCGTCAAACATCTTCGCCGGACACAAGCCCTGCTTCAATGACACCATGAGCGGAACTTTCAACAACGGATCTGGAATCTATTTCAGCACCATTTTACAATACGGCACGAACTGCTCATCCTTTCAACACACGATCAATAATAAAACTATCAAAGGACCGATCGTACTATGAGGGAGAGTCAAGCTGAGGTGGGTCCAGACATTTTTCTTTCTCTCTCTCGTCCCATATAATCGTATGGGTTAGAAAAGGTTGGAGCTGCTAGGAGCTTAAGTCGCACTTGATGGCCCCTCTATCTCTATCCTTTCCCGACTTGAGTGTTCAAATGGGGGGGGGGGGGGAGAGTGAGTGAATGAGAGAGAGAGAGAGAGAGAGAGAGAGAGAGAGAGAGAGAGAGAGAGAAACGAATTCTTGGATCCGCCTCTGGATCTTTCAAGTCCATCCATGAAAATTTTTCTTTCTCTCTCTTTTCCTATTTGAAGGCGTGCCTTAGAAAAAGACCGAGCTAATGGCTCAAGTCCCATGGTGGCCACTCTTAGGTGCCAAATGGGTGGAGAGAGAAGAGGATAGGGGGAGAGAGGGGGAGAGAAGAGGAGAGGGGGAGAGAGGGGGAGAGAGGGGGAGAGAGGGGGAGAGAGGGGGAGAGAGGGGGAGAGGGGGAGAGAGGGGGAGAGAGGGGGAGAGAGGGGGAGAGAGGGGGAGAGAGAAAACCAATTCCTGGATCCTCCTCTGGACCCAAGATTGCTTACAATAATTCTACAAAAATAAAATGACAGCATCATCGAATTTTGGAAACAAACAATTGTTGTTCTTTTTTCCTTCACCCCTTTTGTTCGTGAATTGCGATGAGCGATATTGCCACTGCGTGTAAATCTACCAAGAAGAATCGATATTGTTGCGCTTATAGCTGAACAAACCTCCATATAATCGATTCATTTGCAGAGAATCATATGAATTTTCATAACACGGGAAGCATAAAAAAAAGCTAAACAACCGACCGAACCGTTTCTGTGAACCGTCTGGTGTTGCTATAACCATCAGTGTGGCTCGTGCAATCTGGCAACCATGCTTTTTTCCATTTAAACTTGTGTAAAAAATCTATGCTTGTTGAAGCAGCTTGCCTAGCTCTCCATGAAAACTATTATTTTACATTGGCTCGCTTATTGGAGAAAATTTGATGATGCCAAACTCCTTATCCCCCAATCTTGACTAATCCCTTAACCGCAGAGAGCTGTATATTTTGCGTAATAATTAATTAACTCCCTGGCTACCTCTGGTGCGTAAATAACTGTATTAATCTATCTTGGATCACGCGACAAATTGCACCATACTCGCAGCTAATAAAGAAACAATTCTCTTTTAAAGTGCAATGAGAGATCTAACAATAGTAAATTTTATTCTATTCGGCATCCCTGAAAAAGTGTTCCTTATCTAGGTTCGCTTTTGGTGCCTGACAGGGCGTTAAAGTTACTGCGAGTAATTGCGCCTAATTGCGCCTCGATCCAAATAGCCGCGCAAGCCAATAAGTCATCCAGAGAAAAGGTTCACGAACTCAAACCCTTACTGGTCAAAATCTTTTCACAGATTTGTCTCAGCAAATCAAAATCTGGTTCCACGAAAACATGACAAGTTTCAGCCAATCAGAACTTGCGACTCCTTAATGATTCGATAAGTCGCTTTGTGCATTGAAGGTTTTTCTTTTATTTTTTTATTTTACTTCAAATTGATAACGTAACTATCATGATTATAACCAGTGACTCGGAGCAGGAGCTACGGTTGAACTTAAATTTTTGGTCTGTCTCGGCCGAAAATCACTAAAAATGCTTCACGACCAATCATCGTTCCTAAACTGATTTCAAGCGTTCTCCCACAATCAAAAATTAAAATCATTGGATACAGTTAGAGCTATCGTAGAGAGAGCTTTTTAGGTAGCTTTTATTGGGAGCTGTTTCGGCTTAGAGCTCCAATTGCAAAAATTTAAACAGTGGTTTGAAATCAATTTCTGAACGTGCGAGAACACTTTAAATCAGTTTTGGAGCGTTATATTACTGGTCCTGAGGCATTTTTCTTGGTTCTCTGCCGCGAAAGGAGCAAAATTCTATTTGAGCAACGGATCCAGCTCCGAGTCCCTGATGCTTACGACGGGCGGTAAACGCGGGGGGGGGACTCTAAGGCTAAATGCCCCCCAGACCTCCAAGTTCTAGGGGTGGAGAGAAAGAGGGGAATTAATTTCAGTCAAATGCTCATTGATGCCAGCCCTACCATCAAAAATCTTGCGTACGCCGCGCCGGTGGTTACAACAAACTTGATGTATTTATTTCCGTTTTCATAGACACAATACACGAGTAAAATTTGTCAGTCCTTATGAACCTCTATTGTGCATCAAAGTGAAATGTTCTTTAAAAATCAGAATTTTAGGCTTATGCAAACATCAGAGCAACCTCTAGTGCGGAATGACCCATAAATCTAATTTCTAACTCAGTGTGTTGTTTTTTACCCTGGCAACGCTAGAAAATACCCAGTTTGAGAATAGCTCGTCACTCTGTAAGACTGCAGGTTTAAGTTTATAGAGTTTACAAGATGATGAGTTTTAAGATGCTCTGCTCATTCTACATCATCTCCGGATGTATCGTATGTTTATAGAATTAGCACAAATGAGTTTAGCTTATATCATTTTTATTGAGTGTATGAGAGAAAGAGAGAGAGAGAGCTCCTTGAAAAAAAGCGTGGCGTTGAAATTAGGTTAACCGCCTGACGCTGAAACAGCTGGAATCGTAAATCGTCGCTCAATCAGTCGAAGAACATTTCATTTCGCGGCCTCTCGACTGCTTAAATGCTCGGCTGCGGCGGTAAAGCGCGAATGGAAAAAAATGAAAAGTAACTTTCAACGCGCATGAACTGACTTGCTTTTATAGTCTTCAGACACCTCCGTTCTCCAATAGTTCGCTCCTCAGTACAGGGTTGCAAAATTTGGCTTTAAATTCAAAAAAATTACATTGAGTTGAACGGGAAAATGCATCCAACACATCCAAAAACGGCAGCCCTGCCTCATGTCCACAGTTGAAAATGAACAGTCGAGTATATTCTATTACAGATCTCGAGACGCTTACTCATCAAAATGACGGGACGCCACCACCACCACCGCACAGAGAATGGAAATATATGTCGAATATTCCAGGAATATTTACAGAAGCAAACAACGAGATTATAAAAAGTAATATTCAAGATAATTGAAAAATTTCTAGTGATTTTCATTACACGGCTTGAACCCCTTATGGACCAAGGCCGAGGATACTCGTTTTTCACCTCTAGTCTATTTCACATTGATTCAGTATTCATTCCGGAAAAACGCAAATATAGATGAAAACACTATAATAGATAAGGTCTCGTTGGGTGCCTTCAATTCGTCGTATAGGCAATTCCAACTCCATCAAGTACGAACAGTAAACTACCTTCCCTGTAGAAACGGAGGAGTGGTGTTCTCTCTTGAACTAACCTGGTCCTTAAAGGGTTAAAATTTAAATGAGCCTGCGTTTTCATGCGCAGTGCTAGTTACAGCTGAAACTTTTCTGACTCAACGCAATAAAAAGAACCATAAATTTTTATCCTCCAAAAATCCGAGCATGTTTGGCCCTAGTGTGTGTCGGCGCACAGAGATGCTTCGGCGAAACTAGAATCATTCGAATGGAGCAGTTGCAACTTGCAAGGGTCTGAATTTTGGTGTTTGTTTTTAGTAAGCAAATGAAAGTACTTGGTGAACTAAAAGCATGGAAGTCCTATGGAGTTCCGTACTAGTTTATGGAATTCCACTGGAGTTGACGAGTCCTTTAGTCTCCCATGATTCACCGCTAAATGACGTTCAACAGACAATCAGAACTGGTTAAGCTCGTGTCGGTACTCCCTAACAAAACTTTTATCAAGAGACCACAGGGGCCAAATAATGTTTGGACTTCACGGTTCTCCTAATCGATGGTATGGAAACCCCTCTCAAGCGAACAACAGTCATCTACCGATGACTGCCGATGACCGCTCGTAAAGTGCCGAAAAGTTCAAACCTTATTTGGCCCCATAGGTATTTTGTGTCATGCTTTTTGCATAAGTCACACTACGGTCATCGAAACCGGGACACTTGGGGAAAAAACCAAAGGCACCTAAATGAATGTTCTCAAGTCTCAGGCTCATAAAGTAAACTTTCAATTTCTTTATAAAAACACTAAAAATTCAGACCCTTAATTGAAACTGTCCCATTAAAAAACGAAATTGATATTACGACCCTTCGTTGGTACAAGAAATTATTGAAAGGAATCACTTTAATGCGAGATAAGTATAGTGTCTTTGCAGTCAGTCATTATTGAGACAGCACTCAGCAGTCAGCACTCATCGAATTATTTTCTTAAAAAGCATCACAGAAACTTCCAATATAAATGGCTATTTAAAACAGACACGTTCTTGGTACTAAAGATTACGTGTCATCCCTGTCAACCGATCCGCATCACGCTTTACATTAATGAAAAGAAGATGTCTAGTTTAGATGTAGAAAATATTTCGAATCATGACGCGGTAAAATGTCCATACAAAGATAACTAGTTATTCCGCAATCGTAGTAAACTTGCGAAAGAAAGTTTGACAAGTCGTGACTCGTCCTGATCAAGTTTTTGCATTGCATACAGTGCAACACTCACGTCACAGGAGAGCGTGGGCCGTGGGGGGGGGGGGGGGGGGGTTCAGTCAACACGCAACCAGAGACATGTTCTGCCTTTTTGAATGGAAATGAGAAATTAGCTAAAAGTCACTTTTCGATACGTCCAATTCGATCGATGTTTTGAAAGGATCAGCTCTGCTTACTGGCGGCAAAGATTGAATCGCTTTATATGCGCTAAATAGAGCCAAGTTCAAATTAAAGTGAGCTATACTCTGAGTTAAGTTCTCCCAAAAATAGCCTGATTTCTATCATCAATTTCCGTTAAGAAATTCTGGCATTCAGAAGGAAAATTCCTGTAATTTTAACCGGAATTTTAGCCTTTCTGATTGGGAATCCAGGCATCTTTCACGTGACCTTTCACAACTCTGGTTAGGTTGTACCAGAATCTCGGTTTAAAATACTAGACTTGTTGATAGAAAGATCAGAATATCTTTTAGGAATTTTTTCGGGGGAAAAAAAACATGTTTTTGGAGGTTTTTCGTTTTTGCTTTTTGAAAGTCACCTCTTTAGTTGATGACCTTTTGGACTCGGCGAACTTGTCGAAAACTGCCTCGAGTGCTTTGATGGGGCTGTTGCACCCTTTTGTTGTAAGCGATTTAACAGTCAATTCCAGCATAAAAACCTCGAAAAATAACAATGGCAGCACTAAAAACTTCAGAAATCCACTCTTAAACTCAACGCTTTTATTTACGAAACCGGAATGGTGGCCGAGGGCAGTAACAATAGGAGATTCCTATCTTAATTTCGTCACTCTTTCTATGCTGACAAGGATGATTCACAGAGTAATTAGTCATCAGAATGATGATCCACATCCGATGAATGGTACCGCAACACCTAGTGAGCAGTGACACCGGTGTCAAATGAAAGTTGTCTCTTATTGGTCACTTCTTGACGGATTTACATTATTGTTAGATGGGAATCTCCCATTGTTACTACCCTCGGCCATCATTACGCCCGCTCAAATAAAAGCGTTTATCGTGTTTAGGAGTGGATATCGGAAGATTTTAGTGCTGCCATCGTTATTTTTGGAGGTTTTTACACCATAATCGTCTATTAAATCGCTTATAGCAAAAGTGTGCAACAGCCTCACTGCCTTTTCAGGACCGTCCAGAGGGGGCAAGGTTACAAACTTCATCATAAGTGAATCTAGGATATTGTCCTTCTCTCTCTCCGTCCACTTAAATATGTGGGTTAAAAATAATAGAAAGAAAATCAGTCACGTTACTTCCACCCCCATCGCTGTGCTTTTCAATCACATGTGTTTAAATAAGGGTGGGAGGAAGATAAAGGAAAATTCTTGGACCTGCCTCTAACTTTTATCCCTAGGCCCCCAAAAGCTGGGTTGGAAATTCAAACCAATTAAAGATTATACACATACTTACAGATGTGCGCCCTTTTGTTAAACAAACAACGCTAGCAATGATACAATTTGGAATACAGAGGGGATCAAAACGGTTACAAAACAGAAAGAAAATGTCACCTTTGAATAGCTTAATTTCAAAAATCTGTAGAATGTCATATTTTTAGACAGGAAACCTGTTTAACCCTTTCAATACCACGTTATTCGTTTTCGTAACACGAAAACGATTGGTGATGGCAATTAACGTTTAGTTCTAAAACGCCAACCGGTTTTAGGACGTTTCATTGTCATCATAATAAAAGCTACTCCAAATCGGCAACACATTTGTGGGAGATTGCGTGTCATCGAGCGCCTTCAATTATCGGTATAGGCAAAATGAACCGCGCTGAGTACGAATATTTAACTACCTCCTAAAATTAAGCGCGTTAACTTTAATTTCTTCTAGGAACCTGAACGTGGTCGTAAAAGGGTTAATCATTATGATCCCCTCTGCGTCCCGGGTTGTATCACGGCCGCCGGCGTTTTTTCAGTTACTTCAATTTCACGTTCGTGTATACTCTTTTCTGTGACTGGCTCTGCCTCACTCAATTTCAGTTTTGTATTCGCAATAATTGCGACTCCAGGGGTCAAATAGAATTCTGGACGCGGACGGTCCTCGAACTTGATGGATGTTGAGCGTGAATGAGTTACGGCACATTCTGACTATAGGTGTAATTCACTTACGCTCTCAACATCCGTCAGGCTCGAGGACCGCCTGGCCCGTACTCTAATTGGCCCCAAATTGTTAAATAAATAATATTTTCCTCGGTCGCCTTCAATCCAATGTGTATGCAAAATCAGCACCGCAGAGTAGGACCATTTAACTACCCACTGCATTCGAGAGAGTGAACATTGATTTTCCGTCGCAACCTGAGAGTGAAAGGGTTTACACGGGCGGGATATGTATGATATCTGCATGAAGAAGTTATCTTTGGGTTCCAGCAAGAGTGAGAGTGAGATCTGGAGGGACTGGGGCACGGAAGACAGGAGACTTCCACAAGAGTCCCAGGCAGCGCGCGGTGCTAGAGCACAAAACATCGCGCATGGTCCAGCGGTAGCTGCGCGTCACTCGAGCTTGGGGGATCGGGTTCGGGGACCGTTACATCGCGGCCGCCACCAGCCACCGCCGCTTCGTCGATTGCATCTCGTCTTGAATCAGCAGACAGAGCGCTCTGCTCTGACTGCCTCCAGCCACCGGTGCCACCACTCCGTCTGACATGACGGTCTGATTTTATAAACAAGGAAGGAGTTAGAAATGAGAGAGGGTGATTGGAGGGGGGTGGGATGAAAACGGGCGGACAACGCAACGGCGTCTTTGTCGTCATGGAAACAACGTGTCGCCGGTCGCAACGTCGAAACGCAACACCGCGTGCTGACTCAGGTTGACTCTGCTGACTCTGCTGATTCTGATTGTGAGTTAAAAGCCTCCTCTCTTCGGATCTTCTTAGCCGGCGGCTCAGCTGCTGCCGCGGACGCCGACGCCGAGGCAAGAGGCATGGCTCTCTCGCGAGTGTTGGTCAGTGCACCAGAAATCGGATCCTGGTTTTAACTCATAATAGTTGCTGAGTTTATCTCGCCTCATCCTCATCATGGTGTCATGGTCATGGGCCCGGGCTCTCCTCTGCTGCGTCGGCCTCCTTTGCTGTGTTCTACAGTTAGCCGGTAAGTCACCCGTTTTGTTCCTTAACCCCCTCCCTTTCCCCCTCTCTACGTACCCCCTTCTTTTGTTTGCCCTGTTATCAAGTGATAAGACCGATGCAACGAGACCTTTGAAAAAATGTAGATTTGTACACAGAAAAAAACACTTTGGTAGCGCTGACAAAACTTTTGGTAGAAAAATGACCCAGTGAAAGACTTTAGTTGGACCAACCAAATTTTTTATTCACCCAGCAAAATCTCTTTAGTTAAGCGTAAAGAACCTTTGGTTGACCAACTAAAGTCTTTTACTAAGTCATTTTTCTACCAAAGGTTTTGTCGGCGCTACCAAAGTGAATTTCTGTTTTTTCTGTGTAGACAGCTCGATTAAAAATTAAAAGTTAGTCGTATGTTTCCACAAAAAATAATTTCTGCTCCGAAATCAATAAATGCGTCAAACATGGAGCTCGTCTTGATCAATTCCGCACCTGTTTCCATATTCACTTTGATCCGTTTATTTTAGTCCTATGATAATTCGTAGAAGATAATAAAGAGTTGTACCGATAAGTACGATAAGTAACTCCTACAAAGGCAGTTTGTTTCAAAAAGGACCCTCCACAGAGTGTTTACCAAAATGTGCTTACACTTTTGGCGATGCCAACAGAATGTCTTGAATGACTCAGTGTCCAATATTTCAGATTATATTATTTTTAACTTTTAATCCACCCTCCGCATCCCCGTATTTTGCTTGCACTGTTTTATCTAGAGATAAGAGACCGATACAGTAAGTCAGTTGAAGAAGTGTAGATTTGTTGACAGCTCAACTCAAAAGTGAAAAAGAGTCGTATGTCTCAAAAACAAAAGTTTCCTCAACCAAAATCAGAAAATAAGTCAACAATGAATCTAATCTTTGGCGAATTCTGCGTCTCTTTCTAAATATAGTTTGTTCCATTCATTTTTTCCCATGATAATTTGTTGAAAAAAAATTATGAATTATTCCAAAAAATAGCTCCTGCAAAAGTCATCAGTTCGTACCAAAAAGTACCATTCTCACAGTGTTTTCCAAAACATAGATCCCAAGGTCACGTAAACTTTTTGCTACGATAGCAGAATATTTCAAGTTTAGGTACTTTTCAGCTATATAGGTATTTTAGTTCACCTCTCAGTTTTTCTGGAGGGGGACGGAAATTCAGAGAGCACTTTCTAGAAAAACGACTTGAGTTTTAGATCCATTCGAGTTTGAAAAAAAATACGGATGAATTTACAAGAGGCTGGATGGGAGAAACAAGAACCATTAAGAAATAAATGAGTTATGCGGAGAAAATTTCTGAAAGCTAGAATTCGGTGAAATTCCTATTAAACTAAGCAATTTTCAAGTATAATCCGATTTGAGATCTATTAAGGCCAGTCAATTTTTGTCGGTCTTCTGATGTCGTTCGATTATTTTTTTATTAGAATGTTCAAATAAAAATAAGCAGTCTAAAGATATTCCACTTATAGTTAGAACCTAAGTTTGTTATCGATTAGACAGACCATCTACCTAACATAAAATATAGATACTTACTCATCACCTAAATTCTATGTAATTTTGAACGACAGCGTCCTCTCAAATCACGACGAGGACAAACGTCTGACATTTAGGGTCTTAATTCATGCAGAAATGCCATGCCTTCTATACCTTTTACCCTCACCCACTCGCACACTGCATTTATAAACACGTTTAGAAAAAAATTGAATAGAGAAGAAATTAATTTTTTTCTATTCCAATCTTAGAACTACAGGGTGTGGCAGACCACCCGTCCACTATCTTTATCTCAAAAACGGCCGAAAATTGAGCTTCGGGGGCAAAACTTTCATTGGGTATATCGACCCCAAGGAATCCAATGAAAATATTTTCAGCCCCCCCAAAACCACCCCTTGGGGGTTATTTAGGGGGGTGGGTACCCGTATCTCGAAAAAATCAAATGGAAAGGGTATGTTTTGACATTGGAATCTAATACGGCATAAAAAAATAAAACTTTTTTATCCCTAAGTTTTTTTTCTAAAAACCACCCTTTTTTGAGCTAGGGGTGGTTTTCAAAAAATTTAGGGGTAATCTTTGATTGACCGCTGTGACCCTCCAAATCATTGGATTTCAAAAAACTAAGAAGTTTCTGAAATGGCAGACCAAGGGCTTTCTTTTGATGTATCACATGCCTATTTTTTGTGAAAAAGGGTACAAGGCCCCCTCACCCCAAAATTTTGGGGCTTCGGGGGGCCCTACGTAAAAATTTTCAAATGTAAAGGTATGGCTTGTGATACATCATTTGAAAGGTCTTTCAGAGACGAAAAAAGTGATACCCCCCAAAAGTCGTCAAAACAACCCCCTTTAGAAATGATAAAATCCTTTTTGGATTTTTGAGTTAGGGGTGGTTTGAAAACCACCCTTAACTCAAAAAAGGGTGGTTTTTAGAAAAAAAAACTTAGGGATAAAAAAGTTTTATTTTTTTATGCCGTATTAGATTCCAATGTCAAAACATACCCTTTCCATTTGATTTTTTCGAGATACGGGTACCCACCCCCCTAAATAACCCCCAAGGGGTGGTTTTGGGGGGGCTAAAAATATTTTCATTGGATTCCTTAGGGTCGATATACCCAATGAAAGTTTTGCCCCCGAAGCTCAATTTTCGGCCGTTTTTGAGATAAAGATAGTGGACGGTTGGTCTGCCACACCCTGTATAAAACATCATAAGTGGCGGTAGCCACCAGGCCAAGTCCAAAACCCCCGAGCAAGAAGGTGGCGTCCGCGGATTAAGCATTACAAACAATTTAATTCACGACAAAGAAAACATTATGAGTGGGGAGGGGGTGCAAATCTCTCTTTAACTTTACTTTTTTATTTCTGCATATCTCGAAGTGACATGGTTTTATAAAAATAATTCATCCTCAAAAAATCTTTCATCTGCTAAAGAATCAATTTTTTAAAAGACAATACTTCAGTAAGTTTGGAACTTGTCTGAAAAGCATCTTTCCGCTCTGTATGAAATTATCATGAATATAAGGGGTAAACGTTTACAGAAAGTGAAATGAGCGGAAATGTTAGAGTTTTTTTTCAAGTAAGTTTAAAATTGATTAGATTACTTTTGTAGGTTTCTTATAATTTTAGTTTTGACGACAGTTTATAACTGTCGCAGTATAGCCACATCGTTTCTTCCGTCTATCAGTGACGTATCGTTCAATTTGGCAACGTTGTATGTGGCCATTTAAACCCATGTAAAAGGTCGAATGCGAAGGTGTTCACCGAACACCCAATAGCTCGATATTTTTCATGGGTTCAAATGGACGAACTACAACGTCGTCAAATTGCACCCTACGCCACTGCCGTCTATCATCAGTATTACCCATTTAATTCGGGACAACCATAACCATAGATCTGAAAATTTTTGGTGGGGGGGGGGGGGAACTGAATATCCCGAAATATTTTGCATGATTAGAGAGAAAGTATAGGATATGATTCAGGATTTACACTATTTATACCTAACACTGTTTTTTTAAGATCACGTGATCTAACTTCAAAATCAATTCATTTAATAATGCACTGCACATCTTCGTTAACTATGCATTATAGGTGTAATAATTGGCATTTTCGATCGTAATAATTATGATTGTATTTACAAACAAAAAATATGTGTGGATTTGTTAACAGAATCCAAGCTGCCGAGTAAGCGGTACAAAGTTCGCCGAATTCTACCACCGGTTCCGGGGCATGTTCCTGTCTACATCCAACACGGGAACCATCCACCGGACTTGAAATCAATCTATCAAATAGCATCATCACTTCAGCATAAAACAGATAAGAAACCATCGATCAACCGAATATTCAAGACTTCCGAAAATCAATTAAAATATAAACACTATCCATCCTACAAAAGCTCTTATCACAGCGGGCGACCGAAAATTGTAAGAACATATCGGTTAAGTTCAAGGCCGAAACATATTTCACATAAAAATCATAAATGATTCGTTTAATGTCTGATTAAATTAATTTCTGTAAATATTAAGAGTAAGTTAGATGAATAGGCATTTATCTCATAAGTAACAAAATAAATTATTGTCTAAAAACACTGTTGATTTTATTTTTAATGAGGTATTTTGAAAGAGGGGGACGGCACAAAATTGATCTAAAAACGTCCATCCTAGTTCCTCGTTCCAACACATTCTCGCGTATCTGTTTTGGAGGGGAAAATAGAGCTCAAGGATTAAGAAATAAAATGGCTTAAAATTGATTCGTGTTGGTGTTTTGTCACGGACTTTTATTCAGCCTCAGCCTTATCATACTTCTATACTTGGAATTTGGATTCAATCAGAAACTATACGTTTAATGAAGTTGCTGTAGTATGAGGATCTGAATTATATGATCAATTTTATTGAAAAGTTGAAACATGAAGGCAAATTGAAAAGGATGAGAAAGATTTTTTTTTTTGTCGCGGTACTA
Organism: Trialeurodes vaporariorum; assembly: GCA_011764245.1. Taxonomy (NCBI): domain Eukaryota; kingdom Metazoa; phylum Arthropoda; class Insecta; order Hemiptera; family Aleyrodidae; genus Trialeurodes; species Trialeurodes vaporariorum. Next base: position 65,049,746 of record VMOF01000002.1, read on the forward strand.
GTGGCTTTTCTGTGAAGAAGATGTAATTCTAGACCACTTCCGAATATTTATGGTGTCAGTAGTGGTGTCGCGTGCAATCTGGCAATGCTGAATTTTTTCCATTTAAACGCATGAAAAAGATCGAACTATTGCAGGTGCAGTGCACTCCCTCGAATTGATAGATATTTTGCACGAGTTTAAATGGACGAATTACAGCGTTGCTAGAATGTACGCTACGCCTCTGGGTTTCAGATTGAAAATCGAAACTTTAAAATGATCGTAGGCGGATGCAGCAATCTGGCAACTGCGCATTCCTCTCATTTGAATGTATGATTAACAATCGATTCTTGGAGGGGCTGCAGCCCCATGACAAATCGATTATTTCTCATGCAAACAAATGGGGAGAATACACTGTTGTCAGATTGCTGGATCCGCCAATGAAAATGATGGTATTACCTTTTTTGCACTATTTTACATCCATCTACCATAATCAGTTTTTGACTAAACGAATCCCATAACGCAGGTGCATTTCCACACAGCTTGTTCGTTACTTCCAATTTTGAAATATTTCAGCATTTTTAGACCCTTCAAACAGTCTCACTGCCATACTTTTCGGTAGAAAAGTTGAGATTCATTCCTCTTGAGGAGTTTTAATTTGTAGTATTTCAAAAACGCGCAGTAGCGAGAATTGTCGGAAACGTGCTTGGCCCATAAATTCCAAAAGTATAACTGTTAAAAACAAATTCTAATTTCAATTATCATTACCTGACCTTATTTTTTTTATTTTATTTTTTTTCCATTTTATTTGTTTCCCTAACCAGACGATACCCAGATTGAAGTGCACCACACCTTGACGTCAAAATCACATGAATTAATAGCAACCTCATATATTTCTAAAAAGTACAATATTCATTGAGAAATTTGGAAAATTTACACGCTAGTATGTATGATACGACAGTGGCGTTCAATTTGGCAACGTTGCATTCTGTCCATTTAAACTCATGAAAAAAAACTAACTGTGATGGTTATAGAGTGAATATTCAAAAAGTCTACTTATCATACAAAGAAGAAATCAAAATGCAGCGTTGCCAAACTGCACGCTAAACCACTGATTCACAATGGTTAGGTAAATCATCAATCCTCGGACTTTCTGAAAGTAGGGAGAGTGGTTTTTTGATCTTGAGAAACTTTTGTTGAGCCACTCCGCCGAAGATAGATTTAAACGCAGGTATGATATGAAGCACCACGCATGCGCATTCTGAAGACAAAAACACTAAGTGTGCTTTTTACGAGAAATCAGAATAAGCCAAGAATGAAGATTACTGGATCAAGAGCACACCCGGTGTTTAATGAGCCGTAAATATTAAGCTTTGCATTGTGACGTGAGCAACAGACTGAGCGTGCTGACGCATAGATATGATAAGCAGTTGTTGCGGTTACGAGGTTAGAAAACAGCTTCCAACAGAATCAGCACACAAATACAGGATCAGGAGAAGAGCAGCGATGATTGTTGATTAGTATGCTCATCAACTAAACGGCGCACATGAGGTCCGAGGAACAACATTCAACATGCCTGATTACCAGTTTTAAGCGTTCCCACATAACTGCATATAATCCTGCGCGCGCGATTAAAAGGAAAGAATGAATAAAAGAGGGGACAGAGAGGAGAGGGAAGAAGAAATAATGGGGAGAGGGGTAAAAAAGTGGCACTTATATTCGAAGCGTATTTTTGAAAGTAGGCATGATATGCACATGCCCGCATGCCCATTGCCCGCATGCCGCGGCCGACGCGGCCGTGCCAGCATTGGAAGAGGATTCTGACGTCCTATACGTACCATAAGATTCGTTGGAAAGTAAGAAAGTGGAACTCAAAATTTGAATTTGCTAAAGTGACACGCCGCGCTGTCAAGGTCAGCTGAACGGCCCAAATCTGCCGTTGCGCTTCGATATGATGAGAGGAACAAGTTTTGGTTTCTCGCTCTCTTCGGCTGAAAAGAATTCCCCGCGCTTGGTTTTTTTTCATTTATTTATTTATTTATTTTCTCTCCGAACTCCGAAATCTGAAGTTCTCACTGGATTTTGCTTGTAACTTGTATTCTTTCCTCCTTCCCATTCATATCTGCAGCAAGAGTAATTTATTCATATTGACAAAAGAAGTGCTAAACGCAACCTACTGGCCTCATCTCTGAAGCGCTGCGATGTTTGGAAAGCTCGTCAAGATACGCGGAAACGGTAAGAGAAAAAGAGAACAGTATATATAGGTGTTGTCTCTCTTCCCCTCCCCTCCATTGACTGTTAGACAATCGGAGGGCCGGATTGGAGAAAGGATTAAATAATGTTATGGGAGTAAAAAAAAAAAAAATTGAAAAATAATCAAAGTGTGCAGTGGAAAATAAAATGAAACAGCACTAACCAAAATGTGCAATCATATTTGAACTTTAAGTGTGTATACAATGACCTCATTGTTATTAAAATCTGTGTGTGAAGTTTTTTGGGATCTAAACTATTTATCCTCCCAGTGCCATGCAGTGCTGCTATTTTGCGGAACCAGTGGCGTAGCGTGCAAATTAGCAACGTTGTAATGTATGTGTCCATTTAAATTCATTAAAAAGATCGAGCTTGGGTGTTCGGTGAACACCTTTGCATTCGACCTTTTTCATGGGTTTAAATGGCCACATAACAACGTTGCCAAGTTGCACGCTACGCCACTGTATTTAATGGCATTCTACGATCCATCGGTAGAAGCAATGATTGCTGATTTGATTAGAAGGTATTTCTATACCTACACCATTGTTATAAAGAAATGTTTCTGAAGTTCAAGCGCACCTAGAATGATAATGTTAGGAGCTTATGTATTATTGGAACGTTATTTCTCATATTACACAGCAAAAATGAATGAAAATAAATTCGAGTGCTGGCTTTTCAATTTTTCATTGAGGAACGCTTTTAAATCAAAAGGTATAAGTTGTTGGCAAATTTTGTTTGGATTTAAAGGAATAGACATTGAAAATTCTACAAATAGTATCGGTGAGCTCTGCCTACAATCCTGAAACGAAGTCTACTTCTCAACCAATACATGGAATATTTGCTTCAATCGGTAGAATCCACCAGCGAGCGGGTGGATTGTAGAACGACATTAAAAATTCGCAAAACTACAGCACTGAACGTCGTCCATTTGAACCCATGAACCCATGCAAGAGGTCGGATTCGGGGGTATTCACAGTGCGCACCCTAGTTCGATACTTTTCATAGGTTTAAATGGCAACTTTGCCATCAGCGTCACAGGTCACTGTTTGGCACTTGCATCGCGGCCTCAATATTCTGTAAAATACATTCGAATTGAGTAAAATAAAGCCGTTAACTATCTATTTCGCCTTGGGTGGATGCGCAATTGTGGTTCAAAGTTCTTACATGAATGGCAATGGCATTGGCATGGCATAACAAGCTTGGTAACTAGGAGCAAGTTCAAATAATAAGCGGCTGCCTGTAATCTTACCCCATCCTCGAGGGGCTTTTTAACAAGAACGCCATCCAGCTTGTGAGCGCCTTGTTGATATTAAAAGCTCTGCGATCAAGTTTTCAAAAAATGGGACACCGTCACAGGTAACAGGGTTGCCGCTTGGCGCGAATTTTGAATATAATTCCCAAATCCATGACGATTCCATCGGAGGACAAAAAGTTTGTGAATTAGAGTATTTTTTTGGGGTTTTGTTTTGTTTTGTTTTGTTTTGTTTTTTTTTTTTGCATGATATAACTAATAGTTATACTGTCTATAACTAACAGTTTGGTCTGTCGCAAACTTTTGCTGAAACTATAGAGAGGGTTTAGGCTGGAGTAAAATCACCTGAAAATAAAGTTGGGAGGAACAGAAAGTTCCAAAATTTACTCAGTAACTGGGTTTAACAAAATTCCAATATGGCGGTCAGAATGAATGAGCGGGTCTCAATGACGGAAACCCATCTGATAGCAACTTTCTATTCTGAGAAAACTGATTTTTCATAGAGGAAGCTGCACTTAAGTAGATGTAGGACTCCTTCATTGAGGGTTTAACAAACTGGGTTAAACAAAATTCCAATATGGTGGTCAAAATGAATGAGCGGGTCGCAATGACGGAAACCAATCTGATAGCAACTTTCTATGCTGAGAAAACTGATTTTTCATAGAGGAAGCTGCATTTAAGTAGACGTAGGACTCCCTCATTGAGGCCGGCTCATTTGACCGCCAAGTCAGAACTTTGTTAAACGCATTTATTATCATTGAGCTTTAAATATGGAAGGGTTTTCTTGGACGTGGATGCTTTTGAGACTCCACGCAATGATGGAAATCTCTTATGGACATTTTCACACAGGCTTGGTCTGTTTGCCTCACTTTCTTAAACCTTATAAATTTGAAAAAAACAAACAAAAAACAAAAACAAAAAACAAAAACAAAAAAAAAAAACAAAAAAAAAACACATTGTGACGAATTCATTTGAAATTGGTTTGGAATGAAGGTGAAGAAAGTGTTTCGGAGTTGGTTATCTGAATTGATATTGATAAAACTGTTCGCTTTTGGAAGGATAAACATAACGATAAAAAAACTGATATGTATGACAGAAACAGGCAAAATTATCTCACCTGGCCAGTTGTATTAGAAGTATGTGTATAGAGAGCCACTCTAAAACACTTGCACTTTCGTTTAAACCAATGAGCTATAACTTTAGAGTGGCAGCGGGCTGGTCCACCTTGTGCCACACAGGGTAGAAGGAATCCCGGGAAAAAGCGGAATTTGGACGGCAGATTCCGAGTTTTGAGGTTAAATTTTGTAGGTCGTTCGGAATTTGGCGGGAATTTGGACGGCAGATTCGTAGGTCGTTTCCGGCGATGCCCGAGTTTGTTTACGAAACAACCGGAAACAACCTACAAAATTTAACCTCAAAATCGATTTTTACGGCAAGATGGCGGCGCCCTAGGTGACAACAATGAACCAGCGGAACGTTCCTTGATGTCCCACTCTAAAGTTGTAGCTCATTGGACTGACTTAGAGTCCCTATATGTAGAGAGTTAAGACAAGAGAAATCATGGGCGCCGCCATTGGATGCGATTTTGCACATTTGTTTACATTCTGAGGCCGTTGTTGTGTTTTGCTCCACAGCAAAGATTACAGTTCCGCTAAGTTTTAAACGATGTAATCTTTCCCTGCTTTTGTTGATCGACGTGTATTAACGCTTTTTAATGATTCTTTTGAGATTTATGGACATTCTTGTGGTGCAATATGATTAAAATTAACAGATTCGTCGCAAATGAACTCTTTTATCTGTAAAAGACCGTTGGTAAACAAAACAAAAGTGCGAAATCGCATCCAATGGCGGCGTCCGTAGAGCCTAAAATTCATCGACCAATCAGAAGTTGACTACCCTCTTGTCTTAACTCTCTACATATAGGGACTCTAGACTGACTGTACCGTTCCAGGAATTCCATGAAATTCATGCAAATTGGCAACTATGAGCCGTTTGTCCCTTCCCATCAAGTTGTATTAAATGGAAGTGGATCGCAGGTGGGGCGGGACTCGTTCGTTCTCATTAACCTTGCAAAATGTCTTAATTCAACCGAGTTTATTCCGTGCACCTTATTACGGGTTGAAAACGGAGCTGCCCGCAACTTATCATTGAGGAGTAGCTGAAAAGACGTTGACGGATGACCATTGACCATGTAACGTTGCCGGTTTTGCTTCCACCATCAAGCAGGTTTAATTTTGGTGTTTGGCCGAAGATCACTGCATCAGTTATTAAAGTCACTTTCTGGTAAAACTGAGCACCAAAGAGCACCTAACATTGTTCCAATTGTCACCTAAATTAGGTGATATCACCAACAATTCTTGGTGATATCACCTAATTTAGGTGACAATTGGAACAATGTTAGGTGCTCTTTGGTGCTCAGTTTTACCAGGGATAATTCCACAGCTTGCTAAGCATATTTTATTCAATTTTATTATGAGGTTCGGAACTTTGGGGGGGGGGGCGCCAAACGCCAGAGTCAACAAAACCATTTCTAGCCCAATCGGAAGCGTCGTTTATGGTTGACTCTCTCCGTTGAGTTACTCTTTTCGTCCCTTGAGTCCCTTATTGATAGAAATATTGTATAGGGAGTACCGACACGAGCTCAACGAGTTTTGATTGGTCGTTGGTTTTAGACTTTCGCGGAGGCGAGCAGGAGTCGGCGACATCGAAGGCTCCACACAAAAGAGTCGATGAGTTGAGGAACGTAGGGGAACGGACCGGAATGCCAGCAAATCCTCCTGTCCACCGCTGCGCTGGTCCTCTGTTGAACTTAACCTTCGAATCCTTTCAGGCGGCCGACTCTTCTCAAATGCATAAAGCGTCGTTTCGGTACTCCCTGTACAATATTTCCATCAAGGGATTCCATACGCACCTACTGCGCGGAACGGATTTAAACATTCCGTCAAGGTTCGGGTACAGAATCAGTCTCATCCTTCGTTGCCGAACAAACAGTTCGGGTGAAATAATAAAACGCACAGCCGTTGCGTTGGTTCTGGTGAAGATTTTCAAAAATAAAGTTTAGTGAAATTCGCTCCTATCGTTATCAAACAAATGGCTATTTCGAACTTTTGCCGCAGAGAATTTTAGTAAGCACGCGTACTCGCAACATGTTCTCAGCTCTCTCTCATCTCTTCTCTTTGAATGTATAATAAGAAGCAAAAGATAGAAAGAGGTACTACCTCATCGATTCTTTTCTAATATACGTGTTTCAATGGAGGATAGAGAGAGGTAGAAAATATCTTGTTGCGCAACTGCAAGGCACTATTTAATTCATATCAGACGTTCCACCGTTCCGAGACAGACGGGTTGCATGCCTTCCAAAGTGAAGGCGTTTTATACCGCGTTAATAATTATTGACGTGCTTACAATACGCTCCAGTGGGTCTTGTACATGGTTTTACGGTTTACGTAGACGAAACAGCGTTTTCTTTCCGTTTTCACTGAAGTCTTCAAACCACCAATCTCATATTTATTTTTAAAATCTACAAGTGACGTAGGGTGAGGCATATTTTCGAAGGTTTGAAAAGTATAAAACTTTGCGTGCCAAATGATTCAAAATTATTTAAAAACACCTTTGTGTTACACAGCAAACATGTCAACCAAGTAAAATCGGTCAACCGGGTCTCTCAAACTCACCGAAACACACTTTGCAATTATTGGAATTCACGCTATAGCTTATTTCGTCACTTTCATGGCTCGATTTTAGCAAGATGTGCAGCCTATCTCAGACTCTCCATTTTGCCTTCAGAATCTACGAAATTTTACATCTTTAAGCGACCATTCAAAATTACATTCAGTTTACTGCGGTACTATACATCAAGTGGGTACTTATACATTGGGTACAAAACATCAGCATCACCACCAGTGTCAAATCGCTCATCAAGTCTCACCTCACAATCTCGATTCTTGATAAAGAAAACCGCAGAGGCGTGATCGCTAAAGTAAAAGGTCCCTGTGCCGGCTCGTGCTATTTGGCAACCACGCTTTTTTTGCCATTTGAACCTACGTTGAAATATCAATTTCTCAGGGATTCGATGAATTCCCTAAATATCGATTATTTCAACTTTCAAGTAGGTTTAAATGGCAACATACGTGGTTCCCACATTCCATGAGCCGCACTGAAGGGACCCTGACTACATCTGAATCTGTTATGGGCAGAATGACCTTCCTGTCTCATGGTCAGATGTCATGAAATTTTATATGTGTATGATGGAAGGGTTTTGAACTTAAACGCTATAGATCAACCGTTCCTACGACATTTCTTACCAAAATAATGGAGAGTTAGTATAATACACGTGTTTTCTGGGCGAAAATAATAGTCCGGTAAACTGGTGTGCATCAGGACTGGCTCCATCGGAGTAGAGCTCTGATAGAATCGATGTACACCGGGCTACCGGAAATGCACTTTCACTTTTAAAGAGAGCACGTTTTTTACTTAATTCCCATTATTTTGGTGAGAAATATACGAAAAACGGCCAACCCGTTTATTAATTTTAAAGCTTGATTTCCGTTTAATACCTATTATCTCAGTTTCACCAGCTCACCGGTCCAATGAATTTTAAAGCGCTCCCAAGGTCTCGAGATGCATTGTCGATGGTACGTCAGAGCCTTGCCCCGGATAGCAAAATCATAATGAAAAAGAGGAGAAATAAACAAACAAGAAAAAACGTAATCAGATTGCAAAATCGGAGGGCAGACCCCCCCCCCCCCCCCCAAACGTCTGCATGGTCCTGTAGTTTGAAACAGAAAGGACTGTAAAAAACGGAAGTATTTTTTGTTTTTGCTTTGTTTAAATTCCGATTGTTTTGTTTCGATGGAAAAGTATATCCTAGTGAGAAAGAGCTGAGACATAGCAAAAGTACTCACCCAAAGCATCGCATCGATTCATCATACTCAAGACATGATGCGAAGCGATACGATTGAGTGAGAGGTGAAACCGTACGGTAGTACGACCGACGCGACGCGACGCTACGGTTTGACAGCGAGGACGTAGTTCGAATCGCCTTCAAAAATGTGGGACTGCAACACGCAATACTCACATGGATAAATGAACGTTCGCCGCGCGCCGTTTCCGTTATTAACTTCAAGATCCGATAGTAATTTTTAATTTGTTACTCCCAAGTCAAAACCTTGCTGATCGAGAAGAAAAATTTTGAAAGCTGAATTTTCTGAACTACGATTTTGATTTCTGATTGGTGTTACGTCAGTTACATTCGTGTTGCGTTCATTGTTTGACTGGAGCCTTTAAATGAAAATGTAGTAGCAACAGTACGAGGTCTGTCCCAAAAGTTCCAGGACTTTCGTTGTATCTCGTAAAATAATCGTCAAAATGACGCGTTCTTGGGCTTATCTAATAGCTGATAAGCTGCCAAATCACCCTGTTTTCACAGAATGCCGTTTTTTTGAACGGCATGGATTTTACATGATCTCAAAGAGGGCGAAGTCAAAAGTGGTTTGCGATTTTTTATTTGTGGTTTTGGATTTTTTTTTTTTTTTTTTTTTTTTTTTTTTTTTTGTATCAAATAAGCAGGGAAAAGACAGTTGCTCATAAACAAATATGACATATCATATTTACTGGGCAAAAATAATGATTTACAAGTTATTTCACAAGCTTACCAAAAAAATTATTTATCTCCTTCGAAATATTCTCCTTGTTTCACAACGCACTTGTTCCAGTGGTGTTTCCATTGCTCGAAACAGTGTTGGAACTCTTCCGCTTTGATTTTGCGAAGTTCCGCTAGAGAATTATCTTTAATGTCTGCGATTGTTTCGAATCTCCAACCTTTTAATGCGTATTTTATCTTAAGGAATAAGAAAAAGTCCGCTGGAGCGAGGTCCGGGGAGTAAGGAGGATGCGGAAGGACAGGTCAGGTTAGTTATTCACCAATAGACAACGGGTATTTTGTACCGTTTTAATGTATTTTTTTTATTGGGGGAGGCAATGCCTAAAAATCCCTCCCCCCAACCACCTGTTTGGATCCTTCCCTGACTGTGGGTACAGTTTTAATGCTAGGGAGTACTCCCAGCTCCCAGTTTTGGGGATCATGATTGAAATAATGTAATAGAAAGAAGGGGTTAGGTGTAATAATTCAGTTGAGAGAGTAGCTTGCTACAGGCATGCTCCCTAGAATTTACAGCAGTTTTCCTGAAGAATAATTTCCCAGGAAATTAGAAGCACTGACAATGGAGAAGAAATGTAAAAAGGCAATAGTTTTAATGGCACAAAAATAATTAATTATTTATTTTATAACTTTACTTACACAGAAAAATACAAATCGGCAGTCTTTACATATGATACACAATCAACAATAAATTCTTTGACAAATGAAAAAAGAAAAAAAAAAAAGAAAAAGAAATGCAAAGAAAGAAATTACACAAGTAAACAAAGGAAGAAATTAGGAACTACATTTAGGGCGGTGAAAAATTCTTCCTTGTTATAAGGTGAATCAAAACAGACACAACATAAGTTGCACTAATACCTACAAAAAAATTGAACAGGTTCATGCGAAAACGTCCGTTGTCCGTTTTTATTATATTTGACTTTGTGAGCGCACATCACTCTTAAGAAGACACTGCGTCTTTATATCACTCTAAAGAAGACACTGCGTCTTTATAAGTCCTAATCAGAATTTTTCCTCGGCTTCTTGCTCACAGTTCCCTTGTCTTAGCAGGTTTCTTTAATTTTTTATTTTTTAATATGCTAATTTTTTAATTTTTTTTATACTTGTCTTCTCATTAAAAAATATTTTGGACATCAGACGTTTTCGCATGAACCTGTTCAATTGTTGAAGAGCTCTCTATGGTGATATTGGTGGTTGTAAAAAAAAAACTGTCTCAAAGACAAGTTTTTCTCTTTAGATAAATGCAATCATACTGATATTGTTTCATTGATTTGCTAGATATATATACTTTACTCCATGATCAAACTACACAGGCACGTTATGATGTATTACTACTGGCGCAATTCTAAGCCAATCAACAGCGCAGGCATTCTGCCAGTAGTACACACAATCAGAGGCCTTGCCAAGAGCATATCAGCTGTGCAAAAAGTCTCATTTTGTCCACCAGGACGACTGCTCAGAATAGTTTGACCATGTTCCACTTTCTATAAGACAAAAGAGTTGAAGTGATGTTTGTTGAGTCAAAACTGAATCAATTGAATTAGAGTGATAATTATTTGAATAAGGTTCACGGATAGAAAAATTAACCAGCAAAGTGTGAAAGTCAGTAGAAAAGAATTTCAGCTGCTCTAAAATAGATATTAAGAAGCAGCTGAATAACTGATATTACAATTGGAGAGGTGTACAAAAAATTATTAAAGGTTCTTTTTTTATATTCTACTGGCTCTTCACTTATGCTGGGTTGAAAATGAAAACAAAAATAGATTGATAGATACTGAGGTAGGTATTAATGAAAGCTCTTTACATTCTAGAGAAGAATAGAAAGGAAGTATTCATGGAGTCAAACACCCGAACCATACAAAAATAATTTAAAACAAATAGGTGGGCGAGGGAAATTAATATTGAGTACGAATGAAATTAGAATTTTCAATGATAATTGAAGGGGAGGGGGAACCAGAGAAAAATGAGCGAATACATAGTAATTATTGCTTTTATGAAACATATAGAACAAAAAAAAAATACTGCTGGCAAAATAAAAAAGAATAAAACTTAAGACGGCCTCGATTGTCATGCAAATTTTTTTCTTATGGAAATGAAAAGGACTAGATTCAGAGGAAACTCTAGAGAATTTATACAATGGTAGAGCTCACACATTTTAAGAATCGAGTTGATGGATTCTTACGAGTAGCAGAGCTTGCTTCCAAAATGCATCAAAACAGTTTGGTGAGTGTTTGTTTGGCAAACAGTTACGACTCATTGCTAATCAACCACTTTCCGATGCATTTTGATCATTTTGGAATCGAACGTCGCTACTTGTCAGAATTCGTCAACCCGAAAATCAAAATGCTTGAATTCTAAGTACAATTGCATTATTTTTCAGCGATTAAGATTTTACTCATTCAACATTAGACGTTAATTAATTTTTGCTGACCAATAAAAGAGAATATGTACTTGGAATTTAAGTATGGAATTCAATTTGAACGTTGCAAAAGCCTGATTTTGGGACACAAAATGCAGTTTTAAGAGACGTTCATTTCTTTATAAATATCGCTAGGATGCAATCCTCATTTATGATATTATTCTATTGATGCAGTTACTACAACATGGCTCTACAAATTACATACAAGAAAAAAGCAGGTTAGAAAAAGTTATGTTTTACAAATTTTTCATTATCATAACAGACTTATTATTTTTATTTTTTAATTTTCAAAGGGTAAGGGGAAAGAGCTAAATATGAAAGGACAACAGCCTCAGTTTGAAACACATTTTAACCAAGTCTGATATCAACAGAGGGATTACTAACTAACCCATTTTAAAAATTGAGGCATTCCTCAGAAAGGAGCAGAAAGTAATTTGAATGGTAATGTAGATTTCTTGGAAAACAGCACATCAATTATTTAAGGGGCGCTAGGGTGCGGCTGCTGGGAGGGGGTGGAAAAATCCACCCTTCAATTCAAGAAAAATGAAATTTACTGGTGGAGTTCCACAGAAAAAAGTTGAAAACAAGTGAAAATTGGGCAAAACCAAGGATTTTTACTTCCCGACATAGGGTTAAGCTGTAACAAAGCTTTGAGCCTAAGCCTGCTGCCCACCCCAGGAAAATTTTTGGCCGGACCCTATTACTTCTGTGCCAAAAAGAATGCCTCGATAGCAACATTAGTTTATGAAAGATAACATTTAGGAGTAGAGAAATGAAACAGACACAATTTGGGGAGGAAGATATGGCAAACGGAAGATATAAATGACACGAGATAAATAGACTTTCCCATAAACTATTTTTTAAATCTCAATCAGTAACTGATTTCACTTAAGTGGAGGGAGAAAATGGGTTTACATAGATTACAGAGCTTTGAAGACAATTTTTGAGATCACGATACTATACAAATGCCTGCATACAACTCTGTTATACTTTCTGTTGGTCTTTACAATTTACAGAAAAAAGGCACATTTACAAAATATTTACAAATTGGTTTTAAGTACAACTTTTAAAAGAATATAACAAAATAACAGGTCAACAAATAGAGTTTGTTTGTACATTATTTAAATAATATTTAAAGAAAGGTAAGATTATGAAATCTTTCAAAATTTAGAAAAATATTTTAAAAATATTTCCCGATCAAAGGAACAAAAATAAGAAAATAAAAAACAACATGAAAGGAGAAAAAATCGGAACAAAATGAATGAATGAAAAATTAGTTGATACTCTTAGAATAAAAAGGAAATAAGTAGAAAATTGAAAAATTGAAAAATTGAAAAAATATAAAGTAAATAACTCTGATAACTAAGTCAATAGTATTGTCTTTTCATTTTTATCAGACTTAAATTTTTTTGAAAAAGTTATTAGATAAGAAAAAATTTATAAAATTGTATTTAAGAATAAATGGAAAAAATTTATGGAACGAAACTAAATTACTATTTTAAGATATACTAGTTTGAAAAGCTACAACTTTTGAAAAATATCGCAAAAAATAAATGAGATTGTGAAGATAATGATATTGTTTAACGTTAAGTTCAGGTCAACTTGGGGAAGATTTCTGAAAAAGGCACATTAAAATCAGTCTTCAAGAAAATTGAATCAAGAACAATAATTTTAAACTTTCACTAATAAAAGATGAATTACAAAAATATGAAAAGATTTCATGGCTCAGGAGTTGAAGTAATACTGAATGTGGTATAAAAAAAACTTTTGTGTACCTACATAGAGCGGCGCAGAGTTGGGCTAAATAAGATGATTGATTACTCATTTTCCAATTTGCTTTTAAAAGTAATTGAGGTGGATTTTAGCAAAACTCAGGCATACAAATTTCAATGAAATCAACAAGCTATGATGGAATAAATTCTGTTTATAAAATAAAATTAGTTTCATTGAAATCAGCACGTCTGATTCCTGATAAAATTTACTTAGATTATGTTTGAAAATTAATCCATTGCGTAATCGAGAAAACAATGAAAATTAAACTTAACACAACTCAACTGTTAAAAAAGAGAGAAAATAGTAATTGGAATTATAAAGAGTATTGTAGGACAGCCTGTAGTCATTGTTACGGATATTGTTACAGTTATGGCAGAAAAGGAGTCCTTTTACAGTAAAAAGTATTTCATGTCTTTGATAGATTAGAAAACGTATCAAGTTGTTTTCTAATTTTTGTTTTGTCCTTCGTAGTTAAAATTTCAAATTATTGACTTCATAAAGTCACAAACTACATAACACAGTTTTTTTGCTACGTAAATAGAAAAAATAAAGAAATTTATTTCCTTAAACATATTTGGTAAGTTGCGTGTTGAATTCTTGAAGACAAATTGCAAGTTGAGGAAAAGATGGTCTTTCGGTAGGACTCATAGCCCAACAATAAGCCATCACAGTAAATCTGAAAAATAAAAAGAGCTTACATTAGATAACAGGAATTATTAAAACAACTTGCGGCAGTATCCAGTTGGACATCAAAGTAAGACGTGTTAGAAAGGAATAAAAGTATTTATAAATCTCTGGGTACACAACATTTAATTTATTAACGCATTCACAGCCTCTTTCTTCCTTTAAAAAAAAAAAAAAAAAAAAAAAAAAAAAAATGGAAGGCAAACAGCACTAACAATTTCACTCACTGTATATATCACTCTCAGGATTGATAAAAAGATAGTGATGTGAAGACTACACAGAAAGAAGGAGATAAGTTACTTCAGGTATTATCAAAATGTGGTAACTGACTCTTTGCTTTTTTCTCCTGGTGGCTCACTCACAAAAAAAAGATTAAAAGTAAAAAATAATTGAGCATTTTTGTTTTGCTCGTAGTAGTAGTAGTAGTAGTAAAGTCCAGCCGCCCAAACCTGGTGTTCGTTATGCTTGTATTTCAAAGCGAACGACTGGACTGAGAATACAAAAAGGGAAAAGGAAGGGAGTGAGATACCTACCAAGGTACCTCACTGTGAGGAAAAAGGACAAGAGGGATACCGCACCAAGCGTGACACCCTGAGGAAAGGAGATATCTCAAGAGCACACAAGGACTGGTATGCTCTCGGAATTATTTTTTTTTTTTTTTTTTTTTTTTTTTTTTTTTTTTTTTGGTAACCATCTTCATCTCCATTGATGTTTAAAAATTTATTCTCTCTCTCTCCTTTTTTTTTTTTTTTTTTTTTTTTTTTTTTTTGTATTATAAACATAACTCTGGCAACTCCGCTAGTAAACCACAAGAAACCGTGGGAGCAATCTTCTTTCTCTTATCACTTCATTGGTTTTGACGATTTTCTCGTTGAAATCTTGGTACTTTTAATGGTCGGTCGGGAACTCAAGTACTGGATATGAGAGTTCCTCAAAAACAAATGCATCAAGATTTTTTTTTTCACTCTTAATCTCTTTTTTCAAGCAAGTCACATGGAGAAAAAAGTGAAGAGCCAGTGGCCAAATGTTGCCAACGCCTGGAGTAACTTATCATATTCTTTCCATGCAGTCTTCATGTAAGTACATAGTATCATCTATCAGGATTGGTAAAATACAAATATGACTAATTGCCATGTACCTACGAGAAAAGTAAGAAAAAAGGTATGGGTGTGTAGATCTACTTTGCTAATAGATACTCACAATTCATCTGGGCAGTTTATTGGCTGAGCTAATCTGTACCCATCTCGCAAGTAATCGCCCATTTCAAAGGCATCTATTTCAGCATAGGGCTGCTGAGCAAGGGTTGTCAACTCCCATAGTAAGACACCAAAAGACCACTGCAACAGGAAAAATAGAAACAAATCAATTAAAATAAAGAGCTCTGTCATCCATCAATTATATAATGACTTTAACTGAATTTGCATCGCAGGGAAAATTTGGACGTCAATCCAAAGGCAGCTCATGAATGATCAATTATAGTTTCTCTTCCATTTGAATCAATGCAGGAGTATCGATTATTTTCAAGTTCAATTTGAAGTCCTTTATCTTCTATGGTTTTTTCTGAAGGGGATAACCATACATAACAACTCACAAGCCATCATTGAAAAAACATATATTTTGGTAAAGTAATGTTGACAAATTCCATATTTCTTTTACAGCCATCTATTCAATATTCAGTACTCTAACACTTCACTATGGCACCAATCAAATAGTGTTTCAATTAAATGAATATATTTCTAACTTTTCACTCTCCGCAAAAGCCTATTATAGATTTATAATTCATAAAAAAAAAAATTGAGCGTTTGTAGTCTGTTAATAATTGAGTTATTTGAACAAGGAATACAAAATAAAATTAAAGATGAGTTTCAGGATGAACATACCACGTCCGATGCCGTTGAAAATGTTTTGTTGATGAGACTTTCCATGGCGAGCCATTTAATAGGTCTATTTTCATTGTCACCAAGACAGCTGTAATCTTCTGGAAATAGATCTCTCGTTAAGGCATTGTCAGCGATCTGAACTCTTAGATTCTCATCAACTCTAAAAAATAGAAGAAAGAGTCGATATATTAGAAACAGTTTCATAAAAATGTAAGAACACAGAAAATTCCTTGTGACGCGACATTCTGAGAGAAAAAAGGTTCATCGAGAAGATAAACATAGTATACAAAAGCATTGCACATAGATCACCGGAAGAAAAAATGAATGATACCTTATCAAATAATGAAATAAAGAACAATCTGCATTAGACTTTAACCAAACAATGCCAAGATTTTTAAACACAAGAAACATGTGAAATATTCCCAGTGTTGTCAAAGTCTCTGAAAATATCTGTAAACTCGAAAGCATTTTCTTCTAATCTAATAAAATAGTTAGGCTGTATAATCAAAGAAAGCTTGATTTTAACAGCCTCTTCAGTGATCAAATTGGATCCTCAAGGTAGCTTAAAAAGATGCTTCTGATGATTGGTATGCAACATGCATCATTTTAAAATATTTGCATATTAACAGACATTGAAGATCAAAACTTTTAAAAAGTTGTGTAACTTGACAGGAAATTAATCTGTGCTATGATTGTGATTGCTGATGACCGTCAAATGTTTGTGGGTCACCAAATTATGGCAGTAGATTGTGCGCACCGATCGCCAGTTGCCCACTTTGGAGAGCTAGTTTACTAGTCAAATTAAGATTACAAAACATCCTATGAGTAGCAAAAAACTAAACCAGGGATATTAATTTCAACACTTACATGCAATTTCGGGCAGCTAGATCTTTGTGCAACAAACGTTTCTTATGCAGATGAGTCATCGCAGAAATGATTTGAAGAGACATTTCGACAACTGATTGGTAAGTCAAAGCGTGAGCCACTCCTCCTGCTCCAACTTTGCATTTTTGCAAGAACCTTGACAGAAAAAAGACAGAAAAAATAATTAGCTGGGCAAGAAAAATAATAGAAACTGCAGGAATATCCAAAAATGATCAATTTAAAAACAGAAAATCTTTAGCTAGTATATCATCCAGAAATATACAACTGATTCAGACCTGAATTATTATACACGAAAACCACATATTCTTCACTGGATTTTGAGATATTTGAAGTCAAAGTTCAAAACTTGCTATGAGTCGCAAGTTAAAGTTTAAGTTCAACTCCCTATCGCAACGTAACTTTTAAGTTTCAGCCAAAATCCAAACAAGTGCGTGTTCAGACATACAGTCAACAAATTAATTGAACAAACTTATGCAAAAACGTATGTTGTCCATTTTTTTATTATTCACTTGCCTTGGCAGTTTTATTTAATTTTTCATTCTTTAATTTGCTAATTTTTTTATTTTTTTTATATTTGTCTTCTTAATAAAAATATTTTGGACATCACATGTTTTCACAAGAGCCTTTTCAATTGGTGTCGACTTCTTATAGTTTGGCTCAGATAGGCCATCCTCAACACATAAATAGCTGTGAAGAGTATTGCCAGTTGTCTACTTGAACCAAAATCTAATTAGCCCAGGGACATTGTTTAATTTTTTCATCGATTTTACATATTTCGTGCACGACTTGGTGTAGCTAGTCAAAAACAGGCGTTCTTTGGAAGAAATATTAGCGTGAATTTGAGTTTATTATAAAATTTGTCAGCTTCCACTCCTAATTACGTTGAATCTCACCATTTTCAATCTCCTTTTTGTTATTCCTTCCAACAAACTCAAATATTGCTACAAAATTTTCAAATATGACAAGAGACCCAACACTGAATATTCACTCAGTGTTAAAGTCGATAATAATTGAAAAAACTTACTTCTTCAAATTGGAAAATCCATTATGCGGGTAGATCAAAAATGGAGCGGTATGATCTTCGATTGATACACCAAGGACTGATAAAATATTTTTATGACTCAAACCATACATTGCCATACCTTCTTGGAGCAGTAATGACACCTGCATTGAGCTTGCATGATCTGCAAAAACAAAATCACATCATATGAAAAAGGCACTAAAGAGGGAGCTCTGGTTTGAAAATCAAACAGATAAAAAGATTTCTGTTGATGCTTACTTTTTTCTCATTATACAAACTTCAGAATAAAATAATATTGCAGAGAAATTTTGGTTTGGAAGGTGTACATTTTTAAAAGGTGAAGAAGAAATTTGGACTCTTCAACTGAAACCATGATTCTGGACAAGTGAAGCAACTTGCTTTGCCCAGCCAACTTCCACCTCTGTACTTCGCAACCAATTTCCATGATTGATGGGTTAAAAGAACAAAAGATCAGTTGAAAAACTACAGAGGTCCTGAAGATCTGATTTATTACAGTCCATCAGTTGTGAAAATGACCAAAAACGACTCATGGCGCTATCTAGCCGGTAAAAATCTTTGTAAACTTGCAATTAAATCATGTTGACCGATTGGAACAACCATGCAAGATTAAAAATTTTATGAAAACAGTAGCGAACAAATAGAAATTCATCACCTGACACCCAACACTAAAATTCTATTTTATTGCATTACACGGTCTTCTTTTGCACCATGAAAAGCAAAAATTTTACTCCGCAGGGTAAGTGTTGATAATTCTAATTTCCTTCATGATTAACATAGATACTAACCTGAAACAGTTTTGACGATAACTTCTTGTTCTTTGCCATCTTCCATAGAGTAAGCTCCATGGTATACTCGACCGAAAGTTCCTTCCATTACAATACTATGCAAACGAACTCTGCATCTGGAAACAAAGATAACAGCACATTAGAATCTCGAAAAAAATTTGATCAAACCATCCAGTGAATTCTTTGCCAGAGATGAACATCTTTCTTAAAGTGATGATATCAATAAAGATTCAATCTTTATCTTTATCTTTAAATGTTTAATTCATGGGAGTTTTAAGCATGAGCTATTAACTCTAGTGAAGTTTAATTATAAAAGAATTAATTCATTTTTAGTACTGTAGGCCACTATTTTCAATAAAACTATCAAGTTTTCTGAGAAAGCTCACTGGAATGCTACTTGAGTAGGTACCAATATGATAAAATGAGAAGGATTGTGGAACAATTGAATTGAAAGATGCTTGATTTCTTTCGAAAAATGATGGCTTCATTACAGTTTTTATGATATGTGATAATTGAAACAGAAAAAATCTAATTGGGAAAGATTAAAAGTCTGATTTTTTCGTTCATTACCTCTGAATAGTTAGTTCAGCAATGCGGTCTTGCAAATCCTTGGAGCGGTCTTCAGGGCGCACATCAAGACGAGCATAGCTTGATTTCCTTCGGAAACTATTTGTGTAGCTGCTTGAAGAGGCAGATGTATTACAGCTGATAACCGGCACCGGCATTGTCATAAATGGTACTTGTCCATGTGCACTACTTGTACTTGATCCCATCCGTGAATTCCTGGACAAAAAAAAAATTGTTCTTAGGCTGATTCATTTCTAGATAGCCGTTTAAACACATTTCATTTACACTTCTCACTATCACTTAATTACTTAAGTACTTCTTTAAACACTGAAGGAAAAGTCTCATCCAATTATTCTTTAATAATCTCAAAGACTGATGAGTTGAACAACAATTTACTGTTTAAATTTTCATCTTCCTTTTATTATTATCATAATATTACTTTCAGTTTTACTTATTATAATTTACTTTTCATTCGTTTTTTTCTTCTTTTTTTACTTGTTTTCTTGAAAATAATAAAATAAGTACCAAAGTGAATGATTTGAAAATCGACAAAATTTGGGTTCCTTTGATGCTAAGTATTGGCTAAAATGACTAAAGGTGCATGCTTTGGGAGGTCAATACTTCAGTCACATTTTATTGCTTGAAGTTAAGAGTGGATTTGAGACGATAATTCATTGAAACTTACTGTAGAATGTCTCCGTGTCTTCGACTTTTATTATTCTTCACAAAACAAGCCATGACAGCAATGACTAGAAGAATGACGAGGGCAAAAGCACAGCTCACAGCAATGTAAACGACAGGTGTTGTGTCTTCCATGAGAACCATCGGATCACCTCTTTCCACGATATTAGTATCTGCAAAAGAAGGACAAAAAATGTTGATAAAGTAGGTATAATAAAAGCAATAAAACATGTTAAAAGGGAATCACTTTCGTAGGTGAGTAGGTAAGTGTAAGTACAAGTACAGTCGGTGACGAGGAGCTGGAGGTAGGCTACCCGCAATACTTATCCGTAGCAGGTTTATCTTAAGCGTACCAGGTGGCCTACCTAAGCCAAAATCAAATAAGTCATCTAACATTATTTTCGTCCCAGACTGTAACTACGAATAAAACATCCGATGTGACAAAATGACATTGCTCATCAAAGAAGGCTCTAAAGAGTGCAATTCAGAAACGCTTTCTTTATGGTCCATCAATTTTCCATCAAATCGGCAAGGTTATAAATGGGCTACGTCTAACACAGAAATAAACTTTGCGTGCAAAAGACGTTCCTGAGTTACATTTAAAGTCTTACAATTAGAAGAAAAAGCATTTTTCTCTTTCTTTGTTGCTTTCGGACATGGAAAGAGGGGAGAAAAGGGAGAGTTCAATACCTACTTAAATCTTCGCAAATTGAAATTTTTAAAGCTTGAAAACTTTTGCAATAAGTCTCGATGAAGAGAAAGAAAAAGTCTATGAAATAAGTATCGAAAGTTTCCATACTAAAGAGTCGATTGGAAATAACTTGACTTTGCATCCATTGCAGGGTTCTTCATTTATTATTTCGGCTAATCATTTGCAGACGTGCATTTTGTGAATTTAACGGCACTGCGAAAAGTAGGCGCGTTTAAGGAAGACATGAGGTCAAATTGAAAATGAAAAATTGTTCTTAGGGTCCTTTTTTAAAATCTTGATACATTTTTTTCTCATTATTACTTTAGGTTGTAGTTTCTAATTGGCAGATTACATTTTTTATAGATTTTGCTTGAGATAACAACTTGTGGGCATACATATTCTAAAGAACAAAGGGAGTGGTGAGGAAGAAAAAAAACAAACAAAAATGAAAAAAATCAAAGAGAAAGATACCTGGTATACTAAATGCTGGATAGGTACCTTTGCGACAGATCCGCTTTCTCTTGAGATTAAGCTTCGTTATATTGTTGGGGCCAACGGTAACATTAATACCGATATGGACTGTCACCTCGGCATCAAGGTACCCAGAGCAGGGTAGCGCCACGCTGAACGTTTCCGGAGAGGTGGGCACGACCCCTTTACTAGAGATGTTCAATTTTGGGGATGGAAGAGCTTCGATGTTCGAAACGTCCACCTGAATCGCATAAGGCAACTGGAACAGAAAGAAATAACAAATTTAATTAGATAAACTGCAGTGATTAAAGACGGAAACATGTTGACACTTTTCAGTAATGGTCTGTGGGTTATAAAGTGTGGGGGGGGGGGAGGGCTTGAAAGAATAAGATGGCCTCTTTCCTTATTTTATTCGTCAGTTTATTTTTTATATTTAATTTTTTGGGCTCTCACTTTTTTGAGTCCTTCTCTATATCAATTGGGGGGAGTTCAAGGAGTTTATTTGAGACCTTTGTTTTTCTCTCTTTTTTTTTAGCCCTTTTCCAAATAAAACTGGGGGGCGGGCTTGAACCCACGAACTATTACTGACAATTTTCATTATCAAGGAGGGTAAGTAATCAAAAAGAGAGTGGGTAATCACACAGCAATATTATTTACTATCGACTCCAAAAGAAAGAAACTTCTTTGAAAGTTACTTCTGTTGATTTTTCAGCCAATTTTGAACCATCTTGAAACTTAAACTTTCAATAGTTTCAAATTTTAGTGAAGTGCCATCCGCAAGTGCTCTCAAAAGAACCCAAGTTTCCATTTACTGTTCGTAAAATTCCCGAAGAAACATTTTGCTGAGGGAGCTTTCTTTTGGCGTTGATACTACGTGTAACACAGGCTATATGACTCCGTATTTTGTCCTTAAAGGGAAAAATTGTGCAGTCAAAGATTACAACAAAGCAGTTTTTTATTCTAGAGTTTTCTGAAGATGTCTAGATGAGATAGGCAGCGAATCGCACTGACGTATCCTGCTCAATTTCTTTCTAAAATCTGAATTGATCGCGGCTCGGGCCATTAATGTTAGAATAAAATTCGATTAATCCTTCAATGCATCGACCATTGAAGAAGCCTCGTGACAATACAACAACTTGCTTGCGAAGCATCAACATGACAGAGAACATTAGGAACATGAAAAATAATAATAAAGATAACGAAAATGAACGCAAAAAGCTTGTTTCCCGTCATCGTTAACTTCTTTTATCCATAATTTATGAAAAACTAGCATGAATTCGCCTCATGTAATGACCGGATATCCTTAATGCACATGGTACGCTTAACACGTCTGCCAATTACTTAAATTGCCCTTAGACAATTTACGCATATTTTAAAGACACATTGACGGGCGCTTCCATCTGCTTTTCCCGAACTTGACTATACGCATTGCGCGAAGGAGCTGCACTTTCGCTCATTACCATGTTTTGTCTTAATCCAAGTTAAAGCTCAACATTTAAGTCTAAAGAAATGAAGCTGGTGAAGAGCGAGTTCCATTTTTTTTTCGATTCATTTTTTGTTTTTGTTTTTTGTTTTTTTTTTTGGGGTGATAAATCTGATTAATAAAATTTAATGATCGATGACGTTAGTAGATTCTCACTTCAGTTATTATCTAGGATGAATTTTATTCAACTTAATTATTGATTGTGAGGAGCACATTTTTGTTTGGATAGACATAATATTATGCTCTCGGGGTCAGTACGGTCCATGTTTTTGAGGAGTCAGTTTTGCAAGCTTTCGGGATACATTTCGCCAGAGTTTGGGTACTACGAGTGTAATCAATTAACGGTAATCGTCAAACCTTCGGACGGTTATTAAATGTAATTTTCGCCGCATTAAAATTTACTCGGTGGTCATTTCGATTAGATTAGGCCCCATTCTTTTACAGCAAATATGATGAGTGATTCGTCAAAAATCAGTCCTAATTACTGTAAAATCAACCTCAACAAAAAAAAAAAACAAAACAAAAACAAAAACAAAAAAAATACGATTACGATGAGAAATATTGCATCGAAAAAAAGAAAAAATTTCAGAGAGGGGTCCATAGATTGAGAGAGCAATGAGAACACATCCTGCATTGTCGGTGCATCGATGCGTTCGTCACCAGGAATTTTAGCTAAAATTTTTACGACACAGTTGGAGTTTCCGGCTCAAGCGCTCAAGTTCGGCGAATGTGCGCTGTCCACGAGCATGCAGTGTCGTAAAAAAAAAAAAACAAAAAAAACACTGCAGTATATTTTACGTCGACTAGTTCACCCCTTACGTATGACTCACGCTGAAAGTTTTAACAATGCAGATTTAAAAGCAAAATTATTTGCGTATTTGTACTCCGGTAACGTCGACGACATATTAAACGCTTAGTTTTAAAAAAAGCACATCATCACATACTTTCCTATGCTGATGTGTCCTTTCAGAAATCAACGATTGAGATTTTATCGCGCGGCTCTGGTCACGATTCGAGCATCAATTCTGAACACGTAGAGTCGCGAGCGCATGACGCATGCGCGGAGAACTACTTTTCGGGCCGTACCCCTTAGCACTTTTAAATGGACTAATATCAGGAAAATTTAATAGGATAACATGTCGAGAGAATATCAACTAGGGGCAAAAAGTGAGGATATGAACGACAAAGCTGTAGCCAGAAAGTCTCTCTCTATCTTTGCCCATTTGATTGCATGTGTTTGAAAATATGGCGAGAGGGGATAGACTTCGTTTCAGAAGTGTAGGCACAGCACACCGATAATCTTTGGCGAATTTTCAATTTTCATTCGATAGAATAATAGAAAAAACTTGCCTGGAACGTTGCCTTTTTAATTGTTACGAGGTTTTCTTCAAAGAAAATCCAACGCTTGAATTCATTTTCATTTATTTTTATCAAGTACAGTAAGAGAAATACTTATAATATTAGAAAATTCGAAAATAATATCGGTCTAGATGCATCTTAGCTTATTCTGAAACGATCTATACCTCGCCTCGCGTCTTCAGCCCTCATTTCTTTCGTTTCCTAAGACACGTGTTTAAGGCTACATGAACTGCACTATCTACCTCCGTCAAAAGAGGAGTGAGTGTGGTAAGAATAAAAACGTTGGGGTAGACTTCACTGAACCCGAGAAAACGCATGGAAAATTCAAGATTTTGAGAATTGTAGGAAAATTGAAGGGAAGATAAGTAAAATTTTCTTTGAAAATAGGAGGTTTTTTTGAGATATTTTTTTTGTAAGGACATCAATAGTAAACCTTTTTGTCACAACTAGCGCAAGCTTCCGCAGCACTTTCCAATTCCTGAGGGATGGCGTCTAAAATCCTTTTGATTACGTGTAGTCTATACGAGGACACCCGCGTCCCGCAATCCCCACCACGGCAAGAGCGTCACGTCGACTTACGTTTGAGTTGGGCCACGTAAGGTCCGAGCCAGAAATTCAAATTAATTTCAATTTCACGGTTCTCATTCAAATTCCACTCGACGCTCGTGAGGAGTACAGAGGAGGGTGTTTTGACGGGAGAACAACAATGGGCATCGGGGCAAAGTGAGTCCTCACGATTGCCAGATCTTGAAAAATATTCGATTTTACATTAACATTTAAAGTAACGAGCGATAATGAAGTTCAAGAATTCACCGGCGTTGCGTTGCACCCATGCAAAAAAGATTACAGATTGCAATATTTTCAGAGAATGTATATGTAACACATTTAATATTTCTGTAATTTTTGCTACTCCCCGGTGTAATCTTCCGGTGGATTCCGGGGAAGATTTTTTTTTTTTTTTTTTTTTTTTTTTTTTTTTTTTTTAACGCACGATCCGGCAGTCGTGGTAAGTCCGATCTTCTCACGTTGAAAGATGCAGAGATGAGAGGGGTTCCCGCCCGTGGTCCAGCGGTCCAGCAAGCAATCCAACATCACGAGCACGGATCCAACGTCCCCCCCTCCTTACATCACCCTCCCCACCACCCGTCATCTACCGTCCAATACCGTCAATATCTCATTGTCCGTCTCGATATTGATATCATGAACTACTCCTATGCGCTCCATCAAAAAATAATTTCCCTCTCCTCCTCGCCGCTCTCCCCAGTTTCCCTTCACATTACATTTTCCTCGATCCTTCGCCCTTCCCTTATCCTTTCGACAGCGCGTTGGTAAGAAGAGTTTCGATACGGTAAACGTAAGGAGTAAGAGAGAAAAATATCGCTGTCCGGACTCGCGGCGTGCTCTCATCACGCAATAAAGTTTATGTCATGATAGCCACGGATGCCTAATCTCTAATATCTAATACAGCTATATTGAGTAAAACTATATGGATAAATAAAATTGATAAATAAAAAATTCCAAGCTTAAAACAAAAGTGGGTTTAAGCTGCTAACAGACACGATCGAAGAAAAAATTGGGCAGAAAATTTATCGTAAGGGCGCGCGGCATCAACAAAGGAACATAGATGTCAAAATGTTAAATAAAATAGTTTGACTTAGGATACTTCAGTTGCTGGTAGGGTAGAACGGTGCCCAAAAAAGCATGGTATGAAATAAGTTAGACTGATCGCCGGCCGCAGCAGCGTTAAATAAGAGGTGTTGCGGGGTTGCATAACCTGTCAGCTTTCAAGGCGCTTCGATCATTCTACAGAGAGACTGCAACGCGTGTATAGGAAAAACGCTTTGAGAAGAGACCGACAAAGCTTCGTAACTTTACAAGTTGCGACCTATGGTTTAAAACCTCAATAACACGCTTCGGAAAAGTAGGATGATGGCTGAAGAACTAGTTTTTTCAGCGGCAAACGGCGCGCGGCATATTATCACACATAAGTCTGTATGAAGAAAGTTATAGTCACCGGAGCAGTCAGAGTGACCAGGAACGTTCCTCTCCCATTAAAACCAATTCTAAAGTATCGATTGTTGAGAGGTTGAGCTGAGTACCCTAAAAATCGCTTACTTTCCAGAATGTATAAGGTGGAGAAATTGATACATCGGCAGCATTGCACGAAGTCCACCGTTTACACATTGTCCTGAAGTATAGTCAATTGCAAGGAGCTTACGGTCTTTTGTTCGATCGAGTGCAGACGAGAGACGTTCTGGTTAGTCTATAGTATACGTCAGTCAACGTCTAAGTCAAACTATTTCACGTTGTATTAGTATTGAGAGACAACGTCAATCATCTATTATTGCCAAAGTACAAGAGGTCATAAGACTTTATCAATTTTCATAGACTGTGAAAGGAAAATGATGATTATTTTAGAACCAACAATGGCAACGCTGTGTCGCTGTGTATATTTACTGTGAGAGTCGACCAGTGGCGGCTCGTGCTATTTGGCAACAATGTCTTCGCTCCATTTGAATCTATGTTTAACAATCGATTGTTAGTGAAGCGCTGCTTCACTTTCGAATCGATTATTTTACATACAATCAAATGCCATACATTTATCCATGCCTTGCGCTTAGAGGGAGGAGCATCATCACTGCATTCTTAGGTAGTTTGGAAAATACGATAACACACATCAAAAGATACGAGTGTCATAAGTTAACTTTTGTCGACTGGTTATCACTTACCAGAGTCTCGTCGGTATCTAGTAAAAGTCCCAAAAGAATAACCAATCATTAGGAGATAGTTATCTATTCTAGAAAAATTTCCTGAATTAGACACTAACTTCTTGTCCGAGTTTTGACTGCTTTCCACCAAATGAACTTTTCACGGATGCTAGAAATCCTGATTGCTATTACCTACTTGCCGACGTTTTCAATACCCTCAAACTCCTTGGATGAAATTTCATGATTTTTCACATTTGTCACGGAAGTCAGAAAACCTGCTAGGATTAGTTACCTCAGTTTTTGCAGCTTTTCAACGGTTGGCCTTAAAGTCATCATTCGTCTCGATTTTCGCTAATACTAGACACCCTGTTTGGCTTTGTTCGATTGACTTTCTAAGTTCAAAAGGGTTAAAAAGGGCGTTTCCCTATCCGCTCGGGGGTCTCGTGTGACGATGCGTCTAACAATAGAAACATATTGACTTCTGGTGGAGCGATACGGGAGTCATAGCTTATTAGCTTGGTCGACAAGAGCATTGAACGGACGAGGTATATAGATTTTGAACTGTTATCGAGGATGGAGTTATGGAGTATGGAAACCCTCTCTTCCTTCCTTCCTCTTTCCTCGCAGCAACGATCATTACTCCTACCCTCCCCCCAATCACTCTCTTTCTCTCTCCCTCTCTCTCTCTCTCTCTTGCTCTCCTCTGCGTCTGTTACTCTTGTTGAGTTGAATGCGAGCGCCGAGAAAAAGTAGGTGTGTCTATTTCAAGTTAGTAGAAATAACACGGAGCGAGCCGTAGCGTCCGTGAACGTGGAGCATGATGGTGGTGGTGGTGGTGCCTTGCCTGGTTAGCAAAGCTGTAACTGGCCCTAACAAGCGAGAAGCCAGCGAGAAGCTGTCAAATCGAGGAACGGAGAACTGTATAAACAAGGCTTCTTTAATCTTAACCCTCTGCCTCTGCCAGTCTCTCTACCTCCCCACTGTTCAAAGCCGCCCTCGCCTCCCCCCCCCCCCGCACACACCACCTTATCCCACCGTGCACTGCAGCCTAGCTCTAGCGTCAACTTATAATCACAAACAGACTAAAGGCAAACATTCGGGCCGTTTCCTGTCTTCGAATTATTTTAGAACGCCCCGAATAAAAACATCATTTATTTGATTAGACTCCCCCGCGCGCATGTTGGTTTTAAAAAGGGAACCTTAAACTTTACACGTTTTACGATGTACGGCAAATAAACGCCTTGTAAAAACGGCTCGGGCTCGCTAATTACGAGCGACTCTGCGCAGAGCTTCCGATAAAAGTCAATAAATGAGGTGGTCTCTAGAATGAGGACCCGCAAGACGAGACATGATCATATTGATCTTACCGAGAAATCGAAGCACAGACTCATTAAACTTTAAAACCGCCGTCTGATTGGTCTATTTAAATTACCCGCTCGTACAGCAGATGATGACTGACCCTTGCTCTTCAGTGCATCGTTGGTCATACGAAGGAATGATTGGAGCACCGTTAGAATACAGTACATATGAAATATAAAGTCAGTGCATGGTGGATCATACGGTGAACGGATACGAAACCAAGAGTTATTAATCGTTCGTATAGAGAGTTCGCCCCACGTTGGGCGTCATCTGCGATGTGTCAGAAAACAAGCTTGATCGTTTGATCTTTTGCTACCTACGCGGACCTACGTAAAATGAGACAGTGCAGCTTTTACAGTGCAAGAAACAATAATGAGAATTTCTCAGGATTTTTTTTTTTTTTATTGTAGCTGAAATTCAACCGAAAATCTTGCTGAAGTTGAAAAAGAAAACATAAATCGTGCAGTAAAGAGCGAAAAAAGTCTTCGATGTCCATTGGAATATTGAAATGAAAAAGTCTCCAGAGGCATACAGAAAAAAAGAGGCAGACAAACAGGATGAAACTGCAACTTCTATGGTCGTGACAAACGGACAGTCATTATCATCGGTATAGGTTGTTGCAATGTGACATCAATGTAAATTCTACACAGAAATCCACGTAAATGATCGATCCTAAGAGAAGCAAATGTTTTACCAAGAATCGATTATTCTACGCGGATTTAAAAGGAGAAAACCAGTGGTTGTCACATTGAACGAGAGCCGCCACTGATTATCATGACCCAGCTCGGAATGTTTGATTCAATTTCTCAATTTCTCTATTTTCTCTACATCAAGTAATCTTTGAAAATAAAAACGGGTTCGCTCATTATCTATAATTTAGTCTGCCTGACTCGTATACTATTCTTTTTGATGCTCCCATGTGTGCTCCCCCCCCCCTTTCACTGTTTCTTTACCCGAATCGGGCCTTTGATGTTTCGTACAGGGTCATTAGTCAGAACTTCTGTTTGATCATCCCCTTCATTTCCAGTCGCTCCTGTTTCAAGGCTTCCAAATAGAACAAACATTCCGTGTTTGGCGTTAGCTGCGATTGTCGGAAAGCGGCATGCGCACTCTCACTGAAATTGCTTTGCTCTGCACAGTTGCTACATTTCATGAAACAGTTCGAAGCATTTCCCATTGATTAAAAGGGGCGATGCACGAATTTTCTCATCAAATCTGGCAACGATATTGTACTAAGTCCTGATTCAATTGGGTTGTGCTGATTTCCAAGGAAGATCAAATACCATGTCTTGGGATGCAACAAACTGTAGTCCCGGTATTGATGGTTATCAGACAAAAAAGACAAGGTTTAAAAGGAAAAATAACTTTGATTGAATATAGGGGCGATGCGACAGCAAAAAATGAACCAAAGCTTTAAACACGTTTTTCCCAAAACGGCTTTTTTCGAGATTTGCTGTTTTGTTGGAAAGGTTCTCAGATATTTTAAAGAATCTGGACAAGTGTCGGGTCCTAGGGGAGAGCCCCCCCCCCCCCCACACACACACAAGTCTAAAATTTTCAACAGAAAATAGCCCAAAAATTGCTTCCTGTCACGCTTCGAAAGTTAGAATTTCAACGCCCCCCCCCCCCCCCTCCGGGGGAAAAAAAACTTTCTGCATTCGTCACTGACCTACACCATGGGATTGAAAGGGATGGTGATTCATAAATAGCTGCTCAAGTCTTTAGTTGACAAAATTAATCGCAAACTTACTGCTTTGAGAGATTAAAAATATCGATGCCAGCAAAATGGAACGATCAAACACACAATTACCATGCCTATTCACCTCTTTTGTGCAAAAGCAGAGAGATTCGCGTCAAAAGCAACCGGAGCCGAGTTAAAGCAAAACCAGGCGCATACTGGAGGTAGAAATGAAGAGGGGAAGCGAGGGAAAAACGAAGAGAGATAGATAGGAAGGCGGTGGGGGTGGAGGTGGAGGGGGGGGCTGTCTCCGCCGGGACACGACACGACACAACGACAAAATGCAGAAAAACGAAAACGAGCGGCATTAAACATCAATTAAGTTTGAGATTGACAAAAAAAAAATAAGGGGAGAAAGAGGAGGAGAGTTCTGCTTTCCAAAGGCAAGCAGAGTGCGAAAGGGGGGGGGGAGAAACCGGGAAGCAGGAAGGTGTTAAGCTATGCGTTAATCTGACAGGTTGATTTAAGCCTCGCTAAGAAGGGATTTTCAAGAGTCCGTACTTGTTGCCAAATCTACTCGGAGACAAATCGATGGCTCAAAATTAAAAAAAAGTCTATAATTTCCATAAACAACAGGTTTGCTCGTTCTAAACCGGTTGGCTGAACCGTCCATCGATTTATAAAAGAAAATCTACCAACCGCGAGCTGACGAACATACCCGTTGTTTACTGAATTGATTAATTAATTTACTGAATTAATTAGTTTCACATTCCTTCTACGGTTTGGCAACATGAGTTAAGAGGAAGGCAAGGCAAGTGCAAGGGGGCGGGGAACGACGAACGACATCGGCATTGTGACAGACTGGCTGCTCCTGGTCCAAAAGGCATAAAGGTCCAGGATGGAGAGACGGTAGGACTGTATAGGAGGTTGGGGGCGGGAATGGACCAACCGGTTTTCGGAGATGCCATGCTTTTAGCTCGATTAAAAAACAACAACAAAAACAGAGAGGGGGGGGGGGAGAGAATGAGTTCGGCAATACGGTGCAAATCCTAATCGGCAGTTCATTTGGGCATTTTACATTAAAAAATTCAGACGGGAGACATGACACACTGAGGACGAAGATGACCACTGATCGGTGAGCGACGGCGGCGGGGTGAGGTGACTTGGTGGACTGGTCAAGTGGTCACCGGTAACAACAACCCGTTACACAATCGGAATGAAGAGCGTGTGCTTCTCTAAGGATGTGTGCGTTTTTTTTTTTTACGCACATATGTTTGCTTCGAGCATCAACTATGCCTATATCCATCCAGTATGTCCACAGCGATGCCCATCCCCGTGCATGTGTCACGTCACCGCACCGGTCTTATGGAAGGAGCTAGGAGAGCGAGAGGGCACGAAGAAAGTGACGGACAATAGACGTGAACGCAATGGCAAGTGAGGCTCGGTATCAGGAATGAAGGTCAGTAAAACTACAAGACCGCTCTTCGCCGGAAACCGTCACTAGAGTTTACATCGATTTGTCTGGTCACCAGCAAACCTCACGTTTAATAGGCCTTCATTCCAGACGGAGGAGGCGCGCGGCTCGATGGCTCGATTGAATGCGTAATGGGGCACCTCGCTACCTCGCACTCACTACTCACTCATACCTTCATTCACTTGTGCACAAGCCCAAAGGGTGGGGGGGGGGGGGGGTTCGAAAAACGGGAAACGCGACGACCCGATCGCGACCCGCTGTCCTAGTGCGTCCATCTAAGTATGGACAATGACAAGGCTCAACGGCTCTACATTGCAATACCCAAGTTTATATACCAGGAGACACAGATCCAGACGAAGCGAGGAGACGAGTTGTCAATCAATGTTTTGTCCTAGTCCTCTCCCGTACGTAGCTCGCGCGCGCAGAACGGAAGCTGCATGTATACGGAGAGGACTTGATGCCTATGGCCTCATATTGGATGGACACTGTACCGTCCGCTGGCTTGCTCAATGCACTTGCGCTTTATCCCAAGGTCACCTTCTTTTTCTTTTTTTCTCATTTATCTCTCTTTTTTTTTCGCTTTGGCTTATGTTGCCGTCGGTCCGTCAGTTGATCGTTCCGTTTTCGCGAACCTTGACACATGACGTAGGTCATCTATACGAAACCGTTGCAACTTGCAAGTACTGATGAATAATGTGATGACGTCAAGGGACCAATGGTGTGGTTCATTGACGACACATTAAAAAAAAATTAGTGCTACCGTTTTGCGTATATATTTAACGGCATTCTGCAATTCATCAATAATTCAAGCTATGGTAATGCAACGATAACTGATTTGAACATTTCTATGAGCCATTGTTACACATCTTAACTGATAAACGTAATCTTTGCGGCATAGTCGATAAAATCACCGATGGAATGGGGAGTGCCATTGAAGATACGCAAAGCGGCAGCATTGCTAAAAATGTCAGTCAAAGAGCGCGGTTCAAACGACTGTAAGGACACCTGAAAAAAAGGACGTTTCGAGGCCGATGTTGCACGATGATCTTCAAATCTTCGCTAGCCGTACATAATTTTGAAAAGCATCATCGACAGTGATAAAAAAATCATGTTTTTACACACCGACGAATATCTCTTAGCCAAAACTTAGTCGGAAAAAAGACAGTAGATGAAAATATTGAGGTCGAACAACGATTACTTTTAAGCCTGGCTTTAAATCGAGGAAAGAATATAAGGAATCCAAAATATTCATCACGCAATAAGGATTTCTACAAATCGACCAAATCGTCATGACATCGCGGGACATGAAGTATAATCTTTAAATCAGATGACTTTTAAGCAAGGAAAATGGGGGTTCTTAGGGCAGGTTTAAAGTAAACGTTTCTGCAGATAGGGTTGAAAGTCTACGTTAGGTATCAATTCATAATATTGTGATAGTTTTAGAAAATTAAAATCTGAAAGGTTGGATGACAGAGACAATACATCATTCCCGACCACCTACGGTTTTCGAGCGATAGTCGCATTTTTTTGTACCTACTAAGGGGTTGTCTGCAGTGCTCACGAGCAATCAGGTAGAGATAAACAAGACCTTTTTTTCCTATCCTTGATATAATTAATGTGATATCCGATCCGTCTAATTCTAATGATGGCCGATCACGAGACTCGATAGTAAAAACCCAAACTCCACACCCCCAATGGAGCGAAAGACCATCTATATGTCATGTTTGGTTCCTTAACATGTTTTATTTTCGATTTATTGTATTATATGCTCATTCCAAATCCAAAGTTGCCAAACACAACGAGACGGCTTTAAATTAATTTAACTAAAAAATTAACAGTTTATTTATTATTCACTTGACAACACTGGCTGCTTATCTTCCCCCGTCCGGAGCCGAGATATATGATATTAAAAAACCAGCCAGGTATAGGAGCTTTTTTGTGAAAGAGAATAGGTCCGTATTCAGTGTACACACATTCATCTTTTTATGAGATTCCTGTCAAACCGTTTAACGAGGCTCTCTGACCAGAGTTTCTTTTCCTTCCTTGCGCTTCCGAATCGTTTCGTCGCTTTTTATGAAAGCATTGTGCTTTGAGAATGAATGGTTCTTTACGAGAAAAAGAGAGGGCTTCATAACTGCGCAGTCCTGTCACAACTTTTCGTCCGGTTCTTGATTTTATAATAATTTCACAATTTCACTCTTTTTTCACTTCTTTTGTTCTACATTAGCCCTGAATGGGGGCGAAAGAGGGTCAAAGACCTTCCCGATCCTTTGAGAAGTGAACTCATTATTGAAATCACTTCAAAGAGAATGATCCTATTTCCAAATTAAGCGTTAATGCATAAAGTGCATGTCACGTGTCAAGAAAAAAATGCGAACTTGCATGCAAATTTAAAACAAAAAACAAAGAAACAAAAAGAACGAAATCAGAAATTCTTTGCCTTGAGAGTCCTCTAATACATTTCCAACGAACATTTTTTATTAATCGTAAAGTCATCGGGGTACAATATTACTTATTCTAAAAACAGTATTTCATATAATTTTAGACTGCTTACCGGTTTCGTTGCAAGATTTTGCCATGTGAATTGAAGACTAGGAATTTCAGCAGGTACAGGAACCGTGAAAGTTAAAGCATAGTCGTTCATTTTACCATTCTCAACATAGTAAAGTTTAGTTTGTAATCCTGTAACAAAGAATGAAGACAAAAATACAGTTAATTTTTAATCAAGAAGTGATAAAGCATACTTATAATATAAAATAAAAAGATGAATCTATCTCGTCCCATGTTCAATTGGTCTTGAATATTGATTTAAGTAACAGGCGTAAAATTTGGGCGATGACAAAATTTTGTGAGCCAGAAGTATTAAGTGTAGGGGCTCTTCCAGATCAATACACAACTTTTCAAGAAGTATCATTCTACACCATTAGCTGGCTCTGGAGAACACATTCGCCTTCAATAAAAAAACTACTATCCGCAACAGCTGAAACATGGGAACAGTAGCTCATATTGGCTTCACGCAACTATTCCTACTCTGAGGATGTGGTACACTGGTACTGCATACCTCAATATTTTCAGGCGCTTTTTATGAATTCTAAAAAACTAGATATTTTGTCAAATGTCGAATATCGTGGTAATCTTAAAGTGCATCGAAGAACAAGTTATATGCTTTCTCAAGCGCGGGTAATGTTTTTTTTCCAAAGCTATACAATTCAAGCCTCGTGCGATTGGCGAGGACCTCAGTTTTACAGGTGGGTTGCGTTTGTAAGCACGAAGTTGCTCGCTAAGTTTTTACATGGGCGAGATAACAGCAGGTGCCATGCCATGTCGGGGCTCGCCGTAATATTTGAGTTCAACAAACCCCATACGCTAGAAGAGTACTAGCCGCGCCAGTATACCTATATCTATTTTCTCGAGCGCAAGCAAAGTATAACAGCACGAAAAATGTGAGGTAGCTGGATACCATCGATTCAAACAGAAAACATCACAACCTTTAAACGGATGAAAAATATGCATGCGCGGTTTTTAAACGGCCGCGGCGTCGCACGCGGAACGTTGAGAGAAAGAGAAAGAGAGAGAGAAGAGAACCAGCGAAAGAAGGAACGATTAAAAGTGGAATGAAACAAAGGACGAGAGAGAAGCGAGTCGCTAATAAGATCCGGAGCACGACCACGGTCCACGACTGAATCAAACTTGAAGATAGCGCGGAATATAGTAAAATATGGTCTAGTTGCATTGGTAAAGGCACAAAGGCAAACAAGACGCAATAAAGGATCGCAGCAAGGAGGTATAAGGTTAAGGGAGCAGGAAACTGGAGATGGAGATAAGCGAGTAAATTACAAGTGAATCATGAACAATATGATCAATGTGATATTCTTTTGCTTCTCCTTCCCTCACCCACTCTCTCTCTCTCTCTTTCTGTTTCTCAAACTCTATCTCTATCTCTTTCCCCCTCTCTCTCTCTTCCTTTCTTTTTTCACGGATAAATAACCGCGCTCCACCGCGATTGCTTGGCCAGGGATAATTTATTGACGACGACCATCGCTGGTCGCTGGCGCTGCTTGTGGATATGGTGGATGTTGTTGCGTTACCCATACCATATCCCATACCCCATACCCAGCGTCCTCCGTCCCGTCCGACAAAAACATAACTGTATGCAAAATAAATTCTTACATGCTACTGTTTAATTCTTTCGACTGCGAAATGCTAAATATGTTCAAAGCTCGCAGGCTGCAAATGAGGCATAGAGGAAAAGAGGATCAGAGGAAGGAGATGGTACAGGGCGCCTCAAAAGTTAACGTTCCCAATTTTTGAGGTAGGGAGTAGCGATGCGATGGCGCATCGAGAGTACTCGTGGAGTCCCCGATACATTAGTCCGTGTTACACATACAAAATGGTTTGCAGTAAGTGAGCGCTGATTGGTCGTCAAAGCAAATCATCGCAGTAAAACTGAATCGGCTAGTTATAGTTGAGTGAGAACCAACCAGGGCGAGCACTTACTTCCTGCAAACCACTTTGCACCCATGTGACAGAATTTGTGTATGTAGCCAGAGTTCTATAGTCTAAATTCTAGAATTGTTTACGAGAATTTCTTATAGGATCCTTAACCGAAATTACAGCATTTTTTTAACAGTTTTCTTTAAAGAATTTTTCACCATTTTGTTCCGATGCCAGATATTTTTTCTGATCAAAACGAAGAGATTTTGGGAGAAAAATTTAAGAATTCTTGTTGAAAACATCAGAGTTCTAGGTATGCAGGTCAGATTTTTTTCTCTTTTTTATCTGCGAGTAACTTTTTAGTAGCATTTTGAACATTTTCGGTAGAACTTGCTTCTCTTTGTATATTCCAGAGATTTACTTTTCAAAACACCCCGTGGATAGTGGCCAGGGAGGAGCATGTCACGGCCACAGTCATGGCCAAGAACACGAACTGTGGTCTCCGGTGTGCGTGTGTACGTGCAATAGCATTTGGACCAATGCTATGTGCCGCAGTGCAATGGCAGAGCGGGAGCGTGCAATGCAAATACGAAAAAAAATAAGGAGAAAAAGAAAAAATCCCGCCACAGATGGCAGATAAATAGCCGCGCTTGCATGGCTTGGGCGACGCTACGGGGACTGAACAATGGACCATCGGATACCGAAGACATTCGCCGGGCCACGCCAGCATCACAGCACAGCATCTGAACAACGTCCACCGGTAGGATGAGCGCGAGGCGTCGGATGCCAGATAGTGCAAAAAAGCTTGGAGTTTTGCATCGATTAAGCTTATAATATTTACATTTGCTTATTTAAAAAAGCAGAAACAAAAACTTACGTAAAATTACAAAAAAGAATACCAAAAGTTAGGCTTGATAAGTAGCAGGTGAGACAAATGATAAAAATAAAATAAGATAAATGAATACATAGATAGATAGATTAATGAATACATAGATGGGTAGACCAATTGATAGACGGATAAATAAATAAAAAAATAATTAGTAAGTTAATGGAAAGAAGAACATTTAGAAAAAATAAATAAATTAAGATGAAATAAAAAACGAAACTAATGAACGAATGAACTGAACTAAAAAAAAAAGAGTATGTACGACCATGGAAAACAAAATATCTATAAATTAAGCTTGAAACGAAATAAAATATGATGCCATTGAATTTAACCTAAGCAAGATACTTAGGTATGAAGAAAAAAAAGAAAAATAAATTTCCCCTATTTATGATTTTTTAATTTCTTAATTTTTTAATTTTTTTACAGTTTTAAAGAGTTTCCCTGCACGATCTAGCAACCGTGGCGCGAGGACATCGCGGAGGAGAGAAAGAGAGACGATGCAAAAGAGAAAAACTTGGTCGTCCAGTTCTGTTCTCCCGCGAATCCCGGACTTCGACTCTCGACTTTAGACATAAATATCGAGCTAAGCATCTATGAAAAACAGGAATGATGAGCGCCCCCTAACCCCCTACCCCCCGCCCCTTCCTCCCCCTCCCTCACACTCTCACCTCCTTGCCACCATCCCTTTGGTCACCGCCTTTCCCGAGCTCCTGATTGTGAGTTAAGGTATAGGAGGACGGCAAACGGCCATGCACATTGCACAACCGCGTTCGATCGACCCACACACAATGAATCGAAGAATGGAATTTACCGGTCATCGGTTCAACGAACAAAAATCGAAGATAAAATCATAAAACCGCATAATGAGTTCACTGAGTGATGAAACTGAGTATAATGAGTCAGAGTATGAGATTTTTTGAAAGAAAACATCAACACTGAAACATTTCTGAAGCAAAAAAACCAACAACTTTTTAGGTCCGAAAAAATCCAAGTTTCGATCCACTGTGCGAGAACGCGGCACCCTAGGAACCGCGATGTTGCCGACTTTAAAAGAATATACGGTGAAAAGATTACACAGTCCAGGTCAGCAGAGTGACTAGAAACCCACGAAAATAGTCCGGTCTACGCGATATTTTCAGCCACCGATGAGAACACCCGTTGACTTCAAGATTTGATGGAATCTTTAACCCCTTATGGACCAAGCCCGAATATACTCGATTTTATCCTCTAGTCTATTTCACATTGTTCCAGTATCAGGATTCCGAATAAACACGATTCTCGATGTAGTACAAAAATATGAGACTTCGTCTGGCGCCTTCAATCCGTCGTATATGCAATTCCAACTCCCTCGAATACGAACAGTTAACTACCTTCCCTGTACAAACGGAAAAGTGACGTTCATGTGAACTTACCTGGTCTTTAAAGACTTACCTGGTCTTAAAGGGCTAACATCTAATATAATATTCACACGAGATTCCATCAGTTGGAAAATAATTACAGATCAAATCAGCGTATTTTGGTGCGTTAAAGACACATTGATTGCTGAACTGGATTGTGTAATCTTTTTGTCAACCAATGGAATTATTATCCCCGACAATTTTGACGATGAGGCGATAAACGTAATGTCCGTGTGTATAAAAAACAATCGCCAACAACTGCCGGCGAGTTAGTAGCTGTCAAAGTGTCAACAATTCGACTCCCACTTTACTGGGCTCAGTAAACTCTATAGCACAATTTGTTTTCCTTCATGCACGGCCCATTCAAAAATATTATGACATCCAACAGAATTTTATCGAATCAGTTTGATAAAACGTCCACGAAAAAAAGAAAAGAAAAGAAAAAAAAAATATCAGATCCCGAATTAAACTCACTCACACACTCAAAACTTACAGCTTTCAGGTGTAAAATCCCTGATCTGGCAATACCGCGCTTTGAATCGGCTTCATGAGCTTAGGCTCCGAACAACAAACCGAGTATCCCAGCTTTGCAAATCAAAGAACGGGAAGAGAGGCTGCGTTTCCCACTTGCTTATTCGCTCTTCCCGTTCAAGTGTCCAACTCTTCTCATTCCCCTACTCCAGGACATGCTTGTGTGTAAGCACTGTAAGCGCACCCGCCATTGGCCAATTCGTCGCTGTGCGCCTCTAATTGATTGACAATTTGCATCAATCAAGACAAGAAACCTCCTGTTACAAACTCAAAGTTCATTCATTTCTAAAGGGAATAGTGTGGGGGGAGGGGGGATGGTGGTCAACCTTCATTCAAGAATAAGGATGAATAGAGGAGGGGACGGGGACGGGGACGGGGACGGGGTGCTAGCGGCCCGCCTTCCTCTTTCAACTTCACCCACAAGATAAACGAGGAGGGGTGGGGCATGGAACTAAGGTCTCTGAGGACTGATACATTAGAGATGTTTCAAGAAACGAAAACTTTTACTTTCTCAAACCTAGTTACCATTGCCCTTTTTTTTTAATGAATCAACTTTTCTGGTAGGTACCCACAATAAGATACACCATTTTTTAGTTCTACTAGTATTCACAAGTTACAAATCACTTTGTCCGTATGACATACGGATAATGAGGATTGGAACGTCTGGAGGCCAAGCCAAGCGTTTAGCGCATGCGCTAAAAATCCTAAGCTGCGAAAAAAGCAGAGCTTGTATCAGAAGAGAAGCCGGAGCTCTCCGAAAAGAATTTTCGGTGAATTTCGCAATTTTATTCTTCCAAATCAAAACGCCGGATTTCGCCGGACATGTCCGGCTTCTTGCATCTCCATCCGGCGGCGTACGCATCACGTCCAGCCGGATTTTTTTTTTAAATTCAGAAAAGGTCCGGCTTTTTGAAACTTCAGGACATTCATAACTCATAAAAACGTAGAAAGTAGAATAAAAACGGGGGAAAAGCGAAAGAAAAGAAAAAGAAATCCAGATGACGTGCGGGCTTAGAAGGTATTTTCCTTTAAAGGTACCTAGTCAATTGTAAGTATGTCTTGAGTTTCGGATCGCTGTCGACTCAAATTTTATTTGAAAGTCTGCAAAACTTAAAACGTTCAAGTCTGCGAAGGATGAGTTGGTTTTTCGCTACGCTGAATCTCTAAAGAAAGCATTGAAAAGATAACTAATTCTCCGAGAAGTCCGGCTTTAGAGTTGGTATCCCTATTTGTGACACCAAACTTTATACTGTCCGCTTTGCTAAGCGCGACTTTCGAAGAAACTATCTATCCGTCTGCGACTAAATCCATTACTCAAAATTGCAGATTTCCTAGAGGTTGACGTGCGTTCCCGTGCCTTACTCCTACAGATAAACGATTTGTTGTCATAATGTGTTGTTGGTTTCAACCTCGATCTCGTAACATTTTACCCGCTCAAATCCAGCTCAATCCCACTCACGCACCCGCTGCGCGCTTACATATACGCTCGTCTTTCTCCGAAGAAACCAGATGAAAGGTTAATTTATTTTTCTGGCCCAGATAAAATATGATATTTTTGAAACTATCTCCCTCAATTCGAGCCTTTTTTAAATGTTTTTTCCCCCACTTTTTTCTTTCTTTTTTTTTTCGACGAAGTCACGCTGAAAGAACAAACATTTTTATCGTTTCCCTCCTCAAGCCAGTTTGAGTGCATGCTTTTTTCCCTTGGTCTCGAATGATATATCCTTAACAGATCCTTGGCTGTTCTGACTTCGAACTCGAAAGATTGTCAAGGAGTGGAGGGGAGGAAGGGAGATCTTAAAACGAAGTTCGTTTTTCTTATCTGCGCTGACAAGACGGGTTGATAGTGTTGAAAGAAAGCACAACCTTTTTTTTTTTTTTTTTTTCCCAAATGTGGCAGGGGGTGTCGCTCGGGCCGGGGTGCATTATTGCGTCAAAGAAAGTTGCCAGATCTCTGTAGACGTATTAACGATGGACAAGTATGAACCTACTAAAAACAAAAAATCGATCATCATCAGGCCACAATTCTCGAAGAGCGCTACACAAACGGCCCCCTTTTTTTTGCAATTCAATCATCAAAGTGTTAAAATGGGCTCATTAAATAATACTAATGATGCGTCATTAATTACGGAAATTAAACAGGGCCTACAGCTAAAACGATAAAACTAGATCAATATAATTTTCCCACGAGAAGCGGAATGGAAATTTCAACAAATTGAGGTAAATTTTAAGCAGTTCCTTTACCAGATCGACCTATAAGTAGAAACAATTTCATTTTTAAACTGTCTAGCGAGGGAATCTCGTTTCGTTGCACAATTTTCTATTCTGATGAAACCGAAAATTTCCAAATCTATACCCAGTGATGGGCAAATAACCGAATAACGAATAACCACGAATAATTGACTAAAATTATTCGCATTATTCTTATGTTATTCCTATTAGTAAATCGAAGTTTTGACACTACCAGCATATTCATCTGTCATAAGATGAAGGACTGGTAGCGTTAAAACTTTGATTTACTAATAGGAATAACATGAGAATAATGCAAATAATTTTAGTTAATTATTCGTGATTATTCGTTATTCGGTCATTTGCCCATCACTGTCTATACCTGATGCGACGAGAAATCTTTACAAATGGAGGTTTTTTTTTTTATTTATTTATTTATTTATTTATTTATTTATTTATTTATTTATTTATTTTTTGAAAAATCCGGCGACTCCGCCGACGTCAACTCGGTGATGTTAAACTGGCCAGACACGATGATTGTTTTATGCAAGAACAGCCCTCGCCCCCTTTCTCTTTCCGGCCAACCTGCCGCGCCACCATACCATGCCTCAGCCTCACACGGATCCTTATATGAATCTGTTGGCAAGATTATGAAGAGATTCGTTCTTTACAACTTTTTTTACACAGTCTCTGGTCTCTCCCCTATTTTTGAGCCCCTTTCCTTTTATTTAACAGATTAGTGCGCATTGATTGATAAGTGTTTCCTACACATAGTCGCTCAGAGTCTATTTTACTTACACAAAGCCAGATACAGAGTTTTGCCTCCCACAGGAAGTAATCATTTGCAGTTACATTGCCGGGGTGGGGGGGTGGGGGGGCGA
The DNA here is from genome assembly GCA_011764245.1 of Trialeurodes vaporariorum. Classification (NCBI taxonomy): domain Eukaryota; kingdom Metazoa; phylum Arthropoda; class Insecta; order Hemiptera; family Aleyrodidae; genus Trialeurodes; species Trialeurodes vaporariorum. The sequence continues at coordinate 65,091,180 of VMOF01000002.1, forward strand.
GGAAAAGTCAAAAGTGGGCGGAAGTGAGAGAATGAATAAACATTGTTGCTATCGTATTTTTTTTTTTTTTTTTTTTTTTTTTTTTTTTTTTTTCCTATGGGCGATGTCAAAGTCCTCCCTTTCTTAAATCGATTTTATTTTTTTTTCTATTTCATTGTACAACGCACGGTGATGGTTGAAAGAGCAAAATGTAAGCCATCGATTTGAGTTTATAAAGTACAGATTCTCATGTTCTGCTGACATAGATCACTGTCACTACACCAATAGTACAGCTAACGGGACATTTTTTTCGAATGTCCCTTAAACGACTAACTCACAGCTTGGAAAATCATCTCCCACGGCCGACCAAATGGGATTTCTGATTTCGATTTTCTTGTCTCTTTTCTTCCATTAACCTTTTTTTTCCGGAGGCAAGTTTTTTTCTTTTTGCACGTAGATCCACTCAACTGATAGATGTTGAGGACTAAGCTACATTATGAAAAACCTTAAGTTCTCAACATCTATCAGTCATCAAGAAGACCGTTTGGGCCGGACAATATTTTACACAAATAATTTGTTTTGTTTCGTTTTGTCTGTGCCAAAACATCAGCTTTCTTATAGAAACGATTCAAAAACTGACGAGAACGAATGTCAAGTTGAATAACAACAATTGGCACAGCTTTCCAAAAATTACATCAAAACTCGGGGAGCAGACACTTTTGGACTCGAATTTCTATGATCGTCGTTAAAGAAAAAACCCCTAATCAACTACGACCCTTCCAATCAGGTAACTCAATTATTCAGGTCGCAAAAGAATTTAATTCTATGAACTGAACTTGTCGTATTTATATTTGCTGTTCCGCGCACAGTTAATAGCGTGTTCATTTTCATTAAAACAGCTTACCGGTATTCAGCTTCTCTGCAGTCACGGAAACGCTACAACAGCATTTTCAACCGTGTTAACAACCCCGCAACAGCTCGAATCATTAAATTTATGTTTCCTCGCAAGAGCGATGCTCGTTATATAGTATTGTTTTCAAAAAGCCATCTGTTCCGAATGTTTATTGTCAAGAGATCATTTGCACGTGAAAAATGAGCAGGGACACGCAACACAATTTCGATCTTCCTCATGATAAGAATTTCAGGAATGGGAGCCAAGAGCGGTGGTCTCTCCCCCCCCCCCCCCCCCCATCCACCACTCACCCTTCGCCATTGGATAATGTTTCTTCTTTCTCTTCTTGTTCCACTCCTCCTTTAAATTGTGTCTTGTTTCGACTGGACATGACGTACGGTAGAGGACACGCTCGCGCTCCTTTAAGGAGGGGGAGGGGGGCGACTTTCGCGTTTTTCGTGGACATTTTTTCGTGGTTGTGTCGTTGCTCTCGTGTTCGAATCCCGACAGCTGACGATACATTTTAAAGCCATGTATTATAACTTATAAGTCAACATGTAGATTCGATACAGCGTCCACAAACCGGTTTTCATCGTTCTCATTGTTTTATTCGTGGCTTTTCGTTTTTTCCCCCTTCATTTTTTGTTTGTTTTTAATTTTCTTCTTCTTCCCCCTCGGAACGTTTTGACATACACTCCTTTAATTTATGATAGTCTAGTTTCAGACTTCGGGGTTTGTCCTCGTGTCCTGCGATTTGAAATCGAACTCAAGTCAGCAGCGTCGCACTATTAATCATACGAAAAGAAAAGGCCCGAGGTCATTTATTCATCTGAATCATGGAACAGTCTTAATTTTTCAGCCGTAAGGCGGGGGCATGTGATTCTTTCGATAAGTTTTGTTCTTTTCGGAGATTTTGATGGTACAAACTCAAGGTTGCAAAGAAAAAAAAATATATATATAAAAAATTTAAACAATTTTATTATTATAAGGGAGAGCATGCATATCCATCGAACCAAAATTTGAATGGAATGGCGTCTCATTTTGATCGAAAATTTGTCAATTTTCGTAATTTTCGTTAAGTTTCAATAATAGTAACAATAGAACCATTAGTACTTTCCTCCTCTCATGCGTAGAGTAAGTTCTTGAAAGTTTACACCCAGCAAACAGAACAGCACGGCTACTGCTGCTTTTGTGCTAAGAAATGGCACTGGCGCAACCAGGATATCTTCCATCTCTCTCATTTCCCATTTGAATGTATGAGTAGGAAAAGGACAGAAGGAGGGGGTTTTATCCCCTTGTCCATCCTTGTCTAACATACGTTTCTTAATGGAGAAAAGAGAGAGATGAAGAAACTCTCGGTGCGCTACTGAGAAATGGGAACAGTTCAAAACAAATACAAATCTAAAAAAATAATCATAGAAATCAATCGTCAACTTGCATTTAAATCGGGAATTTATTTTGTTTCATTTTATGACTTTCAGAGGTTGACACGGTAAAAGTAAGCAGGACCCGCAAGAGTGGATTCATGCTCATATTTTTTAACGAAATCCTAAACGTCAAGCTGCCCACATGCGTATTTCAGCAGACAGATGATACATTTTATAGCCAAACTCGGCGAAAATTTTATGGCGTAAAGAAAACGGTAAAAAGTTTTTATTTTTTTTTTATTTTTTACTTTCGATTCAAAAGATGATCCTCACGAAATTGATATTCACTTTGAATGTACAGACAGACTCCTTTCTCCTCCTTCCATAGTCATAGCCGGGAATTCATTTCTCTCTCTCTCTCTCTCTCTCTCTCTCTCTCTCTCTCTCTCTTTCTCTGACCATTCGACCACGTGTGTTAGGAAAGGACAGATGCAGGGGACTGAGGTCACTTGATAGCCCCTCCACCCGTCCTTTTCTAACGCGTGTTTGCATGGGAAAAGAGAGAGAAAGACGAATTTCTGACTACGTGAGGGGGCGAGCAAGTCCTGCATGTTTAAAGGCGCGATAACTAACTTTGATTTAAAGCAAATGAGCTAGAGCCCTGAAAAAAAAATAAACAATTCCAATAAAAAAAGCAAGTCTCCGAGCAGTCTCGTCACATATTCTCACATTTCACTGTTTTAATGAAGGTGGAAATTCAGTCCATCAAGCGAAGTCCCAAGTCCCTGCTACCAGTGAGTTCTTAAATGTTTTTTTTTTTATTACACTGAAGTAACGAGCACGGGTAGTTTAAAGCCATAGGGGGAAAGGAGGGGTGGCAGAGTTATGAACGACAGACAGGGGAAAGGGTGGGGACGAAGTGAAGTCGAATTAAACACGAATGTTTAGTTTTAACATAAACGAAAACCCCGTCCTTTGGGGACAGTGTTACCAGATTTAAAATTAAATTCGATACATCGTTGTGTTTTGTTCGTTTCATTTAGACCTCAGAATTAGAACCCTCCAAACTCAATCATAATCTTCATTCATTCTTATTTTTGGAAATATTTTTTTGACTCAACGTGATAATTTTCAAAGAATAATTCCGTTCATAGAAACACAAGTTGAGTCTTTGACTCGGTAGAAGAACGGTCAATGCTTTGATTAAGATAAGACGATTCGTCGCAACTATATGCTAGTGACGACACGAGTAAATCCGTAGAACTTTGCACGGCGCAGGCGAATGTCGGCCCAAAACGAAAAATACATAGTTCCTTTCAACAAATGTCAGGTCTTCTCGCTCTCAGAACCGTCATTGATTTAAATTTTAAATCATAAATGCTGCGGACCAGTGGCTGAGCCCGCAAAAAAATTTAGCAACGTTGCACTTCGGCCAGCGAATCCCATGTAAAAGGTAGCCTTCGAAAGTTTCACCGGACAGTCAAAAACACTTCGATCTTTTTGCTGAGTTCAAATGGACGCAGTGCAATGATGCCAATTTGCACTCAACCCCACTGCTGCCAACCATCGAGCTGTAAGGAGAGACCTGTTATTAATACTCAAAAATACATACTGGTCGACTCAATAAGGCATCGAAATACTTTTCCCTAATTTGACAACATCGCTTTATAAACGAGGATTCGTTGGTCAGATTAAATTAATTGCCGAAGGTTCGTGGATTTAAAAAAAAAAAAAAAAAAAATACAACCTCAAACGAGGCTGTAAATTAAATTAACTATGCAATGGCAGAGAGTGGGGGAACGGGGGGTGGTGGTAAAAAGAACGTAAAGCTGCAGATAAATACGTGTACATGACGCTGAGGGATACTGGATACTACGGATACCAGATACCAATGGTTCCAAGTCGGGGTATAAATCCTGGCTCGTAGAGCCGAGTGTCCTTTGGTTTCTTGGACGATTCCCAATGGTACGAGACGACGAGAATTTTCGGACCATCACGAATCGACTAATAAATTTTTCGTGAAGAGCATCTCTTTGTCAGAACTACTGCATCCTTGGCTTGCAAGATTTGAAATCAAATAAAATTTACATTTCGCTTTATTTCGGTTGGCTTGCAGTATTTAAAAATGGTGGGTAAACCATGACGTCGATTGCGTCGACAAACACGTTTCATAGAGGAGGGCTTACATTGATTCATGGTTTAGTTAGAGTGGTTCAATGAGAAAAAAAAAGAAAAAAAAAAAAAAAAAAAAAAAAAAAAAAAAAAAAAACGGGGAATGAAACATGGTGATAGATGTACAACATTCTGTGGTAAAAACGTACGACTTTAGGATCAACGGGTCACCATGAAGAAAAGAGCTGTTGCCTGTTGGTAAAGTTGCTGAGTGTCGGTGCGATTCCTACTTTTAATCACAGTAATACAACTGGAATATCTTCCTAAGCTGGGAGGAGGAAAATCACCTAAAACTGACAATTTTCTTTGTAAACATTTAGAGGGTCTAACCACCTCCCGTTGCGATACTGCTAAATGCAGTATTCTTCAGATCACATCACTATAAACTCTCTTCACAGTTATTTGCCAGGTTCGATTTTCGAGATACTATTATCGACAGACCTTGAATTTTTCGGACAACGAAAGGAAAATTTCGGGATGTTTTTCCCCTTTTCTCATAGAGGTTTAGGTTAGACAATTTCAGAGGGCTACAACTCCCCCCCCCCCCCCTCGCAAGAGAGGTTTTCTGGTTGCGAGACTGATTGCGATCAATGTGCGTAGAGCACCCACTCCATCCTCAACCATTGCTACTCCTCTTTTATTTCCCTGATGACTATGCTCACGAACTAAAGCCCAAAGCCCGGATCCACAGTGAGGATCGCGGAATGGGGGGGAGGGGGAAGGACATCGAGGAGGGGGGGAGGAGGGAACTAAGTACACAAGATTAAATCTTGACATCTCTCAAAAAAAAAAGAAACAAAACAAGTCGAGTTAGTCTACGCGAAAGATATTTACAACATTCGACCGTTGATAGTAACATTTATACCTTTGGAGAGCGGCCAGCTCGGCGCTGCCAGATCTACGCTGAATTAGACCAAAATAAACACGGTGGCCGCAGAGGTTGACAAATAAAATTCCTCAACTTTCTCTCGATTTCCTTAACAGCAATCGTCAGCGAATTCCTTGAATTTCGCGACAGCAAAGGATGCTAATAAATCGCCGAATCAAAAGAAAGAAGATTTGGAGACTTCAAAATTAAAAATTCATGAATCACAATATTACCCAAACTGTCAGTATTAGGTGTATGCTTTTTTTCGAGTTCCCGAGATTTTTCCTGATAGTAAAATACCCTGACTTTTCTCTGGATATCCGTTCTGTTATCTAGGAGTTAAATGGGGTTAATGGAAATTTTTCCCAATGATTTGGCAACGCTGAACAAGGTTTCTGAGAAGATTGGTAAGAAGGAACATGCTGAGAGTTAAACGAAAAGGTAAGAAAAAAAACCACAGGTTCGTTTGCCCTCATGCTCGGCCCATACGGCATGCCTCGATCTCTGTCTCCCTTACCTTACCTTACCTCGCGCCTCGCCTCGCCATGCTGACGACCCGTCGTGACCAAGATAGGATCAGTAGCGGGAAGCCCAAGCCAAGCCCGGGCTCGCCAAGACTCAGAGTTGAGACCGAAGAATCGTCAGAAATCAGATGAAGAATTTTATTTTTTTAGAGGGTTCAACTGGCTTGGGGCCCGGTCAAGCCCCCGAGGGCCCTGAAGGTTTATCCTCCGAATCCTGGACCAGGGATCGGGCACAGCTGGAGACGGAGGAGGAAAACGTGTCGAGAGAAACAAAAATAAAAGGGACGCTTGTGTCCTTTGCCTTCGTGCCTTATCTCTTTTCTCACTTTTTCGAAAAAAGGAACAGTCATCGATTTTAAGACTTGACATTTTTTCTCTCTCTCACTCTCTTCAGCACACCCCTTCCCGCACTCTCATGGACCGTCCCTTGTTCGATTATCTATCTCACTCCCTCGCCTATTCCCGCTTTTCTATACCTTCTCATTTTACGACTGACCTTGACTAAGCGACGATGCCCCCCCCCCCCTTGCCCCTTCGTTATTGGGATGCTGCCGACGGTCTATAGCCTGTGCAAAGCTGATGGCACAAGAGAACGAATTCAGAGCGGTCTAGCGTAGAGAGTGTTTTGTTATGGTTTGAAAAAGCTGGAAAATCGATTGGAATGTGTCAAACCACATAAATCTCATCGATTACTGTAAAAATAAAACCACCTTGATTTTGCGGACAAGGAGAAAGTGGGGATTCCGAGCTTGAACAACTTCACAAAAGGTGCGCATGCAGCTAGCAGCAAGTGTGGGTGGGGGAAGTAAACACTATTTTCTCCATGAACTGAAAAGCAAATAAAGGCACTTTGATAGAGGAGACTACTTAGACAAAGAGAAAAATATTTTACTTTGAAAACGACCAAAATTCTAGCAAAGATCAAAAATAAAAAATAAAAAAAATGGCAGTTTGCAGGATAGTTGTGACATTTTGATTTTTGAACCAGAGTAATCGGGTGAAAAATTCCAGACTTTCAGACCACAATGGCCAGAACTCTACTTAAAAAGACTAGAATCCTCCTAAAACTACCACAGTTTCTTTCCGATAATTTTTTATTAGAGTTCTGGCTTGGCTATTTTCAGTACAAATTTTTCTCCGTGTATTACCCAAAATTACGAGCTACAGCTTACAGAACATTCTAGTCCGACCTAAAATGTCCATCCTCCTAGGCAGAGGCGTGCAGTAGATATGAAATTGAGAGGGACCATACGTATTGTTAAAATTCAGAGACTCACTTGTAAGAAAAAAACTTCACGTTCTATACTCCCCAAGCGCAGAATTTGGTCAAATGAAAGAGGAATTGTTGAAAATTAGTAGGTTTAAAAAGCAGTTTCGAATAGTTTAGAAAATCGTAAAGGGCCTGCCTTGCTTGCTGGTACCGTGCACCACCACTGCTCCTAAGAATTCTATTAGATAAACACCAAATGAATAACCACATTTTCTTCAAATCCAAAACTCATAGCTTCAGAATGGCTCAAAAAGGCAGCTTGCACTTGATGGAAATAACTCTCCGGAATAGTAAAATTTTACTGACACCCAAGAAATCGCCACTCTCTTACCACAAATCACAGTTCCGCGCGGTACCAAGTTCAAGCATATGCAATTCATAGACGACTTCACGCAGAAAAGAACCAACCCACATAGGAAATGAATAGCAGTTGGCTCCTTTCTGCGTAAAGTCCTTCAATTGAAGACAGTCTCCACATTTCGTTTCAAACGTCGCGGTTGTTTCGACCATAAAGGCTCATAGTAAAACACGGGACCACATTTCACGCATGCACCTATTCAAAATCACACTCGCGCTGTAGCGAATACAGAAAAGTACGAAAGTAGGATAAACGTGGGGCGTTAGTGCTATTCCAGGTGGTCCGAGGGACTGCGGGTGTCAGGGAGGGACAATAAACCCCCTTCCTCCCCACGACTTGTTCCACCACAAATCCATGTTGGGGCGTTTTTGTCGCTTGCAATGCAACGCAACACAACAGTACCGGAAGTAAGAGTTTAGAATATCGTACTGAGTGTACCCGCGCCATACACCACGCGGAGATATACAGTACGTCCAAGAAGTCCTACCACGGGCAACAGTTGAAAAACACTTATTCTCTCATCTCGATAAACGACTGATATGCTCATTAACTAGGTTAATTGAAGACCTGCAACTAACAAGCACATCTGTTGTTTGTCGAGATAAGGCACTTGTACTTCAACTAGGGCTTGGTGAGGACTTTTGGCAGTAGCGTACAGGAGGCCCCCGACCGAAAGAGCCCAGTTGAGCCCTCAGTTAAAGCTCCAAGTTTATATCTGATCCGCGGATTTGACAAAAAAAAAGACAAATGAAAGAGTAAAGCTAGAAGGAGGAGAATAAAAGTCTGTGTTAACTTGAAGCGAAACAAGCAGATTTGTTGATCTGTTCGCTTTAAAAAGTTAATAACTATGCATTTGCTGCGGAATGAAATGAATATTCCAAGGCGGCCAAAAGAAAAACATTTCGCTACTTCTTTCTTTGAGGGAATCAAACCTAATTTCAGAACTAAAATAGCGTGAAAACATGTCCTTCGAGAGCACTCAATTTTCAGAAAAAAATAGTAAGGGACCCCAAACCTGAGGGAGAAAGTTCTTGCAGACCCCCCCTTCTCTTTTTCCATAGAAGCCTCACAATTTTCCAGTACGGCCCTAACTTTAGAGACACGCTGTAGAATGAGTTGCGGGGATGCGATGCGGGCAGCGCGTGGTGACTTGAACGCCCGAGTATGAAGAATGGCGAAAGACGAACTCTAGTGACCCCCTCTCTCTCCGCACTGAAGCAGATCGCTCGCGCGCGCCATCCAAAGCTTGTTCGATGGTTCGCCTCAAAAAAGATAGATACTGCATGGATATCCCACTATTCCCATTCCACCATCCATCGTCATTCACCGCAGACAACATTCGATTGTAGATGTATGTGGAGCTTGTACAATGTATGTACTTATACACCAACACCACAAAGCGGACACCGGACGAACGGACGCAACAGACAACAGAGCACAATGTGTCCACACACATCCATGTGTCCAACGCGTCGGTCGCGTCGCGGCGCGGCGCGCGGCGTGGCGTGGCGAGCGACGTCCATGTCCGCGTGTAGCTATGGCTGGCACTTGACCAAATATTCATGTGCGCCCAGTTTTATGGTGCATATGTAAATTTCACAACACGACAACACAGCACATAGAATACGGCATACAAAATATACATAGGGCACGACAAAACCAAAGTCTGAGCTGTCATTGTGGTGTCCAATGCTATACCACGTTCAGCACACAGTAGGGTAAAAACACTCTCTGATAGAAAATAATTCGATTTTTGGAAAAAGGTCCGAAAAATTTATAAGAACAATCTAATTTCCTTTGTGTTCAAGCCCATCGAAGATACCAAGGATGTCCAAAAAAATAAGGGGGGGGGGAGAAAGTGAAATCAATGCATGGGCACCGGCATGAAATTTTTCGGCGGGTGGGGGGGGGCACCAAAAACCAAATTCCAGAGGGGTAAAGCCTTAAACATCGTACAATTTTACTTGCATTCCGCCCATTTGTTGGAAAGTTGGCGTGAAAATCTTGAAAAATGAAAATGTTTCGAAATTTCGTGGGAAGGGGGCTGCCTCAACGTCCAAGTGGTTATGATAGTTTACAAAGGTCCGAAAAACATACATTATAGTCCTAGAACTTTGCACCATTCTTTGAGGATGTTATTCGGACACATCTTAGTCCCTTGGACGGTAGAATAAGGCTATAATTTTAAACATTCCCACAAAGTCTCATAATTTGGGTGAATATGGAGTATGGACATTAAGCAAATTTCAACGATCGAATATCATTCACCGTCGTATGATATTCGATGGATTTGCATTTTATTTTGATGATATTCGATTGTTTCGTTGGTCTCACCGCGGGAGACCGTTGAATTCCAGCAATTGGAAATTTCGAATTCACCTCCGGCGGTAGATACGATTTTCGAATTGTTGCAACTGGTGTCAGAAATCTCATCTTCTATCCTTTTTGACTCCTTTCGCCACGATAATTTCGGAAATTACGAACTTTTCGAATAAAGTTTATTGTACAGACCATGCGTAGAAGTCATTTTCCTATGAGACAAACATAATTTTAGCTTCGAAAACGCTAGTTTTTTTTTTTGTTTGTTAAAAATGATCATGTCACTCAGAGCTGATTTAGAGGTTATGTTATGGAATATTATTATCGCAGTTTTCATTTTCACGAGAATATCATTCAGAAGTTCATTCTTGACTCTCATTGGCTAGCTTTTTCAGCGATCAGCAGCATCAGTTAGCAATCATCAATTCTTATTGCATTCGCTTCGTTTCGTACGACTTTTAGACATTTAGTATTCGTCTAGAAGAGGTAAAACACAAGGGAAATCATTCGGACCTTTTCGGGGCTTTGTTATAATAACGTTGAAATCTTTGCAGGGACTCGACATAAATCGGACACCTACGGTGGATTCTGTCAAGTTCTTTCTTCTCTGTGTGTGACTGAATGTCCAAGAGGTGAATAAAAAGTGAGAGACACCTACCACTGTGTGTCGAAGCAAGGCACACGTCGAGCAGAGTTTAACATTCTCCACAATCTACGCACATATGCATGCTTATACATACATTATATTTTGTCCTCTGCCCAGGTCACACAAACGGCTGTGTTTAGGAGTGGGCGGGGGTGGGTGGAGGAGGTGGGAAGGAGGGGGTGCATGACATGACGCCTTTTTTTCAAATTTCCAACACAAATAAAGTCGCCAACACTCGCGGTGTAAGTTTTCGAATTCGTTCGAGCTTTGAAACACGCCCGCACCAATGAAATGCAGAAAAAACTACCTATACAAGACCATATATTTTCTTTACTTCTAAAACGTTCACTCCTTTCTCCTTTTTAGAATTTGAACTGACTTTTAAATGATATCGATCCAGATATGCCAGATTGAATTCGAAGGGCAATATGTGGAAATTCAGAGATTGCAAAATGGTTTGTTGGATTTTGAAGGAAAAAAATAAAGGCTTATTGTCAACATTTGGCCGAACAATGTTTATGTCGTAATTCACAAATGAAATTGGCAATTTTTAATGAAATACTATATATTTTGACTGTCCAGATCAAATCAAATAAAGTGCATGGGTCGCGGATCTACCCTCAAGTTGTCTTTCTCGGCAACGCACGCCTACTTAGAAAAAAAAAACAAAACAAAACAAACAAAAAAAAGTAGGGGGGACAGACTCCAGGATCAGTCGCCGATGGTGTGGGTTTAGCTCCGTTTGCTACATTTTCGATTGAATTGAGCATAGCATGTTCACAATTAATTTCTGTAAAAATAAAACTAGAAGAAACTAGTTTCGAAACGGTTTGTTCTGAAGTTTGTTGCATAAACTTTCGACCGGAGATCAATTATTCGCGAAAGAGAAAGCGATTCTTCGGAAATCATCAATCGTCACGCGGCGGTCGGCGCACGGCGACAAGAGCCTTGTGATTTTGCGATTTCATCATCATAATCATCATCACACCTACCGACTTCAGGCATACTAGTCAAGGTAGGTGTTCGGGCCTTTGATGACATTTGCGAAAAAAGTTCACGTTTGAATCTGGTGTGGCGCGGCGTGCCGCGTGTCCAATTTGAATTAATTAAATACGAACCTGCATAAGTTACGGTTTAAAAATGATTAAGAAGGAATTATACACATAAAAAAAGTAAAATTAAAATATTGTGGTTTTCTTTCAATAAGATTTGTTTTTTTCATTTTCAGAATGAAGTAAGATTATGCGCACGGGTTTTTAATTAGCATTCAGACAGAAATTGGTGCAGCCACAAACGCCATTGTGCAGGGTTTCGCAGCCCGATTTTTCATGAAATAAAGACAAACCTGTACAAAATTGATGGTCCATACAAAATAAACAAAAAATTTCATGTAAATAAAACAAAATTGAAAACTTAAAAATTGTAGAAAAAAGGAAGGATTTAAAAAAAAAAAAAAAAAAAAAAAAAAAAAATCTTTCAGTTGCGCTTTTGTTTTTTCCCCTCACAAAATGAAATTTTCGAACACGGATTTCAAGTTAGAATTCAGACAGAAATCCAAAGGTCCATTGTGCGGCTTGTCTGAGCCCGATTTTGCATAATACCTACTCATCGTCGTTGGCGCTGTCGTGAGTGTTGTGTCTCATTGCTTGAATTTCAATGACAACATAAACTAGGCGACCGCGCTGAGCCGCGAGACAGATGATTCTACATTTCTAGACTACAACTGTCGAACACGGACTTACTACCCACTTGACTTCGGTAAGTCACACGCACTCCCAGAGAAAAGGACTAAGGCACCAAAGTGTCCGTATTCTGACTGACCAAGAATCTAATTCCAACCCATCTTGGTAAGGGGGGGGGGAATAAAAATAAAAAAACAAAAAATAAAGCCTCAGAAGCAACCATAAAAAGCGACTATATCAACCGAAGGCAAAAATCATTCTAAAAGTGTACGACTGGGTTGAATATAAAAAATAAAACAAATTAAAGTCTTAAAATCAATGGTGGCTCGTGCAATGTTTTAACAACGGATTCCCTACATATAAACCTAGTAAAATAATGGAGCTTCTGGGAAATCGCTGAATCCCTAGGAAATAAGACTTTTGCATAGGCTCAAATGGCAAAAAACTTGGTTGCCAAATAGCACGAGCCGCCACTGCGTAAAACCCTTCAAAGTTTGGAACGAAAAATTTAAAACAATTGCTCCAGAAGCTTCCGCTATCATTTGAAGCTATTGCCAGTACCTGAAGAACAAAAATGTCCTGAGAATCATACGAATGTAGATTTAGCATAAATAAATCAATAAATAGAAAGGTACATAGGTAAATAAATAAATAAATAAATAAATAAATAAATAGATAAATAAATAAATAAGTAGATAAATAGATAGATAAATAGATAAATAAATAAATAAATAAATAATAAATAAATAAATAAATAAATAAATAAATAAATAAATACTTAAATAAATGAAAAAACAGTCCAAACTAGAGACACTGCGCAACGAGGAAAGAAAGAGAAAAGATCATAAACCCAACCCGATTCTTCAAAACGGACGTGGAACACGCACGGATGGAAATAAAACCCGACGTGAACTTTAAATAAATTAAATTATCTACTCCTGAAATCTCGCTTAGGAATACAGTTCCCGAGCAAAATAGGACTCGCTATTTTCGTAAAATTCTGTTCACGGCTGCCTAAAAGAAACATTGTTAGAGACAGTAATCTTTCGTAGCAATCTCCGAATAGAAAAAAAGAGGTGAATTTGAAAAGAAAGAATTAACAGCGGAGGGATACATACGTATACACGGGGGATGGGCGCGGAAAAGTTTCAAAGACGTGTCTTGGGCGAAACGTTCAGGAATTTAGTCGAACATGCTTTGCCTATACCGTAGCTGTAGAATCTGAGAAGCAGTATAAGTTCACCTCGAGTTAACGCTTGGTAATAAATTTTGTCACCGCGATGTTTGGAATATATCAAATCAAATCTTATGGGAATATGAGGCAATTGACCTATAACTACACATACAAGCATCAGACTGATTTTTGAAATCATTGAATAAGGCTGGTAATCTGGATAAATGCAGGGCTGCTATATTGGTACTTTTAGTAATTGTACATACGAGCATATATAGATAGGAACTTTCAAATGGAATGAAGCAAATGCTTGGAGCGAGGATAACATATGATCTAGTAAGAGTTTGACGTTCAAGTCATGGAACATTCAGTATTTTGAACGAGTTGGTATGTTTCACTGTTTACTTTCAGTACATCAAAACATGCGGTGACAAATCCTGCTGAGCCCCCTGGCGCTAACAAGGTTCGCTGCATGGGCTCCGCATAAATCAGCTTAACGCGGGAAACTTTAAAATCAGCGGGGTATTTTCATTCCCCCTCCCCAATCACTCCCTTGCACCCCATGGTTTTTGAATGGCTCAAATACTGGTTCAAAAAGCAGGTGAGGGAAAATTCCACGCTATGAATATAAGACTCACAGCTTGCGTGCATCAACATTAAAGTGAGAGATACCATGTCATATCATTATGAATGACAAGGGCACTCACAGTATAAATGCAATTCTTGAAATTAGATTATTCGATTTATCAGTTCAAGAAAAGTAAAATAAAAAAAATATATTTGAAGTACAACTGCGATCAAAACGGCCGGTTTGAGAAGTCAAAACGGCGTTTTAAAAATTGAAACGATTTTATGAATAGAGCCGGAGATCCCGCTTTTCAATAATAAATGTCATCATACTATATCCAGTTATCGTAAACGTTGATGCCACGAGTGCGAAATTTGAAGGTTCAGCTTAGCTGCTTTTTGGGCCAAAATTATTTGGAATGCAAGTTCCATATTGCTGTAGCAAAAATCATTCTGAAGTCCCGAAGAAATGACGGTAGTAACTCGTGCGATTCTAAAACTTGGAGTCAACGTTTACTAAGTCAAGGGTTCGACATTATGCTAAGCTGCACGTGTACCTATACACTAGACGCATCAAATCCATCGCCTGCGACTCAAGAGTCAAGAGGGGGTAAAATAATGCGATTTATAATAATTTAACGTATTATATTTGTTTATTCTGAGAACATAAAGCCAACGACGTTTTGACACAGAACATGCACATCGTGCGACGAGCACTGCAGGAGGCACTTTGAGGGGGTTGCTGCCTTGCTGGAGAGGAGGAGGAGGGGGGGTGTTAAGCAGGCAGCCTCTGCATGGCATCGTAAACTTGAGATGAGTCGTAGGAATGCGTCCACCGTCCAATGAAACCGAATACTGGCGCGTCTATAATCTCGCTGTCTCTGCAGAGGAGGAAAGATGGAAAACACGAATCGCGTTTCTTACTATTTTTCAGTCAGAACAAAATCGTCCATCAATCCTAATTGCAATAACTGAATCAAAATGTGTATAGGAATAACGCGTCTTGAAATGCGTGCGCATACACTGATCTTGAGACATCCTAATATAGAAAGCAATAAAACCTACTCGGAAAAACAGCTTTAGTTGCGCCAACTAAATTTTTTGTATAAAAATGACCCGGCAAAAGATTTTTAGGAGTGCATACGGAACCTTTCGTGCATCCTTACTTAAGAATTAGTTCGCTCATCTGAAGACCTTTCGCTGTATTATTTTTTTTTCTGGGGACCCTTAAAATGAAACTACTAATGAGAGGATGAATTTTCTTTCCTGCGTTTTTGTAACTTCTTGTAAGTATACAAACAAGTAACAAACTTGTAATACTCTCAGTTTCTCAACGAGATGTCTCTGGTACACACAAATAAAATTGTAAAAAAACAAAAACAAAACGAGACAGCAAAAGATTTTTAGTGGAGCAAATTAAAGCTTTATGGAGGGAGGAACCAATTTTTCTGTTTAGGCATCATGAAACCAACTGTTGAGGGTTTCCAAGGTAGTCGGTTTTTGTCAGCTTAAATAGAAAAGTCGGTTTCCTTCTCCATAAAAACGTCCTATTGAAATGATTTTAATCAACGTCAAGTAAAGATTTAAAAATGTGTGAGTTTGTTTGTTTTTTGTTTTTTTGTTAAGTTTGGAATGGTGGGTTTCTGTTGGAAAGAAACACGGACAAAGAATCAATTTGGGGGAGTGCTCCGCAATAAGCCTCCAGGTTTAAACCTTCCTCGCGAGCAAAGTTAAGTCGCATTTTTGACAGGGGTCGGCCGTCAGTTGAAGGATGGGGGATGTAAAGATGTAGGGTTCTGCTGATAGTGAGTTGAGAGGATGACCGTCAGATTTTTAATTTTTTTTAAAGGCACCTTAAAACGACCGTCAGATTAAGGCTTTAATGAGCGGAGCATCTTCAACTGACATCTTTCCTGAAATCAGGTATAGAGCAAGCACAATTTTACTTCGAATAGACGCTCCTTCAGACCTTTCTTAATTTCATTCCTTTATTTACTTTTTTATTTTTGCCGACTCAAGTAGCTTTAAGATAAAACTGACGGGTTATTTCAGCAATCAGCATGAGGGATGAGCCGGATTTGACTTTAAAAAAAAGGGGGGGGGCCTTTTCATAAACAGATCTGAGATCGGAGGCATCTCAGCTCCAATATTTTAAGTCGAATTGCTTTGCCTGCAAATAGGGAAAATATCGAACCATTGGGTGAACAGTAAACACCCTCGGCCGTGGCGGATCCGGGGGGGGGGGGGGCACGAGGGCAACTTCCCTCCACCTCCAAGAAGCCTCAAATTTAATGTTGCCTTTTCTTAATAAAAAAATAGCCCGAAATTTCTCACTGCAACGCTTCAAATTTAACAATTCGTGGGCGTGCTCTCCCATGCAGAAAATTTTTTCTGGATCCGCCACTGACCCTGGGATTCGACTTTTTGTATGAGTTTAAAAGAACGAGATATCACGTGGTCAATTTGCGCGCTACACCATTGGTGTCAGGAGCATTGATGCAGCACAGAGCTGACTTCCTAGCCGTCTCTTTTTGAAACTAACGAAACACTTCATCAGAAACTCATTTGTGCTTCAAAAAAAGCAACCCGAACCAAAACGGGACAGACGCATTTATAGTGATTCCTTCCCTCGTCCGATGCAGAGAAATGCATTTATATCAAAACTTTACAAAAGACATTTTGGCATCCATCAACGCAAGGATAGCTCCTCTTTCTTACGTTTGATTGTTTTGATTAGAAGGAAAGGTAATCAATTGAAGGGGTGAATCGGTTGAAATTTCTCACCGTCTCGGTTCTTGACCAAACCAGAACGATAGTCTTGAATGTCCAGCCAGGTCAGGTCATTTTTAATCAGTTCAATTCAAAACGGTTGTTCGACGCTGTTCTTGCCAATGTTTACGAATTGCACACCAAAGATGGAACGCGTAAAGGCAGAGAAACACATAAATCGACTTAACCATAACTGAATGTCCTTCCAGTCAAATCAAGCCAGGGTGAGTGTTTCGCCAACATTAAAACTGAGCGTTGAAACCCATACCCGAGTCGGTCAATGTATCCTCCTCGCCACAGAGGAAAAGGTATCAACTTTCACGGGCATGGAGACTGAAAGAAAAAAAAAACTGCGAATTTTGCTGCGCGGAGTCAATTTCAAAGTTCTTATACGAGGCTGGTGGCTCAAGTATGGATGATTTGTGACTCGCCAGACTGGCCAATGGCTATTGTGTTGGGAATATATAACTTTTTTTTCCAGGACGTCGTATCACGCGCGCGACGTTACGTATATGCACACAAGGAAGAGCACCATGATTTACGCCTACTGCGACTGAGTCGTGGCGCAGTATCTTCAGTAAACAACGTTTTTATGAGACGTCAAAAAGAGGATACGAAAGCACTAAAGAAGGCTCGAAAAGAATATAAAAAGAATATTTTCGAGGGATCGTATGCAGGTACCTACTCATCTTTCGCGGAGGATTTTCATGCAGCGGGCCAACAGAAAATCCCCCCCCCCCCACCACGTATACGCTACCCACGAATCCTTGTTAAAGAGGTAAGTAAAATAAACACAGCCACTGTGCAGAAAGAGAGAGAGAGAGAGAAAAAAAGATGGGAGAGAGAAAATGAGATGAAAATTATGGCGAGGAGAAAAAGACACAACCCTCGGATGATGAAGAAAGGGGGGGGGGGTATAAAAAATCAGCCGGTATGGAAATGAGCTGAAAAAAGCACTGTGCAGTTCCTCTCCCGCTGCGAGATGTTTTCTGAACGGTTTGTCCTTTACTGATTCTGGATTTCTGGCCGAGAGAACGTGAGGCAGGGAGGGAGAAGAGGACAAGGGGAGGGAGATAGGGAGAGAGAACGAGGCAAACTGAGAAGATATCATCTCTTTCCAGCAATCCTCGAGTCCGCTCGTTCACTTTTAATGGTGGGTTATAAATGATAGCGGTCAGCGGAGCCAGAATTAACGATGTCTCCCCATGGCCGAGGCAGGCTGCATGGAGCGTATAGTATTTTTGCTGGCTTCGAATCTACCTCTTTCTACCTCTCTTTCTCTCTCTCTCGCCCTCTTCCCCTCTCTCTCTCTATTCAGGACGACTCCACCAAACAGCAAGAATAATCGTTGGAATAACTCACGGCTGATATACAAGATTTCAGGCGAACCTGCGAAATTAATTTTAAAGTCAGCTTGACTCCAAAAAGAAAGAAACAAAAAAAACCTTATTAATTTTATGTCCTCTTTTTACAAGACAAGCTTCGTTCAATAAAAAAGTTACCATGCTTCGGGAAAATGATGCTTACAACGCGACTTGGTGAGAGCGAAGTAAAGAAAAGAGGGAAAGGATATCTGGATAAGTAAAGCTAGAGCCGCATTTTTTTATCCGTTTGCGCTTACCAGAATTTTTACATGGACGTCTGTGAACGGTTGTGAACGAAAATAACAAATTCGCTCACTAGGGGTTTTTTTCGGGCAAAATTCGTGGAGCAATTTATTTTCGAGCACAAAAAAAATGGAAAAAATCGAGCCACAGGGCCACGAGCCTCCGCGCGTGTGGACGATAAACGCTCACTATTGCTCATAATGGCTAACACCGTTCGCAAAGCTCCATAAGATTTACCATTGAACGACTGCAAACATAAAAACAAACTAAAGACGGTTAAGGTATGATGACCTTGTTTACATTGTTGCCGTACAGTCAAACGGGATGATACGCTTATTTGTTTACTATATCTTTTGTTTCTAGCTTTCCATTAACGACCCCCAAAAAATAATTTTACCGCAGTAAAATGCGTAAAAATTGGTACGGAGGATGCGACTTGAGTTGAGGCCAATTCGACAGTTGTGGGGGCTCATAGGAGATTTTAAATTTAACCCCGACGAATGATTTACTTCCTATGATGAGGTATCTCGGTCCTACGTCCTCGTCCGTTCCTTGTCGAAGATTCAAATTCGATGCATTTTAAATTAGACTGGTTCTGTAAGAAACCAACACTTGAACAGGGGCCTGATTTATTGGTCTTGTTCCTATCGTATACATATGAGCAATGAATTATCACTCGTTTTCGTGCTATGAACCGTTTGCCGCTCTAGTCGCAGCGTCACGCCGCACAGTAGGTTCAAATGCATGAACTTAAGACGCAACTTATAAAATATCACCTTAGGGGGTTACCATTTAGGTGGTTGTCTTATATACGTTGACAACTCGTAGATACGCGATTGCTGTGAATTTTATTGCATGCTTTGGTGTAAGCATCAATCGTTCACGAGCTACCAAAACAGTTGAACCGGAATAAAGAGCTTGATATGCACTATACATTATACAACCATGTGCACTTATGAGGAAAAACTCATTTATAACTTAAACCAGTGGCGTACGCAGGATTGCGTTTAACAGAAAATTATTCCCCCCTTCCCCTCCACCCCCAAAAATCTGAGGTCTGGGGGGGGCTTCAGCCCCCTTAGCCCCCTCCTGCGTACGCCACTGACTTAAACCATGTTGTCAAAATGCCTAACAAGCTCTTGAATGAGGCTCGGTTTGGAGGGTATTACAACAAGGATGCGGGCGCAATCTATGAAGAGATCGATTCAGAGGCACGTCACAAAGCAGCAATACATTGAATTCGTTCCAAATTTGTCTACAGTGAGTAAAATTAACGCACTTTGCGCAGTTGAAACTTACGACACCGAAGACCAAGAGCATACTACTAGAACATTCAACACGTGACAACTCACCTGAAACAAAATAAAATAAAAATTTAATTAGCTATTCAGAGTTTGTGACACATTTAATAAAAAAAAATTAGATCAGATAAGATTCACAGATTTTCACGACGTACAGTCAGACGCAACTTTATTGAGGTTTGGTTGCAATGCATATACTTGCATAGAGATATCTTCCATTAGAACATATGAAGATGAGTCGATTCTGAAGGGGTTCAAATAAAGCTCGAAACAATCGATACTTTTGCACAGGTTCAAACGAGAGTTCGCCGCGCTCACTGTGCGTCGCGTCCGCATCTCAACGCTGAGCCACGAAGGTATCCGACATCTGAGCATCCGACGCATCGAAGTCTTGAATAAACAGAGATATAAGGCTCTTGAACACGAACACCAAGCGGTTAACGAGAGTGACTTTAAATTTTTGAATTGACTCGATCCTTTCTCTGGCTAGCCAAAAGCCAAATAAGTGATGCACGGAACGATGAGGAGCTATAGGAAAGCATTATAATCTCGGGAGTAAAACGAGGGGGGGGGGGGTTAGGAGGAGTTTCTTTTTTTCCCAAATGACACAACCAAATCGGTCGTCAAATATTGATACGTCGTCCAACACAGTGATACAAAGAAACCTTCAAAGAAACATTTTTTGATGGGCAAAATTGTGGGCCAAAGGGCGAAAGTGAGATAAAGTGGGGTTTTCAAAGGTCTATTCGAAGAGTTTTAAACCAATGGCGACCTGACAGCCCTCACAAAGCAAAAATATTACGCATTAAAGCTTTACATATCGCCTCTGAAGCGCCCGCTAAAAAATGGAGAATTTGGTTACTGTCTAGTTAATACATATTATTTCGTTTTATGTTCAACTCCATGAGAAATGAGTGAGTTGTGGCCCATTTATTATCAAAAAGTCCGTCCAATTAGCTGTAGCTTAACCTTACGATGACCGTTGAAACTACGCATGAAAATATATCGAAACTGCGTTTCTATATTGGTAAAGATGGACAATCAACCCCTCATGCAATTGGACGTTTTGCATATGAATGGCGCTTCAGAAACTTGAAATAATTTACAATTAGGTCTTATAGTCGGGGAGAGAAAGCAGTGGCGAGGCGTGAAATTTGGCAACAATGCACCGTCTCCATTCAAATTCACCAAAAAAGTCGAACGCTTCAGTCATCGGCGATGACCAGGCATTTCGACCTTTCTAATGTATTTAAATGGGGAAAAGGAACGTTGCCAAATCGCACGCCTCGCCGCTGAGAGAGGAAAAGGTAAGTTCCTGGTTGCGTCAATGTCGATCATGGTAAGGTAAGGGCATCAACCGATAGTCATCGGTGTATAAAGCTGTTTGAAAAATAATCATAAAAAGTTTCAACAAAGTAAAATATCGATGGATCGATCGATTTATGAAACTTCTGACAGGTTTGTACTCTATAGGATTATAACATGAGTCCAATAAGTCTGACATGACTGAGGAGTGTGTGTGTGCGTACGTGGGCGTGGCAACGCGCTCAAATTTTTAAACAAACCCAAATCCGATCAGCCACTGATCAAACATCTGATTGGAGTGGAGACTCGGTCGCCAGAACGGTCAGACCGTCCGCGTCCGTTCGTCAGACGGCCAAACCCCAACTTATAGGAGTGGTTATTCCTCGTTAGATAATTGCTCCGATACCTCTGGCGTAGAAAAAAAAGGGTTCGCTGAATTTTGAGATTTGAGAGAAAGTTAAGGAAGGGAACGGCCGAAGCTTGAAGGGCCCAAAATCAATGTAGACCCGTCGCATCGCATCGGTCGCCCACCCAAGCAATTGTTTATCATCCATCAGGCTCCGGACTCGTTATTTCAATCAATTAGTTTTCTTATTCGGTAGTTTTATTTACTTTTCATGTTGATGGCTCATAAAGATATAACTCCGAAGATGCGAGAGAAAAAAATAAATAAATAAAAATCACGTGATAGGTTTATAGAAAAAACAATCAATTTGTACGAAAAATACGGGGATGAAGATGTAGAATATATTCCAATACATTCAGAGTGACGTCACGATCAAAATCGGACCCGAAATAATTCTGTCTCACTCACGTACGCTCTCGAGTTTTCGCATAAGGAATAGGATCTAACCTGTAAACTTCAAATACGCATGCGGGGGGGGGGCAAAAAAACGGGGTAACGGACAGAAAACCTGTGAGAATGAGACAACATTTGCGTTTGGATTCAATGTTTTTCGTGACGTCACAATACACTGGTCCAACTGTTTCGAGCTAATGGGGCTCTTGCAAACTTTCGCTATAAGCAAATGAATAGTGAAAATCTGATGTAAAAACCAGCAAAAATCACGAAATTCACACTTAGCAAGTCTAAAATTCAGTAAAAAATTCAGGTCATTTTTACAGGTTTTTATGCAAGAACTATCTCTTCCATCACACATAGCAAAATTTTGCAAGAGCCCAACTTTGATCGTAAACCGTACTAAAACGGCCTATAGAATCATTGGCAACGTTGCTCTTACATTGAGTTGGCAAAGCATTGGAACTGCATGGCTTACACATTATAATGCTGGCTGATAACATTTCCTTGTGCACGATGAGAGCGATTTAAGGGACTCATGGGTTGGGGTTGCTCAATGCACGGTTGCCGAAAGATCCAGGCGTAAGATAAAACGGCGACGTTCAGATTTATTGATTTAAAAAAAAAAAAAAAAAAAAAAAAAATTAAGAAAATCTGGCGACATCGGTCATGAAAATATCTTATCGAGCTAAGAAATATAAAATAGGTATCGTTGGCTGTTACCGTGCCAGAAATAGATTTATCGAGCAACTTCATGACTTCGGAGCCGGGTCTATGGGTCTGGTTGGTCGATTGGTTTCGTTAGTTGCCTCATGCATAGTTGGTTTACAGCATCATCCGTTTTTTACGACTTTTGCGCGACATTCAGAGGGGGGAAGGGTAAAGTCGCAGTTGTAACGATAGGTTATAAAATCGGCGTTTGTAACCTGGTGTCAAATACGATGAAATCTGCGACTCCGAGGAGACTTGCGCGAAATTATCCAAAGAGAAAAATAAAGAGAAGAAAATCAAGATTGAACAAAGTCTATTAGATTTAAATAAGGTGCTTGCGCTGCACGAAAGCACCTAAAAATAGAAAAGCTCTCTTTCATTTCAATTATTTGCATTGCGCACGTCGCGACGTCACGCAAATTTTGAAGTAAATGGAGCCTCAAGTATACATTTTAACTTGAGAGACTAGATCCACAATCAATGACCAAGTGATGGTCGCACATATTTCCCATTTGAATGTATAAGTAGGAAAAGGACAGAAAGGGGGGGTTTTATCCCGTTGTCCATCCTTGTCTAACATACGTTTCTTAATGGAGAAAAAAGAGAGATGAAGAAATTCTCGGTGCGCTACTGGTTTCACGTATAGATGGTTCCTACATTATACACTATGGTCTAAGATCGAAAAAAGTAATGAAAAAAAAAATCTGTGAAAAAGTCAGCGTTTTTTACCTTTTAACCCTTTAAGAGCCAAGCCCGAGTATACTCGTTTTTCTTCTCTAGGCTCCTTCACATTGTTTCAGTCTTCATTCCGGATAAACGCGACTACTGATGAAAACATGTACGAAATAAGATGTCTTCGGGCGCCTTCAATGTATCGTATAGGCAATTTTAACTCTCCCGAGTACGAACAGTTAACTACCTTCCCTTAATAAACGGAAGAGTGGCGTCCGTCCTTTCGAAATCACCTGGCCTTTAGAGGGTTAAGCTAAATTTAAAAAGTATGCATTTCTACGTTTATAATATATGTTTAATGTGTTCTTTGAGATTAAAATTGGTCTTGACCGTTTAAAAATGATTAAGTTGATAATAAGGGTCTAATTTTGTGGCCGCACTTTTTGACGATTGCAGACCATAATGCACTGCGTAGCGATTTCGTTCCTTAAAACAGCAGGCTTCCGCTTTACTCGTATACACCACCCGTACACCCCTTTCAATCTTTCCTGTGTTAAAGCTAGTTTGAATCGAAAACAAAAAACCAGTGGTAGAACGAAAAAACTCTTCTGAGCAGAGGAAGAGACTGAAGAGAGAGAAAATCGTCCAAAACTGACCTTTCTCGGCGAAAAATTTGAGGGTCTAAGAGAGGAGGAGAATTGTTTTACCAACCTCCTCTCCCTACCGATAGGTGTATCAATGTATCCTACACACACATAAAATACACGGATAGAATAAATGAGCTCAAGTTTGAGCCTCACTGAATGCACGTAGCGAGGAAAGATTTACAAAGTGATTAAAATTTTAGCGAAATAATCCTAGATTTTTCTTTCTTCTTTGCCGAGCAGATAGACAGATCCGCGAACCAGGTAAGGAATAAATTAAAAAAGAAATCCTTGCTGAAAATACCGACGCACCCGCCAACCCCGACTCAGAGCAACCTGTAGCCGATCCTTGTCTGAATCCAAGATCCTTGCTTGGAAGCTTGGCCCAGCAGCACCCAGCGCTCACAATCAGAACGTAAGACCATCCGCCGTGATTTCCCGGTTTAGAGCCGAGTAGAGTATAGAGAAGAGAGCAGAGAGCAAAGAGCTCGGTTTAGTTTAGACCATCGAACAAGGGCCCGCTTGCTCCCGCGCTCCCACTCCGACGCACAGTAGATCAAAGGAATGGGCATTGGGCAATGGGCCCTGTTGCGCGTACTTTTGCTCATAACAATATAAACAGAGACAAATTTATATAAGGGGCTACCAGAATTACTTCTACGGAATAGTTAAATGCAAATTCTGGTATCCGTGAAGATATTGCTGGTTTCAACGAAAAATGTATTTTGAATATTACCAGAACTCTAGTTAAGGATACGCGAATGAACATTTAACTGTTACGTAGAAGTAATTCTGGTAGCCCCAAATATAAATGTTTCTCCGTGTAGAGCCTTGATTCTTGCGTGAAATTTGGCGAAAATAGCAATCCGATCATGAAAAACGTTCGAAAATCACTCATCAACTCAAGAAATCACTTAAATTCTAAACCAACCTGCGCTACACTATAATAGACATACTATTTGCACCAGCATACTAAGTACTGCCAATAAGGAACCGACGACCGTGTATAAAAGTAAACAGCATCGTAACCACAAAATGATGGAATTTCTGTCTAAATACGTGAAATATTGGCTGTATTTGCAGTCTGATCTTTTCTGACTGATCAAAAATTACAAAATAATACAAGAATTGTATATACATCTAAACCAAACATTCAAATCTTTGTAAGTTATGTTGATGTTTATACATAAACACGGTGGTTCCATCTATGTAGTTGTATGTAGGTGATGATAGTGTCTGAGTTGTTTGAAATGGAAGTGATTTTCTGAGTCAATAAGTGGATTTTGAAAGTTTTTAATGATGCGTATCGTTATTTTCGCCGAATTTTAAGATAGAATCAATGTGTCTAATTACTGTACCAAAAGTACGCAACGGACTCATTTTTCTTTGGACATAACTTTATGAATAAAAATCAAGATTATGATGAGCACTAAATCAATACTAAAATGTTTTAAGAGCAAAAAATCAACAACTTTTCATATCCGAAAAAATGCAAGTTTCGACCCACTGCGCGGTATCCCAACGAGCATGTCGACCTGCCTATCTTGTTAGCCACGTTAATTGAGTCGGCCCGACTCTCCGCACACAGCACACACGGGTCCACGAGATCCCAAGTTTCCTTAGTTTAAATGATTTATATGCAAATTATACCCGTACCGGGGGAACATTTGTGTGTTTATTTTTTTAAGTTGCTCATTTAACTAAATTGCCTTATTCTCTTATACATACTTTTTTCCCTTTTCCTTTCGCCGTGCGCCATCACCTCATTTTGAAATTCTCCTACGAGACCCGGCCGCTCGGCGCATGCGCATAGGCGAGGTTTCTCCTTCGATTCGTTCCCTCCGCACCAATAAGGTATCTATTAACAAACATTGTTCCGATCCCTCCCTATATATACATAGGAAATACGAAAAAAGGAATAAGATCTCGCAAAAATCCAAAACAATGAGAGGATTAATCTTCTCACAATAGCCACTGTATCCTCCCCTCCCTTCTCCATCAACTACGTTGTAATTAAACGAGCGTTCCATTCATGCATGCACGAGTCCGATTTGGCCGATATGTCTGCAAATATTCACGAAAGAGACCCAGCTTAACCGTATCCATGTGCTTCACTACCGTACTAATTAAGAACGCCGCGCCGTGCGCTTATAGATACAGGGTTTTCGCAAAATAGCTAAAGCTTAAAGCGAGGACTCGATAAATAAATAGACCTTATTATTTACATTGCAGAAAAACTATAAACAGGCGTTTCCGGCGTTCTTCATTATAGCGCGGTTTTCGCAAAATAGCTAAAGCTTAAAGCGAGGACTCGATAAATAAATAGACGTTATTACTTATTTACATTGCAGAAAAACTGCGACGTAAATACTGGGTATGCAATATGCGATGCAAAGTATACCGTTCTACATACGTATGAAGTGTGTTGCGGGTTGCATACCCTGGCCTAGCATCTTTGCCCCCGCTAGTAGTTATTACAGTTTCCGTATAAAAATCTGAAAACAAAATCAGCGTCTCGTTGGTCCATTTAAATTGACCGCTCGTTGAGGAAGTATCTGAACAAAAGCTGCCGTGTTGTGTAGGTATGTTTAATGGCTCATTGTTTGTCAATTCACCAAATGGCTCCACCGGTTGACCAAAAGATTACACAAGACTAACCCCCCCCCCCCCCACAACTTCGATCTCCCGGATGCAGAGTCAACAAGATCAAATCAAACGACGAGGGAAAAATCAAAAGAAAGATTCGATTCCTTACGACCATTCGTGACATAAGAAGTAAAGGAAAATCGACAGGTATCGGTTTTACACAGCAGATGGTCAGAGGTCTTTTTTTTTTTCGAAAGCAAAAAACAATGAACGTGAATCGTGAAATTAAAACCGCAGCCCTTATGGCGTTGATGTCAAGACAAACAAGAGAGAAGAAATTAAATCAGTAAAAGATACCATGAAAAGGAAGACGAGAGAATCGGTCGAGGGAAAGATGAGTAAATTTTCTTCGGGGCACATGGAGTCCAAGTATAAGATTTTTCGAACGAGCGATGGGTGCTCTAAATTCTTGCAACGGTGAAGCTTCCAAGGACAACTTCCCTAGTGATCAGAAAAGTTCTCATTATTTTTTGATCAAGAGTACAGACTAACTCCACTCGTATGAGGTACGAGCACTGGGATAAGTCTTCCGTCGACGATTCGACGCAACCCGCATTACACTAAACTTAACCAAACACAAAAAGAGGTAATGACCAAACACAAAAGGAGGGAATGAGCGCGTTGTTTTCAAGTGTTATGCGGGTTGCATTTAATCGTCAACGCAGGACGTTTCTGTAACTGCTTGTGAGTACAGTCGGGGACAAAATGAATGTCAGACAAATCCTTGAATGCTGGCTTAGCTGGGGCACCTGCATCTGCAATGCTTAAATGAGTTAAGTAGTGCGGGTAGTCTACCTTCAGGAGTCTTCCGACTTCCTTCGTGCCTCTGATTGTACAATCGCAAGCTAGTAAAATACAGTGGTTGGCGATATTAATTAATTTTCTTTTAATTAATTTATTTCCTCTTTCTTTTTTCACCCTGAAGTTTCTAAGTTTTGTCTGACAAAACTACCTAAAAAGTTCCAAGAGTGTTTACGATTTCGGCCTTGAGAATTTTAAAAAAGATATTGAAAAACAAAAATATTAAAAACTAAGCAAAAAAGTAACGAACAGCGAGAAACAATAATCAAGCCTCTTTAATTCCCTGACTCTCCGGAAAAAAAAAAAAATCCCTGTAAATTCCAGAAGCTATTTCAAAGAAATTCCCCGAAAATTCCAAGTTTACCAGTTTTAAAGACGCTTAGTCCAACTGTGAGACGCGGTTTTGGAGAGAAGCAAACGGATGTGATGTTGGGTAAACAAGCGCACAAAATTACAGGGAATAATTTAATGTAACAATATTGAACTTTTTGTTCGGTCAAGACTTAAGATACACAGAGCACAGAGAAAGGGACAGGGCAGGGGCACTCACCATAAGGCTAGCACGCTACATCACGTGATCGAGAGGCGGGAAGAAAAAGGGGGAAGGGAGGGAGAACTACCCGATACCGATTATGATATCGACTTATCTAGTGGTTAAAGGGTTGACTGCACAATACACGCGAAGTGTTCACACAGAGTATACTGCACGGTGCACCGGCTGTGGCGAAACCACCTGTTGCGGGTTGCGGGTTCACGGGTTGGGCAGGAAAAATTTGGGCTGAGGGAAGGAAGTAAGTCAACCGTTGAGATTTCGACGAGGGACGCACCGGCATGGCACCGTGCACCGACGCGCGGGAACCAACCGACTATATGATATTTGGATAAAACTGGTAGCGGGGGAGGAGGGGGGGAGAGAAGAGGGATTGGTGGAAATTCGATCTGGTTACGGGGTCGACGTTGATGGAACGGAGCAAAAAAAAAAAGAAAAAAATGGGCTGATGTATAGCAGGGTTGACTAGTTTCAGGGGGGAAATGTTTACGGACTGTTCATTGCTTGGGTGTAGGAAAAAATGAGATTGCCTTACGATGCCCCGCCAAAAAAACAAAACAAAACAAAAAAAAACAAACAAAAAAAAAAAAACAAAAACAAAAACTAAAAAAAAAAAAAAAGTAAAACACCTGTTTGAATGTGTGTTTTGGTCATTTTTAACTGCTTTGGAACCCCTTTATTTATCCCCGTCTTTTCCCTATTCACATTAAAGGTATAGCTTTAGTGCCTCGCACTGTTGCACTGGTATAGTACTCTCAGTAGAAACAATAGAAATTGAGTTAATGTCACATTGAAAGTTCAATACGTGTTGACGAATGAACAGTGAACGGCAAAAAAAGCATACTTAATTCTTTTGATTCAAAATTCGCAATAAATGTTCCGTATAATTATATTGCATGTGGGTTAAGGTTAGGAAAAACAATTTCGGTACAAGTGTATTTTGTAGTCGTGTTGATAGCATGAAAGGAGGTGGGAATTTTTTTTTTCGGTTACTTAATTATTTATTTACACCCATTTATCTATATTTTTTTAGAATGGTTCCATATTTTTAGCGGGTTTCAATAAACCAAAAGCAACGTTGCCAAATCGCACGATTCGCCACTGATATTAGCCACACTGTGATTAGCCACATATAGATAGAGACAACGCTGCTGGATATACGAGCTGACCGTGAGTTGTGAGGGTTGTGCGTTGATGACTTGGTGCGTTCCGCGGTGGCCCTGTGGACTGAGGCTGTGGCCACGGCCGGTGGACGCTGCAGCAGCGGTGGCGGTCGAGGGAAAAACGCAACAGCGGAACCATCGAAACCAGCCATCCAAGCCAACCGAGCCAACATATGTGGTTAGCCATAGACCATCGTGATGTTATGTTATAGTTATTATTGTTCTATAACCTAAGCCCGGGCCCGGTTAAATCTCACCTGTCATGTCTCAAATTACTCCGCGATTCCATTTCGCTTAAACCACGACGCGACGGACGGACTCCGCAACCAACGCGGGAACTTGATTCAATTACCTCACTAAACTGATTCGTTCCAACGAGTCGTTCGCTTATTTATCGGAACGATCGCTGGGATCTTCGATTACGATCTAATAAGAAGAGCTCATGACACTGGACTAAAGAGGATACAGGTACATTGGACCCAATATGTCAAATAAACGAGATAAGTGGTAAAAAGAGTTCCTAAAATGCATCAAAACAAGCACATGAAAGGATTTTGACGAAATACATGGTTCCGATGCGCGTGGAAAATCGGTCGTTCTCCGAATAGAATATATGCAACAGGATCGATTGTTAGGAAGTTCACCAGTGACGACGCATGCAAATCTGGCAACGTTACACACGGAGAAACAAAACGGTTATGAGAACTGAACTTCGGCTCATATGAAAAATCAAGGTATACGGTTACAGTAACCGAAAATTTCAGTTAGGAGTACGGAAACCGAAGATATCGGTAAGTGTGACTTATACTATGACTCACATTTCGTTCCTACTGAACCACTTCGGTACTCCTAACTGAAGTTCGGTACTCACAACCGAACACCCTCGCCACCTTCGGACCTCGGTGTACCGTATTAACAGAAGTTTTTTTTTCTCCGTGCAAAACATCGATTCGAGGGAGTGCACTATACACCTCCGATATTTCGACCTTTTTCTTCACTTTAAATGGACTAAATGTAAAGTTGCCAATGATTGAAGCTCCAAATAACCGAAGCATTAGCAGGCTCAAGTAGATTAAAATCGATAATATCATTGATTACTCAAACGTCAGGTGATCTTCATTGTAATCTCATAATCGTCCAATTCGACGAATCGTTCAAATAAAGAGAATCCGTTTGGTAGTAAACGAGTCAGCTCGAAGCTCAACTTGTGCGCCGGAATCGGAACTATACGATCAACGCCCCAGATGGATCAAGATGGATTTCCGGATCGGATCATACTCCCCAGCCCAGCTGAGGTGAAAAATAAGGCGGCGAGAAAACGAGAGAAGGCGCAGAATGAAAGGTCAAACTGGAGCTTTGATAGATTGCTAATGACCTTACGTGTACGCACGCGGTATATGGGGCTCAACTGCTCAAGTCAAATACTACCGCCACCGTAATTACGGGAGTGAGCCATGCCCCATGCCTGCATGCCCTCTCAAGGAATCGACATTCCTGAGGGGGCCAGTGCTTCCACACTTCCATACACCACCAACGCAACGCAACGCCATCTCCTAAACGGGCTCATTTCACTTCTCACTCCTCACTCCTGCCAAGGAATAGGAATGGGTCCGATATATACAGTTCCTGTGATTAGTCATCGCAGAGTATGCGAGCAGCGAACTAAACGTGCGCTACCGAGATTGTTATAAACCACCGGTTTAGATTCACGTAGCCGCGAAATACAGTCTAAAGAAAATAGATTGAGTGGGGGGGGGGAGGATTTCCAGAACACTGTAGGGGCGGAAAAGTGCTCGATTTAGCGATTCGAAATCGCGTGAAACGCGAGGAAATTGGTCCAATGCTGAGGCAGCTAAAAAATCTCAGGAATAAAATACTAACAAAATATAAACATTTCAGTTATTTTAAGGCTGCCTATATATAAAGAGCGTGTGATCACAGGCTGCTGAATTTCGGGTTGACAATTTCTCTAAAAATCGCTCAGCCGTCAGAATTCACATTGCTTTAACCTATCCTGCTGAAGTCGCCAAGGGTGGAATTCGAAAATCTTCTTTCAGAGTCATTTCCAACCGACAAAGTACAGTCAGCAGTGGCGTACGCAGGGGGGGGGGGCTAAGGGGGCTAAAGCCCCCCCAGACCTCCGATTTTTGGGGGTGGAGGGGAAGGGGGGAACAATTTTCAGTCAAATGCTCATCAGTGCGAGCCCCTCCCAAGAAAAATCCTGCGTACGCCACTGACAGTCAGTATAGATTATGACATCGATCGGTGAGACCAAACTCTTGGATAATTTTAAACACAAAACACGTTTCTGAATCACACCCAAAAAAGTTTCCGAGTCAACTCAAACCAGGGTGAGAGAGAGAGCCTGGTTAGAGCGAGGGAACGTTTCAGTACAAAAAGGATCCGAATCAATTATTACCATCCGAGGCTCCAATTGACACATTTGCGTGTCTTCGTCTAATCGTTACAGCAAACTTACAGAATATAATATCGCGCCTGCGCGTAGGGGACACGTGCGAGAAAATCACGGACCCGGGGGGGGGGAGAGGGCGAAAGATGAAATGCCATTACACCGATTAAAATTAATAGACGAGGAGCATGCGCTCGAAAACGGCCTATGTGTACATACCTACGTAGGGTGTAAAATATAATATGAGATCATAATTTATTACACTGGAAGAGCACTACTTCAAAAGCTGGCTTTCAAATAAAATGCTTTTAATCACGCATAACTGAAGGGTTGGGGGGGGGGGGGGGGGGGCCGCGATTGAATGCAAAGCATATGAAATGCGTTATTCGTAAATAAAATGGGAATAGACGGCGAGAGTGCGAAAGGAAAGGGAAGGGAAGGAAGGCTTGCTTTAGACAAAAAGGAAGGCTTCAAACTCCGAAGCTTGCGGATTGACGGGAGGGGGAGGAGGAGGAGGGAGGAGGAGGAGGAGGAGGGAGGAGGAGGAAGGTCAATGCAGTGCAGTCGCAGTCACGGGACTTTCGGAGACGCACACAGGGAAAAAAACGGGGCAAATTACAGGATGGCGGACAAATAAGGTTCAAAGGGAAAAGTAAAAAATAAAAATGGCACATGACAACCTCATACAATACTGATTTAATTTGTAATCGGTATTCGGTAATGGCGCTGTTCAGAGATTTCACCAAAAAATCCTCCTTGAATTGGCCTTGACATAATAATAATCCTTGAGAATTATTCCCAGTTTAAAAAGCGAATTTAAGGATGATTGAGGAGGCGGTGCCAATTTGAAGCCACGTAGGATGATCGTCAGTTTAAATTTGGGAAAACGTCAACAAAATTTAAGTCAAGGCGAACTTAAGAGAGTTTTTAGGTAGAGCCTTTGTATTGCACTCAAAATGTATTTGTTAGAACAAAGTAGGGCTGCGTGAAATTCGCAACCGTTGGAATCGACACCAATCAGCACCTTTAAAGACGTCGTTAAAGGCGAACTTTTCCTATTCCGATGGAGATTAATCATGAACAATCAAAAATAGATAAAAACAGCACATGAATAAATACAAGTGGAAACTTCGCGAAATTCGTTCCACTGTGAGGAGACGCGAGGAAACGTGGGATTCAAATAAGGGGAGGGGGTTGATTATTTATCTTGACACAGATTGAAAATACGCACCGGGTAATGCGGGGGTTGAGGAGGGGGATCTTGTAAAGAATCTGGAATTGTGAAGCAGAGGCAGCAGCAAGGCGAGGCGAGGCGAGACAGGGCGAAGGAAGGAGAGGAGTTCAGTCTCTCTAACAACACACGGGACGGCTCCTCTGGACACCCCCCCCCCCCGGTTCCCCATTCACTCCCCTTTATGTCTCTCCTGTTGAGATACAAAACACACAAAAGACGGAGGTGTTGCGTGTTTTCAAACCCGTAGGATTTGCTTGGGACTCGGGAGTCTTTGTGCGGGCACGGCACAGCACAGCACGGCCGGCATGGCATGGCATGGCCGAGGCTCCGCGGTCTTGGTCCTCCGGTCTCATTCAATCTTCGGCTGCATTGGGATTCGTGGCTGATGATTGGTGAGTGGTGGCTCCGCGTCATCCGCGAGTCTCAAGTTTTCCAGTCTCTTACAATCAGACACGAGCACATCGTGGACGTTTTATTAACCCCTTATGGACCAAGCCCGAATATACTCGGTTTTCTCCTCTTGTCTATTTCACATTGTTCCTGTATCAGGATTCCGAACACGGAAAAAAAAGATTAGTGAAATTAACCATACGATAGCTGATTTTGGCACCTGCTAGATGTTATGGTAAACTTGACCAGAAATATGGTACATTTACCGATACTTTGAGTAAATTCGACATGCAATCAGGTAACATCACCTAGTACCTAGTCAAAACATAGTATACTTTTGGTTAACATTACCATAACATCTAGCAGGTGCCAAAATCAGCTATCGTATGGTTAATTTCACCGTAGTTTTTTTTTTCCGTGAAAAAACACGATTCTCGATGTAGTATAAAAAGATGAGATTTCGTCTGGCGCCTTCAATCCGTCGTATATGCAATTCCAACTCCCCGGAGTACGAACAGTTAACTACCTTCCCTATACGAACGGAAAAGTGACGTTCGTGTGAACTAACCTGGTCTTTAAAGGGTTAAATTGAGTCCGCTCTAAATAAAATTAATAGGGACTGGGACCTTAAGAGAGAGAGAAAAAAAAACGGGTCAAAAATTGGTGAAAATCCGCGAACGCACAACAACATTGTTTTTTCGAAAGGAAAATTTAAGCGTGCGGTTTTGTAACTTCCCACAATCAGCTTGTTCTCACGAACGCGATGCAAGGAAAAAAAAAAGGTTGGATACTGTTCAGTGGCGTACGCAAAATTTTTCTTGGTAGGAGCTTGCACCGATGAGCGTTTGGCTGAAAATTATTCCCTTCTTCCCCTCCACAGTGCACAGTGCACTAATCACTTTTCACACAAAATATGCGCAGACATCTTGTCCTATAAAGAGATGAAAATTGCCAAATATACAGGCACAGTTTGTGATACCTTTGCATTTTATAATCCACTCCAAGATGCTAGATTCTACAGTTGGGTCTAAAAAGCTTGATTTTCAGAGTTAAACGTCGAATAATATTACAACTATCAATCTTTATCAGCTTGTAAGGCAAAGTTCCAGAGCTTCGACTGCATAAGATTGTGAGTAATCAGGAGTGCATGCGGCATGGCAGCGCCTATCGGACGCCTCCGGAAGCTTCGACCCGACGCGACGACGAGCCGAGGTTCTTCTGAAGATAAGACAAAAAGTACATGTTTAAAATGTATGTGCCAGTCGAGTGTTTACAGGACACAAACAACGTAACCGTGGCTACTACCAATACTACTAGCACCAGCCACCGAGTCACCGAGTCACTGCTCTTAACACTCGATAATTGCGACGACCAATCGACCATACGACGAAACGGCTGAAGAGTAAATATTCGTCTTAAACATACATGTCACAACGACCGAACGACACGAAGCGAGCGTGGCACTCTTTTGAAGAATGGAGGAAAAAAAAAACTTTCTACCACTTATTGCTATACTCAAAATCTAAAGATTACGGAGCATCATTATATGGACATTTCCGCGTTGTGAACTTTAACAGTTTTTAAGAAGTTCCGAAAATCGTCGTAGGAATTTCCAGGGAACGAAGGACTGAAAGAGCTAATAAGGATCCCACCTTTCGAGGATTACAGATTGGTCATATCCTCAGAATTGATTCCCGCTAGAAAACTGATAAAACCATTTCACTGAACTTAGAAATCCAATCACTGGACCAATAATCTTTGGCAAATGTTTCAATTTTCAAACCTTCAAACGAAAACAAAACTTGCGAAAGCCGCGGATCCACAAAGTTTTCATTCTCTCTCCATTGACTCATTGAAACGCATGTATTAGTAAGAGTTGGAGAAAGGGGCGAAAGTCATATTGTGAGTTCGGAGGCAGGACATGGGTCACGTGTGCAATCTTGCAACATCGAATTTCGTGCATTAAAACCAATGAAAAATATCGAACTATCGTCATATTCGAACTTTGGCAACATTATAAAAGGACAACTTGCAGCGTTGCCAGATTACAAGCTTCACCTTTGATCAGGAGAATAAATCTCTATCACCCACTCATTTCGATGCAAGATAAGGAATGTTCCCGTCGTCTACGACCGTCATGTTTGTATTAGATCGATAGGGCGCCTTAAATCATTCATCATGCTTAAACGAGACAGTTCTTGCAGTCGGAGCCACATTTCTAATGATTCTATCATTAATATAATTCTACTTGCTAGACTACGATATAGACTCAACATTAAACCCATGTACTTGCTCCTGAATGTCATGAAATCCTGGCAAAATTCCGTTCCAATTGTCCGGCTGCCGGCCGGCGAGATTAAGACGAATAGCTTGCCACGAAGTAGATATAATAGTTGCAGATATATAAATGTTGAATTTTGAATAAACGAGAAAATGAAGTGAATGGACGGATTGTACGGGAGCGTAATAATGTAATACAGTTTTTTTTTTCCCCCCAGAACTAATGCGAATGAATCATGCCATCAAGACGCACGTTTAGCCTATGACAGTTAAAACAAATCCTTATACCAGATCCGCGAAATTCTCTCATGTGAATCGACATGGACTCGCTGTGGACGCTGATTGTAAAACCCCGCGGCTCGGATTTGATGAAAACAAATCCCAAACTTTTGACGGATACTAATGAAAATCCATTAGACGGACAAGAGAAGATTTGTTGATGTGGTCGATTTCGGAATAAAATGAACGGGTTGAAATTTATTAAAATTTCAAGCTGGGCAAGGGCTTTCTATGGCCTCTCGCGGGATTCGGGCCCTTGTGGTCTCAATGGCCCCCGGGGTTCCGACAGCGCAGCACGTACAGCAGGCGCACGATGGGGGATGGGTCAAGTTTTTTTCCGGACAAAAAATAATTTTATAGATTTCTTCTTTCCGTTTTTCGTTTTCTCTTCTTCGTTTTACTTTCCAAATATTCTTATTTGATCGCGTGCATTCTGCTAATTTTTTCCAGAGCCGTAATGCGTATACGTGCCATTGTTTGTATGTAAAAAAAAAAAAAAGTATACGTACACCAGATATGGGTCAGTCTAATATCGAAGTTTTCAATAATTCAATAACTATACTATTAAAATCTAAGCATAAAAATGGATACGAAACAGTATCTTATATTATATTTGTAAGAATAAAGCTAAGTTCCGGGAGAACCGTTGCACCGTTCGGGAGGGGCCTGGTACCGTTCGATCGGGATCGGCTCCAATGCTTCGGGAAAATTATAAGTTTTTCCTTACGGGCCCCGCGTCCCTTTTTAAAATGCTAAAAACTTTTCTCTCAAAAAGTTGTGCGAGTGCGAAAAGGATGCGAATCAGTTCGTTTTGCAAGGGTGAGAGAGAGAAGCGAGATTTTGTAGTCCTTTTTTAAATGCATACGTGCGGAAGAGCATACGATTTTGTACGCGTGTGAGCGAGAAACGTGATGCTCTGACAATTTTTTTTTTTTAATTCGATCGCACGATTTGACGTTACCATGGCGATGTTCATCATATGTTTTACTCGCGGGAGGAACCGTTCGGGTAGACGCATTTTAATAGCGACTTAATGATATCGATGTATAGCTTCGACTTTTTATCCATGTATTTTCGTAGATATACTCAATAGGACAGTCACAGTGCTGCTAGCTGTGTCGAGAAATATACAGTCACTTCAGACTTAAAAAAAAATTTGTATCTTTTATTTTAAATTTTATATATTAGATATACGACAGCACTGTACAGTCTTCGATTGATGATGGCTTGACGCGGTTGCTGTATCGCTTCGTGATGTATAGATGAGCTTCGATATTTATCATATGTTTCATACGCAATTTACAGAATAGTACAATCAACGAGTGATGACTTGATGGGATCGGTGCATTGATTCGATACCTCGAATATAACCCTGCAAATTTGAGCTAGGTTTCGAGAATTTATAAAGAAACTAAATGATTAGGGACATTAGGGTTAATATTGATAAGTTGAGACGGTGGTTATTTTTTTTATTAATAATAAACTGTCAAATATTACGGAGTTAAGTAAAAAATTTGGCTTCCTGTTGTAAATGCGTTGTTTACTTTAAATGTGCATGTGATTCATCCAAGAATACTACTTACTAACGAACCAAGAATATGGTTGCAGATTTTTTCATTTTTAAGTTGGTGATTTGAGTTGTTTTCGTTTCAGTTCGCGTTTTGGCAAGGTTATAATGTTTTTAAGGTCTGTTTTTTACGATTTAAACAAAAAAAAAAAGGAAAAAAAAACAAAGTTTCGATAGATCTCTTGAGCCTTGAGTATGTAGTTTTTTATGGTTCATTTGATTATATACCTGTTATTTTTTTAAACTGTGCAGTAATATTAGTGGGCCAGTACGACGTTTATTTCGAAATAGACGGTTCTTTTAGTGATGACTTGGTGATGACGTCATCCGGTGATGAGCGTTCCAAACAAAGATAAACTGTCTTTCTTGCTCTCACGTAACCCCCATGTTGTACTGCTATACTATAATTAAAAAAAAAAAAAAAAAAAAAAAAAAAAAAAAAAAAACTGTATTTAGAGACATCTTTTGTGAAATATTTTTTGGCAGAAATGCATTCCTCAATTTTAATGCGATTTTGCTATTAACATGCCGTAATACGAGGCCCTGTGTATACGAATCAGGACACGAGAAAGCAGTGGCGGCTCGCCAGGTGAGGCAAGTGAGGCGACAGGGATCCATCACCTCACATTTTTTGAAGTTTGAGAAAGAAAAAAAAATTTAAAAAAAACATACAAAGGTTTAAATAATTATTATTCCATCGTCCTTTCTTTCAATAGTCCAAAAAGTATGGATGGAACATAAAATTATCAAAAAAGTTTATGTGAAGAGGATTTCAAAAAAATCCTGTACACCTCTCATTTTCGTCGTCTCACCTCCACGAGCCGCCAGTGCTATAGAAAGAGGTGGGTATACACGGGATTGGAGGTCGCACGGGAGAGTGGGTGAGATAAAGTTTGAAACGCTATGCGAGTTTTGTCACAACCGATTGCGACCGATGAGTGCATTTATTGATGTAATTTTTGCCTAACCGTTTACTTCACACTAAAACTCTATGGTGAACTTGAGATGCCCTTAGATGCTGAAACTGGGTCCAATAGACCCGTCGCGTCGCACGCTAAAATCGGCTGCCAGCAGTTGTTCACTGGCCATACTAACTTGAGCTTCGTGAAGTGGTCTGGAACAACTCTAAAAAGCAGGAATTTCATCATTTGGGGGGGGGGGGGGGGGCGACCATTTAAAAGCGCCAATTCCCAAAAAGATAAGCCAAAAGCTCTAAAACGTACACCAAATGCGCCAAGGAATTTTTGAAAAAGTAGCCAAAAAACGGCAATTTGCTGCGAAATCGATAGTCAAAAAGCGCTGAAAGAATGACCCCAAATTTTAGGGGGTGTATAATGTGTATATGACCCCACGTCCAATAAGCTTAAAAAATTAAAATCTTAGATGAAGTTTGCTTGAATTTTCGAGCCAACCTATTTCAAAAAATTATTGTCGTTAATAAAGGGCTGTTTGAAAAAAACATACATTTCCCGCGCTAAGTTTCTCTTCCCCTCTTCCATAGATTTTTGATTTACTGAAACGCAATGTCTTATACTCTTACATGTCAGTCAACGAAAGGTTATTGTAGGTGTGCGATCTCGGTCATGCGTATTTATTCGCTTATCCCGAACTTCTCATTTTATTGTGAATGCATCAGGTTTCTCACTCTCGCGCTGTCTCTTTCTCTCCTTTCCTTCTTTTCTCTGTACAGTTCTAAATCGTGTAATCCACATGCGCTAATATGACGCATTCTAATGCGCCATTCTAGGGGTTTCGGCGTCTCCATGAGCGTCAAAAAAAAATTTGGCGGTTTTGGATCGGGCCCTCTTGAGAACGACTACCCCTAAAATGTTTAAGTTTCATGTAAGGGGGTGGCGGCGGGGGTTATGCTATTTATGCCCTTCCAAATGATGACTCCTGTTTTCTAAACCTTTAGTGTACATGAGAAAATACCACTGTAGTGTAGTATTTCAGGAATAATAGAGTAAGTTTTTAGATTTCGTTCTTCAGAGCAAGATTAGATGGGCGAATAGCAAACGGAGTTAGGGAGTGGATGATATCGAGTCAAAGTCTAGCTTGAATAAACAAAAATCACGCGTAACGGAATGATGCTTGGCCGCGAAGCGGCCACCGGCCACTAGTGTTATTATAAAAAGTAAAAGGAGACTAGGATGAGAAATGAGTGGAGAAAAGGATGGGGCACAGTCGAATCACGCCGGTAACTATGAAAAACTTTCAGTTAATTTTAAGATGCGACTATCGAGCACTGTGACTATCGACTATGACGCGAACTAGGGTCGATAAATATCAGGGCCAAAGAAATCCTTCCAAAGAAATCCTGATTAAAATATACAAAACAAAGGTACATGAAAATGTCTAGAAAATATAACACTTTCTGTTTTGCGACCGCAAATTCCAAAACAGAAGAATGATTTTTCTTTCTCTCCATTTCTATAGCGTCTCCGAATTTTGAACTGTAAGTTCTTTTACCTTAAGCCTAGAGGTCAAAGTAAACTCGACATAAATCTTGGGTTTACTATGGTCCATCACGGCACCAACGACACCACTGTGCGACGATCTCATCGCGAGGTATTGGCGGCTTTTCGAGGCAAGAAAAAAGAAGCACAAAAAAAGAAAGAACATAATACGGCAAAGATTGATTGTCGAGGTTGGATGTTGTTGGTGGCTTGATCTCGCATCTCGCCACAGCTCAGCCTTTCCGTGGCTGAAGAGAGAGGGAGATAAAAAAAAACTGCTCCACAGCATCACCTCTCCTTGGTTAGAAAGAGATGAAAACTGCGTCGGATCCGCCGCCAGCCGCAGCGGCCGGGCTCCGACCGTGCCATGCCACAGGGCAGCAGAGAACAGTCTGAGCAGGAGAGAGAAAACCAGCAGGGAAGAAAGAGAGGAAGAGAGTCCCGGAATAACCTGGCGAGAGAGAGAAAGAAAGAGAGCGAGAAGACCAAAAGAACTCGTTTTCCTCATTTGAATACACTGGCAGGAAATGCAAACAAGAAATATTCCAGGCTCTTCGACTAGGACTATAAGAACAATAAGGGTGTGTTGGTGCACATAACGTGTACATACGCACACATACTTGCATAACTTCAATGTGGAGAGCTCTCCCCCAATCCCCCCACCTTCCTACGTTTGGTTCGTCTCGCCTGTTCTGTTCCTGAATTGAATCCCCTCGGAATAGGTGTTAAGTATATTCTTGATAGAGGTGTTTATTCACCCTAAACTAAACTTAGGTATATCTTGTTAGCCGATTTCATGGTTATCCATTTGTGTTGGCATTAGAGAGGCGTGCTGAACACTGCGCCGAATGCAACACGCGCATGCACTTGCGTACGTAACCAACCCTTAACTTAAAAGGGGTGAATTGCAAGCAATCGTATCGCAAAAGCGCTATTTCTTTTTTTCGATCATCAAGCTTGTTTCCATAGACACCGCCAGGGGTGCAAAATGTGCCCGATCTAGCGATCGGCAGATCACGTGAAAGTGAGGAAATGTCTAGGAAAGTGAGGAAATTTGTCCTTTTTTTTTTTTTTTTTTTTTTTTTTTTTTTAATATATATAAATATTGGCAGTAAGGATTTCCCAGGATAATGGTGTAAAAAATGGGAAAATATCAGTCATTTTGCGAACATACGGTATTGAAATGTTAAAATAAGCACACAAAAAAAAGTCATCACTTTCAAATTTTTGTGAGGAATTTTTTTAAAATCCTGTGAGGAAATAAGTCATGGATCGCGTGAAACTTCGCAAGTTTTGGAACATTATGGACCCCCTGGACACCGCCAGACAATTTTTCAATAGGGAGGGGGGCAAAACATCGAAATCGAATTCCAGGGAATGGAGGGAGGAGAGAGCAAGCCCTCGCTTTCCGTTGATTGAGTAATGTTTTCAGCCTGACCTTGGAAAAAATTGCCTCTTTTCAACGGAAAAAAGGACTAAATGAATGCTGCCTGAGAGGCTGTAGGTGAATTTCTAATTCAAACAATGTGCACCCAAAAAATGCAGGATCCGTCACTAACCCCCCCCCCCCCCCTTCGGGGATACGATGTTGGAAGGACGTAAAACATGGTGAGCACATGCAAGTCTTGAAAATGAACTGTACAGCCAGCGCGCAAGAACATACGGGAGTGCACCAGAATGCGAGAATATGGAGTAAAAAAAAAAGCAAGGGGGACGGGAGTTGGGGGTCCGAAGAGAGAAGGGGGGGGCGGAGCCCTTGGTCCACGAAGCGTGTAGCGTTAAACGTACAGAATATACATATACTCGCGGGGACCAGGGCAGACCAGCGCGGTGGAGAGCGGACCGGACAGCGCGCAGAACGAGCAACGAGCAAGAGAGGTAACAACATTTTAATAGGCATTTTAATTTTACAAGATAAGAGGCTGGAAAAAGAATAAAGAGGCGAGGACAGGTGAGGTCCGTTGGCCGTAAATCAGGCAAACAAGACTCCGAGACTCCGAGAGAGTACAGACTTAAGGAGCTTCGTCGGCTACGGCCAAAAGCCGCGGCCCAGCGTCGACGACCACGGTCGATCGGCGAAGGATGGAGCAGACTATTGCGGGGGGGGGGGGGGGGGAGTTGGCGGAAGAGCGGGAGAAGGGACTTGCAGTCTGCACACTTATGGGAGAGTTCCTTTTTTTTCCACAGGGAAGAGAGGAGAGCAAGAGAGAGTGAAAGAGCGAGAAGAAAAGAGGGAAGGGGGTCTCGCTCCTTTGCAGTTTCACGTTCCAGTCATA
Organism: Trialeurodes vaporariorum; assembly: GCA_011764245.1. Taxonomy (NCBI): domain Eukaryota; kingdom Metazoa; phylum Arthropoda; class Insecta; order Hemiptera; family Aleyrodidae; genus Trialeurodes; species Trialeurodes vaporariorum. The sequence continues at coordinate 65,132,858 of VMOF01000002.1, forward strand.
ATCGCCTTTTCTCACAACTTATCAACGGGATGCGGTTCGATTCCAACTTGCGCGAACGCGAAGGTCACGAACTTGACGCCTTCGACTTTGAAGCAGCGATTTTACCTTTTTCCACGCGCGAAAAATATGGTTTATGGAATGCAGCGGTGTATAAAACAAATTCTCGATCGACTAATCGTTGATACTTTCGTTTCGCGGACTTTGGAGCGGCTGGACAGCAATGTGTTCAGAAACAGTTTGCTGAAATGCAGTTGACGAATGGGACAGTTGCAAAGGTTTGAATTTTGCTGTTTTTTAACGAGCAATAAAAGTAGATACTCGAATTTTTCTCTTCATTAACTGCAAGACACTTGGCTGAAATTTGTTCATTCACTTCTCTTTTTAAGTAGCTATACACAGCGGAGGGTTTTCATCAATTAAACATCTTAAGAGCTTAGGGCTAGGACGTCGTTTGGTAATCTGAAGAAAACGCCAAATCTACATGTAGTGAGATGAAAAGTGTTAGTTTACTCACGAGACAATACGAGCAGAAACGCAAGTGCATGGGTAACACGAACGAAGACATTAAATCTGCAACTTACCTAAAACACACAAAAACAATAAACATATTATTAATACATAGGAGTTTTCTAGTTGTCACTCTACAAGAAGAGCTACAGAGCAAGGCATCGTTTATTGGCATTTGATTGAATCAGTGGCGGCTCGCGCCATCTGGCAACAATGTCTTTCCTCCATTTGAATCTATGATTAACAATCGACTGATGGTGAAGCGCTGCTTCACTTTCCAATCGATTGTTTTACATATAATCAAATGGAGGGATGACATTGTTGCCATGCTGCACGAGCCACCACTGGATTGAATGACTTTATCAAATCATAAGTTTGTGAACATTCACAAACTGCATTATCAAAAATCGAAAGAGCCAAATCAGAAAAATACTTCGGCTGAGAAAAATTTCCGGTTGCCGGAACAAGAACTCTCTTTAGTACTATCTTAACCGGAATTCCGGTAAACTTTACCAGAGTTCCTGAAAATGTGATCGGCATTTCTTTAATTTAACGAGAGTTCCGGCTAAACTTACTGGAATTCTTGTTAGGAAAGTATTAAACACAAATATAGATACAGTAAACGGGATTTTTTTTTTTCCACTGTAGTTTTCGAATAAAGTTTCGCATTTACTCAAATATCCATTAATGCGTTCAAATGGAAAATGAAAAAGTGATAAACGCGAATAAACGACATAGTCGGCGCCTTCTATCATCGAAGTAACCCTCTTCTGCCCTATGGGTACCTTCCAAACGATTGCAGTGAGTTTCCGCGGGGATCCCTTTAATGAAGGTGTTCTTAAACTGCTCTGTTTTCAATCGTTCATTGACAGATTTATTTGTATTTCCTTCTCCCTTTATTTATCTTTCCCCGGCTCCTCTGTCGATTGATTGAATTACATTCTCGCTTTAATCGCTTCTGTCAACATTAAAAAGGTCCCCGTAAAAAAAGAGGGATAAAACTAGGAAGGAGGGGAGGATGAAAGAGGAGATCGCTGGAAGAAAACAGGCAAAGTTAATCGCTCTGGATAATTTTTGAAGAAAAGAAATCAATCACACAACAGAAAGAAAAAAAAAGCGACGGATGAAAATAAATAAAAATGTCAAAAGAAACGACAGATTGAAAAGCAAAAGCGGCGAACAGGAATGAATGGATTACGAAGCGCGGCGCGACTTAAAAACGGTTTCGGGGTTTTTGGTCCTCTGCGATGGTCGGATCCGATGGATGGTGAGACTGTGAGACGTGCTAAGAGCCGTGGCAACAGCAACGATTCTCAAATTTCTCTCATCGGGTCTTCTCGGTTTACCATTGCGCCCGAAAAAAAGGTGAGCGAGCAAGAGGAGCGCGAGAAGTTGAAGGCTGAGAAGGAACCAACAATCAACGATCATCAGCCATCATAACCGGTGACAAGAAAAGGCTGCCCTCATTCATCCACCTCTCACCGTAAGCACAATTACCGCGAGATGGGGGAGGAACAAACGATTCTCCCCCACCACCGAAAATACGACGTAAAAAAAAGAGAGAAAGAAAAAAAAATGAGAAAAGAATTAAAAAATTAAACCACTTCCGACCCACCATACACATTACATTACACACATGCGTTCATGAGCGGAGCGGAGCTAGAAACGCGCCTCTGTTATAGTTGCCACGTCATGCAATAACACTTTTACAGCATCGTAACAAATATTAGGGTTTTGCTAAAATTTCCTGGGACAATATGTTTGTTGCAAATTATAGCTATAGCAATGAGGAGGGTTAAATTCTGATGAACAAAATCAATTTAACGTTCAAGGCATCAAAAAGATCCAAAGTTACTCCCAAACTCATAGAAGGAGTTTAAATAAGACATCCAATACTGTCGTATAAACGAGTAACAATTGGGGAGTCTCATCTAGTTGAAGCTTTCTCTATGCTGGGAAAACTATGATACATCACAATGTAAAGCAATTTACAAAAATTAGAGGGGCTTTTCAATTGTAACTCGCTATAAGATAGTCATCTTGGAGTTTTAAATCAACGCATTTATTTTATCAAGTTTGTGAGTCGATTTTGGAGCTTTCTGATGCTCCAACTTTAGTTTCAAATGATTTCTCGCACAAACTAACTTTTTTTTTTACTGGTGTAGCTAAAGTTTGCAACAGACCTTGTTTGGAAGAAATTTTCGTTGAGATGCTCTTTGAAAATAATTTATGAAGAGATGTAGCAGTTTTCAAAATATCACAAAATCTGGTCAGTTGAAAAATACTTGACAACACGGCAAAGATTGTTAGCGACTCAGCGCCATTTAGACCCCTCTCGACCGCTTTGCAAATATTCGTAATTAATTTCTGAACTTTTAATTAAAAAAAAAAAAAATTAATAATACAGAGAGAAATCAGATAAAATCATACTTGTTTCATCATTCATTGCACTTAAATCTCGGTAGGAATATACATTTTGGATCCAGTGAATGAGGTCCGATAAAAATACGATCTTCCGGTGGTTAATTAAATAATAATGGACGTTGGTGAGTTTGCACAGGTGAAACTAGGCATTCATTAAAATTTTTGGCAGACAAATTATTTCCAGGTTAATCAAGATAACTGCAGCGCGGGCCACTTTTGCGAAAGGTAATTAAAACCTTGAGAGTTATCCCACATCAACTCCGTGACAACACTTGGCTGTTATTATAAAGGTAAATACAAGATTAAAGACTTTTAATGGATTCCGACGATAAAATTGGAGACGAGGAAAGGTCTTAATAGGGGCAATATTAATAAAAATAAAGTAAAAGCGACGAAGTACAATGCAATTAGTAAAAAAGGCAGAATCTAATTGAGCACAAAAATCTCGTTACGCGAGCGTTTTCAGTATAGAATGCGATCAAATTCATCGTTGGTCAACTGCTACAATAACTTAGGATGGAACTGGAAATACTCAAAACTAAAAACCATGAAAGCTAAAGATTTTGGATGGTCAAGTCTGACAAAACCGAGGTTCAATCCAAAGAATGCGAACCTTTATCTAATAACGGCCACTTCAGCCAGTTGTTCAACGAAATCTAATACGTGTGATACAGAGGGTGGTCATCAAACGTGTTTTTCAACTTGAGCCTGGTTACCAGGAATTCTTAAACAGACTGCGGTGTAGGCGGGTGCTGAAACAAAATTATGCTTTTCATCTGTTTACTTGTGATTCGAATACGAAAAACTATAGCGTCCAATGATTATACATTTTCCGAGTTCTTACAATAAGCAGCACTACTAAAATAAAACGCTAAGATCACGCTGTTATCTTGAAAAACCGAGGTCCTTCGATGAGTCTTCGCATCCTTAGAATGTAAAGATAACTTTTAACCCGTGCATTCTTAAGGAACTGTCAATCTCTTAAACTCTTCCCTTCTCGCAACATTTTTTTTTTCTTTTTTTTTTTTTGAACGGCTGTTAACAAAACAATTCCAAAAAGTCACTGAGCCCATTCACTGGCTCCAACAAAAAAGGGGGCCTGCTGTTCCTAGACTGCGTCCATCAAGAGTTCAAGAGATGGTCGAAATAAGATAAAGGCCGGGGTTAACAAAACCGCACTCGAAATTGAAATGTAAATGCCCCGCAGGTGAGTTTGATGTTCTTTTTTTTTTTTTTCTCGAGAAATCCAGCAAAACTCGCTGCTCATCCACTTATCTTTCAACCTTCCTCTCCTGGCCTCAACCTTCCACTCCTGGCCTTCTGGCTGAGGCCCTTTTCCTCCCCGCGCCAGCGCCTCTGAGCTCGAGGGACAGACGCCTACGCTCCTCCGAAGAGCCATACTGGACAGGGAGGAAGAGTAGGGAACTCAACACGACCCTCGTTAAGGCCCTTAATTGGTTCTTGATAATTACGAGGACTCGTTATTTTTTCCCCGATGCAGAAAAGGTACCTGAAGGGTATATGAAGACTGAAGAGACAAGGAAGATTGGCGTGCGACAGGTTGGCATCTACAAAAGTAAACGCTGATTCACTTGAACAGTAAGCTGAAAAATACGTATGGTTTCACAGCATTTTTAACGAGAACCAGGGACGTTAAATTCCCCCCCCCCCATTTATCCCGTGGGAAAATTTCCCCGGTAGGTTGGTATCAACTCTCCGAGCTTGATCGGTGAAAATGTATTGTGAGGATTCTGGACGTGATATTTTATTGATTGCAAAAAGACTTGATACCTGACGTAAACAACAAACCAAAAAAAGAGACACCTAAAACATACACCTACAAGTTGGTTGAGCATACAAAAGTTTTGGTAAGGTGCTCAGCATATTTGGTACGCTCTAGCTAAAAGTTTTTTACTGGACCATTTTTCAACAAAAAGTTTGGCTGTCTCAGAAAGAAAAAAAATAAATAAAATAAACAACATTTTTTTTTCTATATGTGATACGATACAACACTACTTTGAAACAATATGTAAAATATGAATAGATAAAGATGCAAGGGAAGATGAGAGAAAATAAAATAAAATTTGTCTGTTCTCCGCGTAAGGAATTTACTTATACTCAGGGAAAAATTCTTCATTAAAAACATCAACATCATTGCACTTCCATAGATCTTTTAAAAGCGATTAATTTTACTCAAACAAATTGTAAAACGTTACTTTGCATTCCTGAAGTTTTAGGAAGCGATAAGTGCACTGACAGCACTAAATATCACCATCATCTTATAAACTTCCTTCGGAAAACGATCAGAACAAAAATACGCAAATGGAGTCATTCCGAGTCGAGGGGAGGGGGTACGGGGTCCCACACCATTCTTCTTGGAAACGCACCTTTCCGCTAATACTTTCCCTTCATATCTATCTATAAGTACGACTAACGTATTCAAATCTCTCAATCCGATTTGAAGAAAGGGCTTAGAGTCAGTTTTTTTGAGGGACAGCACGGAATCACGAGAAGGGAGAGGTATAAAAGACGGGAATTACCATCGATGAAGCCCGCCATACGCCGAGGTTGCCTTTCACCATGAGGTGAAAAATTCCACCAAAAAATTCCCTTAAACCATACAACTGCGGTTCACTTTTACCAAACCGGCAATAGCGCAGAGTCGCAGAGTGTGTCATATTATCAGACACTCGCCGTTCTATCTTCCCTCGGTCAAGATGTCTGAAGTGGAATTAACGCCAAAGTTTAAGGAATTGGTTTACCTGGTCCAAGTCAGGTCCATCCAGCCAAGAACTGTGATAGAGGCCTCTACTAGCTCTCGGGTCTCGACGGTTCCTTCTGACAAACTGTCAAAAAAATCAGTTGTTTCTTTTTCCGAAGTAAGAATAAAATCCCACTCGAATTTCAACCGAGTCCGGATCGACGCCACGTATGACGACACATGTTGCCAAACGTTGAGAAAAAAAAAATCCCCGCTTATTTTACTAGAAGGTACTGGGAAACAGGTTGATTTTCCCATAAATCTGACAACTCAATATAGAGTACGACCGCACAAGAGGCCTCACCCCACACGGAATGTGAGACGTCTTTGAAACAATATCTGTCGCCTGGACGAAACGAGGGGTCGAGGGGGCACCCTCACTTAATTTTAAAACTATTAGGCGATTAACCCCGGATTATTTATATGTATATGGATAGAAAAAAAAACATACAATCTTAGGAGAAGATTATAATCGTTCAGACGTCGACTCCAAGGATTTTTCCTGAGACATTTACAATCCTACGGTTGAGTACTTCTTTAGTTCTGACACTTTCAGATTACTGTACAGAAAAGATCATCGCCGGTATATGTACTATCGACGAATTAAAGACTGTCGCGAGATTTTCGCGAGCTAAGTTTTGCCCTCAAGGTTCTGGTTCGGCCACTCTTCATACTCTTCACACCTTGCAGGTGAGAGGCCAGTTGGGGTGGGGCGAGAAAGCCGTTGCAGATCAGTCCCACACTCACACCCTTACCTGAAAATGTGTGAAAATCTCGCGACAATCTTTAATTCGTCGATAGTACATGAAACAAAAAAAAATTACACGACTGGAAACGTCGACATGCCAAAAAAGCTGTCACTTGTCCTGCGCAGCTTGTTGCGAGTATCTCTCAATTGATTGAGAGAAGAATTTCCGGTTACCGTAATGAGAATTCTGAACAATAATTCGCCCTAACAGGAATTCCAATGTAACTGAAATTTTGCGTTCATTTGCAGGAATTCTGGATAGGAAAGTTTGGAACCGAATTCTTGTCACGATACCTGGAAACTTCAATAAAACTTCAGTAAAATGAACTAGCCATAGTTGTTTTGTTTGTTAGGAAATAAAATTTATTCATCGTGCGACATGGGTCACACAAAAAAAATATTTCAACGTTTAGGTGTGTTTACATCCGAAAACTGTAATCAGATAATAAAATTCAGAGATTCGAGTTACATTTATCTGATGAACTGATGCTTCGTTCTGTACTAACAGGGACAAGAACTTCGGAGAGGAATATTTAGATTCATAAATATGGGTGACAACTAGCCGTAGCATGGGTAGGGTGGGGAGGGAACACATAAGATAACATTATTTTCAACCGTCATCTCTTTATCATGACTTTTATTTTTTTTTTTTTTTAAGATAAGATAAATAAAATTGAATGTTTGGTCTCGAAAGCAAACATGCAGTTGTGTACATGAAGCAGTACTTTTTTCGACACCTGTGATTTTTTTTTACCGTTGACGAGATACAATTATTATACTAAGAGTGAATGATTTATACCGACTGGAGAGCAGAAAGAGAGAGAGAGAGAGAGAGAGAGAGAGAGAGAGAGAGAGAGAGAGAGAGAGAGAGAGAGAGAGAGAGAGAGAGAGAGAGAGAGAGAGAGAGAGAGAGAGGAGAGGAGAGAGAGAGAGAGAGAGAGAGAGAGAGAGAGAGAGGAGAGAGAGAGAGGAGAGAGAGAGAGAGAGAGAGAGAGAGAGAGAGAGAGAGAGAGGTGGGGGAGAGGGAGAGAGAGGGAGGGAGAGAGGGGGAGAGAGAGAGAGGGAGAGAGAGAGAGAGAGAGAGAGAGAGAGAGAGGGGGGAGAGGGAGAGAGAGGGGGGAGGGGGAGAGAGGGAGAGAGAGGGGGGAGAGGGAGAGAGAGAGAGAGAGAGAGAGAGAGAGAGGGAGAGAGAGAGAGAGGGAGAGGGAGAGAGAGGGGAGAGAGAGAGAGAGAGGCATAAGACGGAGACAGCAAAATGAACAGCAAAAATCCCACCCAACTATATAGGACGAAGAAAGTAAATTCTCTCACACCAATTCACATGCTTACATTATCCTTCGAGCAAACACGACTCAAAAAGAAATGAGAGCAAAAGGCTGCATGATAATTACGAAATTGTCGAGATGGAGGCTCCACAAAAACCTTTGAGGATCGATTTTTTTCGACTGTTTTATAAGGTGGCTGTGGTGGCTAGTGCAATGTGTCAAGAACGTATTTTTTCGATTTAAATCAATGTAAAACAATTGATCTTTAGGAGCTTCAACTGCACCTCACCAAGAAATCGATACTTTTTTACAGGTTTGAATGGCGCAGTATCAATGAATTAATTGCCAGTAATAATTATTGAGTGAACATTAATCATCGATTGATTGGATTCGATTAATCTCTCATATTTTTAATTGAGCAACAAGCAGCAAAATCCTTCAAACGAATCTGAAATTATACACCGACACATAATCGAATTCGAGCGAAGGGTAGGTCAAGAGGTTGGTGTTGAGAGAAGCTGAAATAATTAAAGAGGTTGGTTTATGACTCTCGGATACACAGGGTGATCGTTGTATTTAATTTACGGCATAGATTTGCACGGTATTCCGTTACTCCGGGTCTTGCTTTACTACGTTACATGGTAAGCGTACCTTCAAACCAAAGTCAACGATTGTTTACTCGTTCGACTAAGATGACTCATTTTTACTCAAGCCTGATATTATTTTTCGTTGAGCCCGCACCAACGGTCTATTTCTCACATTCGATACGCGGAGTACATACACAAGGCATTCTCAACAGACTCCTCTCACTCCACAGTTTCTCACACTCACAAACTTGCAACCAATTGTAAAATATTCATCAAGATGTTACAGACACACTGCATTGAGTTACTATTACACTATTCATCAAGGAAATATAAATCCTCTATTATTTAACAAAAACCAAAATTTCAAGAAGCATTTCAACCCTAGAATTTATTTCATAATGTCATCCTGAATAATTGCAAGTTAAATGACCAAAAACCATCTTTGAACAAATAAAAACAGATTACCAGAAACGCAACGATATTATGTCAACCAAGGTGAACACACTCGCACACTACTTAGGCACAGGTTTAAGATATAGGCAGAAAAAGATCATTGCTCGTTCATAAGCTAACCGGTATGGATACGCTGCATGCTTCTTTCAAAATGCTTCTATACGCGTGTCAAGTCAAGAGACAACTGGCGAGCAACTTCCTTTTTTAGACATCAGTCATTACTCAAACCCTATATTTAGAATAGACGGCGAAGAGTAGAAAATTAACAAGGCTAATGTAGATATTTGAAATCGAAACGCGGTTTCTGATGGCTGAGAGCTACTGAGAGGATTACATCCGTGCACTTTCTTGCAGTCAACGAGAGAAATACCTGATCGAGATATCTCGCCTCTCAATTTTTCAAAGAGTATATATGGATATTTTTATTCAATATCAATAAGGTAGCGTTCTATACATATAGAATTCATCCTTATGCAGAAAAGAGTATGAATATCAGTACTTTTCAATATACATAGATATACTACATTAGAGGATCATGTAATCTTTTCTGCACGGATGCAGTAATCGAATGAATTCTAGCACGCTACCAATGGCTACTCCGTATGCAATTATGCATATCTACAGGTTACATAGGCCTACCGCCTGGTTCTTTCACCAACCTTCAATATAGTTGCTGAAAAGAAATTGTGTACTTTCTGATATCTAACCAGAAATTTTGATCGTTAAGGCAAGAATTTTATTCATGCTGGAGCTCAAGCGCATTATTGGAGTATCGAGTTAATGGGTTCTGACAAATGGCGGTGCCGATTGCATCAAAAAGCATCTGTGGCCATTTGCTTAACAAAGAGTTTCGACTCGTTGCTAACCATAACCACTCTTACCAAATAAGTTTTCATGCCTTTTGGTAGCACACATCGCGCTATAATGTAGTTGGAATCCATCAACCCGATACTCTCAATGCTTGAGCTCTAGATATTTTGCTCGTAATTACCAGAAACTTATGAGCTCTAGATATTTTGCAGAAATTAATTTTGAACAAATAAACTAGCAATTATGGCAATTCGTATTAAAATTTGGAACCATTCGCCTTAATTTATTGCTATTTCAAAAATTCATTCTGATGAACTCAGGAAGAGTTGCTAGCATGGAAAAATTCTTGCCTTATCTACCACAATTATCGATCAGATATTTTTTTTTTTTATTATTATTATTATTATTTTTTTTCACCCAGAGAGCTACGCAACTATTCGCAATCTCATTCGTTTTCACCGGAGACCTTTTCTCGTGCGTCATTCAAAATTAAACTTTGTGTTTGCAAGAGTTTTGATCGCACAGCTTCCATGTAATAAAGAAAAAAAGGAAACAATGAAAAGAACTGCTTCCATTCCAACTAAGTAGAGAGACTCGGCCGAAAGCTACTGGCTGAGTCTCTGGCTACGGTCGGGGAGCGAGGGCAAACGACGCGACGGCCGATCCATCCTCCGTTGGTAACACAATAGAATCGCTTGTAATAAGCGAGTTTAACTTTCATAATACTGTAGAAAAACCTTGTTGAAACTTGAACTCTCTGCCCAAGTGTAGAAACACGAAACTCGAGAGTAAAAAGACGCAGCATAAACAAAAACAGTTCCTCTTGTATGAGTATACACTCGTGAGGATATTCACAACAGCGCGCTCGCCCAGCAACTTTCGCAGCATCTCGATCGCTAGAATTACCGGGAGGAGATGAATTGCACCGCAAATGTCTGAGCGCACTGGACCCTCAGAATGAGAGCTGCGGAAAGTGTCGGCTTACATGCACTTAACACGAGAAGTCATATTCTGATGCCAACCCCTCCCTTTCCCTATTGTTTCGAACTGAAAAGAACAATGTATAGCCACAGTAACTTCTCAATATTTTTCTTTTTCCTTCTTTAAACCCTGCAGAAATCGATATTCGGGTTGCCATAAATTTTTTTCTGAGTCGATTATTTTGCCTTCACCCTGGCGCAAAAAACAAGTTTTTTCTTACATTATCAAAGGCTATCTTTATTTTAAGAGACGGGCCCATTTTTGAAAAGCGGTCTGTTGAATATGTTTTACTCGCTCCTTCACATGGACGGATCCAGCAATTTGGCAACCATGAATTCATCACATTTGAACGTATGAGAAAAAATCGATTTTCGAGGGGCCATGGCCCCTTTACTAATCGATTGTTTCTCATGCATTCAAATGAGAATAATACATAGTTGCAAGATTGCTGGATCCGCATTTGCTCCTTCACATATAGAAACTCCACTGAAAAAAGTGGAAGGGTAAAGGCCCTTAGATGGTATACACCCTATATTGTGCACAGAAAGTTGGATGGTTAATATACTTGCAGCCACGATACTTAAATACTACAGAACTTTTCTGTATTCTTCACAGTCGTGTGGTTAAGGTTAATATTAACAGTCGCACAGCCAAATTTGGGGAGGGGGGATACACACTTTACTTAAATTAAACCATGTCAGAAATGTGTATCTTGGTCATCAAATCTGGCAGCACTTATAGTCAGGGTGGCCAAAATCTAGGGACTCGTCCGTCATTATTTTTGTCTTCGACTGTACATCAAAAATGAGCCCGCTTCCTCTGATTCGGCAAACAGCGCTCAAAGGGGATCGAAATTTTTCGAAGCTTCGCAAAACTGAGCATAGACCGAAACGATGGGTTATTATATAGAAAATAGAAACATTAACGCGAGTTGATTTGCAAGGAATTCATTAAGAAGAAACGGATGACTGACCCACACACGCGCGGGTGACGCTGCGCTGGCTAAAAACTAGGCGCCAGCCAGAGTTCTTGTTTAACGACCTTATTAATGGGCTCCGATAATGAACAATTAAACTCTCCTAAATTGAGTTTATCGGCGCATTTTGGACGTCTATCAAAGCGAATCAGTCGTCCGTTTACCGTTCGCCCGCTTTGCCTCATCGTACCTTTGGAATCGGCGCCGCCTTACCCCGGATCTTCAAAGATATAGGTTTCCGAATGCACCTGTCCGATTAATGGCTCAGCTCAGCTCGGCCAGGCTAGAAGCAAATCATTCTAAGTAAACAATTTTCTTGTTATAGTTCGATAAACATTGAATGCATGCGTAACTGACGTTAACACAAGACATAAGACAATGGCAAGCACCATGCCATTGTGACGAATTTAACACAGAAAATAGTCTATATATAGCGTCCCGGTTTTCTTTTTAACATAGTCTCTCTCTGCATGACCGTTTACCGTTTACTTTGGCATTTTTCTCATGAAGTGTTAACGTAAAGAAAAGATATCAATCTACTTGTCGTAAAAAACTGACATCCTAAAAGAAAATTGAAGTTTTAAAGGAATTTGAAGTAGATATGTAGCGCGGGTGCGCAGATTTGGGGGACAAGGGCAGTGCCTCCACCCGGATCGGGTGGAAACACCCCTCTTCTACAGACCTGAAATTTCGGGCTAATTTCAACAGAAAATAGCTCGAAATTGCTTCCTCCTACGCCTCTTTCAAACTTTAAAGGCGTTCCCCCGCCCCCTCCCCCAGATAATTATGTTTGGATCCACCACTGGACAGGAGCAAACAACGCAAGAGCAAGTACGATTTTATTTTTTAACAATACAATATACCCATTAATTTCAACACAAGTAGTAGTGAAGCAATTAACGAGCAGTTTAAAACATGTGTAGATTCTACGGGGAAAAAAAATAAAAATAAAAATAAAAATAAATAAAAAATAGAAAGCTAGAGCCTTAACACTTACTAAAGTTAATAGATTCCCGATAGGGAACAATCCTGACGGATAAATTCCGGGAATTTAAAAGCTACTTCCGAAGCAAAAAAGTATGCTCGACTTTGACTCCCCCCCTCACGTGGGGGGTGGAAACAAAACGTGCTTGATATCAATGGAACGGCACGTGATCGCGGTTTCAATTATATTCGAAGCATTATTAAAAAGAAAATCTCGAGTGCTTTGAGCTTCTGAAGTGATTTCCGATGTTTGAATAAGCAGCGAGGAACACGACTGATAATTAAACTTACAACAAACGCTGAGAACTGAGAAGTTGCGTTCACTGGTGCAGCATGGTTGCGATGGTTTCGTCGTTTCGAGAGCCGTGCAAATATTTACCGGAAAGTCAATAGTCTAAACTCTCTAGGTATGTATAGGAGGCCAGCGGAAACTACCGAGGCTCAAACGTATAAATGGAGGTGAGAGAAGGGTCTAAAGAAAGGATTAGAGTTCTGGAGACACAATTTCATAGGCTGAAGAGCGATTGTAACAAGTTCAGTGATGGGGCAACGCACAGGAATCAGAAAGAATCGATTTGTCGGCCAAAATCTAACAAATAGCCGGGTCCGTTGCAAACTTTTTCCATAACGATAAAAAGGACCAGGTCTAGTGTAAAACTACACATGAAAGTAACATTTTTTCTCTAACACACTAATATACCTCAGTCACTTTTTGAAGCATACAGAAAGCTGCAATTAGATCAATGGCGTACGCAGGAATTAGTCGCTCTCGCTCTTTTCCCGTTTGAGGGTATGTACTATCGCCGAATTAAATATTGTCGCGAGATTATCACACATATTCAGCTATGGGTGTGAGTGTAGGACTGATCTGCAATGGCTTTTTTGCCCCACCCGCATTGGTCTCTCACCTTCAAGGTGTGAAGAGTATGAAGAGTGGCCGAACCAGAACCCTTGAAGGCGAAACTTAGCTCATGAAAAACTCGCGACAATCTTTAATTCGTCGACAGTACTAGAAAAGGAAAGAGATAGGGGCTGAAGTCACGTTCGAGCCCCTGTTTCTGTCCTTTTCTTACTCACGTGTTCAAATGGGGAAAGAGAGAGAAAGACTAATTCCTGTGTACGCTACTGAATTAGATGGTGCTCCTTGTTCTCCCATTATGACTCTCAACACAATCGCTATATGCCATAATCTGAACGCATTTATTGAGTTTGTGAAACGCACTATTAGAACTTATCAATACTTCCTTTGCTATTTTCAAGTATATATACAAAATAGTTCGCCGTCTTCGTTGCTGTGGCAAAATTTTGCGACAAGACCCATTCGACCAATAATTTGAGGTAATTTTCCTACACCTTGCTGATTTTTTGCTGCCAAATTTATTGTTTATGTCTAATGTGCGACGACTTGTGAGGTTAGGCGGGAACGGGTGACAGACACTTTAAAAAAGAGCGGGGATTAACTACTCAGATTTATCACGAAATGACTGACAAATGAAAGCTCATTAAAGCTTTGGATAAGATCATGAAAGCTCACAAGAAGTTTTCTGACAATGTATAGAAATGAGATGCAAAGTTGCCAAATATAATTTGCTTAGAGATGGGTTACAATGATCGTATCATTGGAGCTAAACATACAATCCATCGAACATTTTTTTTTTCAAATCGACCATCCTGATGTATCTACTATCGAGTGTCGACGAAGCCCTCAACAACTTCCGAAAGCGATTACGCTCTGATTTTATGATTAAAAGACTCTACGTGTTTCAAAAGTATCGTGAAGTAGATCCGTACCTTAAGTATTACCGATCCGAATTTTGAGGGTTCCCTATAGAAATCGAGTAACTTCACGGGGGAAAAATACGGTACAAATAAACATTATCACAAGTGATTTTGACGCCTGTCAGAAAGTATGGTATGGTTGGTATGCTTAACAAGAGAACATGACAAACTTGTAACAGATATTCGATGCAACAAAACTATCAGATAGTTATTTTACCACACGCTATGATGCAGTTTTATTGCTCCAGATGTACATACAATTTTACCATAATTTCTGGCAGGCGCTGAACTAGCTTCTGGGTTTGATAGTTTTTACCTATCTTCCTTCCTTTAAGAAGCCTAAAATCTTACGGGATCATACATCAGAGATCAGCGTACATCTATAAAATCACGTTTCGTCATTGTCGCTTGTTAATGAATCATACTTATTTTGTTAGACAAGACACAAATGAAAGTTGCATGCACTTTCAGTATGGATCGAGTAAATGATGCAAAAGGGCACAAGATGTGCCGAGAGCGCGGTGCGTGGCAAGAAAATAGTTGAACGGCGCGAGCGAATACGACCTTGTGAGGAATGCCGCTTCTTAAATTCTCGGATCCGTCCAAAATGTTGAAGCGCGCGTGGAATGATGCACGCACGAGCGCAGCAGCATAGCAGCCCCAAAGCCAAAGCGCGGCCCAGAATGGATACGATACGATACGATACGCTGAGTTGAGAGGTTGCTGCCTCGTGCTTTCCTTAATCCTTCCAAATATCCGACTCACACTCACACTCACTCGCGCTATATCCACCGATGCGTAATGACTGCCTCGAGCCGTTTTGCCGCGTTTCGGGTTGCGTTGATTGTTGGCCGTTGCGCTCATCTCTCGCATGGCGACGACCGACGGCGCATAAAATTCGGCAACGTCGCATTTCATCCATGGAAGCCCATGCAAGGTTTGATTCTGAACATGAAGTTTAATGGCTAAATTGAGACGTTGTCGGATTTGCCGCTACGTCGCGCCACTACACTGCACTATGGTCTGAGATGGGGGGGGGGGGGGGGGGGGGTTGGCCCAAAGTCGGTGAAAAAAGTTCTGAAAAATTGTCGTTTTGACCGTTCCAGCCTAAATTAAAACTTACTGGTGACGTTTTCAGGTTTGAATAATACTTGTCAAAAAAGATCTCTATGTGATTAAAATTGGTCTTGAAAATCAGAAAGAATTGAGAGAAAGTCCATTGAGAATGTTTTAGAGCGTTTGCACCAGTTTGCACTACTTTTGTCCACAATTCAAAATCTCTTGTAAATTTTCTAACGATTTGCTTTTGTTTATGTTGTGAGGAGCAAACAAAAAGAGAATACTTGCAAAATGAAGGACAATTCAAAACAAGGATTGCTCATTCTAGCTTTGATTTAAAAGAACGCTCAATATTTATTATAGGCAAAGAACACAGTTGCGCATTGTTTTTTCTCTGGCAAATTAATTGTGAAGAATCCAAAACAAAGACCAAAGACAAACGCAAAGATTCAGCACACACCACAACAACGAGAGAAAACAAAACGAGCAAAATCGAGAAATCTATGATAAGAAAGCTAGCAGACTTTTGTTTCACCTTCGACAGTTGGCCGCGTGTGTAAAAGAACCAAAAGATATAATGAGAAGGGACACGAATTAAAACTAAAAGACAGCAAAGAAGAAAAGAAACACCGTTTGGATAGAACAGAGCAAATGGAAAAAACAATGCGTTTCTAGAAAGTAACCATAGAATGAGACGGATTGGGATTACTATAAGGGAGGGAGAGAAAAGTGAAAAGCACGATAGCACTGTCAGTCTTAGTCCCAGTGTTCTGCCCAGAAAAACACGACGTGCAACTAATTAAAAACAATAGACTCTAGAGGGAAGGAGGGAGGAACCGTAAATTAAGGATAGTAAAAGCTGGAGCACGACTCAGTGCATCACACACGCACACAAATATACAACCACACGCACACAAAGGTAAAAACACACACACAATCTAGATGAAACAACGAGGTAGGAGAATTCGACAATGGTCCTGATGAAGAGAAAATATAACACAGGCTCAAGACCTCAAGAGGCCAAACGAAGAAGAGAGAAACCTACGCAGATACGGGGCCTTCATTATACCCTTACCTGTCCCGTGAAAAAAAAGACCTTTTCTCTAGAAATTTAGGGGTTGGGGCGGCCTATTCAACTCCGGTCATTGTCAATTATGACCGATGATTTATATCTTCTATTCATTAGCAGGAGGCCTTTACACTTACTACTAAGCGTTGCAGTGTGCAGTGTCAGACATTTGGAGACCGGGCTGACGGGACAGGATAAGGGGAGGGGGTGGGCCGGTGGGGGGGGGAGGAGGAAGGAGGGTTGCAGGAATTGAGGACTCTTGCACACAAGTCAACAGTGCGTGGTGTGTCTTTTCTTATCGTGTTCCACCTTTTTTCTTTTTTTTACAGGTACCTTACGATCGATCACAGAGAGGAGAAAGACAAAGCCAGACAGCTCTCCAATGTTTCGTGTGTCACACATTCTGATAGCATTGGACACAGACACAGGTGTGCGATACAGGACGCGTACAAAAGGTTTCGGAAAGATTTTTTCGTTATTTTATTTATTTATTTTTTTTTTTAAAAAAGGGTTCAGATGAGCTCGCTATTGGCAACAATTTAATCAACGTTTGGAACGATTTCAGTCCGAATGTTCGTTGCAAAAGAATTGAAACATAACCTCTCTTTTCGCAAAAGAGCAATTCTTTGGCAAGCACTTATCGCTCGCTAGGGCAGTACTGCACGTAAACAAAGATAAAAATAGTAGACATCATCGACCGATTTGAATCCCAAAAGTCATCCCCATAACAGTGAGAAATATATCCTGCCTATTTAAGAAAGAAGTGGACCTAGTTTCACATGATGAAGGTAAAATTTTCTTACATATAATCACTTAAAAATAACATTTAGAGCATCCAGTGAGGTCGCGTGCAATGTGGCAAGATGGCAACGCTGCATTGTGTCCGTATAAACTCTTACAAAATATCGATTTTGAGGCAGTTCAGAGAGAACCTCCTTATTTTTCTATCTATAGTTTGTGAGTTTAAATGCCTTAGTTTATCATAGGCATCTTACATAATAACGCATTTACTGACTTTGTGATTCAATTTTGAAACTTTTGGATGCTCCCAACGTTAATTTCAAGTGATTCAACTCTGTAATTCAATATCTTTATGACTGAAGCAAAATTTTGTGGCAGACCAATTACTTCCAACGTCAAATTAATGGAACGATTACTTTATAAGTTGGGAGCTTTCCAACGTCTAATTAATAGAACGATAGTTAATAATGAGTGTGTATTGTGTACCGCAAGATGTAATGGGGAGCGCTTTACAAATCTGCGGAATAAAATGACAGAACAAACAAGAATTTGATTACACGGCGCATCAAAACTTGCGGCTCTTTGATGATAAAATAATTCAAAAGGTATCCCGGCGGTCCGAAGGGGATGAAAACGAGGGGATGTAACCGCGTTTGATTCCTTTATGGAGGGCTCGGGGTGTCGTGATTTTTACTATAACTCTCTTTCTTTCCTCTCTCTCTCTCTCTCTCTCTCTTTGCCTCCCCATGCAATATCCGATACGGTAAACAATGAACACCATACCTATCAAAATAGTACTTATACAGTGTTCGCGTGCGTGCAGGGGCGCGAACCCCGGAACCTCGCACCCCTAGCGGCCACGTTCCGCCTCGGTCTATTTATCAAACATTCGCGATGAATTAGATGATGGGGTGCTCATTACTTGTTACAAACGGCGATTGCTCATTCGCGGGCTGTAGTATAAAAGATGATACACCATTTTAACCCCTTACTCTCGCTCGTGATTGAGAGGGTGCAATCGAGAAGCGCTTCAAGTACACACAGGCGTATATCCAGTCTGTCTATCTTTTTTAACCCATTTGGACGCAAGTGATAGAAAAGGATGGAATAAGGGACGAAAGTCACGTGATCCCTCCCTCTCACCTTCCCTTTTCGAACACACGCATTCAACTGGGTAAAGAGAGAGAAATCGGCCAGTGTTCCAGAATGTGTGCTTGATTCCTTAATACAAGCCTCATCAATTTTGTTCAATCATGAATGGGAGCACAAAAGGAGTCTCGTTTTAAGGTTTCTATCTCATTGCCTATACAAGATTCGTCTGTTTTAATCGATATTTAAATAAAGTGATATTACGTGTAGGATTTTTAGGTTAGTTTAAGGAGCAATTGTTCCCATCAATTCCAATGCACTTGAGTTCAACGCGCACATTGCAGATCGGGGTATTTCAAGCCAAAGCGTTGCACCAAAATACATGGAAATAGATGCGAAAAAACACAACCCAATTAGAACCTAACCTAAAAATCCTCCACCTCCACCTCGGTATTGCAACTAACATATTAGATCGCTATTCGATAAATAAACGTACAGCTTGTAGATTGTTCATCTTTTGAACATGCGATCATTCAGCGTAAATTTACAAACACAACAAAACTGTGGAGCGTGCGCCGTTTGAAGTTGGTTCAAATCCGACAACTGGCGACAACACCCCCCCCCCCCACAATCACTCATCCCCTTCCCGCATTTAGTGACATTGGCCGTGCAAGTATTTGGGGGTACATCGGTAATGCCAACAAAGGTAGCCGGCAAATAAAAATGAAAAATGAGAAAGAAAGAAAACCGCTTAATCTACCACAGTACAAACACGCAATACCGACGCAACAAAGAAAGAAACTAAAAAGATGTATTTTTTATACTTTTTTTTTCTTTTTCCTCTTTAAGGTGCGGGTGCTCTTCTTCTTTTCCGCGCTACCGGACAGGAGATTCAGCATTTCAAGATACCGCAGTTACCACCAAAACTCGTTCAAACCCTCGTAACTTTTAACGCTACAAACACAAATGCGAACCTTCTTTTTCAACTGTTTTTATAAACCGATTTCTTTCCAAAAATCGTAAGTTTAAAAAAAAAAAAAAAAAAAAAAAAAAAAAACGTAGGCAAAATGATTCTCCGTGATCCGTGATTTTTTCTCAGCCGGCGTGGATCGGCGTAGCACGATCTCCGTTGAAAATCCGTGAATGTCTCAAACCATTTAAATGGAGAAGCGGTCACTTTTTCCCGCCAGAATCTAGCAACATTGCTCGGGCCACTTTTTAAACCTTTCTACTCAACCTTCATCTTTAGCCGCCGTTTGCTGGATTAATAATGTACACGAAGCAATCTGTGTTGGTAGAGCTTGAAAACTGAAAAGAAAAAACAGACCAGACTCGGTTCTTAGACATTTCAGACATGAAGAAGCTAAAGGTGCCGGTAAATAGACTGTTTGATTGACCTTTTTACCTCTTCCGCTTTGGGTTAAATTTAGAAGGTTGAAAAGAAAAAAGGGAAAAAAAAAATATGAGAAATGAAGGAAAGCTGTTAATACGGTCAGCGGTACTTCGCAAAGGGTATTAAACAAAACAAAAAAAAATCCGATTTGAGTGAGGACTGTACGGAGCCAATTTTGAAATTTAGCGTTCAGACAAATATTTACAGAAACAGCCGGTTAGATGCTATCAAACGTAAGTAGATGTATCCTTCAACGAAGAAACGACATTTTTTCTTTTTTTTCTTCGTGCCCTTACTCCTTGTCGGGTAACGGCTTGGTACTTGTAAGTCATTTTCCCGCCATTGCTGAAAGTTTCTACTTGGAACTTTCAGAGAGACTCGAACGCAGTTCTGACCAAACTTCTTCTTATCTGCTGGCGATTCGCTAGGATGAAAAGACACGCTATGAAGGGAGAGAGGTTTAAATAGAGTTATGCAACTAGGTGATTCAGTTTTAGTCGAGAGAAGAGGGAGGCAAATTCAATAAACTTACAAAAAGACTTATAAGGGGTCACAAGGGGTGCCGCCGAACGACACCCTACTGTTACGCCCGCAGTGACTATCGCGAACGCACTTCTGAGTGTTTTTTTTTCCTCTGTCTAAGTTTTTTAATGACTCACGCGACATAAATTTAAGAGCCCCTCTCCGGAATCAAAAATACGGTAGGGGCAGCAATGATAAAGACATTAGGATAGCATCATGATGGCTGCATAGGGTCATGTCACCCAAGACTAAAAGCCCCCCTCTTTCAGCGCATATTTCCCACTATCATTATCTTTTCCATCCCAATTATAGACAGTGGCATGGCGGTATAAGAGAAGGTTTAAATTTAATTAAGGAGGGCCAATGCTTTTCATGGTTAAGGTCATAAATCAGGGGATGGTTCTGTTTTCGTAAAAGTCTGACGCATGTAATGTATACACTCGAGTTTTTGGAGAGTCAAGAAGCATTTATCATGTGCTCAGGACAGTTTTTATCATTCGCGCTCATTGTTGAAGCGTCGCATGCTGGTATTGCCGGTTGCATAATATTTGAGCGGCGCTGAGTCGACTTTTTTGAGTGCACAGAACAATATGGTATGTTCTGGGGTGATACCATCAAACATTACTTTCATGCAAACAGATGATGGCTATCTCGCTCGTGTATAGTGAAAAACGGTTCAGACGCCGCGGCTCTTGTATAACCCGGTCATACACTGAGAGGATCGAAAAGATTACAGAAATCTGACCAGCAAAGATTAAATTTCATATACTTCGTAACTAAACTTACATAAAGATAACAAATTCACTAATATTTGAATACTTTGCATCAATCCTGCGTAAATCATGGTCGTCGTTTGTTTATACTTTAAAACTGTCTTAGGAACTTGTGCAGCCATGAGCTTAACGTGATCTGATTGGTGGTTGATTTTGGGCTTTCGCGGAGGCGAATAGGGGTCTGTTGAAGGCTTAACAGAAAACAGTATAGAACAGGGGAATCATCGGTCACAAAACTACCTACATACAATTTTAATTTAAGAGATTATAATCTCTATGTCTATGTAAATCTTTGGGCTATATTCGAGGATGGTTCAAAATATCGAACAAAGAATATCTCAATTTAAACGAAAACGATGCGACAAAGAGAGGAGAAGATTTGCGGAGCAGATCATCTCTATTTCAAATGAAGATACCTCCCTCTGGTTTAGACCACGGCCATTCATTCGATTAGAAAAATAATGGTTGAGAAAAGTATCTAGTTGCACCAAGAAACTTATTCTTTGGGGGTGGTGGTAACGTAGGGAGGGGGAGTTGGTATACAGGTACACATTCTTTTCCTTTTCCTTCTGTAATAAAATCTGCATCCTGCAGAGTTACACCTGAGTTTTCTATAGATAATAGTTTAATTTAAGTTTGTAAGTAAGTAAGTAAGTAAGTAAGTAAGTAAGTAAGTAAGTAAGCGACATCAGATCGATTTCAACGGGTCAAAACATTATTCATGGCATCCGCTTGATCCTCGTCGGATACCAACTATTGCATAGATTTTAAGACTATGAAGTAAATATACAGGATGAGTCAAAAATCAGACCCGCATCTCTCAAACAATTTTCCTATCATACAGACACAAACTTTTAAGAGACTGAATACTTCCTTCGAAGTTTCTGTCAACAGTTTCATTTACAAATTTTGAAAGATGGAAAGAAAGCTATTTACAAAACACCCCGAAAACAAGTTCACGAGTAGTTTCATAGTGTGCAACAAACTTTAAGATATAAAGAATATGCAATCATAGATTATTATGATCTAAATACATCCTCAGTCAGAGCTCGAGTTCGTGTGAATTAGTGATCATCGATCAGAATCACCCTGAGTCAACTGATCGGGTGTTAACAGGAAGTGGAGGGTAGAAATTAGCCTAATTTTTCAAAACAGAGCACAATGCACGCATTAATTTCTACTCACACTGTACTTACAAACGCCATACGGTGTCGCATATCGCGAGCCGCGGATATCAAAAATGCACACATCTCAAGGATGAATGATAATGCGTGGGGGTATTAAACGAATACTCGAAGGCAAAATTTCTTATTCTCAAAGCTCGTACAAGCAAAAACAAAATCGTGCATTTGACATTTCAAACTTCGAACGGTGCGGCGCGGCGCACGGTGGATCGAGTCAATGGGAGGGGTCGGACATCGCGCATCGCGCACTTCGTTTCCTCTAAGTATGGACCTTTTTCGAGCATGTAATTCCCCAGAAATTTGTTACCTTATGTATTTTTCGTCGTAGAATCCGTTTTTGATGATATTTTTTGCAATTTATGAGTTTTAAAATGTATTTTGACACATTTTCTCGTCATTAGTGGACACGGTTTGCTCAAAACACACATTGCACGCGTCTAATGCGGTACTGAACGGCTGAAAGAAGCAGATAATAATAAGATAGTAGGCGGTTTTTGTTGATTCGTGGCGTATTTATTCGAGGGGGGGGGTTACAAGTAGGCGGTTTTTGTAGATTCGTGGCGTATTTATACGAGGGGGGGGTCACAATTTCCTCACTACTAATGTCACATTATTCCTTTGCTAAACAATTCTTAACTTAATTTTTCGTAACTCCCCCCCCCCCCACCATTTTTTCGTTATACGCCCACATACGTGGGACAATATAACGATGATTTTTTTTTTTCCAGTCAAAATAAGAATTTTTACTTCCTCGTTTTTCTTTCTGTCCGTGTGGATCTTTTGAAACTCTTTAACTTCAATTTTTCTTGTTACATTATAAATAAAAACACGGAAAAAGGGGAGAAAACTTAGGTGCATCTTTTTATAACGACAGATTTTCAAAATCAACAAATAAATTCAATCAGTATTCTCCATCATCGTCTCTTTCATTGTGTCTTGAGGGCAAACCTTCAGAAGTGCAAGTGCCTCTGGGAGATATTCCTTGGCTTTCTTCTTCTTCTGTTCACAATTCTGAATTCATCAATTTCAAACAAAACATGTGGCACTCATCAGTCAAAGTTTGTTCGTCGAACGGAGTTTTATAGTTTTTTATAATGAACGTGACCAGATGATCACAATCATCCAACTACTTTTTATTATTGTAGAGTTCAACAAATAAATTCAATCAGTCTCCTCCATCATCGTCTCTTTCATTGTGTCTTGAGGGGTCATTGAACAATTGCAAATACGTAAAAAACATTATTAAATACATTAAAATTGTAAAAAAAAACGGCAAATATAACATAAAAATTTAAATAAACCAACACTGAACTTGTAACACCAATTCACCTATTAACTATGGCTGAATGCACGTAGGGAACTGAATTCTTGTTTATTTTCCACCAAGAAATCAAAAAATTAGTGAAAATTAGTTATAAATTTAAAAGATTATCGAGATTGGAAGATATCTTGTGATGCGCGATCTTTGTGATAGAAGGAAAGCGAGATAAGCTTCAAAACGCGCACGACTTGCTCTCATTCAAACGAGTCGTTTGCTCAAATTAGCGGATATTAGCGGCCAATTTTTGTTGGAATACATTCCTGAGGAGGTGTAGAAAACAACCCAGAAAAGCATTTAGGGGACATATGGGGACATTTTTTTGAGGTTTTTCCCCCCTTTTTTTTACAATTTTTTTTTAGCGAGTTTTCAAAGTATTTTTTCTCCCCTTATAATAATGCCAAAAAATCAAGACATGTGAAAATGTTCATCAGAGGGAGGAAAATAAGCCAGTGAAATCGACATTTTGATTTAAATTTTTAAAATCTGATGCGAAAGCAAAAAAAAAACTTAAAAAATCAAACGGTAAATTTCATATTGCCTACCTTCTCAAGTTTAGGCAACCCGCACGTCAAATGAGGGGGGTGAAATGACTTATGAGCCATGGATATAGTCCCTGTAGATGTTTAACTACTAGAAAACCATAAAAAGTTATTGGAAATGTGACCTTTTTTTTTCCTGCCCATGTCCGACCCTCCCCATTGACTCGATCCACCGTGCGGCGGGGAGAATGGCGCGTCTTGCGACCGCCAAGTGACCGAGTGCGTGGAATATGCGCGAACTGCAAAAGCCAATTTCAATATTCCGCGATCAGCCGAGTCAAAGCCAAGCCAACTCAAGTCAAGTCAGGCGAAGGCACAAATCATGACTCTACTTAACTCATCTCACTGACAGCTTGTTATTGCCTCGGATGTAACCGATCGCGTTTGAACTCACGAGAGTGAGAGAGATGGAGAGAAAATCCCAAGCTATACGGGAAAAGGTGGGAGAAGGAGAGGGAGAAAAAAAATGTTATTTCTAACAAATTTGAGTGCGAGCCAAGTTTTAGATGGTCGATAAAATGAAAATTGAGCGTGTGCTGCAGATGATAATGGATAGATAAATGTCTAGATACCTCAATGTATTAGTATTACTGTTGACTTTCATAGATTTAGGATTAGGGACAAACATTTTTTTAGCACAACTCCTCCGTGGAGATTGAGTCAACAACTCTTGTGAGTGGGCATGCAGGTATCTCCTATCAGAGGTTGCGGTAAGAATTGACCTATTGGCTGGTAATCACACAATTTTCGAATAAAGAACGTTTGATAAGGTATTGGGGACGGAACATTTAACGCCTCTGGGAGATAATTTGTGAATAGGTGGCAATGTAGGTAATCTTGACGCTGTTATTGGCTCTATAAGGTCAATGATTTGAGTGGAACATACTTTCAGTGTTTCCTCATGAGTTAGATTTTGGCTCATTTTTGTCCTAATGGGGTCATCTCCACCTGCTCCTGGGGTAATTTGCAGCCTTACATTAAAAGGCAGGGACATCAAATCCAAACATGTGGTCATCACAGTAATATACTACGCTCACACAGTAAGCAGGGAGACCAGTGCTTCGAGTGAGAGTCAATAACAAAGCGCAAATTCGAGGCTTTACAGCATCCCTCACGAGCAGTAATTTGCTACGGCATCAGTGATTGCTATTTCGCTTTTGTATTGATTAATCAATCGAAACTATGACTTTCAGCAAAAAAGAACGCTAGGAGGTAATTCTGAGGTGATAAAAATCGATTTTAGAAAATCTTGGTGCCCTTAATGGACACCAAACTACTATTGATGACATCGGAAAAACACACAAATATACTAATTCATAACAACTAAAATAGCGCAAATTGTATCACCTCATAATCACCGAGAAAACATTTTCAAATTAAAACAATCGATACTCAAGCGATAGACGTTGGCATCATAGATAGATGTCATGACAAATTACTGCTCTCGACTACTGTATTGAGATAACGCATTGACGATGGTCCAATGGAGTGTGACTTAGCAGGTGGACTCCACCTGCAATGGCGGCTAATGCGATTTAGCAATAATGTTTTTCCTCCATTTGAATGTATGTAAAACAATCGATAGTTGTCAAATAGATTGTTTTCCATAAAATTAAATGTAGGAAAAACACTGTTGCAAGAGCCGCCGCGCTACCAGGGAGGAGTACCCTCAGGAAACAGTCCGATAAAAAAACAGTACGATTAGACGCAAGAGTTTCATATTGAAACTTCCGTTGTTATTTCAGGTGTTACCTTTGTTATCACCTACAGGAGACTCCGCCCTTACCGATAGGCTGCAAGTGGAATAGACGAGGAACTAGACGGTTTACCGATATATCGGTTGAGGTGAGAAGCTCACGATGCATATAGTAAAGTGTGAGGAATTTGCATCTCATAGTATAGTATCTCACTTTTGTATTCCGTATGATACACTTAATAGCTCTTCTGATGCAGTTGTTCAGCAATTTGATATTTGCTCAGCTTTCCGTATAAAAAGAGTAGAGGGAATCAACCACGATTGCAACGAAAAACACT
This sequence comes from Trialeurodes vaporariorum, assembly GCA_011764245.1. Taxonomy (NCBI): domain Eukaryota; kingdom Metazoa; phylum Arthropoda; class Insecta; order Hemiptera; family Aleyrodidae; genus Trialeurodes; species Trialeurodes vaporariorum. The sequence goes on from VMOF01000002.1 coordinate 65,158,857, forward strand.
CTCACCAGAAAGTCGAATATTCGTGTGTTACATGGATCAATTTTGGATTCTCAATCGACTTCGTTTAGGTTGCTAAACTTTACTTGGATGACTACCCCATGCCTAAAGCTTCCATTGCCCCATGGTATGTCTAAAGCTTCGAGAAAAGACTACTACTTAACACATTTCATTTCTCTTTCCCGGAAGAAGTTTTAAACGGAAATTCTTCTACCACTCCACCGCAACGAAAGCAGCTTGAGGAATCGTCGAGCAATAACCTCAAAACAAATGGTTCGACTTTTCTCTTGGCCCAGACGAAAAAGAAAACTAACGCTGTGAGATAAGTATGAAAAATTGAACAGCACAGCTAAAATCCGAAAGATTAAAGGCACATACAGCATGCGACGAGAAAATAACTCCGAAAGAACCGTTTTGGAATGATATCGGAGCATCGTGGTCTAATGGGGCTGTCGATTTGACACCTGCAGCCCCATTTGACCGGTCGGCAGCCCTATTTGACTCCGAGACTCAAGTCAACCAGAGGCACACACCCCCTCGAAGTATGAGGTGAACTTATCAAAGAATTGCCCTCAAAGTAAAAGAACAAGGTGGAAAATTGACGCCAAATTTTCTTCGAGTGCATTTAGCTGAGACGCCTGAGAGAAGGAAACATGCGAAGCTGAGAATCATTAGTCCTATGAAAACATCAGGAGACGAGATGCTACTGAAATCAGATGTATATTTACCATGTTTGCAACTCAACAAATCAAAGGTAGAAAGCTAGACCTTTGAGAAAAGCATGCTTGGAGATTGAAAACCAAACTCACCGATTAATTTTTTCACCTCCACTTCAGTCAGGTAAATATTCCAATGTGCAAGTGATCCACAAACACTGATCAGTAAAAGAACCGACGTGAAGAGTTGATTTGAATATTGCATGATGAAAACGGGGGTATTCCAAAGGGGCGAATGATAAAGAAACTTATCGATTTTCACTCACAAACCGCATAATAAAAGGAGACAAAAATCACTGGCAACGTAAACAAATCAGAGAAAAAGTTATCAGCAACTAAACAACAAAAAAAACACTTGACTGTAGCGTAACGAGCTCGCTATCTCTTGGATAGATTATAAGCGGGAGTTATTCTAATCACAATCACATAATTACGGTAAAGAGGCAACCGTTTAGAAAAAAAAAATACGAATAAAAAAAAGAACGAAAAAAGTGAGATAAAGTAAAGACACTGCAGTCAGCTCATCGGAGTCGTCGAACGGACGAGTCGCAGTCTAACCGCGCGGACTGCTGAAAACGAACTAACTCGCCGTGCTGGGCTCTGTGTTAATCCGAAGATATTGGAATACCATACCTCCGGGACACCGCAGGCACATTCAACATCCCACTTGCTAAGCGTAGGGCTGGAGGACGTGGAAAGGGGAAGGGGGAAAGCCGGGTGCCGCGCCGGGAAGCCTAGACCGTCGATGCTCCGAGAGTCTCCCAAGTCCGGAGAGTTGAATAATTTTGAACTGTTTAACGAAGATACCCGACTATGACCGAAGAAAGCCGAATGCTAACAATGTGCGCTCAGGTAACTTGACATGCTTCCTCAGCATCCCGCCTCCCCTCCCTTCAGTCCTCCTCGCTCAACCATGCTCCACCCAACTCTAACTACTACTACTACTTTACCTGCTGCTTGACCAGAGGTGATTCTGTAGCCGAAGAAATGATGAGGGCGGGAAACTGGTTGTGTGCGCGGAATCAGGAATGCAGTAACAGCTTAGAGGATTTTCTTACTATAGCCCAATCCCAATATCATACTCTTTTTACGTATTTTTTTTTCTTTTCCTTTTTTGTTTTATTTGATAACACTCGAATGAAATCCTCAAGATCTAAGGCAATACTGAATTATTGAAAAATATAACAAACACCGAGCAAATAATTTTTGCTAACTCATGTTATAAGCATTTTAGAACTGATTTGCGAATTCGGAGTGAGATTCTTCTCATATTCTTTTGGAAAGTCCTTAGACCAATGTTATAATTAGAGGATGATTCAGTGGATCCCCCCTTCCCCCTGTGACACCGAACTTTTAACGGAGGCAGGATAATTTTTCGCGTTTTCTGGGGAATTTTGACAAATTTTGCACATAAGGCACTCCTTGATAACTCTAAAACTTATGAAATCCCTGATCCCTCCCTCGACAAATGTCTGGCTGCGTCACTGGGGTGATTTCCTTAACCCTTCAATAAGATATCTTGAGTATCTTGTTTTCATTAAGACTGTAGATCTGCCTCACAATATTTCAATTTAATATTGACAGTTTCTATTGCATATTATTGACCTTTCCAAAGACAATGCCTCGTAGAGCGCCTTCAATTCAAGGCATCTGCAAAACGAACACCGCGGAGTAGGAATATTTACATATCCACTTAATTTGAGTGAGCATGCGAAGATTTATGTTCGTATCCTGGTTGTAAAAAGGTTAAGTTGCGAGGGTAGGTAGTCTATTTACGATCTGTTCAAGTTTAGAGCAATAATTTAATGATGGTGACGACACTGCACCGAATTTCCGAGGGTGAGGTTCGGTCGTGAACGGAAAATTTCTTCCAGAGAAATCAATTCTGCGACTGCGTTATTCAGCAGCGCAACTATAAAACCTGACCGGAAGGAGGTGGGTGGGGGTTCCAGAAAATTTTCTCTAATTCCCTCTATATGGTGGGGGGGGGGGATATATTACATTTACCTGACATTGCCCTTATTTTTCGGGGGAAAAAAAATCCATCGTAGTCGTTCCAGTGGCGGCTTGTGAACTTCGGCAATATAGGATGTTCTTCATTTAAAACTGTGAAGAATAAACGATTCTAGAAAAGGCGAAGTGCCTCACTTGGAATCGATTTTTTACAAAGGATTAATTGGCAAAAAAGCACGGTTGTAGATTGCACCAGCCACCATTGGGTTGTCTCACTGAATACTTTTAAACAGCACTTCAATACCCTGTTATTAAAATTCTCAAGTCTTGGAGCTAATTTTCTACGAGAAATCATCTGTTTACTACCAAAAGGTATCCAATCTAATCATAAAATTCGGGGTCATCTCATGCCCTCTTTTTTTAATGATGATAAAAATTCACCAAAAGGTTGGCTGAAACAAGAGAAGTAATACGGGGAATGAGGCTAAACCGTCTATTAGCATACCTGGCTGCTTTTTTGAGGTTAGGGTCGTCTTGGTTTTCGTGCACTTATGGAGATAGAAATCTGAAATCGTAAAATGCAAAAAAAAAAAAAAAAAAAAAAAAAAAAAAAAAATCGTTCCTTGTAAATGCAAAATCGTGATTTATCCTCTCTAATTACGATTTTCAACTCTTTTACTGCTTTGTGGAAGTAACTAAGCCCAAAACTTTCATTACTGACGTACTTCGCCAATTTTGGTTGAACTTCAGCAAACCAACCAAATACTTGATAACGCCATAAGCAGGCCATAAGCTTACATACCTACATCAAAACGAACGCTAACCTCTGAACCTCAAAGAACCTGAACCTCCGTAGAGACGGTATTGAATGAGGTTAAAAAAAGAAAGAGGAAGAAAACAAATTCTGAAAAAATTTATACATAAAAGAAAAAGTTCTGGCCATAGCTGCAGAGCCACCAAAAAGTTGAGGGCTAAACATCCACTCACCCACCAGGGTTGCAGCACTGTATCTTGAGCTACCCGCTCCTGATATTTCTTTCTCTCATGATTCATTCATTTCATAGGCATGGATGTCATGCATGATGCAACAATTGCACTTTAAGCTCCTTCGAAATTAAATTAATCCTCATTTTAGAAAGGGGGGGGGGGGTTGGAAAATCAGGCCGGTCAAAGCTTGTAGATTGCTCGAAGTTCAAGGACGCGAGACCGTTGACGGCGACCGCGACATTCTTATTTGCTTTGAAGGACTTCACAGAGCTCTGCGGAACCTCGTAATTAGCATCCAGTAATTAAACACGGGTCTCATCTAATCCAACAAATTTCGAGCTCCGCCCAACTTGTTACACGGTAGAGAAATCATCATAGAATAGAGGAGGAGAGGCTTCCTTTGGCTTCATCGGATCCCTCGGGCTGTCGGGGGTCGGGGCTTCGGCTCCCTCTGTCAAGATTCAAGAGCTTGACGATCGTGGAACTGCAAGGAGTTCCCTAATTTCCTGCCGCGTCGCGACACGCCCAGTGTTGTCACGTCGGACCAACATAATAGATATACCTTCATTTACTCAGACGAGGGCGATAAAAGTTAGGGAAAATGCAGATGAACGAGACAGCGAGACTGAAAAACATTGTTTTTGTATATCAATTGGCGGCTGCAAACTTCTGGTTCCAAACAATAACTCTTGTCCAAAGGTAATTTAACATCCTTGAAAAGTCCACGTGTTCGCACGAGGGAAATTGGACAAAATGTGAGGAATAAAACGTCTGTGAACTGATTTTGATTTTTGTTAATTTCTGATTTTTTTTTAACATCCAATTTTACTATAAATTTTTTTTTAGGAAATTTACTTAAATCGTGTATGTAGAAGGTCAAAAGAAGAAGAGGAAAAATTATTAAAAATATCTATAGAGGTATCATCAAGCGTTTCCCCCGAGGGGACGAAAACTATTCAACCACAGATTAAGTATTCATTTCTAAGTATTTTCAACATTTATTGGAAAGTACCGATGCAGATTCCTTTTTTTTTCCTCCTCATTCAAAAGACTATGATGGTTTGACACAATAATCAACGTGAAAAATACTCTCTGACAACAAACAACCAATAAACAACTCTAACTCATAAACAAATAATAGCCTTCTTCTTCTTTTGGAAATTTCCAGAACTAGTTGAAAATTCTAGAAATACGGGAGGGGGGGGTCCAGGGGTTCACAAAATTAAACAGAGCTGAATGTCTGAACTATGGCAAGTTGTGGAGATCAGTAGCGGATCGAGGGGGCACACCCCTCCCCCCCCCCCCCCTGACGCCTCAAATGTTGCCTTTTCCAACCGTGAATTGTCCCAAAAATTGCATCCGGTGACGATTCAAGTTTCAAATTGTATAGGCGTGTCTCCCCCCCCCCCCCCATCCAGAAAACTTTCTGAATCTCGACGCATTCAATGTGACTATCTCGTGATTTGACTCTTAGGTGGTCGATTCCTTCAGAAATCGATCGTCCAAATAGTGCAGTTGAAAAAGTTTGCAACAGACCCATTAATCCTAAATCTCTGATTCCATAGACGGCAACATCGTCCGTGCTGTGAAGAACGAAGGGCCACGGCCCACGGGCAAGTCCAAGTCCAGAGACGACCGCGTTGCATCGCGCGCCGCAGAAGGGTGGGACTCGGTGCTTGGTGCGCCGCCGTATTTTCTCTCTGTATTACTGCGTAGCGGTGATTGATGTGCTCCTCTGTTTCCGTTTCCGGTTAAAAATCGTCTGTGACAGAAAATTATTTAATGTAAACACACCTCCGGGCTATTCATTTAATTTCTGCTGCTGTTAAGCTGTTGGTACTTCTACGCCTTGTTTATCTTTTCGACACGTATATATAATGCATTCGACGAATGACGCTGACGGGGGACGGGGCTAACCCGCTAACGTGGCTGACGAGTGACGTGTTATACATCCCTATTCCTTTTTATATTACTGTGTGCGGAGCAATGCGCAATGGCGAGACTGGTTGTGTTCACGAAATGAGATTCTGCACGCCTTGCGGTCAAGGTGGGGGCGGGCTGTTATGCTGACTCTCCAAAGCTAAATCGTTCAAAGAGCGAGTAGTTCAAATCTAACGGCTCCTCATGTTCCATTTAGTTCTCATGAAAAAATAAAAAAAAAATAATAATAAAAAAAAAAAACTTGGTTTAGATTTACCATAGTATGAAAAACGCATAGAATCAGAGTAATGGGTCTGTTGCAAACTTTTGCTACAACGATAAAGAGTGTTTAATAATATGTAAAATCACCTGAAAAGTCCATTGGTGGCATCAGAAAGTCATGAAATGCAATAATAAACTCACAAGAGGCGCTTAATGAAATCCAAGATGGCGGTAAAATATTGAGCAATTTGTATGCATGCACCACGAATATCCAAGTATAGCCAACCTCACAATATTGATCACACCCAATCACAACGTAAATAAACACATAACCTCTGAAGCTGTGAGGTTGTCAACGTTGGCAATCCTTGGATGTTAAAGTTGCATGCATACAGATTGCTCGATATTTTACCGCCATCTTGGATTTCATTAAACGTCTCTAGTGAGTTTATTATTGCATTTCATGACTTTCTGATGCCGCCAATGGACTTTTCGGGCGATTTTACATACGATGAAATACTCTTTATCATTGTAGCAAAAGTTTGCAACAGACCCATTGGCACGGCGAATTCGTCAAATATATGATTTCAAGCATATGGTCGAAGCTGGGGCGGGGGCCGGGGGGCTTCCCGCATTGTCAGAAAAAGGGGGAAAGGTAGAATGAAAAGAAGAGGGTGGAAAAAGAGTAAGAAAAAGACCTGCAGCCACCCTCAAAAAAAATTCTAGCACTGCAGCCTCCCCCGAAAAAAAATCCTGGCTACGGCCATGATTTCAAGGGTAGTTAAAGCCAGTAGCGGCCCGTGAGATTTGGCAACCATGCATTTTTCCCACTTAAACTTAGGTAAAAAATCGATTCAAGCGGAGGCTGGCAGCCTCCTTAAGTTTCGATTGTTTTCCATGTATTTAAATGGGATAAAAACACTGTTGCCAAATCGCACGAGCCGCCACAGGTTAAAGCAGCCTCTGAACCAAGAGGCAATTTTTTCAGCTCAAAGCGCCACTATAAACATGTACATACAAAAATTGCCAGGTTAGCGTTAAATAGAGAACGTCGCCATTTTGCGACTTTATTTTGCTGAAAATGATAAAAGCATCACAGAGAGTTATAATGAAAAATTCAAAGTTGTCCGGGCAAATTGTAAGCTAAATTGGTATAATCAGCATGAAAGACTGCGGGCCCAAAAAAATCATTAATGGATAGTCATCAAGAACACTATGTCTTGCAGTGTTTACCTGAAATTTTTATTTTTATGACTTTCTCAAAAATTGGCAAAATTCAAGCTCGATGCGGATGCATGCACAAGGTGGAATCGGATGAAAATCAGATTTTCCATATACTTAACGATATTAATAAAAGGAACATTCTGTTCAAGTGACAGATCGAAATTCGAAAAACGTGGGTTTTCGACGTATGCACCCTATTGCTATCATGTTAGTGTTACACATACTTACATATAGTTTTGGCGTCTAAGCGCTAACACGTTAAATTTGACCATATTATGGGTTGGATGTAACAACTTTCAGGTACTAAGATTTCAGGCGATCTGTTCCTCTAACTTCATTATCTCTCCACTTCCGTGTCACGTTGGAAGGATTTAACTATATACAACCAACGAGCACTCGACAAGCAACTGGCTTAAAATCACATTCAACTTTATATTCGAAGAGCTCTGCAGTTATCGATGCAGTCCACATCGATCACGCAACTGTTCCTACTCGCACGAGCTGGTTTTGCGTCGTGTGAAATTGAAGGCGAAATACTCATCGAGCCTAAATCTGACGGAAAATTACGCATAAAGTAAAGACTTTCTGTAATTTTTTGCTCTTTGAACAATGTAGGTACATAATGTATTATACAAATGACAACTCTCAGAAGAGCGTTGTTAATTTAATCTGATGTATTTACTATTTTGGGAACAACCTGGAGTAGATTATAATATTTCCTTGAATCGAATCCCTCTTACCATTTATGCTGCACTGTTCGCCTCACTCTTTTGCGAGTACCGAGGAAGGTTTTCTTACTCTCCAGTTGATTTTCTTCTTTCGTTGAGGAGTTACATCATATATATACACGAAAAAAAAAAGACTGGTAGAATTCATCATCTGCATAGCTGATTTTGGAGTCTGCTATCAAGTATGGTAAATTTTAACACCATATGGTAAATGAAACGTACCTTGTGGTGAAATGTACTCAAAAAGTTATCTTAATTTACCACAAGGTACGTTGCATTTACCAATTTATGGTAAAATTTACCATCCTTGATAGCAGACTCCAAAATCAGCTATGCAGATGGTAAATTCTACCAGCCTTTTTTTTCCGCGTATAGTACAGAGCGAAAAGGACAATCGACTGAATGAATTGGGGATTCTATCAAATTCACTAGAATTACTAACCATTTTTTTTAAATCATCATCTTCTCCTAACTTTCGTCAATGTAGCCACGAAATGCGTACGCGGACTCCTCATAAATTGAAGATAAAATCAACTGATGACTTTGCATTGTGAGAACAGGACCGTAGTAAGGTCGCTCGAGGCCCGGGTGCAAACTTAAAATACGGGGCCCTATGGGGGATCTGGTCCTTCCCCAGAAAATGTTGACAATTCCCCCCCCCCTCTAGAACAAAATTTTAAGCCATTTCGCTCCCAAAAGATATTGAATTTTCACTAAAATAACATGTATTTTAGAAGAAAAACACAGTGGTGGTGGTCCCCGAGTAGTAAGGGGGGACCCCGAACAGGTTGTTATACCATTTCTCTCTTTCAGTGTTCCTATGCATACTTTCATTTTTTTTATCCTAATTTCTGATGATCATGATCAATCGGCTTATTCTTCTGTGCATGGACCAAAAAAAACCTAAAAAACCCTAGCGTTTTGGAGGCCCCTTCGGAACCCTCTCTACTTGGGGGCCCGGGTGCTTTGCACCCCCATCCACCTCCGTCACTACGGCCCTGTGTGAGAACCGCCCTAAACAGTAAACATCCCAATGAAAACCAAAGATTGCTATTAAACCTATTCATTCGTGGCACAAGGCTTATAGACTATAGTTAGGTTTATTTATAGAAACACTCACAGTCAGAGAGGTGAAAAATATCATACAATCCATGTGCAAAGATTAGATTTTTGGTCCCAATGTAGTGGATCAGAGAAAGGGCTGTCACCCCCTCCCCTCCCGTCGATTTTCAAGTAAATCATAATTTTTCTTGTTATCAACATAAACTCCAAGTTGACGTTACTGCTGATGTATAGTAAGCAATGGACGTCACGTCAGTCACATTATGCTCCCCTCCGTAATGCGTATTTCATACCCATCGGAATAGCCGCTAACATGGGCAGAATAGTTTGTGCCATATCTAAAGTGTCAAGCCATTTTTGATCAGAACATATTATGAGTTAACAATCATAGACGCCAATTACTGGTCTACAGGCGTATCAATCAGTACACAGGCGCCCTGAACGATCATAAACACGTACGCACCATTTTTGACATGGGAACGGCGGAACGATGCAATCTCGTGGATCTAATCCCGGACAGAGAACGATTCCTCCAGGCTCTTGTCGCGGGCGGGCAAACAGACAGGGCATAGGGGAAATCGCGTTGACTATTTTCCACGGAGACCGTCTTGACGGAGAAGGACACGCGGAAATGGCCATATTTCCTGGGCCGCAACCGGTGCGACTCCGTAGGAATTGAGTTGCGATAATCGAAAGTGTTGAACGTTGACACTCGCTATGTGTTGAATGTTGACAAATAATGGTGAAATGCGCTCTCAACAACTCGCTCGCGAACCGCGGGAGCAAGCACGTGCACTTGAATAAACTCCCTCCGGGCGAGACTGAGTGAGTGTCCAAGCAAGTCGAAGTCGTCCTGCGTTTGTCGTTCAGATCACGTTCACTGTATTAAGTTGCTCTGGGGCCTCCACCCCCCCCCTGCCCCCCCCAACCGTCACGTTAACAAATCACTCGCCCCTCGGACACTGCCAGTTGCCACCCTCCGTCCGTTCCTCTCGCGGTCTACTTCACCCTCGACTCTCCCATCAAAGCCTCCTCTCAATCTCTCATCCTCATAGCTAGTAGCTACCATCGAGGTTCAAAAATGCATGTGCAAAATGCATAACGCCGAGAACGTGACAAACGTGTGCGATGACTGCTTTTAGAGCTTAATCATATACAGCCATCATTATTGCTTGAAAAAATTCGACTTATTGTCAATAAGTTATTGATCGTATATCGAGTATCGGGTCGTTCCGTCAAAATATCAACAATCTTCAAGGGAATCGGCTGCTAACCTTGCTTCTTTTCAGACATGTCGTCTGAATAGTCGAAGGAGGTGCGGGCAGTGCAGGTTACTTTGGATGGCTCGAAATCGAGGGATGACTTTTTAAGGAGGATCCAGTAAGCTGCAGTCTGACTTCCTCTCTCTTAGCCCATTTGAAGACATGTGTTAGAAAAGGATAGAAGAGGGGGTAAAAGTCACGTGCATTCGCCTAATCTGCTCTTTTCTAACTATATATACGCACTAAATATTTTCACCTTTGCGGCTGTCCGTTTAACTATTCTAAGACCAAGTGACAAGCTCCTCCCTCCCTCGGACTCCTGAAAAATTCTGATATAACATGAAAAAGTTGTCTCATATTGTCAATAAATGTGTAAAAATTGATTTTCCCCTTGATGATCTCCCCCACCCTCTGGGTCTTTTTTTGGACACGCCATGGAAGCGACAGATGCTTAATGAAATTGGACAGGGCTATATCTTGGAGGCCTGTTCACTGGCGTCACCTTTTTTACTTTATATTTTAGTGAAATTAAACTATAGGACATGGGCTCAATTATAAAGGGCCTCTTAGAAAGTAAGTACGGATTTCAATTGAAAGATAGATAGACGGATCTCCCTCCCTTATTTTCTCTGAAAATTCATGGACATTTTTTAGGGTATTTTGGAAAAAGAAAACGGAGTTGAAACAAGTTTGGATGAATCATGTGCACCAGCTCAGATCAGTTGAGAATTAAGTCTACGTAACCAAATTTAATTTCGTTAATTTCTACCGAACATTTATATTATAATATTTTGTTTTCGTATTTTGTGTTGTAGTTAAGGACTGGGGGCATAGGATGACAGCTAATTCTTTGTAGCCATTAATCGTCAAGCAAAGTCAGACTGTGTTTAGAAAATGCTCCGTTAGATTTGCTGACATTCGCACCAACTGACTAGGTATATAGCTATCAATACCACATACGACTGCGTTAAAAATGTTCAAAACCACTTCCATGTAAGAAGTATGTGAAAACTGGGGTGTCCCAAAAAATCTGAATGGCTTACAAGTCTGCCCCGGTGGGTTTTTCTCATTCCTTATGTCAATTCAAAGTGAATGAGATCATTCCGAGGTGAAAAATTACCCTTGCCTCAACGATGTTGAGGCTAGGGTTCTATTTTAAGAGAAAACTCAATTGTTCTCTTTCGGTTTACTGTCATTGCATGCTTTTAAGTAGATTCCATGAATCTACTTATTGCGGAGGGTGCGATGTTGGATTTTTCGGGAAATTTTATCAAATGAGCACGTTTCATGGTCCCCTGAGTGAGAAAATACCACTCGTTGAAAATTGTATATATATATATATATATATATATAATATATATATATATATATATATATATATATATATATATATATATATATATATATATATATATATATATATATATATATATATATATATATATATATATATATATATATATATATATATATATATATATATATATATATATATATATATATAATATATATATATCTTTATATGTATGTTTCAGCCAGTTTTACCGTTTTTATGTACCACGATCCTGTTCGTAATTTTTGGTTTTTATTTTTGAAATTTGTCTCAACTATTCGTTGGGTTTAATTCTTGGATGAGTTCGAAGATGGTGTAAATCCGACAGTTAGTTTTCGCGTTATGGGCCGTGTTTGAGTCGTAAAGTGTGTTTTTCAGGTTTATTTTTAGGAGTGTTTGTTTTGAGTATTTTCTTTGGGGAAATTAATGTTGGCCGTTTTGTTACGCAACTTTTTTACTCGAGTCATTTTTTCGTGTTTTGCGTTGTAAGCGAGGTATAGTGATGTGTTTTTCGGGTTTTTTGGCAGTGTTTTCATATGAAGAAATTGTTTTTTTGGTTCAAAAATTTCAGTACATATCGTGGAGGATGTTTTTAGTTCATATGCTCCATTCCTTGAATCTTCCTTGTGTTTTACGTGTTTTACGAGCTATTTAGTTTCTTAAGGGATTTTTCATGTGAAAGACAAGGATGGTGTATTGGTATAATTGCTCGTTCTTTGTCTTACACGTGCACTGTTGCTTAGGTACGTTATTTATTTATTTTCTTGTTTGATCAGCTGCTCTTATTCAGACTTATTTCTCATTAGCGTTACAAAGATTACACATTTTCCAGCTTGATTTTATAATCTTTTTCTTATGGGCATTTTCATTTAAATGTTGAACAGCTGATAAAAAAAAAAATTGAATAATTCAAAGAAAATCATAACATTACCTATTTATTATAATTTGTGAAAAACTTATGTAACCTAGCTTTCATTTATCACTTGCGCATTGAAAAGATTACACATTTCTCTATTGGTAATATAATCTTTTTCACAATAATATTTGGATTTTGAGCAGCTGATAAAATAAAAAATAAAAATTTAACGAAAATTATAACCTATATTTAAATTTGTGAGAAAATGATTTAACCAAGCATGGAATCTACTTCGTCTTACCGGCCTGCCGGGAGGCATTTTTAAAGTTGTTTTTGTGAGCTTTTTCGTGTGGCTGCTGTCACTCTTTTTTTCTAATTTTCCAGAATTTTTTGCAGTTTTGTAATCGTGTAAATTTTTCCCATTAGTCTCTAGTTCCTTGCCGTGTTTGAATCTAGTCCATTTAGGGATGGTATCAAAAATGGTCAAAAGACCGTTTTGACCCCTTCCTTACTGATTCAAAACTTCGCAAACATAGTTTTTGCACAACCTATTCCAACCTATTTTGATGTCTACATCCGATTTTGATTATGAGAAAAATTACCCTGCTCCAACGAAAACAATAAAAATAAAAAAAAAATAAAAAAACTATGGCCTCTAGAAAATGTTGGTAATCCCCCTTGTGTATTTTAAATCGGCTAAACGCTAAAAACTTCAACAGGGTTGATGCAAAGGCATTTTTTTACTGAGGGGCCTCGAAATGATCTCATTCACTTTGTAGGTACCGCCGCACTATGTGGTATTTGACCAAAAAAGCTGGCATAAACTCAAAAAAAAAAAAAAGTCGCTATTGGGAAAAACTGTTGTGATATTCGGAATCTACATAGATTTTTGCATTAAAAACTTGTATTTAGCGAGTCTAAACTAGATTAATCCACCTAGAATCCACCGGGGAAAAATCAGTTTTACCACCATTAAATTTAGCCTCAGCACGAGACTATAATCAAAGTAAAAAAAAAGTGTTTCAAATGAAGTCAGAACAAAATTTTTGTACATGGATCGTCTTCCTGAAGGTATTTACAATCAGTTTATGCCTATTTTATCCAATTTTAATTTGAATTTGATATTTTTTTGCTATTTCAAAGTTTTTAGCTAAAAACGTAAATTTTCCGATTTTCAAGAGAACTTAAGTTCAATTATCCTGCCACATCCCGCGGGTATATATATGAGAAATGATAGTCCTTAGTTCGTACTAATAGGCCTTGAAGTCAGAAGTTGCGGAAAAATGCGGCTTTTCCGGGAAAATTAGTTCGAATTTTGCGTTTTTGCACGAAATTCTCGTTTTTACGTGTTGTAAGGGCTACATCGCTACAAGAGTGAAATTTGGCAACACCATCCAAATGACTTGAAACTCAGTATCCAAGGGTACTTTTTAACGCTGAATTCATATTTTGCATCAGTTTTTCAAAATTCGAAAATCCAAGATGGCTGCCGACCGATTAGCCAAAAAAAATTGTCGGCGGCCATCTTGGATTTTCAAATTTTGAAAAACTGATGTGAAATTTGAATTCAGCGTTAAAAAGTACCCCCCAATTACCAAATTTCAAGTTATTTGGACAGTAGAAACAGTTTATGCCAACTTTTTCGGTCAAATACCACATAGTGCGCCGTACGGAATGAGAAAAACCCACGGGATCAGAATTTCAAGCACTTTCGCTTTTTTTGTGACACCCTAGTGAAAATGAACACACCCCGAGGAGAAAAAAAATGAACAAAACGTAAAAAAAAATTCCTTCTTGCACCCGCATTATCAGTTACAAAAAACCCCGTTTATTATCATAACTAATGTCTAAACAGAGCACGGATTTTTTACGGCGTTTGACAAGCATCACTATTCAAATTCTGCTCATTTCGATTAATTTTCTATCCTCAATTAAAATATAGATTTGATAGACGTGACAGCCCTCTATAATCACACGATTAACAGTTTCGTAAAGGAAGAAAGAAGAGAGAGGGGACAGGACAGGGTGCGAACTGAGCGAATCAGGAAGAGGACAAATGCTAAGGAAGGTTGTAATAATCAAAATAACACTTAAGGGAAAGGTAGAGAGGGGGGATACCCCACAATTGCAACTGTCATGAGATTAAAGGAGACAATAATAGGGGCATGGGGCCCTGATTAATGAAAGGGAGCATTGCGTTTTATTTAGTGTGTCCGATTGGAATAAGAATAACATAATAATGCTTAGAGAGAGAGTGGCGGGAGGGGGAGGGGGAGCGTTGAAGGGGAAGCGAATACCGCCGACAATAATAGGAGCGGAAACCCGGAGAGAATCGTCTTTGCAAAATATTGAACTTGGGGACCCTTTTCATCATTTCACGGCTGCATTTTAGTCGAGACCCGGGTCAGAATCTGAAATCAGGATTCGAATTCAATTCCGGTGCTGCGGAGGTTTTGGTCCTGGATCCACATCCAGTTGGATCCATCATCCTCCTCTGAGGCACCTGGCACTCGACTCATTCACGGTGATACAGTGGCACAATTTCTCGTCGAATATCAGACTTATGGCGGCTCGTGCATGGGAAGGTCAGTTGCAAACTTCTCTACAGAAGTAAAGAGGGTCACTTTTACAGTCAAGAGGCTCAAATATAAGGATGGTAGCCTCAAAAATTTCTATTTTTGACTCACAAACTCAAAAGAATGCATTTAAACTAAATGGGTCTGTTGCATACTTTTGCTACGACAATA
Organism: Trialeurodes vaporariorum; assembly: GCA_011764245.1. Taxonomy (NCBI): domain Eukaryota; kingdom Metazoa; phylum Arthropoda; class Insecta; order Hemiptera; family Aleyrodidae; genus Trialeurodes; species Trialeurodes vaporariorum. The sequence continues at coordinate 65,173,864 of VMOF01000002.1, forward strand.
TAGAACCTTGATTCTTATGTAAAATTCGGCAAAAATAACGATGCGCACATTAAAAACGTTCAAAATCCGCTCATTAACTCAGGAAATCACTTCAATTTCAAACAGCCCGCGCTGCACTAGACAATATTTGCACCGGTATACAACTACATAGACGGAACCACCGTGATGGTAAACAACATCGTAACTACAAAATGATGGAATTTCTTTTTTAATACGTGAAATATAAGCTGCATTTGCTGTCTGGTCTTTTCACTTTATCAAATATTTCAAAATAATATAAGAAATGTACGCATCTAAACGGAAAATTCCAATGTTTGTAAGTTCTGTTCATGTTTACATAAACGAGATGGTTCCATCTATGTAGTCATAAGTCGGTGATATAGTGTCTAGTGTAGCGCGGGGTGTTTGAAATGGAAGGTGTTTTCTGAGTTAATGAGTGGATTTTGAAAGTTTTTAATGTGAGCATCGTTATTTTCGCTGAATTTTACATAAGAATCAAGGTTCTATATTGTTGTAGCAAAAGTATGCAACAGACCCATTCCAGGATGGTTGTCAAATTCAGCGAGCCACTACTGTGGGGTAGTCCTATACTATGGGGCAGTTAAGGGTCAGGCATTGTATATTATTTACATGGAAAAAACTGGTAGAATTTAGCATCTGCATAGCTGATTTTGGCGTCTGCTATCAAGTATGGTAAATTTTACCATCATTGGGTAAATGCAACGTACCTTGTAGTGAAATGTACCAACAGGTTATCTTAATTTACCACAAGGTACGTGGCATTTTTACCGTTGCATTAAAATGTAGACCTTTGCAACTGCCTCGTTGCAGATCTCTCCATGCTGGGAAAAGTAATTCATCAGAGTCAGAGACAAATTTAATGGGCCTAATTTTTAAAAATATGTTTTTAAAGACACATGAAAAACGCCTTTTTTCCCCTCAAAAATTTTCTTTAAGGGCTTAAAACTTACATACGTGTAAGCGTGATGCTTTCGAATGTTTGACTTTGATATTTACTTATTGTGTAAGAGGTATTCTGCTTTATTGTATGATTTTCACAAAAGTACACAAAAAAATGTCAAGCCATCAGCTCAGATTGGGGGAGGGCAAAACCGTCTATAGATAGTTTTAGTGAAGACTTCATTCAGTGAAAAAGTTCGATAAATAGTTCTCAACCATCTCTCTTACTCTCAAGTGAACCCTGTGGGCCTATGTATTCCTATCTCACTCACATCACTACAGTCTTATACAAATACATTTTTTGTGAGCTAGCTCTTTCGACCGAAATGATTTTCTGGAGTAATTGTAATGCAATTTTGATTACATAAACGGTCAAGAAACACGGTCCTGTATACAAATTTTGACATTTTAGAAAGAGAAAGTTATATGCATGAGGGCAAAGGGAGAAAGAGCAAGATAGGTAGCTATAACGCTACGTGAGTTTTGTCACAGCTGATTGCGGCCGATGAGTGATGAGTGCATCGTTGACTAAACGTTGCCTTCGCGCTAAAACCTTCTGTTCTTGTGCCCAAATGCGGTAAGGATCCCGGGCTGTGTGTCCGACATTTCTGGCATACTTCCCCACTGTGGACCAGGCACCCGCTCCGCATGCGATGCTCCATCGACCATCGCCCGACCCGTTGAGCCTTTGATGTTCGATGCCGTGATGCGCATCCATCGATTTCACGCTAAATAAATATCTCTTTTCCGAAACTCCTGTCTCGTTTTACGCTACGTCACAGTCCGCCCGACTTGCGGATTTAGCAGTTTAGCGGATCACGGTCGAATTTCTTTCATCCCTTCTTTCAACAGGACGTGCAGGACTCTTCTTCTTTCTTTTGAAGATTGTCAGTGGCGTCGCGTGCAATCTGGCAACGCTCCGATTCCTCCATTTTAACCCATGAAAAATATCGATTCGAGGGAGTGCACTGTGCAGCTCCAATAGTTCAACCTTTCTCATGCGTTTGAATTGATGGAATACAGCGTTGCCAGATTACACCAACGCCACTCGGTCAATACGTGAAATCTTGCTACATTGCATTTCGTTCATTTAAATTCATGAAAAAGGACAGATTGAGGAGGCTCACCGTCACCGTAAACTGCCACTAAATCGGTATTATACACGAGTTAAAATGGACTAAATATCACGTTGCTAATTTAATTTGTCTTTTTTTTTTAAAGTCTTGTAGCTTTTATTTTGACATAATCTTACTTAAGATTCGGTAATCCATTTACCTATATGTATACACGAAAAACCTTTGCAAGAGCCTTACTCATGAGCAAACCATTGAAACAGTCATACTTGTCACTGACAAGTTGTCAGGTGTCACGCAGTGGCGGCTCGTGCATTCTGCATTGTGGCAACAACATAAGTTCTCCATTGAAAGCCTGGGCAGTGACATCATTTTAGGTCTTGATTGAGGGGGGGGGCAATAAATAATCTATTCTTAATCAGAAAATTTTCGATTTTTACCATGCCGCTTTGCGTGCTAATTGTCTGCGCTTCATTTTGTACTTATAATAATCTCTGTAAAAAGACGAGTTGAGCGAGTGCACCATGCATCCCTAATAGTTCAACCTTTTTCATGGGTTTAAATGAACTAAATGCGGTGTTGTCAAATTTACATATGTTGTAATTGTAAAAGAGCATAGTTGCCAGATTGCATGGACCACCTCTGCATTTTAAATCGTTCTATTTAAACTCGAATCCCCTTTCTCTTTTCTGAAGTTCGTGGGCTTTGATATCGAACATCTTCCCTTGCAGACAACTTTATGATCCCAAGCGCAATTTGGAAAGAATTTATCGATGTTGATACGTTCATTGGCTCATTGATGAGCGAAAAACTCTCGAATTAATCGCAGAATGAATCAATCGAATGGTAAATATGTTTACTCAGGGAGAGGATTTTTAGATGTTTAGTACAGCAGAGCCGTAGACAGAAATGTGTCTGCCTCTCTCTTTGCCCGTTCTAACACATGTGTTAGAAAAGGATGGAGAGAATGGCTGTGACTTTAATCCCTTTCTCTGTCCTTTTCTGATACACGTGTTTCAATCGGAAAAGGGAGAAAGAGAGAGATTCCTGGATACAGCTCTGGGGAGATCTCGCGAGTGCGAGCATCGGACTCAATGAGTTACTAGGTAATAAATTCAACGCTGCAACGAGCAGCCATATAAATGAATAAATAAACGAATCATAAATAAACAAAACAAAATGGAGAAGAAAAAAAAATAATTGAGAATCGTCAATAGATTGTGTGTCTAAACTGTGGAGTCAGGTAAAATAATTAGGACGGGGAGAGAGGTTGGAGGGAGAAATAGTGCTACGGAAAAGCAAGTTCATTAAAATCGAAAATCCATTTAGTTCCACTCGCGGGTATTTAGCCCGTGGATCCCAATCGAAAGCAGCGGTGCCAGGTTGGGCGAAAGTCTTTGGACATATTTCCGATTTAAACATAAAAGAAACATACTGTCGGACTTTGGAATGATTTTAAGCTGAAATGGAAGGAATCGTGCTTTGACCCAGAGACTCGGAGCCGGAGCTACAATTAAAATTGAATCATGGATCTCTCTCGGGAGAAAACCACACGGGAAAAAAAATGTCTTGACCAAGAGTGTAAATTCTTCGGAAACTGAATCCTAGTGTCACATATAGAAGGAAACTGATTTCAATGATAGTAAATTGAACTATTGCATTGCAATAACAAGTTTTTATAGGAAGCTGCTCTCGCTTAGAGCCCTAGTGAAACTGTTCCAAGTTTCTACGTGGACATGGAAATCACTGTGATTTCCATGTTAATTTACACAGAAATCAATGCGATTTCCATGTCCCTAAGGAGAATTGGAACAGAGATCAAAGAACATTTTTACTATAGGGAGTTCATATTGCAAGAATTCAAACTGTAATCTTTGAAAGCAAATTTCGTTTGTACTGCGAGAACGTTTGGTTTGTACCTACACGCAGTTTGTGAAGTATTTTTTTTTTTTTTTTTCATGGTTTTCTGCCGATAGAGAACCAAAATTCTATTTTAACCATGGCTCCGGTTCCAATCTCCTGCTTTGATTACCTAGGTATAAGATTCTTGAAAGGCGAGCTTCACATCGCAGCAAGAGAATAGAGGTAATATGGAGCAGGTCTCGATTTTCGATCGTGACTTGAATTTCCGATTCTAAGTAACAATCAAAGCATCGATTACTATTGAAATTGCGTATTATAAAAATTAGGCTCGAAGGGCAAGAGTTAACCGGAATTCCTGTTATTTCAACAGGAATTCCTGTTACTTCAACAGGAATTTCGGTAAAGTAACAGGAAATCCTATTGAAATAACAAGAATTCCTGTTGAAATAACAGAGGAATTCCGGTTTAGTAAGTATTAAACAGACGTCCATTTGAATTAACGCGAAACTTTTTACCAATGTGCGGTGCGGCGGCCAGCAGGTCAATAATTTGATGGAACCAAACGTTACCATTGGCGCATGTGAGAGTGTGGAAATATCCCGAATTTTCTGACAATTTCTTGAAAAATAGACCTCTTTGCGTTTGTGTTATTTTTATGAATTACTTGGCCGTTTTAGAAAATACTGTGGATAAAAATAAGAGGAAAGCTCTCATAAAAATGGCCAGAGTTCTAATAAAAAGTTCTTACAAGAAAGTCTGGCATTACTGACTACAGCTCTGGTATTTTTAACTCGGATTGAGGCATTTTTGAATAGAATAATGTTGCATTTTTTACCAAAATAATCCGATGAAAAACGCCAGAATTTCTTGCCAACAAGGCTATAGCATTTCGGGTCACATCATTAGAATTCTCGTCAACAGCCAGAGTTTCGATTCGGAACTTTTCATGTTAATTCTGACCATTTTTAGTAGAACGCTCTCCTCTGTGAAGGGTACCGGTGCCTCCCCCCCCCCAAATGGTTACCGATTTGTCCTCTAGCCTATAACAATCAGTGCATTGGTCAGCGTAGTGTGGTCATCAGTCTGTGGCAAGGCAAGGCCTTCGCACGGTGGGAAAGATTAGTACACTATACCAAACATCATTCCTGTCGAGTTGGAAACAAAGATTATGAAACGACTTTCAAACGACGACAGAACTAAAAACCGAGAATAAACTATCCCTTAGCTGCAGATAATTCAAATTACATCGTTCTCATTTACCAATATACAATTGAAACTTTCCCAAAGCAAAAAAATAAAAAAATAAAATTCTATATATTTGTCACATTCGGAAATCCTGCCTCTCGGTCTAGTGTGCGCCACGAGAGTTTGAACAAGCCATAAAACCTGGTCGTCTCCTCAGTCTTTAGGCAGATAACGAATTGTTGATTGTTTTTTCAAGTGGTACCTTGCCTTGGGGGGGGGGGGGGGTTAGGAAAAAAGCCCACGTTTGGATCTCTGCCGACGCGACTTTGACCGGCGCGCGCAATCGTTACTCTGCTTGCTCCTCAACAGAAAGAAAGAGAGAGAGAGAAAGGGAGGGAGAGATAGATAGAGAGAGAGAGAGAGGGAAAGATCGAGAGAGAGAGAGAGAGAGAGAGAGAGAGAGAGAGAGAGAGAGAGAGAGAGATCAGAGTTTCCACTCTCGAAAATGTCTGCCTATTATTTTTTCGGTCAACTCTCTGTCGGATCAGAAGCGCCCCGGCCGCGGACACACTGATTATGAAACAATGAGCCTCGGATGCTTTGGTGACCGTTTGAAAAGTGAAGACTGGCGCAGCGTCCACCGTCCACCGCATGAGGTCGAGGCAGATTCGGAAAGACCGCCAAGCGTTGCTGCTATAGGAAGAGACGGAGATGTCTGCTTGACCGATTTTTCGAGTTTGAAAATTGTATAAATCAGGCATTTGATGCGGTTACAGATTTTGTCCTCCCGTTCTTTAGTGAAGTGCTTTTTAATCTACATAATTATTGTCAGAATGGGTCTGTTGCAAACTTTTGCTACAACGATAAAAAGAGTTTCATCGTATGTAAAATCGCCCGAAATATCCATTGGTGGCATCAGAAAGTCATGAAATGCGATAATAAACTCACAAGAGACGTTTAATGAAATCCAAGATGGCGGTAAAATATCGAGCAATCTGTATGCGTGCGCCTTTAACATCCAAGGATTGCCAAAGTTGACAACCTCACAGCTTCAGAGGTTATGTGTTTATTTACGTTGTGATTGGGTGTGATCGATATTGTGAGGTTGGCTATTCTTGGATGTTTGTGGTGCATGCATAGAGGTTGCTCGATATTTTACCGCCATCTTGGATTTCATTAAACGTCTATCGTGAGTTTCATACTGCATTTTATGACTTTCTGATGCCACCAATGGACTTTTCACGCGATTTTACATGAGATTGAACATTCTATAGCGCTGTAGCAAAAGTTTGCAACAAACCCATTGTTAAATAAAGTCCCTATTCCACCAAAAACAGAGTGCACAAAAAGCGGGACTGAGTTTTTTAAGATGGCAAGTCGGGAAAATAAGAAAATTTGCTTTAAGAGCCATCCCGAGCTGTCTCCTCGAAGGTATGTTACTATCGGATCGGTATCATGGACCTACTTGACTGTTGAGCGCTTCTATCTCTATCTATTTCACCATGTGCGTTCAAATGGGCAAAGAGGGAGAAAGACAAAGTACTGGAACCGCTAGTGGCCGGAAATTTCAATAATGAAAATTGTAAAGATATGGTCATTTGAAATACAAACTTCCCCCTCCCCATATTTATTATTGATTAAACAACTGTATAAGAGCTGTTTGATATGCGTGCGAGATTTTTTTCCCCCTCTTCAAGATTGTTCGTACGATTTGTTGGGTGGAGGAAAAGTTTAAACATATTATCGAGATCCTCAAATCTCTCTTGATAGAATATGTCTAATAGACCTCGTATATTGTGAACTTTGATGTACCGGTCAACGCTCTCTTTCAGTTTTCAAACTGGGGGGGGGGGGGGGGAGTGGCGCTTATTGTGGAGTAGGAACAAAATATTTGCGAAGGTAAAAGCGAGAGCTTCGATCTCTTAGAACACGGGACTTCTGCACGATTAAGAAATTGCACTCAAAATAATTTATTTCTCACGCGTTCTGAAGGGAGATAAGCAGGAGCACAAGTAGGAAAATGGGTTGTAGCATATAAAAAACTAAAATTTTTGCGGAAAAAAAAAATAAAATCGGAGATTTTTGTTGCCCCCCCCCTCCCGAAAGTTGTCTACATTTGCACTTTTGAGTTGAGAAAACTCGCTATTTTATTTTAAACATAAAGTAGCCTAAGAGAGGGAAATAAAAATATGAATACGCGTTTTTTCACTCACTCATGTACACTTATTTTGCTCTCCTTTTCTCCAACATCCGGGTAGTTGCGACGTTTCAATAAAAAAAAAAAAAAAACCAAGCTTTTGTTTCAAACTTGGCGTCTTATCGATATTTATTTTAAATACACTCGCTATCCTATAGCATCGAACGCTTGCAAATCACAAGATACAAGAGAAATTAGCGCCCCGTAAGCCTTTTTTTTCTCTCTCTCTCCATCATTCTCTTAGTAACCCGTACAATGCCGGATAGAGAGGCCGAGGATCGGGAACGAGAACGGGGGAGGGCTGTCTTGTTAAACAAAGTATGAAGTATTTTTCAACACGTGATGCTTGAGAGAGCGCGTCAAGGAATATGTTTCAGTCCTGTCTTCTGATTGTGAGTACTGTCTCCGCCGCGCGCCATGGGCACGGGAAAGTAAGCACGCTCGCAGGTGTAAAGGGGAGCAAAAGATGTGGGCGTCTTCATTAAACACGTTTTCAATGATTCATCTGATTTTTATTCTATTTCCGTTTTTAAGTCTTTGAGAGGTACAACAGTGTTGCCGGTTGGGAGGTTTTTGAAAATTTCAATTTATATCAAAGGTTCTGTTGGAGGGTGCAATAGATATTGAAATTGATTGGCAGCGATGACGTGTGTTGCCGATTTGAAGGGGTTTGAAAATTTCAATTTGGATCAAAACCTTTCAATCGCGCGGCATTCTGGGATTCAGGTTTCTTTGAGATTTCACTAAACCTTTCAAAAGAGGACAATTTTCCAAAACCTTAGATTGGTCTAACTCAATTTTTTGCAAAATTTCCCTTTTTTTGTCCCAGTATCCTTGAAAGTAAGTTCTGTTCGATGGTTCAATAAATTCAATTTGCAGCGGTGACGTTTCAAGAGGAGTTTCAATCGGTTGTAATGAAGGCGCAAACCGGATCAAGGAAATTAAAAAATGAAAATGGTTGCAATGCAAACATCTAAAAAATGACATGAATATGAATTGGCCGTGAATTTTATTTTCCCTGATGTTTCGGCTTAACATTTAAGGTTATTTTTTTGGGTTAAAATAACCCTTACAGTACCAAATAACCAAATACATTTCTGTGTCAAAAATTGAATTCTGATCATCGCATGGTTGATCTAGCACGAATTGCTCACCCAAATTGACGTACTTACATTACATATGAGTTTTGTTTAATATTCCATGGACCATAAGGATTTATATAAATGATCGTCTACAATATAGAGGGCACGGTGAACGAAAATATGAATTCCTTCAAAGACACACTATCTAGGTAAAGAAAAATCCAAGAGGGTAAAAAGATTATTTTTAAACTGTAAAGATCAAAGAATGAACTTTCAATGAAAAATAATAAAATATTTTTGAGATTGAATTGAAAAATAATTTGTTTTATGTCAAATTTTTGTTTTAAAAACTACGAGGAATATATTGATACCTAATTTTAAAAGGAGAAAGAGGAAACAACAGTCAATTTTGTCAAATGCACGGGTTGTTAAGAAATAAAAAAATACATTTTTGCGTCATAAAAATTAAAAGCATTTCTATACTGTTTTGTTTTCTAGTTTTTGTTTTCTTTTTGGATGGCGGTCGAATTTCTTAGATTCAAAATTTCATTAGTCACGATTTAGCTATAAACTCCACACTCGTCAATAGGTTAAGGAATGGAAGCAACCAAATCTAGTAAGTCCAAACTCAAAGAATACGGACAATAAGAAACGTTTATAAGTCGCGTCCAGCCCCAAAATTTTGAATTTTAAAAATCAAACTTGTGGCAAAACTGGTTCAAAGTTCATATTTTTCCCATCCACAAATTTAAATTACAACTTTCTCAGCAAAACACTCACGAGATTCTTTTTTTGTTTGTTTTTGTTTTCTTTTTTCTAAACATTTTTAGAATGACAACACTGCGGTTTTCAAGAGTCCCATTGTTAATTGCTCCTTGTTGGACCGCTTCGTGCTCCTAACTCTTACGTTGTTAGTCGGGTGTCAATCCTACGGTCGGCCTTATTGTATGCGCGGTCCTCTTCGTTCTTCTGACAACATCAAATTAGCTGTTTATAATTTTGATCGGTTGTCAAACGATCAAATTCTCTTTTAACAGATCACGGTTCCGAAACTTTCAACATGGTATTCGAGTACGCTTGAGAGTGCTGCGCAACTATTCAAGTACTACATAATTGGAATATTAATTCTTAATTGAACCGCCCACTTCCAAAAGAGTGCGATCGCTGCATGCTCTAGAAATGAATTAAGTGTGGACAGTGGCTCGAAACAAAAATAAATAAACCTGTTGCAAAAAAGTGCCGTCAAGAAACGCCCCCCCTCCCTCTGCGAGAACCCAAATGTTGCACCCTTCCCCCAAATCCATTTCCCCACAGAGAGTCGCAATGTCCGCATGTCTTCTCCATCACTATTAAGGTCCCATCTCCATTATTATGTTAAAAAATCCTGTTTGCAAATCCGAAGTAATGATACTTTTCAGTTTGAGTTAAATAATATTAAAAAGTCCCGGTAAAGAAATTATGCTATTATTTCTAAACTGAAAGTTTGGTCGAAAAGTCTGAAAATTTCCCATACCTGAAATTCTACTTGAAATCATCAGAAATTATTTTTAAAGTCGCAAGTAATTCTGGCAAATTGTATTCTATAGTATAACGAAAATTACTAGCATTTCAGGAACAATTTCTGGTAATTTCAAGTAGAATTTCTAAAAAAGTTCTTGCTTTTGTGACGAGAATTCCTGCTCAGAAATATTATAATCTCTATAATCTCCTGTGAGGAAGTATTGAATCATTCGCTCTGCCAGTTCGCTGGAACTTTTTTGTCAGCGCGCGTATATGAGTAACTCAAATTGCAGCTGCAGAAAAATGCCATTAGCAAAACAGCAAATATTTATTTTGTTTCACTCCCACTGTTATCATTACTGCTCTATTCCTCCTTAATTTTATCCTGCTCTTCTTATCTTTCACCTTCCGTACTTTGGCTTCCAAATAACGTTTATAACCTGGAAAGCCCTCAACCAGCTTAAAACGGGGGTTAAGATATGTAATGAGAACAGTGGCTAGGCGCGCAATATAGCGAAGTTTCATTTTCCCTCTTTAAACACATGAGAAAGGTCGAAACGTTTAGTCATTTCCGACGACCGAAGCATTCGATTTTTTCAGTAAGTTTAAATGGAGGAAGTACGTCGTTGCCAAATTTCATGCTTCGCTACTGAATGCGATTTTAAAGAAACGGGAGCTTTGTGAATGCAACAAATGTGACTGTATGTGGGCATGTTCAAGACCTCGAACACCTTTTGATCTGCTAAAATATGGATGAGCATTTCATATAGTAGGATATTTTAATAGTAAATGACAAAACAACATATGTTGCAGAATTTTGGAAGGCTAAAATATAATTATTGTATGTATGTTCTTTTACTTTCTTGTGGTTTCGGACACAGAAGAAGAAAACTTTCCACCCGCGATCCCTAAATTACACCCCTTCGTCAGTTAAGTCCATTTTTGACAACTTTACAATTGGAACCAGCTCCAATACCTATGAGAATGAGTCGATTGGTCAAAACTCAAAAGGTACCGGCTTATTTCATAATCGCGTGAACTTGAATCTTGATGCATTCGGAAAGTTTCATTCTTACCTAAAGCTCTCATCGACTCGAACTCGATAGGATTACGATACGATGGTACGTTATCATCCCCTTGTTTAGTTATTATTGTCAGGAGACGCTATGTAAAAAATAAATAAATCCAAATAGGATGAGTTAATCTGGAGAGAAGCTCAAAGTGACACTGGTGAAGCGCAGATCAAACGAAAAAAAGAGAAAATGAGCGAGGAAATCTCGAAACAAAGGTATTGGGGACGAAAGAGGAGACCTTTGTTTGATGGTATGTAGAAGAAGAGGATGTACAGGGATTTTTCATCCCCGCCTTAGGTTTGCTCATTTTCTCTCTTTTCTCTTTAGCTTTGACGTTTCCTACCCCCAAGTATACAAATACACGCATCCACACACACAAGCAGGGATGATTAAAATTTTGAGCCGCGCCGCCACCACACAGTGGGGCGAGTCAATGGGAAATGCCGGACATGGCGTGGTGACTTTAAATGCGTATGTATTTGTTAACTTAGAGGTTTGAAAAGGGTTTCATTGGTTTCATCGTAAAATTGCCTCCAAGAATCTCCCTATATAGTTTGTATTTTTATACGGTAAAAGAATTTACATTTTCATTTTAAGTCATACATCCCATGTCCGATCCAGGGCTGCTGTTTGCCGTATAATTATTAATTAATCGCATTTTTCGATTCACCGATGATTCCACCGGTTGAGAAAAGATTACACAGTTCAATCCAATGTCTGACTGAAATGCACGAAAATACGCTGATCTATAATCTCTTCTAAATCGGTGAAAACTCAATCGGTGAAATTAATTAAAATATCCGCAAGTTTTTTAAAGTCATCGACGACTCCACCGATTGAAAAAAGGTTACAGATGCGAGCATTTTCGTGCATTACAGTCATACACTGAATTGAACTGTGTAGGTAATATTTTCTCAACCGGAGGAATCATCGGTGAATTGAAAAATGCGATTAATTATACGCAAAACAACAGCCCTGGCACTCCGACCCCTCACATTGAATCGCTCCACTGTGTGCCGTCTCTCGCTTCTTTTCAGCTTTGAGAAACCGGGAAACTTGCGTTAATGATGGACTTTTCTCGGGGAGGCGTTTTTGAAAAAGGAAATGAGTACAAGAGGGAGGTGACAAAGAGGGAGGAAGAGAATGAGAACGAGGAGAAAAAGAAGGAGAAGAAGTAGAAAAAAGAAAGAGTTTACAGAAAAATTATGATTGCAAAAATTGCGAAAAAATGCTATAAATCAGGAATACTCTTTATATTGCAAAAATTGCATTATATTTAGCACAAAAAAAAAAAAAAAAAAAAATTGCTGGTGTAGAAATATTTTTTGTTTCATTACCACTTTTATTGCTAAACTAGCAACATGTTTGGCTTGTGAAGCAATATTTGGGACTAAATTATGGCATAAATTACAGTTTTCTCCATTTGAAGTTTATTCTCGGTCTCTAGCAACCATAATGCAATTTTTTAGATGAGGTTTTTTTTTTTTTTTTTTTTTTTTTTTTTGAGGACGATGAGGATGAGGAGGATTGAGGAAAATATTGTTTTGAAGCGCCTTCAAATGTTTTAAACCCAATACGGTGCATTCTGTGGGCATGTCATCGCAAGGAGTTACTCTGATTTTATTTGAAAGTGAATCGGACCCTGTTATTCATGACAATAATATCTAAAGCAGAAAATTGTAAATATTACCAGAGAAATTAACGTATAATTAAAAGGAGAAAAGTTTACTTCCTGTGACAGAAATTTTTGTTATGAATACTACTCTCCGATTCTGATGTGCATTGCCCTATGGTGAGGTCCGTGGGTTGGGGTCTGAAATTCGTCCTGAGACCTTATCCTATGATGCAACGATAATCATATAATTTTATGGTTCTGATCCCCCCCCCCCCCGAACATTTCGTCACCTGCCGCGCAAAGGGAAGCATTTTAAGCATTTGACGATTTTTTAGGAGAGCAAACAGAAGATTTAGCATACATATCCTTGATATGCTTTCCCGTTCCTATGTAATTAACTCAAAAAGTCAAACTTTGATGATACGCCCCTTTGCGCGGCAGGCGACGATTTTACCATACGTGATCCTTACAGGCCTAGCCTACCTCTCCTTCAATAACCCCCCCTCCCCCGCACCGTTAGACCTCCTCCATTAGAGACATTCCGGCCGAGCCTTTATTAATTAAAAGCATACATCTTAAGCCGGGAAAGAACTTGGAACATTCTTTTTTCCTATTGAAATCTCAATTGCGAATAATAAATGACTCCACTGAGATAACTAATGAGAGCCAGACGGGAGTTGCTTTGCAAAAAGCATACAGTCGAATTGATTTAAACTGCGCGCGTCTAGCAATTTGGCAGCCATGGGAGGCTCGAAGAAGAAAATAATGGGATTGGCGGCTCGCGCCTCATCTCACAAACGCGCCAGAAATGCTGACCGAGACGCGAGCGCGAGCCGATCGTTAACATTTTTCTCATTCATATTTCATAATAAATTTCATTTACTCTCTTGGCAATGGATACCATTTCGAACTCTCTTTCACCCTAATTTCCTGTCTACGTACCTCTCCCCACCCTTTTTTTGAGTTGATCGGCTAGAAGTTTGACGCATCATGATAGTTTGCCAAACTTTTGCTGAATCTTTTACCTGTACAATGTACATGCATTTAACTCTTCTGACTGAATGCTTTTTGAATTCTAAAAAGTATCCACATTTCGTATTAAAAGTCACTTGCTGTGGGCGCCCGCAGTGGGGTTAGGAGGGGAGGGGGATTTCCTCCAATGTTCCTCCATGAAAACTCCATGTTCCATGCGATTTTTCACCGGGGCAAAAGCGCTTAGATTAGAAAAACCAAAAACCAGCAACACGAAGTTTTTCGAAAATGCATTCACTCTTCCTTTTCAAATTTCTACTCGTGTGAAACAGCAGACATGTTACCTTCAGAATTCATCCGAAGTTTACAAGATGTTTTTACGAGCTTTTGAGTGTAAAATTCCTATTCCGTCATGCATTTTGCTCAAATGCATAGGACATGCATCTCTGCTTTTGTTGCTCTTTTTTTTGATTTTCTTTTGGATTTTTGAATTCAAGCTAATTTATCTTTGATAAAGAATATACTAATTACGTATTCTAGGGGGAAGGGGGGTTAGGTGTTAGGAAAGTTCCAATCAGATGCACCGTGCACACTGGATGTAAGAGACTAAATGTATGCTTAGACGGTGGACGTATCACATATTTTAACACACGCGCATCGCACTTGTTTAAGACTCAACTGGTCGAAGCAGAGAGAGGGAGAGGGAGAGAGAGATAGAAGAGAGAGGGAGAGGGAGAGGGAGAGAGAGATAGAAGAGAGAGAGAGAGAGAGAGAGAGAGAGAGAGAGAGAGAGAGAGAGAGAGAGAGAGAGAGAGAGAGAGAGAGAGTTAAATAGCGGTAGGAAGGGGGTATATGGGAGGGACAGAAGGGAGGGGGCGCAAAGCTCGCTCCGTTTCAATATTTACTTTAACCAGTGCTGTTAGCAAGTTGCTCGAATGCTCGTTTCTTGCCAACATAAACAATGAAAGTCAATAGATCCTTCATTTATCTCGTCGTTTTCATTACGTTATACGTTATACCTCCTGTTTTTACTATTTGCTTACACTATAATTTTTAAACCTATCGTTCGTCGTATACCCGTCGTTACAGTGCGAAAGCGTTTGCTCCCTCGTAAAAGCGTCTAGATATTTACTCGTCCCTATTTATTTACTAATTTACTTCAAATAATTACGGCTTCCAGTCTTTTTTTTTTGCTTTTTTTGTTTTACTTTTTTCTTTACTTCATTCCTCTTTCTTTCTTCTTTAATGGCGGATCTGTTTTCATCATTAATGCTTTTACTCCTTCGAAGCTATAGGGATTATTGAAAAAAATCTTAGAGGTGATTATGAACGGTACACACTTTCTTGAAACTCTATATCAAGGATTTTATATTGCCCAATCAACTGACTTATTTTTCGAGCCTCATTATCGATTTAAATGAATGTGAACCAGTGTTACAGGTGGTCGCCTGCCTGCCTTGACGATTTTTCAGGAGATCGAAAAGAAAATTTGGAAAAGCTATACACAATCTTTATCTCCGATTCTGCTTCATTGCGAGTGCGGCGCGGGCGTCGCGTTATATAAATCTGGCGAAGCTGCATTTTGTCCACTGAAACGCATGAAAAAGGTCGAACTATCGGAGGTGCAAAGTGCACTATTTTGAATCGATATTTTTCGTGGGTTTAAATGGGAGAATAGCAACGTTACCGTATTGCAAGAGGCGCCTCTGTTCTTCACATTCGAAAATATTCAGAAATGAGCTTCCAATGTATGCATACAATCAAAAAAGCGTCGTTCGAATACATAGGAATCAACCCCTGACTCAAAACATCTACACTGATGGATTTTTTTTTTTAACCCACGGTGTATTCCGCTTATGTCAAAGAAACTGCACAGTGAAAAATTGACAAAGGAGGAATTCCTTTAACCCAAGGAAACTGTATGCCGCTACAAGTAAAAGATTCATTGTTGTGACAGTGATTCTCCTTCATGAGATCGGAACTTTACTTCGCGCAAGGAAAATTGTCTCAAGTAAACGTGTTTCCTTGTTTTTAAAGAAATGATTTCTCTCAGTGTACCTAAATTTCACGATACAGCGCGCCATTTGCGTGGCGGGCAACGAGGTGCTGCGTTTAGTTTAGTTGAACGATGACGCTCAAAATGTATTGTAAGCATATTTTATACTAACAGGATAGGATAAACATTTGTCTCCGATATTGAGAGAGAGAGTTGGAAAAAAAAAAAATATCCCAACGTAGATCCTGGAAATTCATATCCTGCATTCTGATAGGTCTGAAGTGCTACAAGTATGGTTGTTTTCATAGGCGGATCCAGCAATCTGGCAATAGTGTATTCGTCCCATTTGATTGCATGGCAAAAAATCGATTAGTCACGGGGCCATGGCCCCTTCAAGAATCGATTGTTTATCATACATTCAAATGGGAGTGATGCGCAGTTGCCAGATTGCTGCATCCGCCTATGGTTGTTTTGCACCAGAAACAAAATTTCACTCGATCTTATTTATGAAGTTTAAGAGTGAAAACGGAGCCTTCATAAACGAGCATTGAGCAACCAATACTATTGATATTACAGTGTTTACGCGCGTTCATAGTTAGTGAACGTGGAAAGGGAGACGGTGTAAGCTTTGAAATTAATCAGAATTCTGGTTAAGTAATCCTCATTAAAAACCATATTATCATCCAGCGAAATGAAGATAAAAGAATGGTACTTGACAGTATAACTCATTTTTGTGATCTTTCATTGGTATGTGAGGCAGCACTAACTAGATAGGACAATTCTTTTTTTGAGCTCGTGTTTCCAGCACCAGCATTATGATTTCAGTTTCCGAGAGGTTTTCCATAGACAAAAAGAGTAATTTTAAAACTAATTTTTCCTTTTCTTTGCATGGTTTTTGATTAGCAGAAGAAAAGACTCGCTGTTTTTATGTGTAGTGCGGGTTGTGTCGAATCGATCTTCGACATTTTGTGTTTTTTATAAAGAAAATGAAAGTACTTGCGATGAGCTGAGGACAAAGATACCTTTGGTTTATATTTAAGTCCCATTGTTCCGGAGATGAGATTTTGGCTAAAAATACATTGTTTTAAATGCGGGAATTTTGCGTAGTGGTCACTACATCACTATACGCACACGATTTTTTACGACTTTACACTTGTATATCTCCAAACATTGTATATCTCCGGAACATTTAAAAAAAACCCATAGGCACTGTTGTTCTCAGCTCATCAAGTACTATCATTTTCTTAATAAAAAACACACAATTTCAGACCCTTGCAACTATCCCATTGTGCAACCGCCGCTTGCACTATTGACGAAATTAAGATTGTCGCGAGATTCTCACACATTTTCAGTTATGGGTGTAAGTGATGAGGGACTGCGATCTGCAACGACTATCTCGCCCCACCCGCGCTGTCTTCTCACTTGCGAGGTGTGAGGAGTATGAAGAGTGGCCGAACCAGTACCTTGAAGGCG
The DNA here is from genome assembly GCA_011764245.1 of Trialeurodes vaporariorum. Taxonomy (NCBI): domain Eukaryota; kingdom Metazoa; phylum Arthropoda; class Insecta; order Hemiptera; family Aleyrodidae; genus Trialeurodes; species Trialeurodes vaporariorum. The sequence goes on from VMOF01000002.1 coordinate 65,190,853, forward strand.
AAATTTAGCTCGCTAAAATCTCGCGACAATCCTTAATTCTTCGATAGTACCATATGAAACGCAAAAGTTTTGGCAGTCAAGAATTCGAGATAAGTGGCGTATCCTCGTGTAATCGAAGCAGCATTCTGCTCTTCGCAAGCATTTTTGACTCTCAAAACTTCTGCGTTTGCTACAGTATACTCACTACATAGCTGATGACGTTTCCGCACAAAAAACCAACAACCGGCATCTTGTCTCCGATGCTTTCTTATTGCAGCAGAATCAGTGGCGTAGCTAGCAGCAACTGCCTCCGCAATTTTAACACTTGCGCTCTTATTGGGGCTAACCTTGAAATTTGCCTTATGAGCACAATACTGTGCGTTTCCGGAGCGTCTCTGAATTGCAAATCCGTGTCTCAATCAATGAGCTATAACTTTAGAGTGGCAGCGGGCTGGTCCACCTTGTGCCACACAGGGTAGAAGGAATCCCGGGAAAAAGCGGAATTTGGACGGCAGATTCCAAGGTTTGAGGTTAAATTTTGTAGGTCGTTCGGAATTTCGCGGGACTTTGGACGGCAGATTCCAAGGTTTGAGGTTAAATTTTGAAGGCAGTTTCCGGCGATGCCCGAGTTTGTTTACTAAACGACCGGAAACAACCTACAAAACTTAACCTCAAAATCGATTTTTACGGCAAAATGGCGGCGCCCTAGGTGACAACAATGAACCAGCGGAACGTTCCTTGATGTGCCACTCTAAAGTTATAGCTCATTGGTCTCAATCTCACTTAAAAATCCCTTGAAACCTCCTCGATAAATCTCAAGGCGTTTTGACTCAAGGTGCGTTTTTAAATTGCAAATTGAATCTGGAGGACAATTCAAGTCAAAGCCAAGCCAAGGAGATCTCGAGGAAAGTTTCTGAATTGTACCCTTACTTATAGGATTTGATGACATATTATTTGCCTACAGAAAAACCCTTCGAGAGCTCCATTTTTTGTCTACAGCTACTCACGCAACAGTTCTCTGGTGGCTGAAATCGGGACTTGACGTCGAAGACTGACCTCAAGGCGGTGAGACAGAAAAATTGATGCTTGAGTAAACAGCAGTAAACACCGAGGCACTCGGAGCGAACATTTTGTTTATCGGGGATTCTTTCAGTTCGTGGATCTCGGTCCACCGTTCACCGAGGAGCCTTGTCTTCATGAATATGCGCGCATGCGCACAAGCAAGTCGCAGCCAAGGCGTATATTCGTATAAGTAGATATCGAGCTTACAACGCCGCCCTGGAGAGATGATTGTTTTCAGTACCTCACTATAGCATGAACGCAGGGGGAAGGGGGTGGGGCAGGAGGGAGTCTTCTTTATTTCAGCACCACTCCTGCCGCGCGCGCCCCTTGGAGAATTCATACATTTTCCTCGTTTAATTCTCTCCCGCCATCGCAATCCCGACCATCAGCATCGCATCCCGCTCAGAGTCAGTCCTTCCTGGGTATACATACAATATACATTTACAAAAAGCTGATCTTCAGTCTAGATCCCCCGTTTGCCACGATGCACGATGAACTATGGGAGGAGGACTTGGTGCATTGCATCGGTTTCATCCGATGCGAAGAGTACTTTTTTCTTTTTTTCTTTTTCGTGCGCTGTAACTCTACGCGATAACTGAGTCAGTTTGGATCACAGTAAACAATGGTCTATTTGGTTAGGTTTTCCTTTCCTCTTTCTTTGTTTTTTTTTTTGTAATTGCAGCTCCGTTCAAACTGTTCCCGCGGCCGCAACCGCGACCGGCCGGCTCGATAAGTACGCTAAATTATAGGTTAGGTTCCCAGTCATACTCTCTCTCTATCCCACACACACACTCCTCTATCTCTCTTTTACTCCCTCTGGAGAGTCACGCGGGTAATCTTGGCGGATGATCATTCACCATCATTGAGGAATGGTGGAGCTGCGTTGCCGTCCTATAAACCTTTCAGCACCGAAATATAAAAGAACACAATCGGACCATGAATGTAAACTTGACTCTAAATGTCTTTGGGTTGGGGGTAAAGCCCCTCGTTTACTTGGTTCTACTAAAAAAAAAAAAAAAAAAAAAAAAAAAAAAATATCTCATTTCTAAAGGAAAGAAGTTGTAGAAAAAAAGGGCAAAATTTTTTCAGATTTTTAGATTACAGGACGATACCCATCCGATTTTCTTTGTTTATAAAAAGGACCAGTTTCCACTTTTAAGGATGGCGACAAAGTTTGCTGAGAACATCACCCACAACCAACTGTCACCAGTCACCTACTGTTGAATGGTGAGCAAAGCAAAATTTTGTAATTAGGCCTATCAGAAACAGGTTTTGTTTTGGTTTTGCTTTGAAAATTCAAATCGCGCGCTCTGAATATCCACGGATCAATCAGAGCTACCATTTTTGTTCGACAGTCAACAGAAGGCGACTGTTTGTTATTGAGGCCGGTGATTTTCGAGCAAATCTGATGCAGCAAAAATGCAACCTCTCGCAAGCTTTGTGCTGGGTTTCTATCGTCTCTAAATCCCTGCGGTCTTTATCAATGTATCGATTCATCAATCCATCGCAATTGCAAAATGGTACGTCCGGCAACGTTGTCGTGTATAGGTTCCATGCTCCGGCTCATGCTCTTGTCAACGACCTTGGTTATTTTTCTTGGGTCTTGCCTGGGCTTTACTGCTCAGCAAATACATGACTGGTAAATAACTTCTGTTACAAGTTACAAATTACCGCAGCTAAGTTTCAGTTCCCTTCACAGTTTGTCGGATCTTCCGTTCCTCATTCCATCGTTCCTTGTCCCTTCTTCGTCCCTTCTCGCGTCCTGGCTCGTCGCCGTCGCTCGAGCTCGATTCTCACAGGCACATCCAACGGCCAGGCATAGGCATGGTATCGCCCACTTCGCTCATCGCCCTTCCACAGCCCCCCCCCCCCCCCCAATGCTCTATGCCTCGCTTGTTGATATAACGACCGGTTGATCCTCCGGTGCATGCTCCGGTGGAATTGTTGAAGAGTGTTGACTGGTTGAATAGATGAATTGTTGACCGCTTCGGGGATCGAATAAAGTTGCACTACTGCCCGCCATCCTCGTCAGCTTAAATGCGGTCCTCACTCATCAAGCGCGTTTTTATCAACCTGAGGGGAGCTGCACGTGGTATGTTCACCCTTCTACCCACCTCACCCTCACCATCAGATTTTTCATAAGCACCCTTAAAAATGACTTGGATTTTTTTTTTTAAAGTTCACATCTGAGAGGATTTCAGGAACATAGTTTGTTAAAGGACGCCTGCGCCGCGCTGCCGTGCCGGAGAGCTCGGCAGGAGGACGCAATACCATTTTACCGCAATCAAAACGCGGGGTTGTCCGCCTGTTCTGGTGGCAGTGGCGTAGCTATAGGCTCCTCTGACCTCGCCGGGGGGGGGGGGGGGGGGGGGCGCAACGCTTTGGTGGGCGCAAAAATTTTGAGAAGAGACAGAGACAGAGCGAAAAGGATGAAAGGAAAGGAAAAGGGGGGAAGAGGGGAGAAAAATAGGGAAGGAAAAAGAAAAAAAAGGAAAGGAAGATGAAAGGAAAAGGAGAAAAGGAAAGAAAAGAGAATAGAGTAAGAAAAATAGAAGCTATAGGAAAAGTAGGGAGAAAGCTATAAAAAGGCTCTAGCTTCTGGCAACATTTGGGCTGGGGGGGGCTTACGGAAGCGGCCGATTTTTTCCTTAAAAAAAAGGGGCGCAGCATTCGAATCGGCGGGGGGGGGGGCGCACGCTCAGCTAGCTACGCTACTGTCTGGTGGTCGATGCAACTGACCACTTGCAAGGAGATCCTGGGCTCAAAGCTCAGCCGAGGGGACAAGATTTGAAGGCTTCGGTTCTTGTCACTTTGGATTGGCAAGGATATCAAATATTTGCATATGTCCTCGGACAATGAGTACATTCGTGTTTAGCCGTTATGTTTCAAATGCTTCTTTGAGCCATGAAACAAGCAGAAAAATTGCGGGGTACCAAGGTAATGTTACGAGGTGATCGACATTCTCATGGGATCTTCTTGGAGGAAATGGATTTTCTGCGGTTTTTGATAAATTACAGTCATTTAAAAGTAAAAATCACCATTTGCTAATGTAGGCCAGGTTTCCTCGCTGAATGCTTTGAGTATTTTTGCTGAGATTAAATTAATGTCACGAAAATGCACAAGACATCAAGGGAGCCCTCTCTGATCCGAGCAAATTTCCCCAAAACATGGCTCATAATGGCAAAAAACTGCAAAAATCCACTTTCGATGATAAAATCCCACGTAAAAGTTGACCATACTTAGTTTTTACTTCAAAACACCCTGCCTGCTATCCAGTATGGCAAGATCACCTTACCATATCCGATGACACTGATAATATGGAGACATTTCTTAGATTTTAATTGACAGAGGGTTCCGATGACACTCATCATTTTGCTCGAAAAGCCGCAATTAACCACGTAGGGAAAACTATGAAGTTTTTATGAGTGTATAGTCTATGCTCTTGAAAGGAGGTGACCGCCAGAAGGTTCAGTTCGGCGGTGGACCATCGGTGGACATTTGGACAAGCACCAAAACTTCCATCAATAGACACTCACAGGAGTATATATTGCCTTTGCCGGTAAGGGTGTTCCAAATTACCTTCACAGACAATACCACAAATTGGCACAGTTTCAGGTTTCAGAGAAGCCGAACTCGATATTCTGAAAGCATTTTTCCTCAGCCCATCTTATACCGTTTGCATCGCTTATTTTTGCTAAGGATCCGCTCCTGTGGAATGTCAAGTACGCCGGATCCTCAGCTATTCTTTAGTTTCGTGTAAGTACACTCTGTACTTAACTATTCATCGTTCACTGTGGTGAGAGTACTTCAACACTGATTTGTGGCAGTGAGATGATCACGAGACTCCGCAAGTCCAAGAGTCCAAGACCGAGTAGGGTACTCAAACTCGGAACCTCGGAACTCTCGGATATGATCCGGGGCCGGGAGAGTAAATTACATTCCTTCGATTGCTTTTCCTCCGTTTATCAATGATCAGTTCGGAGCTCCGCGTGACTCGACCACGATCCACGGGTGGGATAGAATTGGATGTGACGGTTAAAGAATTGGGCTTGAGATTAGATTGGCGCGAGAAGTCAGGTTCAGTTCAGCTCATTCGTTGCGTTGGTTCAACTTGATTCGAATGCTCAACTGACGGATGATGAAGTTGTAGAGTCTCTCACGAAGAGCTTACAGTTAGCGCAAGTCGTGCACTACAGGATTGGTTTCCATCGGAGAATGATTCGTTCATTTTGAAGATTCAGTGTAAGAATGCGTCGACTGCATTAGTGTGCCGTCGCATGTAAAAATGGAGCGGTTTCAGTTTCGGATTAATAATAAAAAAAAAAAAAAAAAAAAAAAAAAAAAAAAAAAAACTCAAATTAGGCGTCAGTGGCGTCGCGCACCGAGAACTTAAGTTCAAATTTTCCATTTTCCGAGAGGGGGGGGGGTTGAAAGCAATTTTGGCCGAAGATTACCTTTTTTAGAGCAAAATCTTGAGGCTTAGGGGGGGGGGGGGTTGACCCTAAAACCACCCCCTTCGGTGCGCCACTGGCGTCGCGTGCAATCTGGCGAAGTGGCGACGCTATTATATATCCATCCAAACTCATGATGCATATCAATTCGAGGGAGTGCACTGTTACCATTTATAGTTCGACCTTTTTCAAGTGTTTAAAAACACAAAATACGATGTTGTCAGTGCTAATATCGATGAACTGATCGAGAGACAGACGAATCGATTCCTCTCGAAGAACGGTTTATTTCAGCGTTTCAGATCGCGATGGAACGTTCACGTCCTACGCGGGCGGAGAGCAGCAACCAACACCACCAACGATCCACCATCCATCCGCACCATCCACCAACATCTCGACTGACGACGACCGCGACGACGGAGGACGCCGAGGACGACCGACCCAGCGATCGACGACCGCCTGCTCGAATGCTCGAGCCTCAGTCCAGTGGATCAAAAGATGGGATTTCCCGGACATAATAATTCAACAAATAAAAATCATAAGATTATGAACTAGATAGCTTAAAAACGTGTCATTCGATTCCAAGAAAAGCTTAATATGAGTCGATTAACATGCTTTTTGCAAGGAAATATCGGCACATAAATCTTTTTAAAGCAAAAACCAAGGACTTTTCATGTCCGGAAACTTGAATGTTTTGATCCACTGTGCATCGAGAGTCGAGAGGGGCGGAGACTGTTGAAAATAAGCAGGTAGTTAACGTACCTCAAATCTTGAATATTTGTTTTTCTTTTTTTTTTCTTACTCCTTTTTTTTCTCCCTCTCTCTTCCCCCCTCCCCCTTCCACGTCGCACTCTCTCTCTATCTTCCCCCCTCCCTTGCAGTCTTGTTAGTTAAAAATTATTAGTTGGCCTACACTCCCTTTTATTCTTGAGTAAACATTTCTCCTTCCCCTCGGCCCCTCCGTCATAAGACCAGGTGGGGCGATGGAAGGGAGCGGGGGGGGGGGGGTTATCCCACTCGCAAGTGGCTCATCATCCTTCTGCCGTGTCCACCGTGTCCATGGCTCATGGCTTCCCATCCATCCTCGCCGACCCGCGGTGGAACGGATCGCTTCAAATTCTGGACAAGGAAATTGCGAATTATATGTATAATTAGAGCTGTTTTGGTTCTCTACAGAAATGTCGAACGGGTTGACTGAAACTGGTAGGAAACATGGGCGTAACTACCGGGTCAGCCGAGGGGCAAGGGGATATGAGAAGTTGCGGCTGGCTTCCTCAAGGAAATCGCAAGAGAAGAAAAACTGGGGTAGGAAAGGAAAAGAATTGAATGATAAAGTGGGAAAAACGTATGATTTCGAGGAAAAGCTGTATAACTTCATGCTTGGGATGTGACAGAGACTGGCAGGGGTGCACCCCCCCCCCCCACGCTATACGAGTTACCACCCCTCCCTAAATCAGACATTTTCACCCTCCCCCCTCCGGCCGTCCCCCAGAATCAGACATTTGCATCCCCCTCCGGCCCTTCCCCCAAATCAGAAATTTTCCTCTACCCTATCGGAGAGTCTAGGGGATATGGAATACCTCCCAGTGGGAGGGGGTCCGGGAACCAGCTCTCCCGTTAAAATTGTTGGTTATTTTCGAACATTACGGGTGAAATTTTAAGCTGTTTAGGGGGAACCCTCAGTTAGGGGGAGAGACCCTCAGTTAGGGGGGAAACACTCAGTCAGGGGGAGACCCTCAGTTAGGTGGGAAACACTCTCAATCAGTTAGGGGGGTCGACCTCTCAATTAGAGGGGGAAACCCTCAGTAAGGGGAAGACCCTTAGTTAGGGAGGAAATCTTCAGTCAGGGGGGGGGAGACCCTCACTTAGAGGGGAGTACGAGAAGTACACAAAGTACGAGAAAGAGAATGGATTATGATCCTTTCTCATCCCAAAAAATATTTTTTCCCTTCATTTTGCAGAGAGAAAAAAAAAATAAAAATAATCTCACCCCCCCCCCCCCAATTTTAAAGTATACAAGGAGCTCGTATGCAAAGATGGGAACTGGCACCCCTGGAGACTGCCTACGCCTATGGCAAGAGGTGAAAAAGTAGAGGAATGAGGGCGAATTTACCTTTTATAAAATAGATAGACCGTGACGTAAAAATGTCTGTGCTTCAAGTTCTGTATGAGAATCTTAAGGGGCAATTCGCAGTTAAGAGAAAATCTCTTTGAGTTGGCAACAATGCTCAGTTACGTATGCCCTTTAGATTGACGCACTATTTGATAAGGGTATCGTCCTTCGGAATTTATGAGTAAGAGCCTCTCCCCCTTCCCACCCCGCGGGCGAGGCTAAAACGTCACATAATGTTAAAGGGCTCGAAAACCAAATTTTGACAAAATTTGTGTCAAAATTATTTATTTATGAAAAGCGCTTGCTTTTAAAATTATTTTAGACTACTATTGAATAAATTCTAACTTTTTGAAAATGATGCTTTTTTAAAAATGGATCCAAATCGAACATGATGTTTGGTTTATCAAAAATAAATAGCTATATCAACCTTTGGTTAGCACCAAATGCTAAAAATTTGATGCCTTCTTGAGGTTGCCACCCATTTGGACATTTTAAGCTGGGGGTGATACCCCGTCCCTAGGAGCACAACCCCCCCCCTAAATTTTGGATACGTCAAGAAGCAGTTCTCATTGAATTAATTATAAATTATAAGAATCCATTAAATTTGGTCATTCTTTTTATGTTCAGCCATTTAAAAGTTAGATGGGGGGGGGGCTTTTGCAACTCCCTGTATGTGCTAGAGAGATGTCAAAACGTAACAAGAATCATCATTTAACTTTCACTGACTCAATGACATTTAACCCTTTCCAGCAAGGTGGTACAACATATGTACCATTTTCTGTACCATGGGTTTCAATGGAATTTAAATGGACATTTTGAAAAAACATGTGTGACCCAAAAGTCTTAGAAAATTGTCCTCTTTTGAACGGTCTAAAAAAATCTCAAAAAAAGTCAAATTCCAAAATGCGTGCTGGAAATGGTTAACTAGACTATTTGCCACAGAGGTAGCACTATGCAGTGAAAGGTTATGAAGTCTCTGAATTTCACTCTTATTGTTAGTAGACTCAGGATCGAAGGCTATTTATCTTGATTCCAAGTTAGCTTCAAGACTCAAGAGTTCCTATATATGTTTGGAGATTTCTGGAGAGTTGCACTACTGAGCGCCCGGGTTGATTATGGCGGCCACTGTGCCTCGGGTAAGGGATAATTGGAAGATCCTGAGCAATTATTATTCACAAGTCCGGCAAATTATTCGCAAACGATCCACGCCAATGAAACAAGCTGAATACATTGCGTACATAATAAATAAATTTATTTTATTTACATACCCCGAGCATAGTGCATACATTCTCTTATTTATACATGAGAGGTTTGCAAGCTCTCAGCGAAATTGCGAGGATCTCCTATTAGAGTTTCCCTTTCCCAAGGATTTAAAGCGATTCATATCTATCCGTAAATCATTTGCGAATATTTAATTTTTATTTATTTAACCCTTCCCCTTTGGCAAAAAAGGGTTCAAGATGAGACTATTTCATCATTCACTGTAAAAGTTTCGAGAGAATTAGGAGACCAATGAATGTTAACAAGTTTGATGGATGTTTAATAATTTTATACTTCAACCAGTAATCCACCCAATGGCGTAACCAAAGCGAAAAGCAGCCGGAGCCGGGGGTGAGTCTCCTCTCTCCAAACCTCATCAAGGAAGACGGAAAATAAAGAAGTAAAGATGGATGAGAAAAGATAAGAATGGTAATGAAATCGTACAAATAGATTCACAAGAGAAGAATCAACAGTTATTTAAGCTATGAACTTTTTACATATACGTTGGTTTTCAAAATGGTGTTTTACTGTTGACATTTTTTACACGCCAAATTTACTGATTTTTTTATTTATTTTTTTTTATTTTTTTTTTTTATTTTATTTTTTTTATTACCTATGAGTTAAAAAGTTTGTACAAAAAGAAAGAAAAAAAAATTGAGAAAAAATGCTTGAAATAATTTATATTTAAAATGTATTCTATTTTACAGTCTAATTTGCTTACATCCTTACCATATCTTATCAATCGATGAAAATACTACAGAAAACTTCAATAATACAGATACATTGAAGCGTCGACCCCCCCCCCCCCCCCCCCCGGTTCATTTGAGCTAGTGAGTTAGAAAATGATAGAAATAGAGGTGATTACGTAACTTTTGCATGTCATTTTTTCTGGCCATTTTCCAGATGGGCGGAGAGATAGAAGAAAATTCCTGGATCCGCCTCTGACGGTGCTCATAAAATATGTAGAATGTTCGTAACTAGAAATCAGCAGCATGATTTGAATTCGATATTTTTCGGACGAGCGTATCTTGTGTTTTATGGGAGCTCATTTTGGAGGATCGATCCCAATCTTACGGGATGAATATTATGAAAGGAAGAAGGAGTAATAACTGGATGACTGGTGTAGAAGGAGAGGAAGAGGATGATACATATAGTTTGAAGAAGTTGGAGCACCGAAGAAATGAAATCAAGAAACACCGAAACTAGATATGCCATCGATAAATCAAGAGAAATAAATCGATTATTTTTAATCAACGTTCAAAAGGGAAACATTCGCGCCGCCCGCCAGGTAAACGGCGGCCGGGAGGATACGGGGGGGGGAGAGTTCATTTCAGTCCAATCCAGACTTTCAGAACTTTCGATTCAATTTATTTCTCCAACATTTCTGGTCGATGTCGTTCTCATTGGAATTCGGTTGTATGCATAATTTATCTTAGAACAACAGTTACGAGGAGTGTAAAACCAGGCTTGTTTCGGGGCAAAAGAGACAGGAGAGCAGTTGCCGGTTTGGATGTACTTCCTTGTCTCGTTCGATCGCTTTAAACTATAGGGACATTTGGAAGAGGAAATTATCTGATCGCGTCCTCGACCGGTTTTTCGAATAAAAAGAAATTTTAAACACCGTCACACAGCTCACAGTACATGTAAGTTTCTCCCTCCCCCTCTCCGTCTCATCATATACTATTTCTTTGTCTCTGTTTTAAAGACCTTATTCAATTTATTGCTTCACAGGGTGTGCTAGAGTGAGAGCAAATAGTAGTAATAGGTGGAGAGAGGGAGATAGAGAGAGAGGGAGATAGAGAGAGAGGGGGATGTGAGAGTAGGGGGAGAGAGGAATAGGTGAGGATAAACTTTTTCCCTAGATCGGTTTATTTATTCAAACAAACAGTGCGTGTACGCCGACGCTAACGTTAATGAGCCATGTTGACTTGAATCGAGAGGGTATTTATCGCCAATAGCTCTTTATATGTATAGGCGATGTTGCCAGAGGGAGTGAAAACTACATTGGAGCAACGTGTAATTTGGCATCAGTGCAGTGACATGGATTTCCTTTATTTAAACTTATGTGAAACAGTTTATAATTCTGGAAGCAATTGTTTCCACAAGTATCGATTATTTTACGTAGACTTGAACTGAGGAATATATCTGTCACCGAATTCCTAGCTTCATCACTGAAGAATTTGTGTACCACCCATGAAATGTGAGCTCCTACTTTTGAATGGAATGTTCTGTGCGGTAAATTTTAATATTTTTGCCAGATTTGACGAAAAGGTTTGCAAGATTCTATTTCAGTCAACAAGGAGCGTACAAACGTTCCAGTCAAATCTGACTATTCCCTGGAATTGTATGATGTGCTCCGATAAAAACAACAGTTTTAAGACCAGTCGACAAATTGATAATGTCTATGTCTCTGTAGACTTCTTGGATCATTGAGAGTCGCGGACGTCATTATCACTCTCAATGTAACACCAAATATTCTACAAGTGAAGCTAATGAGATCGGATAAAACAACCTGATGATAAGAATCGAATCATTGACGGATACAAAAGGGTATGTACACCTGTCTCCTGTTTCCTCCTGTTCTGTCCAAGGGTTCTCCTGAAACTTGTGATTGGTTATCAGAAAAATCTAAAGCAAGATTAATTAGAATTTACATCAGGAACGTAACTTCTCTCGTAGAGAGATAATGAACTGTTTTAATAAATTGAACAAAATCTAAATCGGTAACGTGTATTGTAATTCGTAAAACCAGACCGTGATTGGTCCGACTTTTCGAGACGGGATAGAGATCCAGGGACGCGGGGGGCTCCTATTTTAGTTTCAACTCGACTGGAGTTGAAACGAATGTAGGAGCCCTCATTGCCGTTCCAGTGAGGGGTCTTTTTCGTCCTCCTCCTCTTTTTTTCCGCCCCTGCTTCCAGGACAAAGTGCCCTTCATGCCACTATCTTAACGTCTTGCAATGTCTATACACTATCTTGGAACTCGAGCATCTTATCGATCAATTCCAAACTGTGTGATCTTCACAGAAAAAACAAAGTTTAGGTACAACCGCAGCAGCTTTTTAAAACAGCTTCGCAAAGCAAAAATTCTAGCTCTACCGGAGAAAATTGCGGTTTTACCGAAGCACTACTTCGGTAGAGCAAAAGCAAGAGGAAAATCTGTTGCTCGGCTGAAGTAGTGATTTCGGTACAACCGCAACTTTCGCTTTGCGAAGCTATTTTAGAAAGCTGCTGTGGTTGTACTTATATAAACATTTTTTGTTCAGTGTTTACTTAAACAGAATGTTATCTATAAAATCGTCCCAGAGTTATTAGGCAGAAGCATGAACCTGGTTGAAAATTCTAATTATTGTAAAAATATCATATATGCTTGGGGGTATAACTACTTATATTGTTAGTAAAACAGGACACAATTTTTACCTTTTTCTGACCAATTTTAGATAGATTAAGACATAGTTCTGTACATTTATAATAATTTCTATTTCACTTCACTGAAAGCATTTTAGCATTTGGATGTTAGATCAAAAATATGAAACAACGTTATTGCTTTTAGAACAATGAAACTATTAAAACCAGCTGTCGTTTTTTAAAGTCAACATTTCCATTCACAGTCATGTTATCATAAGATTACAGATTCTTGTGAAAAGCAAGTTTTAACAGCATTTAAAGTCGAGGTACAGTTTCTTGAAAATCTGCATACACTATTTTTTTTTTCTTTTTTGCGCGTCGCGTTAAAGTCTCCAGAAGCGTATTGGTGGTGGATTATTGCGGAAAATGTTTTACAATTTACAGTTACAATTTAATACATTAAATGACAAAATGAGTGGGAGTTTTCAGCTATAGTGTATTTTTTGGATTTGTACTCAGAACATGGCGCATGTTTTCAGTGTGCGAAGAATTTTCATACACTGCGATATCGCAACTTATATTCTCCGAATTATCCCTTGGGAGCACATTCCAACACTCAGCCACTCGACTTTTTCGGAGTTCTAGCAATCCTTCCCGGCTTACTAGTGACCCTTAAAAATTCCATAGACTGATTAGCAATGACGACAAAAGTGTAGTTTTAAGTAACACTTTGGCTTGAATAACATTCATAAACATTCACAGACCTTCTTAATTTTATGGATTCATCGGACACGCTATAATTAAGTTTTCTAACGACCAAACTCTAGTTTGATAAAGACTAAGTAAAAAGCTGTCAAATTGGTTTTTCAATCATTTAATAAAACTGTTAGATATCAATTAATATTTGGTAACTTTTCGCCCGAGAGTTAAAAAATTCAATAGCAATAGTTCCAACAAAAAGGAATAATGGAAAATTATGAGTTATTATTATAATTATACGGTTTTGGTTGTTTAATTGAATTCTAAGGATTGTTATGAATTCTCTTCAACCCATAGGTTTAATTGGCTACATCTTGATAATGCTCAAATCAAGGCCAAATCAATGAGATTCTTTTGCTAAACTCTCTGAATAATTAATCATGATATTTTTGAATAAAAAAAAATAGTCCCCCCATTTTATATTAATGGAACGATGTTTGTTCAATTTGAAGTCAAACTTTTGAATTCGTGGTTATTCTTTTAATTGTTGGATTCAAAACTATAGATAGATTGAAGCGATACATCCTATCGTGGGGTTACCAAATAAGTCTATTATTGCATTGTGCATGGTTCGAATTAGTTTAAATTTTGATTTCTCCTCTAAAGCTCTTGTCTTGTCTTCTATACCGTGTCTACTATTATGTAACAGCTAAATTCTTCTTTTTGTCAGTCACGAGCATAATGATTACAACTGGGTCTGTCGATAAAAATAGAAAGGTGGACCTCAACTGGTGGCGAAGTATCAGCGTTTACTTAGCTAAGCCTCGAGGACCCGCAAGGTGTCTGCAGTTCTCAACAAGCTATATTCACGTATTCGGTTGATAATGAGGAGTAAAAGTCAATATTTATTTGGTTACTCGGGTTTTGACTTTTTAAACGGTGTCGTTCTATTTCGAGGAAGCATTGCTTCGCGTCGAGTTGGTAATATGTAGTCTCTAGTAGAAAGGTTCACAAAAAATCAGTCATGCTCGTTTTAAAGCAATTCTACTGTACTTTTAATGCTAATTCCTAAAGGAAAGAGCTCACCTAGAGTTTGATCGGCCCTTTTTTCTGGCGATGGAATTTTACGGTCTGTTCACGATCATATTTTTCCACGCATCTCTTTCTCTCTGTTTTGCTAACCAGCTCGCTCCCCCTAAATTTTAATTTTACGCTTGTTTTCAGAGGTGCCAACTTTATCTCTTTCGTTGAACTTGTGAAAACTTTTTAATTTCTGCGTCTTTGCAGAGTAATCCCTTCGTTCTCAGACGACATTTTACCGAGATCCGCCATCATAGGATGAATAGAATGGAGTTTTTTCCAGAAAAAAGTCATAAAGTTTTTCTGGGGCGCAGTGGCAGCTCGTGCAATGTGGCAACAACGTATTCTCTCCATTTAAACACATGTAAAACAATATCTTGAAAAACAAACTCTTTCAACTTTAAAAAAAAAAAAAAAAAAAAAAAAAAAAAAAATCGATCTTCAGGGGGTGCAATACATTCCCAAGATATCGATACTTTTGCATAGATTCAAATGGCAAATTAGCACGGTTGCCAAATTGCACGAGCCGCCGCTGCTGGGGCAGGAAGGAGCATGCTTGCGAAAGAAGCGTCACAGGAAGCATGATTGATTGATTTTCTCTTGGAAAATGGCGATTTTTGAAGCTGAGAAGGGATGCCATTGACACCCATTGTTACAAGCTCTATAAAAAGTACCGAATTACAACTACCCAATTTTTCTTGGGTGTGGTGGAGACAGAGAGGGAACTCCAAGTTCTTTCTCATCATTGTCGTCCCATTCCATCCATGCGAATATTCTGCGTAAATAGGCAATTTGGCCATGCAGCGTTTTTGCACCTTATCCATTTAAATTTTAGACTTGTGCAAGAGGTCGAGTGCTGAGGTTTTTACCACACACAGGCAAATTCAATGGTTCGATCTTTTTCACGGGTTTAAGTAGACATAGAGGCGCAATTTGGAATATTTCAGAATACAGGTCATAATTTTCATATCTTGTGGGAAAATATCACACGGAGCAAAAAAAAAAAAAAAAGGTAATAATTTTTGGTGACCACTGCTCCCCCTAAGCAAAACCTGAATTTACGCCCCTATGAGTTGACAAAATGCATCTTTGCCAAATTGCACGCTTTGTGACTGTATGTGCTTTTGAAGAAAATCGCGCATATCTGATAGTCCTGAAGATAACAAGTCGACCTAATATAATCTGTGTAATATAATATAAAACCAACTTAAGATCAAAAACATGAAAGGTCCTGTACCTGACGCACTATTCATTTTAAAGCTCCGACAAATTTACGCTTCTGTTCAAGGCATTTAAAGTTCTAGGCAGATTCCAGAGAAAATCGTCCAAACGTTTACATTCTCAGGCAAAGCCTATAGCCGTAGCGAGAATATTGTATAACTCTCTCTTAGCCCGTTTGACTGCATGTGTTCGAAAAGGACAGAAACAGGGGCTGAGGTCACGTGACAGCCCCTATAGTCTGTTCAGCGAGTTAAGAGCCATGGGCTGTCGAGCGAAAACGCATTATTTGACAACACTGCTGGGCATTTAAGAAAGATGTGAGACAAATAAAAAGGTCTCTCACTGTCAGTTCATTCAAAA
This sequence comes from Trialeurodes vaporariorum, assembly GCA_011764245.1. Taxonomy (NCBI): domain Eukaryota; kingdom Metazoa; phylum Arthropoda; class Insecta; order Hemiptera; family Aleyrodidae; genus Trialeurodes; species Trialeurodes vaporariorum. The sequence continues at coordinate 65,206,423 of VMOF01000002.1, forward strand.
GTGAGTTTGAACGCGATCCGTCCTCGGACCATCTTTTGTTCAACGGCTACTGCTAACTTCATTGTTTTGTAACGTTTTCTTTAAATTCAGTGTCCTATCCAAATTTTCTTTCCGCGACTTTAAAGACAAATTATAACCACCTATTCGATCTCAGCGCAATTTTTCCTTGAGATTGACTCCAAATTTCAAGCAAATAGCTCGAGATTAAGTTGAATGATGAGCTCAGGAAAATTCAGAGTTCAATCTATTAATTCAGACAAACCTTGGCCTATTTGCGTGAAAATTGGAGTCAATCTCAAGGAAAAATTCCGCTGAGATCGAATAAGTGGTCATAATTTGTCTTTAAATTCGCGGAAAGAAAATTCAGATAGAACACAGAATTTAAAGAAAACGTTACAAAACAATGAAGTTAGCGGTAGCCGTTGAACAAAAGATGATCCGTGGACGGACCTTCCAAACTCGCCTCTGAAGGTTCTGACAATGAGAGACCCTTTTTAAACTGTCTCACATCTCTCTTGAATGCCCAGCAGTGTTGTCAAATAATGCGTTTTTGCTCAACAGCCCATGGCTCTTAACTCGCTGAACAGACTATATAGCCACCCTCTTCTAACACATGCATTCAAATGGGCTAAGAGAGAGAAAGACCAATTCTTGACTGCGGCTATGTTCTAAGGAGCCGATCCAACATTCGTTGTTCGAAAGTCAACTTTTTAAACGCACTGTTTACAGGACGTTCGTTCTTGCATTTTATTTCTTCTTCCTATTCCATTGTATTGCGCGTGTCAAAACACAGCTACTGTTCAGTACGGCCGAAATACACTCACGGGTAGCCATCGCATCTTCATTCACTCATTAATGGTCTCTATATGCAGCAGGTGATTTATGGAAAGACATCAAGTCAAGGGAAGAAAGAAGATGAAATTCGGAACGGTCTCTCCCTCCCTCCTCCCTCTCTCGTCATCTTTTCTCTTTCTCTCTCTTGGGCGCATGGCGAACCCATTGCTCCGATGTGGCATTCAAGGATTCATTTATTATTAGGAGACTCAACCTTTCAATTCAGAACGAGAGAGAAGTCAGATTGTCCAACGGAATAAAAAGAGGAAAAGGACAAACAAAATGTAGTTGTCTTTTTTCTTCTTTTTTAAAACGGATATCCATGAAGTTAAACAAGCTATTCTCTCTCTCTCTCTCTCTCTCTCTCTCTCTCTCTCTCTCTCTCTCTCTCTCTCTCTCTCTCTCGCCCTATCTGTAAGCCTGCTTCTCCTCTAATTTTTAACTCTCCCGAGTCCTGACAGTATTCATTCCCTCGTTTCGTACGAATATCGTGAGTGGATAAATGGGTGTCATTTACATTTTCATCTGCCTTCATTAATTATTTGGAGATCTCCATCATTTACTGCGTCCTATCTTTTCACCTTTGAGTCGTATTTTTCATTTCTTTGAAACGGCCGAAGCCTGAATAATACGAATAATACTGATAATCATTTTATTATTTGTTTAGTTGTACTGTTTGGACATAAAATGACTTGCTTTCGGACAACGAGAGTTCGTCAAGGAGAAAAACAGAAAAAAACAGAAAATACTAATAAGTGTGAGCACTTTACATCGATAGAAAAAATATCAAATCCCTCGCTCCAATACTTGGCTTAGCGTATACTTCTTACTATAGCATACACGGGGAAAAAAGGTTAGGTATACTGTTCCTCCAAAGTTTCAGTCCTCAACAGCCAGGAAAACTAGTATTAACTTTGCGGAAATTTAGACGAAAAGTTGGGGGAATATTCAGCCATTTCGGTCTTTTGGTCTTCTGAAACTTTTGTTCTCAGGTCTGAATTTCCTCGAAGTTTGCGACATTTTCCCTTCAGTTGACAATATCCCCTCCTCCATTGCTGGTGTTCTCGGACAAAAACTTTGGAGAAATAGTGCCAACATGTTTTCCCCTCGCACGAGGTATACTTTTTTACTTTTTTTTCTATTTATTCACAACCACTGCCAAAAGGCATTAATTCGTTTTCATTTATATACAGTTACCTTATAACTATGATTATTTTAGTTTTACATTATTACATGCGTACAGTACACATAAGATATATTTATATCATTAACTTAACACATTGATATACATATTTAAGGTATACTGAGCATGCTGATTATGGGGCCCTAAAAAGAGCGATTAGTTTAACCTCGAAAATACCCTGAAAGAGTAGAGAAAAAAATCAAAATATTTGAATATCAAAGTGAGCTAAAACTTGAGGTTTGCGGTACACGGTTCCAGTGGAGTATACGCAGGATTTTTCTTGGGAGGAGCTCGCACTGATGAGCATTTGACTAAAAATTGTTCCCCCCCTTCCCCTCCACCCCCAAAAATCGGAGGTCTGGGGGGGGGCTTTAGCTCTCTTAGCCCCCCCCCCCTGCGTACGCCACTGCACGGTACATACCGATTCTCCGGTATACCTTTGTTTGCATCCAGTGGCGTAGCGTGCGCATTTGGCAACGTTGCACAGTGTTCATTTAAACCAATGTAAAAGGTCAAATGAGAAGGTGTTCACCGAACACCCATTAGTTCGATCTTTTTCATGGATTTAAACGGACTTAATACAACGTTGCCAAATTGCACGCTACGCCACTGTTTGCAGCGCCATGTCAATTACACATGCGTTATGTCTTAGAGGCTTAGAGCAAAGAGTATGAGAGTATACATCAAGAACGCATCTTAATTTGAATCCCTAGGGCTCTTCATCTAAATGTAAAGTAAATAAAGGCGGCGAATTAATTAATCGTATGATTTGTCTCTTTGTAGGTGTGCTGCAGGTGATTCCCGACGCGTTCCTCGAAGGATACATTATCCTCATCATCATTTGATTTTCAAGAAGCAATTGTAAATGCCGTTGCGGCTAAGTCAATAACCCCTCCATTCGTCTATTCAGTCCGTTGATGCGGCGCCTTGCACTGGTTCACACCGTGGATCTGGCGAGAGAATCAAATCAATCAACTGATATGACCCGATTCATTAGATTCAAATCACAGTAGTAAATCATTCATTTGATTTTAAACGCGGAAAAAGTTATGTGCATGTCTTATGACTGTTTTTTTCTAGGACTTTTCGAGGAGGTAGTCAAAAAGTCTCAGCCAGAGAAATTCACTGTATTACAATGGTGGCTTACACTGAAAAAACAAAGTTTTAGTAGAGCCGAAGCACCGTTTAAATAAGCTTCGTTGAGCAAAAGTTCTTGCTCTATCGAAAGTTGCGGTTTTACCGAAACACTACTTTACTTCCATAAAACAGATAACTGCCTTTCTTAATTCTTGATTTTGCTCCACAGAACAACCTCAACTTTTTCCTTGCTGCGATGCTATTTTAAAAGACGGGGTCAACTCTTCTTAAACTTTGCTTATTCAGTGAGCTGCACTTTTTGGCTATATTTTTAGAAGGGACCGCGTAAAAACCAAAGATTACTGGACTGGAACATTAAATGAGACATAAACAAACAAATAAAAATCGCCGAAACCCTTCGACAGGGCATCTATTACTCTATTATTGAGAATAACTCAATGAATTTCATCATCTACTTCATTCAATGTCTAAAAGCCTATAAACCTATACGGAAAGAACACGATAAGCCACTTGCCACAGTGCTCTCATAAATTTTCGTCATTATTTTTATACAGAAAATTTTGAAGAAATCATAAGTTTGTGTTCAGTGAGACTGTTCACTGATCAATTTTTCACAAAGTGAGGACTTTTTAATATGGTTATTCATACGGGAAAAAAAAACAAAAAAAACTTTCTGATCAATTATTTCGAGCAGTGGACAAGTTGCAATATTAATGCAACATGGCAAGTGGACATAAATATCATGTTCTTTCCACGTGGTCTACAAATGTGTACAAAGAGCGATGGCCTATGAACGGTCAATGTTTCTGTAAGTAACGACTGCTAAAGGATGTTTCAGAAGTGTAATCTCACCTAGACCGATAATCTTTGAAATTTGTTAACATTATTTCTCATGTTACGAAATGGAAATCGAATGAAAATTAACTTGAGCCTTGGTTTTTCATTGAAGAACGCTTTAAAATCAAAAGTTCAAAGTTGGAAGCAAGTTTTGTTTTGATTTGAAGGAATAAAAATTGAAAATTCACCGAAGATTATGGCCTAGGTGCGCTCGTACTTCTAAAACGCGATCTAGTACAAAGAGGTCACATATGAGAGAGAGATACTTTGGAACGCTCTACAAACTTTTTAACCGGTATACGTCATCACTAAAACCGTCCATGGATTATATTTCTACTGCTTCCAACCGTATATAGCTATGAAAAACTATAGCATCATTCTTGAAGTAAGAGACCGGAGTGACTCATATGAAATGGCGAGGTTTTTCTCACCATTTGCTCATTAATTTTCTCTGGATCTGCTACTGAACGGCACACACTGTACGATTCATAAAACGAACGACTTGTAACTTGTAAAAGTACCTCATACCTGGGATGTCAAATGAGAGACATTCTGTAATAACACTTTCAATGGCCGAATAGACGAATAGACTCCGACGCCCGTTTCAATTTTGGTGTTGGCTATTGTATTCAGGACTATTGTTGGGCCAAGCTCTTCTCTCGCCTGCGCCTGTATGCCTGACTCGCCTCTCGGGGAGTACTGCCTGTCCAAAGCCATCGGCCATGCCTTACATTGAACTTTAATGACCGGAGCGTTATAACTATACTGTCATGTATAAGTTATCCGGGGTTTCGTATCCCCGCGGTGCATGGCAACCGGTATGAAGTCAGTTGTCAAAACAGGCTATTATTAACAACCCAAGCTTTCAAAATCAATTACGGTAGTCAGTTGGACAAAAAAAGAAGAGAAAAAAACTGGGCCTCCAACAATAATGCGATATTCTTAGATAGGAGGTTAAAATGCGATGTGATTTATTGGTGTCCGGGACTGTACGAGTAGGGACGTGTATGTAAGTGTGTAAAACTTTGCAACAGTGGCGAAGTGTGCGATTTGGCATCGTTGCAGTACGTCCTTTTAAACCCATGAAAAAGATCTAAATGTTCGGTGTTCGGTGAACACCTTCGCATTCGATCTTTTCCATGGGTTTAAATGGACAAAATTCCACGTTGCCAAATTGCACGCTACGCCACTGCTTTGCGAAGAGATCCGGATCGAACAAATGAGGCGGTGGCGTTGCGTGCAATCAATCAGTTTTGTATTTAATTTATTTTTAGTCAATACGAGAGGTCGAATTCGAGGGTCTTTGATTGATACTTGAAAACGCTCTAGCCGAAGTGTGCAATAGACCCATTATAATAACCTCTTGAAAGTTCATCGGTGATTTGATTATAATCGTCTGCATAACATCCCACGACTTATATGTTTTCGGTACTTCCTACCGACATCAAATTTCTCGCCGCGCGGACATTTACACTTTCTGGCTATTCCTCAAAAAACGAAATGTTAATACGAATTACGATGACATCAACAGAATTTTTTTTTTTTCAACAGGAATGAAATTTGAAAAATGTCAACATCCTCATTAAAGTTTGCCTTATTTTTACGTGGGATACTCACCAAGGTTAATGAGGCAAACAGTTTGCAGTAGATCCTTTCTGCAGATTAATTCCTGACCCAACCCATTCATTCTTCGTGGATCGACCGGACCTCGGGGCACGAGGTGTTGTACTGGAGCATTAAAAAAAAAAAAAAAAAAAAAAAAAAAAAACGGATTGAAATCAATTCATATCGCTTAATCCGAACTTGAGTATTTGCATAAAACAATCGCTAATGAGCATTTTCTCCGATCACCACGTATAAGGTTCAAGACCATATCATGATTTTAACTCGGGTCTCAATGAGGCGGCAGGGGAGGGAAGATAGAGGAGGTGGGAGATGATGGCTGGGAGGGGGCGGGGAAGACACTTACGGATCTCCTTCACTTGTTAGCGAACTGGAGACTGGGGATGTAAAAGAAAGAAAACTAATCCATCAGCTGAGGGGACTGAGTCAGTCTAAATGAGTTTTATCTCCTTTTATTTTGGTTTTAATTTACACGTGCGCGCGAAAGCGGAGGCCTCATGAGCCCTGTTCCAAACGCGAATAAACACTAGGCAGGGATCACAAGTTGATGCGCCAGCGATGTCACGTGACACGATATGCTGCATGCTGCGCTCTAATACAGTGCGTCCTAGAAGTCCTAACCATGTTCAAGTTGAAAAACAAGTATATCAATATCATTTAAATGAACAAACAGGTCGGCTCGTAAGCTTGTGGCGCGCAGTATTTCCCACGCGAATCAATAGACGATTTTGTCGAAAATCAACTTACAAGCAGACCGGCTTTATTTTAGCGAAATGTGGTACGTGTTTTTCGGTTTGGGCCTGGTAAGAACTTCTGGGACATAGAGTACATCGATCTGTATGGTAGAAGATACGACGAACTACCTCGAAACGAGGAAACTCGACACTGTTAAATTGTGACCACTAGACTGCCCGTGTCCACCGTTCAACATTCTTGGAATGTGACATCGACAACGGTGCGAGTCAACTCCGGGAAGAGGCCCGATGTTTGTCCTACGCTGCTGACGCTGGCGTTGGCGCTCATTTTCGGGTTTCCGCGGCTCAGTGGATTTTACAAGACCACGGTTTCCAGAAAAAAAGAACGAAAAAAAAATATCCTACAGTCAATTTTTATTCTTTCAAAACTCGTTTACGGGTCTCTGCGATTTTAAAAGGTCTTATCAACGGCTTGGACCAATGAACTGTCTTACAATCGATACATTGATCTGAATTCATTGGAACTGAAGCAGCCTATTGGCTAACGCGGTTTAAACGCACCTAAACAAAAGCTGGCAAACAGCAATGAAAGAAACAATTTGCTTAAAATATGTTTAAACCCCCCAGTCAGAATCGTCTTTCTTAAATTTTTCGAAAATATTTTTTAAATGTGTGACTGCTCATGACTGTTAATTGTTTCCCAATATTATATTTTCTAAATGTTCCCGACAAATTTCGAAAGACCTTTAAAAAAAAAAAAAATCCAATCAAACCCCATTTTTGCTAATATTTTTTTTTTTTTTTTTTAAAAAAAAGGCCATTTTCTAAGAAATCTAGTGTAACTTTTTTCAAACATCATTTTAAAATATTTTAAAACAAAAACAAATTTAAAACAAATTGAAAAAGAAATCTTTGACTTTTCAAACTTTGATAACGTCAAATTTGTTGAAATTAAAGTGGTCAAAACTTCCGTTTGGAAATTTTTAAATAAGTATTTTTTAATTTTCACAGTCTCAATAACACTTAAAAACAGGATGTTTGAGGGCGATCATACGCTCTCTCTGTACGATGCCTTAGAGTTACAAAAAAAGACTCAATCGTTAGAAACAACTTTCTGTATCCATCTCTATTGGTGGCTTGTGCAATTTTGCAACCGTGTAAGTTTTCCATTTAAATTTATGCAAAACAATTAATTCAGCTAGAATCGATCGTTTAACATGCATTTAGAGGGAGGGAACCCCCTGTTCCAAAACGCAAGAGCCGCGCGCCGCGCCGCTCTCCAACCCAGTGTGCGACGAAGATACAGTTTGATATACATACAGGAGATCTGTCTTTCTCTTTCTACGACTTGCAAGGTAACCACGGGTACAGCTAAATGAGCGATTTGAGATGTGCGCAGGTTGTTTTTTCTGAAAATTAGTCCTCGCCATCGCTCTTTGTTTCACAGTATCCATTATTATTGGAGAGGGTTAATAAGAACCGCTATTCCAGACGCCTCTCTGAAACTACAGCTGTCGATTCATTAACCACAGCGCCAATCAAGCATGCATTTCCCTGTCGCGACATCTATATGCCTTACAAATCTAGGAATATAAGAGTTTTATAATTACAAGAATTTAAAATTTTCGTTGTACAATAATTGCCATTGTCAGATGCGGATTGAAGTGGAAATGCGCTTTACGTATCGTGTTGATAGTCCTCGGTATTTTTCATCGAAATCTGCAGCCTTAAGATGGGGGAAGGGGCGCTTATAAAAATTGGAATATCTTCTTTGGTTGGGTTCCATTACGCATTTAAGTGGCTAGTGTAAGGTTCGAGGATCGTGTTGGTCTTGTTAGTAAATATTGATTCGGCGTTTGCTATGAAGCATTACGAATTGAACTCTCTACCAAAACTAATGGTAGCTGGATAAAAAAAAAAAAAAAAAAAAAAAAAAAAAATCCATAAAAACTACATTAGTGCCCAAAGTCAAAAGCTCTTTTACAGGACATGTTCCATGTACCAGTGGCGTAGCCAGGAATTTTTCTAGGGGGGGGGGGGGGGTCCGAGGTCCGAAAATTGTCATGGGGGGGTCCAAAGATACTAATTTGGTAAAATTTGTCTGAATGCGCAAAAAATGACATTTTTTTAGGACAAATTTTTGTTTCATGGGGGGGAGGGGTCCAGACCCCCTGGACTCCCCCCTTGGCTACGCCACTGCCATGTACTATCAAACGCAATAACACTTTAAACAGTCAAGTATGCACGCGGAGCTCAGAAGGTTGCTTTGATTACTCGAGGATTCGCCACTGATCTCTAATTTTTCATTTATGACTGGTAAAACTTCCGCGTATGATGGTACAAACATCGTTGGCAGATTGCAAGTAAGTCATTTTATGATCACAAAAATTAAACCTACTGATACTGCGCCTTGAATAATGAAAAGAAAATACGCTCTTCCACGCACTTGTAAAGAGAGTTGTAAAATGTAAACTCCTCTGAAACGACCTGTTGCTCAATCTCTAGAATCTACAATGTTTTAGGAAGGAGATTACAAAATTAATCAGATTTGGAGTTAAAAGATACAGGACGTTTTTTTTTTTTTTTTTTTTTTTTTTTTTTAAACAGCTTTAAGCTCCGTTTTACTTTTCTCAAGATGCCGTCTAGAATGAAAATTTTTCCGATTTTTCCGCATAAGTTTCCACACATTCCTCCGATAAAAATTGGAGTCCGAAATTCATGGAGTCACGGCAGAGATAAATTCATCGGGCATTTCATTGTTCCGCCAGTGACCAGGGCAGACGGTGAACCGGTTTTCTTTTTTTCTTACACGCGACTAGAACTCTGACCCGAGTTCCGGTTTTTGGCGGACTTGCCTCCTCGATTTTGGGCCGCGTGTGTTTGTTTTTCCCCTTATTGTGTATGCATAAGCACAAAGGCACAAGGTATCTTGCTGAGTTCGAAATGGTGAAGGGGGGAGGTGGAGGGGTCAAGGAGGATTAAATGAGCTGATGTTGCCTCTGGGATGCTCCATAGTTAATCAAAGAGTATAGGATCCCGAAGCCCGGAGCTCAGAATAACAGCTAAGGAGAGGACTATAGAGAAGGATGATCTTTTAAAGAGGGGGAGGGGGTTAACTGACCACCCAGTTAGCGTTTCCGAGCCCTCTCGTTTCTTCTCTCGCAGGTTGTATGCAACCAACACAGCGCCAGTCAGCGCGCGATGTCTCAAGAGTCAACCTTGAACTTCGCACAGTGTAACAAAACTTTTTAAGTTCCGGTCAAGAAATCAGAGAGAGGAGTTTGAACTTACAGGTATGGATCATTAGACTCACGGAATTCAAAGAAAGTTGACCTCAGTGACCTTTGAGGCTAGGTGCATTTCTGTTCTAACCGCTCTTAAAAAAAATGTACTGTTGCCGTAACAAGAATTCTGTTTTAATACTTACTGAACCGGAACTATGGTAAATGTAAACAACATTTCGGTTAGATAGGTATTGCACAGAATTCTTGGAACGGCAACAGGAATTTTTTCTCAATGCAATTGCTCGATCGATCGATTGGTTAACAATACTAATTGCGATAGAAATGTTTCAAACCATGATGCTTTTGTGTCAAAATTTCATTTGATTGCGATGTGTTTTGAATTGACTGTAAATCAGAAACCTTTTATCTGGAAAATAAACGAAAAAATGAAGCCATAAAACAAACCTAACCCATGTCGATGAATCCATGGTAGGCGACTGGTGGCTGTTTTTTTAATGAATCCTGACCGTTTGAGTTAGAAAAAGGGACACTTGTCGCAAGCTTTGCGCTAGGTCTCATATCTATGGTTCGGTACTTTGGCCACAGAATAATACAATCAGAACGGAAACTCCCATAAGAGCCAATGGAAGCAAGTTTGGAATTTAACGGCACCAATAGGCAACGCTGTGGTCCTATATCCAAACATGGCGGACGTGGTTGATTTGTGTTGAAACTTATTTATTTCTGTAAATTCTGGAAAGAAATCTTAAGTTTCCGTCCTCACTTTTATTCTAATGGCATTTCGGAATGAAAATTTCGCGGATCATGTCCTATATTTTTTTTTCGCGCGCGAATCCAGATGTAAACATCCTATATCCCAACATGGCGGACGCGAAATGAATTTGCTTCAAAATCCGACAGAGTTTCCGTTCTGATTGTATTATTCTGTGCTTTGGCGATTTCTGTGCAGCTTAAAACTGGTTCAATTTGTGTTAAAGTGTACTGGAAAAAATTTAAGCGTGTGCTTAGCCCGACGCAAAATTGTTTGCTGCAGATACGCCTGGAAAGTCATGTTGCTCTTCCTACTGTGCCGCACCTTGCTTCTGGCTCCTGCTTTAGCCCCCATATTAATTGCGGTTATCTTTATTTCTCAAGCCTCGTTAGAGAGACGCTTCAGTTTAAATATTGAGCTCGACTCTACGCTATGCTGCGCTGCGACGCTGGTATGGGGGCCGAGATTGGTCTTTTGGATCCAACGATTGAAGGGAGCAACAACGTAATTAGATCATTATCGGGGACCATCTGAATATCTGGAATTATTCTCAAGCATGTTTCAAGTACTGTAACTAGATGGATATCAAATGCAAGCACAGGTAATTGCTTGCGACGGAAATTCCTAAATGATACCTTCTATAGTTAAGAGCGCCGTGTCGCGGTTGGGCAGCAACCAGCCTCACTGGCGTGTATTGGCATTTTGTGCTTCTAAACTTTAGAGGATGATGTTTCGAAATTTGCTGTATCCCTCCATAGTGGGCTGATTCCCCTCTTTTGGACGAGATGAGACAAGATAGCAGGAATTGATCAATGCTATTGGTTTACATGGCGTCACGTGACACATTTGAATTCGTTCATCGACATTTCCCCGAAATGAACGACTCGGACGACTTCAAATTTGTCACGTGACGCCATTCACAGTAATGAGATTGATTGACTCACGCTATCTCGACTCGTCTCGTCCAAAAGGGGGAATCGCAGCCCTCAGGAGAGACATCCGTGTGAAGATAGGTTTTAAATCTTGTAGTAAATTGACGATAGAATAAAATAATAAATGATCTTTAAAAATAAGACTAAAATTACGAAACTAAAAATTATTTTAGAATGGTGAGGTTTGAGCTTGTGAAATATTTTAGGAAGAGATTAGCAAGATTAAACTATCCATGAAGAGCAAAGCTGATCGCGGCTCTAAACCACGAATTAATTACTTTATGCGAAAAAAAAAAAAAAAAAAAAAAAAAAAAAACGATGACGAGTGATTCATTCAAACGATAACGATTCATGGGAGTTTTGTGAGAGTAATAGAGATTGTCTGAAACACTTTCGATCGCTAATTATTATTATTACTTTTATTCCCATATTCTTTCTATTTTCCTATCCATATTTACTTTTTTTCCCTTCCTCTTTTTTTATGGTCAAACCGGGGAAGGGAGGGCGTATCATCCTATGGCAGTGAGTTGTGGAAAGTTCTTTACTATTATAAATAAGCATCGAATGTCAATGCAATGAAATTGAGCAAGAACATTTAATATGATCCTTTATCGTATTATTTTCCCATAAGCAAACACAGACTAGAAAGTTCACTTCGGTCGCAACGATGCGAGCAAAAAAGGGAGGCATCAGAAACGTGATGACGCAATATAATCAAAATGAATGGTTCCGGAATTTAATTTATATAGAGACGCGGTGCTCGAATATAGAACCGCCCTCTCTTTTGAATTATGGCAAGGTCGTAAATGGGGGTAAGATTAAAGCGTGCAAGAAATGGGGATTATTATTATTGAGGTGATGACGAGATTAACTGCAATATTTCACGCGCTATTTTCTTGCAAGCCACGCTATTCGACCATAACCCACAGCGTAGGTAAGAACAGTTGTTCGCTTCTCCGTGAATCTCCACCCTATACCTCAACTCCAGAGTTTCAGGCGCTCCATGAATATCTATGACTGTTACGCCTATTTTAACAATCCACCCTAGACCACAATGTTTTGTCCTTTATTTGATAATTAAAGCAGGGATTCGAATGATTTATACATAAGGCATGATTTCACAGGGACAAGAAAGCATCATCGGTTCAGTAGCTGCGGTAAGTAAGGAATTGTTATTGCTGACTCTGAGGTTTGAATCTACCCCTCGGAGTGGTGACCATATGAACTACCCTGTAATCATGATTTCATCGTATTATTAAAATGTTGACTCTTCAAGCACGTTATAATAAAGAAGGAAAAAAACCTATTGGATATAAGTCGGCTCGTGCAGTATGTAGGTAATCCCCTCAAATGACTAGAGACGGATCTGGGAATTTGCTTTTCTCTCCCTCTCCTCTCATTTGAAAGCCTGTGTTTGAGAATTACAGAGAAAGAGGCTAAAATCACGTGATTGACGTGATGGTCTCTTCTTCCGTCCTTTTCTAACCTATGCATTCTAATAGGCGAGGAGAGAGAAGAACAAATTCCTAGATCTGATTATTTAAATTACAAATAGTCTCAAATTAAATGATTCTCTACAACTTCCTTCGTTTTTAGTAAAATTTAAGTTAACTGCTCTCCTCGAGTTGAACTTGAGGGCGATGCCGATAGGTTCAACAAACTTCGACATTTCTCTGATGCATTTTCAATCGGAAAATTGTCGTTGCACCAATCACTTTAATTAGAGGAAGATAAATAAATGGTCGACTGAATACCGCCCGTAATAGTAGCAATAAATCTGAATAGGAAACTATTGAAGGAAGCGTTCACTTTTCAGAGGTGGAAGATAGCTTTATAGTGTCCACAAAAACGTCCGTGAAGTTGGCCCCCCAACATTAACATTTTTCAATTTTTTTTTGCTCAAAAATTTGCTATCGATTTGCTATTCTTTGCTATACCTTTCAAAATTTTGCTATCCTCACCCAAATTTTGCTACAGTCAATTTTTGTTTGGGGGGGCCAGCATCACGCCCGCCCCCCAACCTCGAGCTACGGACTTCCGGAATGACTCAAAAAATTCCTCTCACTTGCTATTTTTTGGCGTCTTTTTCAGAATTTTTGCTATCCCCCTCAATTTTTTTATAAATGGCCTCCAAAGTTGGGGGGCCAACTTCACGCTAGCCCCCACTTCGAGCTACGGACTTCCGGAATGGCTCAAAAAGTTCCTCTCACTTGCTATTTTTTGGCGTCTTTTTCAGAATTTTTGCTATCCCCCTCAATTTCCCATAAATGGCCTAGCTCGAGGTGGGGGCTGGCGTGATGTTGGCCTCCCTACCTATGGAGTCCATTTATATAAAATTGAGGGGGGTAGCAAAAATTCTGAAAAAGACGCCAAAAATAGCAAGTGAGAGGAGCTTTTTGAGCCATTCCGGAAGTCCGTAGCTCGAAGTGGGGGCTAGCGTGAAGTTGGCCACCCCAACTTTGGAGGCCATTTATGGGAAATTGAGGGGGATAGCAAAAATTCTGAAAAAGACGCCAAAAAATAGCAAGTGAGAGGAGCTTTTTGAGCCATTCCGGAAGTCCGTCGCTCGAAGTGGGGGCTAGCGTGAAGTTGGCCCCCCCAACTTTGGAGGCCATTTATAAAAAATTGAGGGGGATAGCAAAAATTCTGAAAAAGACGCCAAAAAATAGCAAGTGAGAGGAATTTTTTGAGTCATTCCGGAAGTCCGTAGCTCTAGGTTGGGGGGCTGGCGTGATGCTGGCCCCCCAAACAAAAATTGACTGTAGCAAAATTTAGGTGAGGATAGCAAAATTTTGAAAGGTATAGCAAAGAATAGCAAATCGATAGCAAATTTTTGAGCAAAAAAAAATTGAAAAATTTTAATGTTGGGGGGCCAACTTCACGGACGTCCTACAAAACTCATCTCAAAAATGAACAATTTTTATATACAATTATTCAACGAAGTCATATAACTGAGATTTGTTAGTTACTTTTATGTTCTCCATTTCAAATGCTGGCTACGCATTACGCATGAGAGACGAGTGGTATGACACATTAAAAACATAGTTATTCTAATTTTCAGAGTCTGCGTGGGTAAATCGAATAGTAGCGGTCGAAACGTAGGTGGTGCTGGTGGGGTGGGGGTGGGATTGGGAGTGGGGGGGGGGGGGGGTAGGCTGCCGTGAGAGCTGCGACGAAGGAAGGAGGGTGCGTCACAACTCACAATATATGATTGGTGCATGGTGCTTCTACCTTCTGGTGCTTCTGTTTTGGTAAGTCACTTTTCTGGAATAAAAACAGTCAACATCCACCATCCTCTGAGAAGGGTGGGGGGTGGTGGTGGTGGTGGTGGGGGGGGGGTGATTCTCGACACCCCGGGGTCTATGTTGACTGCTGAGAATGCTGGTGAGGCTGCTGTTCTAGTGCTTTGGTGGCTGCCATCGTTTCTTCGCATTTCGTGGTGGGCCCTCCAGTTTCTGGAATGTGACTCCTCTATTATGTTGTTCAGCCCAGGATGCGATACGATGCTTTTCAGTTTTGCTCCTTTGCCTTCAAAATATTTATTTATTTTTCCTCCCGTACAGTTCTCTTTTCATTATGTTTTGGGTTCTCGAGTCTCGCGCCTTGTTATCTCTATCCCGCTATTTCTTCTGGCCCTCTCTGTCTCCCCCACCTGGACCTACGCCAACTTCCCTCTTCCCATCCCTTCATACCCCCTCCCTCCAACCATACCCTTTCTTCCAGATGGGCAACGCACCACCGTTTTCGTGAAATGTCTAATAGTTTAAACGTATCTTCTTCTTCTTCATATTCTTCTTCTTCATATTCTTCTTCTTATTCTCATTCAGTCATTCTTTCACTTCTTATGTTCTCTCATTCAGGAGACAGTTGAATGCAAGACGGATCTTTTGTTTTTCCACCTTGGCAAAATGTCAAGTGTCAGGAATATTCTTTAGTGATGAATAAACTTCTTAAATTGAGGAGAAAGCCCCTGTTGTTCGTTGTCTGTTGTCTTTTTCTTCGTGTCATTTATAACCCTTTGACTCACACTCTTCAATATTAAATTTTCCTTGTTCTAAACGTAGTATCTTGGTTTTGGACGCTGTCAATACTATTGTTCAACTACTAATGTAAGAATGCAATTGTTTCCACAACGGCTGTCGTACTATATGTATACCTACTGAGTTAATTGGTTGAAAAGGTTTGAATCGTCATCTGTTTACTTGTCCATTTATTCGCTCATAATACCAATCTATTAATTACCGCGATCATTGAAACATTGACCAGTTACAAATAGTGAATTGATTATTTGATGTATTAGTTCATTGTCCAAATTTTAAAATGAACAAATTCTGATTCGATTTCAGATCCTTATTCATAGGATGCCCTGCAAATTTTTCGACTGTTGTTACCTATCCGGCAAAGCTTCTCCCTTGATTCGAACTTTACACCAGTTAACTAAAGATTGCCAGATTACTGTATCGAATAAAGGAATATTAATTAAGTACTTCCCGATTTTGGGAGGGGTTGAATACTGATTCAAAGTGACATTAGGTAAACAAATTATTGCGAGGGAAGTCGTTATCTTGGACATATATCTAAGTATGCTCATTTGACGGAAATATGATGTTGGATCGAAAAGTCTTAATAGATGCATTTGAGTTTTTGAAATAACTTAAAATTCATATTTAAACACTAAGGGAAGTTAAAGCGTTCACTTTCTTCCAGATTATTTTCTCTTCACAACAAAAAGTTAATTAAGTAATGGCTCTAAAAATATTTTTTACATCTTATGGCTGAGCAAAAAATAGAATGTTTGTCCAATATCTTTCTGCTTAGCAACAAAAATTAAAAAAAAAAAAAAAAAAAAAAAAAAAAAATTAGGATGAAAGGAGGAAAAATTTATTTGCCCTGGGTAACTGAACTCTAGTAAAAAACAAAAGAGCAAGTGCGTAATCATACACCTACTTTTGGTGTGTGTGTGCGGGGGAGAATCGCTGTCGAACTCCAATCAATTTCAAAACTCCCCTATATTATTTTTCATAGAGTATTTTGGAATCGAGGGTGAGAATAAGACGTACAGAGTCGAGGGGTTGGGCGGTATGGTTATTTCGAGGACTTCGCTGTTCGCAAGTTCGAGTACTTGCGCTTTGCGGGAGCCTTCAAAAAGGCTGTGCCCTGTGCATTCGCACGTGAATAGAGAAAAAAACTCGTTCAAACACGGTTGCCATTTTATTCACAAAAATCTAGGGCATATGCGCAATGTACTCGTAAAAGTGGCACTTCGTTTCCCGATTTGGTTCAACCCCCCCGTCTGGTTTACATTTGTCCCTCACCCAATTCGGGAAACGCTCAAAAATTACATCTCTGCATGGACTGGTTAATAATGAGCTTTGGTTATACAGCGTGTTCAAAAAGTCCGTCCCCCCCTATCCAACTTTTGAACGGCTGCAGATAAAAAAACGAAACTCGGGGGGTGTTTATAACTTAATAAGGACTACTTTTCGGCGTATCCAAAATTTCCGGGGGGCGCTCCTAACGGGGGGTTTCGCCCCCTAACTCAAAATTTTCAAATGGCAACCCCTATCTTGTGATACCTCATTTTAAAGGGCATAAAATTCTAAGACTTTTGGTGCAAACCGGAGGTCAATATCGTTTTTCGTCATCGATATATCGATAGTCAAAGTTTGATTTCGACACATTTTCAAAAAAATCAGAACTCCCATTTGAAATGTCGGAATTTAGAAAAATAGGAGTCAAAAATACTCTAAAAATCAAGTACTGTCCAGAAAAAAATACGGTTTTGACAGTAATCTAGTCTTAAAGCCCCCCAAAATTATTTAAAAAAATGACCCCTCAGGGGGGCTATCTCAAAAATTCCGAGGCACGACTCCTATCGAGTGATACATCGCTTGAAAGAACACACAAAACTGAGCATTTTGGCACAAACCGCAGGTCGATATCGTTTTTGGTTTTCGATATATCGAATGACAAAGTTGGATTTTTACCCGTCGTCAAATGTCGATATATCGAAAACCAAAAACGATATCGACCTGCGGTTTGTGCCAAAATGCTCAGTTTTGTGTTCTTTCAAGCGATGTATCACTCGATAGGAGTCGTGCCTCGGAATTTTTGAGATAGCCCCCCTGAGGGGTCATTTTTTTAAATAATTTTGGGGGGCTTTAAGACTAGATTACTGTCAAAACCGTATTTTTTTCTGGACAGTACTTGATTTTTAGAGTATTTTTGACTCCTATTTTTCTAAATTCCGACATTTCAAATGGGAGTTCTGATTTTTTTGAAAATGTGTCGAAATCAAACTTTGACTATCGATATATCGATGACGAAAAACGATATCGACCTCCGGTTTGCACCAAAAGTCTTAGAATTTTATGCCCTTTAAAACGAGGTATCACAAGATAGGGGTTGCCATTTGAAAATTTTGAGTTAGGGGGCGAAACCCCCCCTTAGGAGCGCCCCCGGAAATTTTGGATACGCCAAAAAGTAGTTCCCATTAGGTTATAAACATCCCCCGAGTTTCGTTTTTTTATCTGCAGCCGTTCAAAAGTTAGATAGGGGGGGACGGACTTTTTGAACACGCTGTACATAGGCACTGCTGAACTGGACTATTTTGTCAATTGATGGTGGAATCATCGGCGCGTCAATTAATTTCCACTCAAGATCTGCAGAAACCGTAGTTTTGGAAAAAAAAAAAAAAAAAATCTTTAAGTTTTACTATGCTTTAAACGAGCAAACTATATGTATACTTCTCACTCTCACGTAACCCCTAGATGTATACTGCTATCTCATTCTCATCGCTAAAATCGTATACAAAGACAATTTTTGCAGAAATGAATTTCTGAAGTAATTTGAATGTGATTTTGAAGAAAATGTCATGAAACAATGCCCTGCATACGAATTTCGACACAAGAAAGAGAATTGAGCTGCGCATGAGGGTAACGAGAGAGTGAGAGGGATAGTTTGGAATGCTACGCTTGTTTTGTCTCACAATCAGCTGATTGCGACCAATGAGCTATAACTTTAGAGTGGTAGCGGGCTGGTCCACCTTGTGCCACACAGGGTAGAAGGAATCCCGGGAAAAAGCGGAATTTGGACGGCAGATTCCAAAGTTTGAGGTTAGCCGGCCTCGGTGGCTTGGTGGTCAGGACACCTGACTGCCAATCCATAGGTCCCGGGTTCGAATCCCGGTAGTGGCAGCAGATTTTTCACTCGTCTTGTCGCTCGGTCTCCTTAAAAGTGGGTCCACGGCAAAGATTACAGTGGAAATCTGAGTGCTTTGAGCATGGATGTTTCAAGTCCCCTGTTGTCTTCTGACATTAAACAAACATTCACACACTGACATTAGTCTATAGTTGGCTGTAGGCTCCTTGACTGGAGTATAAGCCATAAAACAAGCAAAAAAAAAAAAAAAAAAAGTTTGAGGTTAAATTTTGTAGGCCGTTTCCGGCGATGCCCGAGTTTGTTTACGAAACGATCGGAAACAACCTACAAAACTTAACCTTAAAATCGATTTTTACGGCAAGATGGCGGCGCCCTAGGTGACAACAATGAACCAGCGGAACGTTCCTTGATGTGCCACTCTAAAGTTATAGCTCATTGATTGCGACCGATGAGTGTATTGTTGGTTAAACGTTGACTTCTCACTCAAACAGTGAAACGCGTATAATTGAAGTTTTTCTAAGCACAATCTGTCAACGATGCCGCGGTTCAGCCCAATGCAACACGCAACGCAATGCGACGCACCACGTTCATTCGCACCCGCAGGCACCATACACCATATATCAACCTATTCAAGCAGGGGTACCAAAAGAGCGGAGGGTGGGAGGCTAAGAAGCAAAAAAAAAAAAAACAAAAAAAAAAAAAAAAAATGCATTCTGACATGCATTCACAAATCACAACTCAGGAAAGTTGAACAAAAGCTGTTTGGATTGGAATCGCGCGAAAAAAAGCAAAAAAAAATGAGTAATAAAAAAAAAAAAGGCGTTTAAAAAAGGAGCCGCCTTGCCTCGTCAGACGCCACGCTATACGGCACGCACGCTGCAATGCACCGAAAAAAAGAGAGTGGCGAGAAAATCTGTTGGTAGTCATTACTCAAGGCTCTCCAAGTGTTTATTTATTGTTGTAATCTCTTCGCTGGAATTAACAAAGCCACACTCCCTTCTTTTTAATACCAATGCCATCCACCCCATTCCTTCTCCGTCCACCCCTTTCCTTCTCCGTGGGTCTCAATGGTCTTAATACACAACCACCAGACGCTCTAATACTAAATCACTTTGAAGTAATTTTCGCACAATGTCGACCCGGCCCCTCCATGTCTGTTTTGGCGATAAGACCTCCCTCTTTCTTCGCCCTTCTTCCTTCCTTCTCTTCCTAGCATCTTTGCTCTATCCCGCTGTGCCGGAGGGATATGTATTATAAGCACCCCTGCGGCCCCGCGGTAGTGCATACGCTACAGCGTCCCTTTAACTTCGGGAAGTTTCCCCTCACCATAGAGAAAGCGAGACGAAGAGTGAAAGAGAGAGAAGAGGGAGGGAGAGAGAGAGAGAGAGAGAGAGAGAGAGAGAGAGAGAGAGAGAATGCGTAATAGAGCAAGAGTGTGAGTACATTGCTAAGTTGCTACCCCGTCCCCGGATCAATTGATGCGCTCACGCTCGGAGCTCAATGTTTTATTACACGAAAATCGTTTCTTGCGGTCCACCGGGACCAGACCAGAATAGTTCAACCCTCTGGGAATACGCCATTTTACGACAACATTGAGGGCTCGTCACTCTGTTGCGCTGAATGGGGGTCAATCAACAGAAGTGTACTTACTTCCTTTCGAAATGAACAGCGTAATCCAGTGGAATTTTTCACGCTCCAAAATTAATATATTGGTGCTGTAATCAGTGGTATAAAAATAGTACCCCTCGTCCCACCTCACCTTGCTTATTGTTTGTGCAATAAATGAGTGAATGAAATGATAAGCTAAGTTGTTCTAGAAAAATAAATACAAATTCGGCAAGGCCCTTTCTGGACCGCAGCTGCAGGATTTCAAGTTTCTACGTTTTCAGTGAATATTAGGACATGCATACTCCGACTCTACCTTTATACGTACGCAGTGGCGGATTCAGAAAATTGTCCCTGGGGGGGGGGGCGCACTCCTGTGAAATTTTGAAATTTGAAGCGTAGGTGAAAGCAATTTCGGGCTATCTCCTGTTCAAAAAAAGGTGAAATCTGAGGTTTCTTTCGGAGGGAGGGGGTGCCCCCGTGCCTCCCCCCCCCCCTCCCGTTGGATCCGCCACACTGTAAGTGCGTATGATCAGAGACAAATAGAGGCCAAGCGCAAAGTTCGCGACAAGTGTCCAAATTCTAGTTCAAGTCTAACTGGGACTCATTGATGTTGAGTTTTCTTTATGGTTTAATAATATACTGTCATTTTATTTTTTTATTTTTAATTTTTGTTTTTTGTTTTGTCGTTTTTTTTTTATAAAGAAAATAATGGTTTTGGATGAATTATTTCGAAGTGATATGCCCCTTAATTAATCGAAATTTTGACTTTAAAAGCGAAAGTTCATGTAGATTTTGATTGAACAAATGTACACCTCTCAATAGTATACTTACGAGTTACGTGACTTTTTGCTGTTGTTTTGTTGAGCTCATATACGAAAATGAACCCGTTTTACTTGCCTCTTTTTCACATAGCATGGAAAGCAGATATCATGTGCTGGGTCTCTACATTGTGTCCCTTTGAATGACAACGGCCCTCTTGCGATTTTGCCGCAGAATAATCATGACCGAGAAATGCCAAAAACTGTGCTTGAACGTAGAAAACACCGCATTGCAGTGCAGTTATTCGGAACCACACACCACTAAAACTTCTCATTTGTGAGCTATTGGAAGAAGGTGATGTATGAGTGTTGACTATCGATACATCATTTTGACGTGAAGTTTGATGTTCTGTTTTAGTTTGATACTTATTGACTAAAATAATATTTTCTCTACATTTTCGTGAAAAATCAAGAGGTAAAACACCAAAACAAGGACAATCACTTATACTTTGACAACTGTGCGTGAGAGCGAAATGGTCACCGATATTTTTTTGCTTATTTTTCCCATGACTACACTTGCATGGACCGTGTTCTTTTTGCCATTACGTTGTCCATTTCGAAAAATCAGTATTTTCGGCCCTCCTCTCTGCGAGGCCCAGGCCGCATCACACTTTTTCAGTAATTGCAATTATTCAGGTTCTGTACCGTTGGAAGCTGTTTTGCTCCTCAAAACTATAATAATCGTGATTCATTAATGCATTTGTACTTTGTAGCGAGCTATTCGTGTAACACAAATATTTCAATTACATTCCAAGCTAAATAGCAAACTTTTGAAGCCGTGGGGCCACCGAAACTCTGCGGTCAGAAGTCAGAACGGCAAGGGTTAAGCCATAAAAAGAACACGATACGCCATCGGTTTGCAAAAACATTTATCACGAACCAGAGAAAAATTTGACCGGGTGTGGGGGGGAGGGGGGCAGAACTGGTGGACTACCACAGTTAGGTCTTTTTTGTGACTCCTTCGAATGTGTCTCCGTGATCAGTTCTCGATCGAAGATTGTCACTTGGGTCGAACATTTCTCATGCCCAATGCCTATACTTTAATTAACTCGAATGTTACGTCCTTTCGTTTTCCACCACGACATGTCTCCATGGTGCTTGTTTTCACGTCCTCGGGTAGTTCATTAATTTTCTTTCTCTCGTTCTCTCTCTCTCCCTCCCTCCTCTCTCTCTCTCTCTCTCTCTCTCTCTCTCTCTCTCTCTCTCTCTCTCTCTCTCTCTCTCTCTCTCTCTCTCTCTCTCTCTCTCTCTTGGTCATAATTGGCCGGACGAAAACAGAAATAAATTGGACCGAGCGTTGGAGTGGAGGAAAGGGCAAGGAGTAGAAAAATCATTGATACTGGACAGTGATAATTATAATGATGCTGCAAAGGAAACCTGTTTACCGATTCGTGTTCGTGAGTCCACAATCCTTCTCACCCACCGATGCCAATTCTACTGTAAACACTTGAGTCCCTCGGTGAAGAAGAGGTATGCGTTGAAAGTAAGTAATACAATCCGCGGCACTGACATTAGGAAGGAACCTAGGTTTCTGGGTACTGGAGTCCCTATATATGTAGAGAGTTAAGACAAAGAGGGTAGTTAACCTATGGTTGGTCAATGAGTTTCAGGGTTATATGGGTGCCACCATTGGATGCGTTTTTACACATTTGCGTAAACAGCCAAAGAGGTCCCACGGTATTTTACGGATAAAGGGTTAATTGCCGATGAACCTGTTAATTTTAATGATAATACACCTCAAGAATGTCTATAATGCCCAAATGCCTGAAACACAAATAGATGTCGATCAATAATGTCAGTGAAAGCAGATTGTACCGTTTGAAACTCTACGGTACTGTAATCTTTGCATTGGATCGAAACACAACAGCGGCCCTCGGCGGCCTCGGTGCATGGTGGTCAGGACACCTAACTGCCAATCCATTGGTCCCGGGTTCGAACCCCGGTATAGATTTTTCAGATTCAGATTTTTCTCTGGTCTTGTCGCTCGGACTCCTTAAAAGTGTGTCTACGACTAAGTTTACATAGTGGAAATCTGGTCGCTAAGAGCATGGATGTTTAAACTCTCCGGTGTCTTCTGACAACAAACTAAAGTATTACGCATATTTAACCCCATTTGTTTATAGGGGGGGGGGGGTCACTGGGGGGTGTCCCCCCAGACCCCCATAGTGCATATCTGAAAAATTGTTTTGCCCCCCCCCCCCCCCCCCCCCCTACCAATAAAAATCCCAAGTTTACACCGCTGACGATAAATTTCCCGTGGCTTGACCTTCTTTGCATTCAAAAATCAAAGAACCGATCGAACTTCACAAGCTGATATATTGAGAATCAACATGATTTTCACGAATGTTTGACAACATGAAAAATCTACTCGCACGAGTATTGAGGAAAAACTGATTGTTGTCATCGTTGAAAGAACTGACAAGATATAGAATAGAGGCCTTGATAAGGATGCGGATGAGCTTAAATTGGACTATTCACTGCAAAAAACCTTAACTTCCACGTGACATACCTGAATACTGCGATCCTACACGCGCGTGTTTCGCTTCAGATTTAGACAGTATAGCTGAAGTGGTGGGAAATCTGTAGACATGATTGCGGGAAAAGTTCGATAACACATGCAATTTTCAATATTTTTTCAATCGGTGAGACTTGAGACAAGAAGCGGCATGAGCGCCGCCATTGGAGGCGAAAATATGTCGGTTCGTGGTAAGGATTACAAAGCCCCAGACCTCATAATAGCATAATATTTTCCCGCACCAAATAAAAAAATGTCAGTTCTGGACATACCGTGCCTAACTTAATCAAGCCCATGTATTGCTGTTTTTACTTACTTACACTGAGAGAATTCTTCTTTTAATCCAAGGTGTATTTCGTTTGTGTTAAAGAAATTGCACAGTGAAATATTGACTAAGGGAAAAATCCTTTTAACCCACCCGGCAAAAAATGGACGTTCCGGAGGACATTCGAAGGAAATTTTGAAAAAGTCTTGAATTGATCTGAAATGCCTTCTTTTGACATTAAAAAGGTCAACGAAGATTGAAAAAGTTTAAAAAATCAACGAAGAAAAAAAATTAACATCCATGTCACAATTTTTTGCCGGGTAAGGAAAATATCTGCTGCTACAAGTGAAAGATTCCTTGTTGTGACAGTGATTCAGAACTTTACTTCGCGCAAGGAAAACGGTCACAAGTAAACGCGTGCTTCCTTGTTTTTAAAGAAGTTATTTCTCTCAGTGTACAAATAATGAATAATCCATTTACCTACAGAGAATCTTTGCAAGAGGTCAATTTGTATTTCGAATTAATTTGAATTGAACTGAATTGAATTAATTACTATTTATATGTTTGAAGGTTGAAAAAAAGGAAGCTAAAAAAGTAAAAAAAACCTGCTCCATTCTATGGTCATTTGAGTTGAGTTGACATCATACGGTACTCATCTGTTGCTAGTTGCTATATCTCGTGGGTTTCAACTGTTCTTTCTTCAGCTCTAAGCCGATTTCGGATTACTCGTAGATATTTCCTAACTCAAAATATGTTTAGAGCATCAATATACGGTCAGTGACAGTAATCTTACATGACACGCGAAATTACTTAGTTCTATTTCTATATAGTCAAGTTAGTATCAGATTCAAGGGCGTGGTTATGTGGGGGGGGGGCACCGGACATCTGCACTCTGCTCCCCCCTTTTCAGGACGATGAAATGGCTCAAAATTCATTCTAAATCTAACAGGCGCAACTCGAAGAAAAAAGACTCAAAAGAAATTTCACTTATCTCCATTCAAACCCTCAGTCAGTTTTTTCTTATAATCAAGATGAATTCATTTACGCTTAACCTCTTATGGACCAAGTCCGAGTTTACTCGTTTTTCTACTAGAGTCTATTTCACATTGTTTTAGTCTTCATTCCGGATAAACGCAAGTATTGATGAAAACACTACAACAAGCAAAGTCTCGTCGGGCGCCTTCAATTTGGCGTGTAAGCAATTCCAACTCAACTGAGTACGAACAATTAACTACCTTCCCTCTAGAAACGGAGGAGTGGTGTTCTCTTGAACTAACCTGGGACCAAATAGTGTTGCGTCCTCACGGTCCCGCACGCAGATGATCGGTGAGCACTTACGGGGGGTATAAACTACACGCAAATATACTTACGTGCGCACCATCCAACGTCTTTCGGAGGACCGTCAAGCCGTAACACTATTTGGTCCCTGGTCCTTAAAGGGTTAAAAGCTCAAAATTTATCTGACCAAGAAGCTTTGTTGAAAAACTCACAATCAATAAAAGTCATACGTATGGACAGAGGCGTCGCTTAAAATTGGCAACATTGTGTTTCTTTAATTTAAACCCGGGAAAAGAAGTAGAACTAATGGGGGAGGAGGGAGCACCAGCACAGTGATCTCTCTCAAATCGATATGTTACTTGTGTTTTATTGGACGAAGTGTAGCGTTACCAGATCCACGCGCATCCACTGATTAGGTCCTAAACTTTAGGCAGTAACTTTCAAAATAAAAAGAAACAACATTATTAGCTACTATAATTTGTCAAGTGAATAAAAACATAAACGGGAAATGAAGCTACAGCAAATAAAAAGGCTTTGCTGTTAGAGCGGCGACTCAATTTTTTAGTTTATTTTTGTGTCTTTTAGTGTGTTTTTTTTTTGCGGTTGAAAATGAACATGGAAATTTCCGAAACGTCCCGCCGTTTCTTTTATTCATGGGCGGAGCCAGCAATTTGGCAACTGTGGATTCTATCCATTTGAATGTATGAGGAAAAATCGATTCTTGAGGGGGCCATGGCCCAATTTCTAATCGATTGTTTTTCATACATTCAAATGGGAAGAATCCACTGTTGCCTAATTGCTGGCTCCGCCCATGCTTTTCTTTGCTTTAGCTTCATTTCCCGATAGTGTTTTTATTCACTTTTCAAAACAAACCTAGCACACAATAATCGTAAAACTTATCTGCGTTTAGTGGCGAGACGTGCAATTACTTTCTGAAAGAATTTTCCTTTTAATCTACATTTAACGAGAATCTTTTCTGATTGAATATTCGCCCATTTTTTAATTTAATACTTTTCTTCAGGGGGAGGGGGCGGAGGAGAGAGAGAATATTTGGCAACGTTGAGGTATTTGCCACCAACGCCCTTTACCAACCGACCAACATCCGATTGTGTGTACCGTGCTGACCGGCGGTGATTATGGAAAAGAAGAGTCGCAAACTTTATAGTTGGCTGTTGGTTGGTTGTTGTTGAGACCAACGAGAGTGCGATAAATCACCGTTTAATCGGCAGAGATCTTGTTGCAGAAAAATAAATGTCCGAGGGAGAGGACGCGCAGATTCAGAGATTAAAACCGATTTAGCCGGTTTACAGCGTACGAATTTTTCGTGTGGGTAATTATTTTGTGCGTTATTTCCTTACAGTGTCTTTTTTTATTATTATTTTGGTCAAAAATGTACCTCATTAATCTGGAGAAGTTTTAATAAACTACTCGATTTAAGATTTCATTCAAAGTATGTTTTATCCTTCGGATACCCATCCTCGAAAAGAGAAAGGAACATAAAAAGGCGAAACAGTCGTAAAGCAAAGGTCGTAGCAAACTTAAAACTCAGAGCCGAATTTTAACGAATTTCTCAAGATTTCCTCGACTCAGATTATTTCAGGGGGGGGGGGTCTAACCCCGCCCCCACAGGTCGCGCATTTTTGGTGGAAAGCTCGAGGAAATAACAAGGAACTTTACACTGTTTGGATTACGCATCACTTCAAAGCTGGTCGGGATCAGCCTTGAAAATTCCTTTTAATCCAAAAGATCAAAACTATGAAAAAAAAAAAACAAAAAAAAAAACAAAAACAAATTAAATACACTAAAAATTGAAATACCAAACGAAATCTGGGCAAAACTTGCAAAAAATCGATTAGTTGACCCCCATTCCGATTCGAAGCTCCTGTTTTTGTTACTTGCTATTAAACAATGTTAAGTCCCTCTTTTTCTAGAGCTTTTCCTCTAAAACTGCGCAACCGCACTGGTACATTGTGTCCACCAATCAAAGCTAATCCCATTTCTCACTATTGGCACTCGATATAGTAAGTAAGGTGAGAGTAACCCACAAAATTGAATGTGTGATTTTTTTTTTTTTTTTTTTTTTTTTTTTTTCAAGCAACTGATCGATCAATATCGACCAATCTTTTTTCCTGATACCTATCAAAGGTCGATATTTCAAGGTTATAGGCTTTTTGTGGCTCGCTTCCCACTCATACGATCAAACTATCTTCACAATCAGAAACAAAGATTGATCGATTTTTGGAATAAACTAAAACACATACATTCATCTTGAAATATATCAGACCAATTCGGTCCTCAAGCGCCCGCCGTTATGCTCTTCTTAATAATTAATATGCGTAGTGTCTTGGCGTAGCCGTACCTGTAGGAATAGACCTTCCTTTTTCTTAGTCCATTAGAACGAATGTGTTAGAAAAGGAGAAAGGGACTGTCACGAAACGACAGCCCCTGTTTCTGTCCCTTCCTAACACATGCAGTTAAATGGGTAAAGAGAGAGAAAAGCGAATTCCTGACTACGGCCATGTCTCTTGGTACCTATCAAAAAAATGAATGGTCATTTTCATGCACTCTGCTCTCACACATTCACACACTCCGTGTAAACAAATAAAAAAAAATAGAAATATAAAGTTTGCATAACCAGGAAATAAATCTGGTTGTTATATACACGCGTTAAATTATATTTTTGTCCGGGGGATAAAGAGAGAATGATATATTTGAAAGTGACTTCACCTCACGAACGGCACAAAGCATCGAGGGGACCTCTGTCTGTAGTCTGCAATGGTCGACAGAAAAAAAGAAAATGCTCATAATTCGCAATAGCATCCTTTCAGATTCGAAAATATATACCTTAGTATGAGCAGTGGGGTGCCCTTGGAATATGATTGCTCTCTGTGCGATATAAAATAATATATGTACGTAGTTCCTCAACGTTATATCTTTTATGGTCTCGATCCAGACGACTCGACCATTTTTTCTTCTTTTTTTCTTGCGTGGATACTCGGATCGTATAAGATCGTAAAGGCGTGGAGTAAAAAGTAAAACTCCTTCCTAGGACTGGGAATTATTGTTATTCCCCATCTCCGGCGACAGTTTCAGTATATTTGAGTTTAAATCAAGCTTTCGGAGCAGTAAACCCATGTCGCTTCGGTCGCTGCATGAATTGTACTGGAACAGAGAGATGGAGCCCACAGAACATGGCAGGGTGCTGCGTGAAAGCAGTGTGTTGGCGTGTTGCGACTTGTCGTTGTCAATCTGTTTGGCCACAATCGTACTCCTATCCGGGAAAAAGCATTAATAATTTTCCAACAATCGAACTCATCGTAAAATATGCCTTTACAGCGCGTTTTAGACACTCTCATGTAGGGTTGTGCAATATCTAGTTTTGAGTATCGAAGTGTCTAAAAAACATCGAAATTTTATCGATGCATCGAAACAAATTTTAACAAGTCAAAAATGAAAAATTCTTGAAAATCATACTGCTTTTTTATGTTTTTTTATGCTTTTGAGATGGTTTAAAAGGAAAAAATTATACTTTTAGGTTTGCTTTTTGTAGATTTATTGATTAATAATAAGTTTCCATGGATCGATTAACATTAACATTACAGCATCGAATCCATTCGATAGCTGGAAAACATCGAAACTTCGATCGATGCATCGAATATAGCACAGGCCTACTTTCATGCTCGTATACTCGTGCCTTATTATCTGTCATCTGAAGTGTACATCAGGCATCAAGCTCCAAAATAGTCGATTTCGAGTTATTTGTAAACGCACGTATGCATTTGGAGGGATCAGCGCTATACCTGCCAAACGCACATTAACTGATTCACCCTGCGATACATCAGAGAGAATTAAATCTTTGGCTCATGAGTTAGAGCTGGTGAAACAGGCAATGCACTGACTGACCGAGCCCTAAGTTCAGATGAAGAGGATTGGACATACATTTCTAGAACTTCGTGTCGCCGACTTACGACTGAAATAGCTCTTACGTTAGAAATGCAGTGTCATATGCCATATGCGTTTCATATAGTCAGATTTTTCTTCAAACAGAGCTTTCAAAGTTATATACTATCCGAGAAATTTTCGGGTTTCAAAAGTAAAAACAGGACTTTAACGGATAAACTGCAATCTATTATGAGAACTAAATTGTGTAGGAGAGAGTAGGGTATGACGGTTGAAAAGTTAGTTTGAATGACCATCGTTTTGATACGCTTCGTTATTTTCATAAAATTTGGGCGCACTCTGATACGATACAGGGTGTTTCAAACGCCCACTACCCCTGTCCCGGCAAAAACAATGGGCGTCCCGAGGACATTCGAGGGAAATTATGAAAAAGTATATAAAAGAATTGATCTGAAATGTGCCTTTTATTCAATTAAGTTTTTTTTTTTTTTTTTTTTTTTTTTTTTTTTTTTTTTTTACCAGGAACTCCTCCTCAATGTTTCACTTGTTGAAAAATATGGGAATTTTGCCAAAACTATGGCTGTAACATGTGAGATGTGGACGGCTACTCCAGTAGAAAAAAAAGCTCAGGCCCTCAGAAATCATGTTCAAACTACCTACCCTTAGAAGTTAGAGCCTCAAAAAATATTTAGGGCGCCCTCAGGGTTTGTTGAGGTTCAGAGAATGAAACATGATTTTTGATTTCCTGAGATTTTTCTCCAGTAGGGTAGCGAAAAATTCCTTCAGAAAAATCACTGTGATGCTCTTTAGAGTTTAGGATATCCCATGCATGGATGTGTCAGGCCTAGAAGCGGACCCACAAAGTTTTTATGGGTACGGGGAAGGCAAGCTTGTAAAAGTTGGTAATTTAAACGTCGCAAAAAGCAATTTTAGGTTATTTTCTGTTGAGATCAGGCGAAATTTAAGGCCCCTGGATCCGTCAGTGAACTGCCTCTTCCCTCCATATTGAGGTCCCAGTCATGGTCGTGACCCAACCTTTTTGAAAGAGCTGAAGTAGTTTCACATTTCACTCGTAAATCGATTGATTCGATCGAGCCTTTCTCAGATAGATAGATTCACCTGAACACTTAATCGTAAATAGCAATAAGATAGCGAGATTTATTTGGGCGATTTAAGGGTCGAGGAAGAAACAAAAATTTATTGACTCTTCTCCTTTTGTTTCGCTGTCGATCTGAAAGGCGACAGTCGACACGCTGCGTTTATTTACTTGAAAGAGAGAAAAGGAAAAAAAAGGGCGCTGTAGTCGAGCTCAACAATAAAAGTCATTCGTTCCAAAGGCACAATAAAACTAGTCACATGGGCAATGGTAGTCTAGCCCCGAGCACTGTGTCACTGAAATCCGATTATAAAAAAAAGAAAAAGAAAAAAATCAGCGGAGTCTCCAATTCTCCAACTCCGTCGTTGAGTGAGATGAGCTGATTCTCTTCGTAACGACATTCGACGAGCCAAAGAAGGTCTCAGGCCCCAGG
Organism: Trialeurodes vaporariorum; assembly: GCA_011764245.1. Classification (NCBI taxonomy): domain Eukaryota; kingdom Metazoa; phylum Arthropoda; class Insecta; order Hemiptera; family Aleyrodidae; genus Trialeurodes; species Trialeurodes vaporariorum. The sequence continues at coordinate 65,236,695 of VMOF01000002.1, forward strand.
GATCCCGGCCTGAAAATAACATCACGTCGACAATCTTAACGCGATGACCCAACAGTTCCAACACCCAAGTCCTAGGTCGCTAAAGTACCCCTCTTCCCCACCCCTTTACCCAATAAAAAATAACATCGGAGACAACTCCCACCCCTGAGCGCCAAGCACCACCAGATTTATTCTTAACTGCGAGATGGTAGATTCTGATTCTGTGAAGGGAACTGTGATACACCTTGCACACAGTGGCAAAGATCGTAAGAGTTTCTTTTTTTCCCCCAAAAAAATAGTTCGATCTTATACGTTTGAGCAGAGTATATCATTACAGAGTTCATTTTAGAAGTGGAGGCAGAGCCATGGGCGGATCCAGCAATTTGGCAACCATGAATTCATCGCATTTGAACATATGAGAAACAATCGATTCTTGAGGGGGCCATGGCCCTGTTACTAATCGATTGTTTCTCATAGATTCAAATGAGAATAATACACAGTTGCCAGATTGCTGGATCCGCCTTTGGGCAGAGCTCAACCGATAATCTTTGAAGTTTCCCCAATTTATTTCTATAATATTGGAATTGGATGAAAATGAATTTGAGACATGTGACTTTTCATTGAAGAGTGTTTTCAAACCTGAACGTAAAGGCAAGTTTGGTTTCTGATTTGAAGAAATGAAAGAAAAGATTCCCAAAAAATTATTGGTTGTACTCCGCCTCCGTTTCTGAAATGAGCTCTAGATGTGGAGACCGAGTTGATCTGTAATCTTTGGCGGAACGTAAGGGTTAATTTATTTGAAACAAATGGAACTACAGATCACAACGAAATAGCCAAGAAAACTAAAATGAATTCTATTATTTGCCAAAGAATATATTATATATTATGTATTGACATATTATGTTATTTTGCACGCTGGAAAAAATTCATTATAAATATGAACCAAAAATAAACTTTTTAGGATTACTGGAATTTCTCAGTAGTTCTCACAATTGAAAAGAAATTTGATGCGGAAATAGACGAATTTTTATTGGTTCAATAGAAAATTCTGATATTCCACGAGAAAGAACCGCTGAATCAATATGAGTTCTGATTGTTTTGAAATAAATTCCCTGTTAGACCATTTTTAAAAAGACGTTCCATAGTTCCAACGAGACATATTTTTCCGTGTGGTCATACTTTTAAGAATTATTTTATACAGTGTGATTTATGCATGATCCTACACTTTTTTCCAACAGATTTTTGTAAATCGTAGAGATGTTTTTCTTTTACAATTTTCTTTTCCGTCGCGTTTTTTCTGACATATTCAGCATGAAATTGACGTGATAATTCGATCAGATCTCCTGTTTAATTCGCAGTTGTTGTCCAAAATCTCACGCAGTCAAATCCAGTGTGCGACGTATTATTGTATCACAATTCTCACCAGTCGTAATCACTTTCATCCGAGTCCTCAGGAAAGCACACGTTATCGAGGGTCCTCATCAGTGGCCTGGTCACAATCCCATTTATTCTGAACGCAGTCATGGCCTTTCTTACAGCCTCCGGTCCAGGACAAACGTCTCTTGTCAAGATCCAAGCGTATTCTGCAACAGAGACAAATGGAGCTGTGGGTTTTATTTTCCTTTTTTCCTTCTTTTTTTTCTTCTTTTTCTTTTTTTATCTCATACTTAAACATTTTTCAATCATCCTTGCATATAGGATCATATCTAAGCCTCGATCTTTAGTTACTTTTGTGTAGAGGGGGGAAAAAAACCCGTGTGTCAAAAGCTCAAGGACCCTAATTAATTTTTGTCACCTTTTTACCTGGCAAGGGTCTAGTTTTTAAAGGCTTGAAATAGCGCGTGGTATTTTTTCAAACACTTATAATAATCCATCTGAGTCTTACGGTTAAGGGTTTTATTTTTATTTTTATTGTTTCCATAATTTAATTTTTGCCTTCAGAAAAAAAAATGCATAGGAGAAGGAGAATCGGATTAGGTTAGTCGAGTGACTAAGTAAGAGGCTTATTTCTAAGAATAAAACAAGTCACTGCTTCTTACGCAGTATACAATATGAATCCTGTATAAAAATGCCTTGCTCACGAAATTTCAGTCGTCTGAAGCTTTTTCCTCTGCGCAGACTATAAGCCAAGTTAAAAAAATACAAATGCAATAGTTTGATAAATGACTACAGATGAGACCACTTTTGTAATTCTTAGAATGCAATGCAGAGACTTCATTTGAGATCGCCTTGACTTGACTTGACTTGAGAGATATACTCAAGCCGAGTCAAAATGAGTGAGAAAAATTGCAACAGACGGTTTTAGTGCGAAGTCAACGGCTAGCCAACAATCACAGCAATTAATGCACATGCACTCATAGGTAGCCATCAGCTATGAAAAAACTCGCGAAGCGTTTTAAACCATCTCACTCACTCTAGCTCCCCCGACCTTATAGCTATCTCTTTCTAGAGTCAAAATTCGCTTACAGGACCTTGTTACACTACATTTTACTATCAAAATCGCATTCAAATGCACCGGGAAATTCATTTCTGCCAAAAAAAAAAAAAAAATCACAAAAATGTTTAACATACGATTTTCGAGATCAAAGTGAGATTTAAATCTGTGTAAAAGATCGAACAGTTAGGTGTTGTCAAATTGCACGCTAAACCACTGTAGAACCGTGATTTACCGAAAAGATACTATGAAATCATAATCCTAATTTCCAAGGAATAACGCCCCCCCCCCCTGTTATTTCCCAAAGACCACCTAAATATGAAACTCAGCTGTTGTTTTGTGTAAGTACATATTATTTAATGACATTTTTTAAATCACCGATTATTCCACCGATTGACTAAAAGGTACAAACAATCCAGTTCAGTTTAGGCCCGTGTTGCACCGGAATTCTCATATTTGTAATCAGTACATGCTCTCGACCTACGTGGAACCGCCGTTAAGTTATCAACATGTTTCAATTTGTTTAAAGTCAGTGGCGGAGACTTCATCGGTTGAGAGAAGATTACAAATCACAGTGTTTTCGCACGTTACAGTCGTACGCTTAACGGAATTGTGTAATCTCTCAGTCATCGGTGAATTGAAAAATTCCATTACACGAAGCGATATAGCTCTAATTCAAAAGCAGTTTGATTGCTTAGGCTTAATCACATTTAAACATTTAAAACATTTAAACATTTAAACTTAATCACTTTACCTAAGGGATTAAATCCTCGCAAATAATGAGATTAAAATATCAAAGCTTCAAGCAGGAAATATTGGTGGAAATAATATGCGACGCCGTTCTTTCATACGTTCATGACGCTCAATATATTCTGCTCTAGAGTTTAAAGTTCGCCACCCCAGCTTTCTATTTACTTTTTTCTTCATTATAACTTTTTGTTTACATAATTTTATCTTTGCTTAATGCTTGTGTTTGTTTCTCAAAAAGAGTCTAGAAACCGAGATAACATTCTTCAGCGAAATATCACCTGTCGAAAATAAAAATACATTCTAGACAGTTGAAGTATTGACCAATTTAATCAAGGACAGCCCATAGGGTCTCATAAAATATAATAAAACAAAAGTAGGAGGAGGAGAGGGTGCGCGGAAGATATCTTTCATTTTTATTTCAGGAGCATTTTATTCCTCTCAAGGGGTGTCATTTTATAAATAAAAATTGTTTTGGGCTGAGACTTTAAAAATACGACTGCCCTTGACGTTCAAGCTCACAGGACAAGAAAACTTAAGATTCAGGGCCTGTAAAATATTTTTTGGCCGAACGAGCGCTCCTCGTGCATGCATGTATACGTTTTTCTTTCTCTCATTGCCAGTTTGAACTCATACGTTAGAGAAGGACAGGCGCTGAAGTCACGTGATGGCCCCATCACCCGTCCGTCTGTAACGAGGGAGGGAGGGAGGGGGAGAAAAGAGAGAGAGAGAGAAAGAGAGAGAGAGAGAGAGAGAGAGAGAGAGAGAGAGAGAGAGAGAGAGAGAGAGAGAGAGAGAGAGAGAGAGAGGAGAGAAGAGAGAGAGAGAGAGGAAGAGAGAGAGGAGAGAGAGAGAGAGAGAGAGAGGAGAGAGAGAGAGAGAGAGAGAGAGAGAGAGAGAGAGAGAGAGAGAGAGAGAGAGAGAGGAGAGAGAGAGAGGAGAGAGAAGAGAGAGAGAGAGAGAGAGAGAGAGAGAGAGAGAGAGAGAGAGAGGAGAGAGAGAGGAGAGAGAGAGAGAGAGAGAGAGAGAAGGAGAGAGAGAGAGAGAGAAGGAGAGAGAGAGAGAGAGAGAGAGAGAGAGAGAGAGAAAGAGAGAGAGAGAGAGAGGGAGAGAGAGAGAGAAATCCTGGAGACGGCTTTAACTGCAACATACTAACCCTATGACGACGAGCCTACAATTCGACGACTCTTTTATTCGAAGAGGAAGCCATGAGTTTTTGATAGAGCAGTTGTCGCAATTACGTTTATAACGAGTCTCGGAAACATTTATTTATACATCGTTCTCTCGTTTTTACAGCTTTGTTGCATCAAGTTTGAGCATTGCGTCTTCCTGCTAGGAGCGAGCGTGCGTGCGGGGGAGGGGGGGGGGGTAGGTGGTGGTGGCAGTAAGATGGTTGTGTTTGCAAGAAAGTGTGCACTGTGCAGTGTGCACGAGTGTGTCCCTTCAGATGAGGTGCAGATCCTCTGAGTTTTTCGTTCCAAATTCTGCGATTGAATCGATTCGCAACCAAAGTTTTTGGAAAAGATTTTAGTTTTTGAGATTGAGTATTGAGTCTCGGGAGAAGTCTATCGGAAGGTTTCGGTGAACTGGCAGTGGAAATCGAAAGTACAGTCAAAAGTACGGAGCAACTTAAAACGCCATCCGATAGACTCTGCGCATTTGTAACACCAGAATCATTGATTTCACGGAGGCTGGTTGGTATTGGTAAAAGTTCGTTCATGGACTTTATATGTCAAAAGCAAGATAACTTTTCTTCCAGTTTTGAAAGTATATATAAATGGTATTTTATCTTCCATAAAAAACTACTATTCTAATTAGAAATTCTAAATTCTAATTATATTAATAACACAAAGCAAAGCGATTTGTCAACTTAGGAATTTCTAGAGCTTTAAACAAAAAATGTTGGTGGTTATAAGAGAATGTCTGGACATACTGCCAGAATCTCCTCAAATTTTCAAAAAATTTGATAAATATCCAATCCATAATTCTGGGTCACAGTATCAGAAATTTCTTATAGGTTGACTTATCGCTGTGCTTTGGAGAATCTATTTTTCAGGGCTGGTTTTGATGATAGGTGATCACGACTATTCCTATTGTGGCATGAAGATCTCCCCCTCCAAGCTCACCATGCTCGGACAACAAGCTCCTCATTTAAGTGATGGATTTTATTGCATTCTGAACTTGCACAAAACTCATGAATTTTACTGTCTTTCACCCTCTCTCCCATATTTTGATCATTATATTGTTTCCTCCTAGCTCTACACGACTGTTTTTTTTCCCCTTTTCTCTGAGAGGAGCCACGAGTGTACCGCGTGAGACTATTAGGACCCTAGAGATACCGTCTCCGTCATCAAGGTGTTATCCCTTCCCCCTTAATCCCTGCAGGAGATGAATAAATGATGCGTCAGGGAAGTCCTAGTCCTCTGAGCTGTTTTTCTCCTGTGTTGAGCGTAGTGAGGAAAAATATCATATACAGAAAGAGGGACGTGGGATGATTCTGAGGGGAGGTGGGACAGAGTGATGGTGAGTGAAAGTGAGGGAGGAGTAATGATCATTGTTCCAGAGGTTAGGGATGCAGTGAGTGAGAGTGCCCGTGCGTGTGTGTGTGTGTGTGTGTTTGAGTGAGAGAGATAGTGCATTAGATTGTGAGGATATGTGAGGGTGACAGGATTCGACAGATGAAAAATGACAGTTTATGGCAACTTCGATGATGAATCATCCTCCCGGACCATGTGACTCCCCCGTTAGTATTGGTCGTTCGGTCGCGTCAAAGCAGCTGCTTCCCCCCTCTTAACCTCTAAAAATTCAATTACAGCCTTAAAGACGTGTCGCGGGACTTATTTACGACAATTTGAGGACTTTACCGGAAAAGAGGCGTTTACTCAGATATGTATTATGTATACGTCCTTATTTTGACAATGGAGCTCTTCCAATGTTTTGTTGTAATCAAATGGCCTATGAATTATAATGTAAAATGCTGCGGAAATAACGGTGCGACCACCAAAAAAGTCTTAAACTTATTTCTCACTGAGAAAACTAAGCTCAAAGTTTAGATGGACTACCATACGTTTCGTGTACCAAAAAAAGAAACATAACCTCCGAATTGGAACAATGAAACCAGGCGCGTCAATTGGGGGGGGGCGGCTGGGGGGAAACCCCCCCCCCCCCCCAAGGATTTGAAGTCAGGCTCAAAAACGGATTTTTGCCCCCTCCAAGCCGGCTATGGCTCTTACATTTTATTGATGAGCAAAAAAAAAAAAAAAAAAAAAGGTCATATCAGATTCAGATTCCCCCCCCCCCCCAAGCCGAACTTGAAATGACGCCCCTGAATGACACCAAATGCGCATTTAGAAATTAAACAGTGAATGGTTAGAGCTCAATGACTATATTTGCAAATAATTGCAGGAAAACCAGAGAACTATTTTTGGTAGTGGCTGGGGGAGGGTTGCCAGAAAATATTTTCCAACTCGGTAACGGGGTGAAGATTTGGTGCACAAGGGGGGGGGGGCTCGTGTGAAAATCTCCACAAATTTGACTATTTTGGCGAGGTATTGCATTGTTCAGGATGAAGTATATTCCCTCTTCCACGCAACTGTGAAATAAAAGTTTTTGAGGATAGATTGTTGAAATTCGTTAAATAATCACTTTATTGTTTGGTACAAGATTTTCATGCCGTTTTACTGAAGTTTTGAAAAGTGAAAATATGAGAGTGTTAAGTCTGAACTTACGAGAATTGATCGAGTAGTGATCGTTGCAACCCCAAACCGCTGCATAACTCACGTAGTCCGTATCGATGATCCAAAAAGGTAATTCAGGACCTACGTAATAAATAAAACAAAACATGTTTTAATTTGAATCTAGATGATCTGCTATCCTTGACAATGGCGTAGCGTGCAATTTGGCAACGTTGCCAAATTGCACGCTACGCCACTGATCCTTGATGACTGTCGATAGTTTTTTTAAGTAGCTGTTCGCCCGCATGGTCAAAAAAAACTCCGAAACATAATGGATAGATTTTGCTTGAAGTGTCATCGATAACAAATCCAATTAGGGAAAAGTCGAGCAAGAGAAAAACTCACACATCAAAATGGGAGTCAGGGCAAAAGATGCGAAGCATGAGTAAACTTTTAGCTGAGCATACAGTATTTAAGTATCGCTAAAATACTGTGGTTCAACTTTGTAGATTTCCCTAATTTTGATTCGCCTGAAACAGCTGTGAAACAATGTTCGTTATTCCCAGAAGTTAAAAAAACGAGCTTTGCGATTTGATGTATCTGAAGCGGCTGGTGCAGTAAAATAAACTTTCGATAAACTTAGGATTGAAGATGGGTTGGGGTGTGGTCCCGTTCTATCGCAATTGTTATACTTAGTCGTCTTTTTTATGTGTCTATGGCTTAGTTGTTTTGTTTATGTTTGTTTTTTTTGGCCGTTTGTTTTCACATAGTCTTATCTTATGGACGATTGTGAACGGACTGTGAATTTTTGTGAATGGGAGAAAGAAAACGTATGCTTTTCGGAGTTTTCTGGAATAATTTTCGAAAAAATTAGTCGCGGGGAACTATACATCTCTTGAAAAAATTAATTTCATTAGAAATAATTTTTCCGGAAAATTTCTTCGTGAATATTCGCAGTTTCCATCCGGTGCCCGGGTCCACGTGTTCTGCAGCATGTGAGCGATATTTAGGGACAATTAAAGCGATAGTGGCTCAGAGCCGCTTAGACTCGTTCACAACCGTTCATAATAATATTCCATGTAGATAAACGTAAACGTAATAAAAAAAAAAAAAAAAAAACGAGTAAATACTGGATACGACGTTTTTGAAGACAATATGACGTTCCGTTTGACCGTCCGTCTAAACTTCATTGTTGTTCACTAATGATCCACAAAATTCAGAGATCAGAGCATTTTCGCGCCTTTTAAGCATACTGTTGAACTGGACTGGACAGTGTAATCTTTTTGTCAACCGGTGGAATTATCAGAGGATTAAAATATTACCCTAAAGATTTACAACAATACCGACTCAAAGCATTTCATACCCTTGCGACTCAATTTAAGCTGTTTAGATTATCGAAACGACTTGCGCGCTATCTTGATAACAAAGAATACTTCTTTACTTTTAGTTTAACTTACGCACCGTAATCGAAGGATATGAGAAGATTTCCTTCGTCCCTGCTTCGTCCTCCAAGTTTTCCAACTCCTTTCATAACCGTATCCTTGTTCAAACTGAGGGAATGAAAAAATTACCAGTTTATAGTAATTCAATTACAAAAAATAAAATAATTAATCACCGACAAGATCTCAGATCTTGAGTCCAAAGGGAGGACCCCCAATCTCCACCAGAGCTTTCCTTTTACTCGATTATCTAGAGAGTTTGGAAGCTTTAGAATGGTATCAGAAGCGTCGGACCTGTACCCCCTCACAAAATTCCTCAGTCCCATACGCAAATTCATTCATCAAAGTATAAAGAAAAAGAGTTACATAATTTACCTAAACTCTCATTTACAATGAAAAAGAAATAGAGGAAAACATATTTATTTACAGGCATTGTGCTAACCTTCCTGCCTTCTTGATTGACACTTTAAATACTTGACGATTTATCCTCCTCTTCAGTGGCGCACTATTGGCAAATTTTGGCCATTTGGCGGTCATAAATCTGTAACTTTTTGAAAGTCAAAAGAATGACTTCAAACTCTCGGAACTGGTTCCCAAGCCTTTAAAGAGGTCAAAAATCAAGGCTGTGACTATAGATTTTGCACATAAGTGGAGGGGGAGGGAGTATTTACGATTTGAAGACGAAAATTCAGAGCTTAAAATAATTGATTTATGACCGCCAAATGGTCAAAATTTGCCAATAGTGTGGCGTAGCGTGCAATTTGGCAACGTTGTATGTTGTCCATCTAAACCCCTGTGAAGGATCGAATGTGAGGGTGATCGCCGAACACCCAACAGTTCGATATTTTTAATGGGTTTAAAGGGAGGAAGTGCAGCGGTGCCAAATTGCACGCTACGCCACTGCTCCTCTCCTCCTCTTCAAATAGACATAGACTTAGGGAAAATATGTTCGTTACAAAAGGGGAGTCAGGGGCGTGCCGGAGGGCCCCCTTTACAAGGCAATCTTTCGATCCAGCGAAATTTCAAGATATAAAAAATAAAAATACTATAGCACTTGAGTGAAAATCTACAGGTACGCAACTACTGAAAAATATTTTATGAGAACTCTTATTTTTGCTCTCTTGAAAAATCACGAAAATGAAACTGCGCCTCTATTCGCGGAGAGGGACGAATTTAGACAATTGCGGACTCTTTTTCTTTCTTTTTTATGACGGTCCTTCAAAAATACAGAAGGTGAGGTTGAACCATCATCACGTTTAGGAATTCGCGGCTTCCATGGTGTAATACCAGTGAAGAACCGAATGTACTGCGACTAAAAATTGCTCCCCAGGGACCCACTTGCAAATCGCGACTTCACATGCCCTCGACCCCTCGAAGTCCTCGAAGAGTTACACATCGTGTTCCAAGTATTGCCTCCTCCCCGTGTGTTGGGGTCCGTCTATACTCTTTCTCATTTTTATTCCACTAACGAATCAAGTCGAAATGCTCGAAATACAATTATGTTTACATGCAACCACCGGCGTTGCCAAAATTCAAAATCTGACATAGATGGGCGCACTGGTTTCTCCAATGGGTCTGTTGCAGCGTTGCACGCTTCTGCTAGAGCGTTTTAAAGTAGATACTTTTCATACACTCTAATCTGTAATCGCACGAAAATACTCTAATCTGTAACATTTTCGCTATCGGTGCAATCACCCTTTCATCATTAAAATAACTGCAGGTTTTTTAAAGTCATCGATGGCTTCACCGGTTAGGAAAATATTGCAGATAGGTCCCCCCCCCCCCCGTGCAGTACAGTCATACACCGAACTGAAATGTGTATTATTTTTTCAATCGGTGGAATCATCGGTGAATTAAAAAATGTCATTAATTGGGCAAATGCAAGGGTCTGAAATGTTTTGTTTTTTACAAAGAAAATGAAATTACTTGATGAGCTGAGAACAAAGATGCCTTTGGTTTCTAATTAATTCCCAATTCTCGAGAGTTGAGATTTTGGCCAAAAATAAATTGTTTTAAATGGGAATTCCGCGTAGTGACGTCACTACGCACACGATTTTTTACAACTTTACAAGTATGTATCTCCAAGACCGGGACACTAAGGAAAAAAACCGAAGTCCATTATTAAGTTCATAAGTCATTATTCTCAGCACATCACGTACTTTCATTTTCTTTGGAAAAAACACAACATTTCAGACCCTTGCAACTGCCCCGGTATATGCAAAACGGCAACACTGCCACAGCGTTTGAATTTTTGAGGGAATTGCAAATTTCACCCAGCTTCCCTTGAAACGTGGCAATTGTGCAGAGATCGCTGCACCCCTCCTTCTTTTGACGCCTTTTCACTTGGTTACTGATCAAGACACGTGGATTTCCCGAAGGAGACGGAGAGAGACGTCCTTCGCGTCATCATTAACTTAGTCAGGGCCGCTCTCCTCACACAGATACAGGACTCACTTCTAACTCATAATGACACTTTCAAATTTCAATTGAAGCACTACACGGCTCCCTCGCCTCTTTTTTTCGCTTCCCGCCTTCTCTCTAGTGTTTCTCCCCTTAATAAGTGCAGCTCCAATTGCAGTTTTTCAGCAGTAATTGTATATTTGTGCACGCACTGCACGTCACGTGCTCCACTGCGCCTTTAATCCCCATCTCCCTCCTCTCCCCTCCCTATTACTGCTCGGTCTTCCTTGACCCTTCGCTGAGACGGTTTTAGAGAGCCGTCACGGAACATCTAGATGCTGGTTGAACTATCAACAGATCCCGCTTTTGAAGGTTGATTCTTACGTAACATAACAAAAAAATGAGTCTGTTGCAAACTTTTGCTGAAGCAATATATCAAATACGGAAATTTTTGTATAAAATCTCTTGGAAACTACGAGTTATAACCATGGAGAGGCTTTCTCAGAGACAGATGGAGACCCAGCGCAAAGCTCGCGACAGGTGACCAATTTTCCAGCTCAAATTCGGTCGAGACTCATCGAAACGACAACCGACAGTCGCTTACTGTTTAGTGATGGATATACGTTTGTTCTTTTGCATGGTTTAAACTGGAGTTCGTTTGACACAGTTAACGCTTTCTAAATAATTATATAAAAATCATAAGCCTAAATTAATGGGGGCAGTTGCAAGGGTCTAAAATGTTGAGTTTTTTATAAAGAAAATAAAAGTACTAGATGAGCTGAGAACAAAGATGCCTTTGGTTTCTCCTCAAGGTGCATTGTTCCGGAGATGAGATTTTGGGCCGAAATACATTGTTTTAAATGGGAATTCCGCGTAGTGACGTCACTACACACACGATTTTATACAACTTTACACGTGTGTATCTCCGAAACCGGGACACTTATGAAAAAACCAAAGGCACCATTGTTCTCAGCTCACCAAGTACTATCATTTCTTTATAAAAAACACAACATTTCAGACCCTTGCAACTGCCCCATTGTATTGTTGAGTTCCTAGCAAAATTTCAAGTAGGTTTCGATTGGAGCAATGTTCACCACTCAACAGTTGGCGACTGTTGGCTGTTGTTTTGTTGAGCATCCGAACAAAAATGAACCCACTTTACTTGCCTCACTTTCCTAACACGGTACGCGCAGTACGCGCAGGGTCTCTTTGTCACTGGGCTTTCCGGGACGTAATTTTGAAGACAGAACGAAGGCAGAGTAATGATGGCAATCTCGTATGGACATTTTACACAGGCTCGGTTTATTTTTTGTTTTTGTTTTTTGTTGTTTTTTATTTTTGTTTTTGTTTTAAACTTTAAATCAAAATTTGGGACAGATCATTTGGTTTTTAGTAGTTAGTACCTGTAGTGTTTCGACCCATAAATGCCCGACATCTTCTTCGAAAGCTCTTATAACTCATAAATTACGAGTCTGTTGATAAAAGTAGACTCACCATTCATCATAGCTCCAGAACGAGCAGGCGATTGCTCCATCACCATTATTTTCTAGACTTATGACAACGCAAGTGTGACCTTCCTCACCGCGGATGAAGTATCTATACTGCTCGTGCCATACACCTAGAAACTGAAATCAGTATAAATGTTAATCGGTTTCCGAAATCTCGGTGAGGATATCGCGGTCAAATCGAAATCCTGTGGGCAAAACTGCTTGGTTGCCAGTGGAGGCTCGTGCAATTTAACAATCATGCTTTTTGCTATTTGAACCTACAAAAAAGTATAGAAGTTCAATGATCCTCCAGGAGATCAGGTAATTTACACAGGTTTAAATGGAGAGTAATCTTTGTTGTCACCACTATGATTGCATCGAAAGGCGATCGTTTTGAGTACAAATTGTGCACTTTTGAGGAGCAAACCTATGTGAAATTGTTTCCACATTTATTAACGATCTTCAGTTTATCTTGAAAGTAACCCTTAAAAATATCAAAACTCATTTACAGAATTTCGATAAAAATCACGCAGTACGCCACGCAACCAGCAATGCTTAAAGATGATTAGAACGTTGCGGGTAGCCTACCTCCAAAAGTCGTGTGACATTCTTTTCGTCCCTGGCTGCAAATTTTCATTTTCTCCGTAAGATTCTATACGTTTTCAAAATGTACCCAACCTTGACAAATTTAAGTAACCAAGTAGGTTGCAAAATGGACATTATGAACAAGTATAGACGACTTGTGAAAAAGAAGAAAAATATAAACGCTCGATGTAAGAATTGACGTAAGGAAACTATAGAGCTAAAAACTGTTGCAAGTCAAGGGCGGATACAGGGAATTGTCTTTCTCTCTCTCCCTCCATTTGAACGTATATGTGTTAGAAAAGGACAGCAGAGGGGGCCATCACGTGACTTTGGCCCCCTCTTCTGTCCTTTTCTAACGCACGTTTTCAAATGGGAGGAGAGAGAGAGAAAGACAATTCCCTGTATCCGCCCATGTTGCAAGTCTCCCTCACTTGAACTTGTCGAATACACCGTAATACGAGTCTATGAGTTGCTGCAATGCTGAACCAGAGCTGATCATCTCATATTTACTCATCTTATTTGTCGAGCGACTTCTTCTCTCGACCCTTCTCTCTCTCTCTCTCTCCCCCCTCTCTCTCTCCCTCCCTTCCTCTGAAACGCTGTATTGCATTGGAAAAAGAAAAAAAATGAGAGAGATGAAGAATCAGCACGAGAAGTAGGTATCACTTCACACTTGCATGTCATATTTCAGATAGATGCATGCACTTCACACCTCGCTCTGAATTGCGAATCGAGAGCGGACATGGATTCCTCGTAGTAAAACATTTGCGAACTGCAATACACCGATCATATTATTTATCTTCATTCGAAGAAACCAAAGGTGTCAGGATCGTATTCACTTGTCGTAGATCAGACTTGCTTAGTTGTAGGATGTGGGGGAGGGGGAGGAGGGTGAGCAGGATGAGCTTGTGTTACAAAAAAAAAAGAGGCGCCGCGCTCCATAGTGCAAACCGTTTGCGATGCGTCGTGAGAATTAAGTTGAAATCGGCAATTTTTCCTATTTTTTTTTCTTCTATTTTTTAATGGGAAAGAATAGAACGAAACCATCTCAAATCGATTTATTTTTCTTGTTTCGAAAAATGTTCGCATGAAAAATTAGTTTCTTATAAGGATATCTTAACCCCTTTTATTTTTATTTTTAGTCACGCGCATAAACATAGAAACAGTAGAAAAAAATGTCACGCAAAATGTGACTTTTTGCAAACTTAATGAAAAGCTTCCGTACCAGTATTACTGTTGCAGAGTCCAGGGGAAAAGCGATAAATGTCACAAAAATCAGAACTATAGTTTCCATGGTCATCTGAAGGGATACAAAAGTACAAATTTGAGTAGAGCTCTACAGAAGCGAAAAACGATCACTTTTGGTCGATGGAAATACATTGATTCTTAAGAGAAATAATAACGTTTACATCGTAGTTACTTTTTCATTTAGCACAAAAACAAACGTTAGTTTTTGTGACATTATCATCCTTCCCCTGGACTCTTCAGTTGTTTTACTCGTTGACAAAGTAACCACCTCACACGGCCCCGAATGCTGCGAAAACATACTTCTCTACTCACAAAACCGCCATTTAGATTTTGACAATTTTAACAAAAACTCCATGGAAGTCTCGATCATAACAAGCATAAGAGCAAAACCAGCACGTAAGATCAGATATGTCTTTGATTGTATAATATACCTTTTGGTTGAAATATTGTATACTGCTGCCGTTTTGCGTATAATTAATTAGATTTTTTAATTCACCGACGATTCCACTGATTGATAGAAGATTACACATTTCAGTTCGGTGTATGACTTTACTGCACGAAGAAACACGAATTTGTATTCTTTTCTCAACCATCGTTGGTGCATTGAAAAATACCATTGAGTATACGCAAAACGGCAGCTCTGAATTATACAGGGCAATCGTAGCATAGTAAGTGTCGCCTTCAAAACGCCGGATAGGCAAGTGGCAAACTTTCGTGCCCGATAAGTTACTTCCATTTGGTTTGAAGGGTTTTCAAAAAGACGAGTCGCTGTGCAGCCCCAGCCGGTCGTGTCGATTCCACGAGTAGGTTTGCGCGTGTGCTTGTTAAATTGTTCTGTGCCGTAATCTAGGTTTTCATTTATGCAACGGCGATAAGCGTTTGGCACAGTAGTTTTCCTCCATTTAAACTAATGTGAGACAACCGATTCTTCAGAGAAGCAATTCTTTCCAAAAAAATCGATAATGTTATACGCTACTTTAAATAAAGAAAAACCACTGTTGCCTAATAGCGCAAGCTTCGTCACTGGGCCGTAATTTTCATATTCTTGAGTATCTTTTTACGTGGTCCGTGGATGGTCAAGTGGGGAGGAGTAGGGTTTTCCAGGACCCCAATTTTCAATAGCACTATTTATAAAGTTTATTTCCCTTTCTTTCAGAACTCATGGAGTATGCTCATAGGTTGTTAATAAATTATTTAAAAAAAAAAATAGTCTAAAGTTTTGCTTGCTTGCTTTGTAAAAAAAGGTCTATTGCGACTAACGACTTTTTGAAACTATTTTGTTGAGGCATGCCTTGATTTTGTGAGTTGGTAAATTTTTCTGAAGATAACTCATCATTCAATTTTTCGATTTTTCGTCAGTTACATGATGTGAAGTACTGTCTCACCAACCGCCAAAAGATCGAAAGATCGTAGTACATAAAAAAAGAGAGCGTAGAATGACAAGAAACTCATCCATATATTTTTATTAGCAGACTTTTCTGGCTGATTTTGTCATTCTTCTGATTTTATATAATTGGCTGGTTAAAAAACTATGAGCAAGGAATGGAACATTTCTCTTTAAAAATATCCCTTTCATTAAACGTCGTTGTTCAATTTGAATTCTAAGCGTAAATTCCGGACGTTACTTACTTGCATGAATGAAAAATTACGCATCGTGAAGACATCGTGTGGGCACGGACCAAGCAGCGGCAGTTGAGCAGAGATTGTTGATATCCCGATTACCAGAATGAATGAAATAAAGTTCATCAATGAAATATCTTGCATTTTAACCTCAATATTTCGGTAAGTCAGCGCCGATGTTCATCTAATCTGGTTGTAAATTTCAGGACAAAGCCATCAAATAATTAATTTTAACAGTCAGGTCGCACAGCATATTCGTCAGCACACTATTAAGAACATATTTTGTAGACGGATGGAAAATTCAAAGATATTGAAACAAAATTAGATCCATAGTGTTACAATTTAAGTCCTACTTAAAAATCTCCTGGCTTTTCTCTCCAACTTCTTGACACTTTGACAGACATTTCTTGAATTATGCACCACTACAACGGTTTTTTTTTTTTTTTTTTTTTTTTTTTTAACAGAGATTACTGACTTGTTTACGCCACCTTTAAGAACCAAAATTGTTAAATTTAGTGGTTCCATTTTGTTTTAGTAGCAATGTGTCATGAACACTTCAATAGCTTCTCAATGACGTCAATCGACTGTTTTGTTTTAGTATCGGAAAAGAAATTTAAAACTCAGCCATCTGATTGGCTTAGATGATTTTCACTTTTTTTAAACGTGAAACCGTCATCTGATTGGTCAATTTTGAATTTTACGCTTCTCTCTAAAACAGTCTATACTGGTCGGCTTTCCAATATTTTGATTTGAATGGAATTCTTAATGTACATTCTTGTTTAAAAATAAAATAATTACGAGGGGAACAACTGGACAGTGCTCGCATACAATAAATCAATAAAACAATGGTGAGACTTGCTCAAATTATTAAGAGTTCATCATCAGCGCCAAGCGGAGAGGGGAAGGGGGGCTACTGGCATTTCCTACGATAATCGATGGTCTATTTTACGACGGTGAAGGTGTAAACAACTTTAAACGGAGGAGTAAGTGTTTATGAATCCGGATCCGAATCAGTGGATCACCTGGGAACTTGTGTTTCTCTCTCATTGAACGTTTAAATGCTGGAAGTAGAAGAGGATGGAGGCAGGTGCTGAAGTCTCGCGATAGAGGCTCTTTCTCTCATTTTCCAACACATTAATTCTAATGGACAAAGAGAGAGACAGAGCAGTGTCTTGATGCGGCACTGATCATTCTCCGGAGTGAAGAGAGGAGAGAGAGAGAGAAGGAAAAGAGCGGAGAGAAGAGAGATGATGTGAGATGTGAGAATTGACTCGAGTCATAATAGCCGTGATTAATTGATCGGCATGAACTTATAATTGATGGTCAATGGAGAATCAGCGAGTTGTAAAATGGTGCCGTAGAGTTGTACACGGTAGACGCGGTAGAGTAAAGAGTAGCTACTCGTGCCCGTGACCTTGTGACGTGGAACATACGTGCGTTTGCATCGCCACGCCGCACAGTGTTTCCTCGGAGGAAAAAAACCCCTTTTTAACGACCTCTTCAAAACTACCCAAAACTTCACAAAATCCATTCCTGAGGGTCCAAACTAATAGACTTGCACGATTTTTTTACAATTTTTGCATTTTTTTTGGTAGAAAAGCTACGTTATTTCGACGGAAGTCAGAATTTCTGTTTTTTTCGCTAAAAACTGGAGTAATATCGAAACCTCTGTAAAGAAGCTCTTTTAGGCTTTTTCATTGACAATTTTCGCTCAATGGGTGCGTTATAGTCTACAATTTGACATTCTATCCTTAATACGGGCTAAATTTTATTTTTTCATACCTAAAGGAATGGATTTAAATAGAATAAGCTTAGAAAATGACGTTTTCACCCAAATATGGACCTACAACCGAAGCGTCAACGAGCGTCACGGGTCTGTTGACATTTTTCGCAAGCTGTATATGTGTACTAACAACCCTGAAAATTTGGTCACCGTCGGTTACCGTCTGCAAAAGTTACAGCGAGTTGAATATTATGAAAATAGAATGTTGCGCGGTAGGTAGTAGGCACGGGCTACGGGTACAGTGCAGTGGATCCGCGGCGGCTAGGCACGCGAGAGACAGCTAGGACACGTTGCAACATGTCTCGCAGGCTCGCTGGATCATTCCGCTCGAAAATGCGAAAAAATTACAAAATTTAAAATCGCCATAACTATTGAACTGAAAGAGCTAAAAATATTTCAAGGCCAGGGTCGGATTCCTCGTACTCTCTAGTTTTTACACGTAAGCTTAAATTTTCTTTCGGTCATTTTTCCGCCCGTATGAAGAGTTTTCCAAACCCTCGCGAAAACTGTTTTTTTTTTTTATTTTTGGAGCACATCTCCAAAAAGTTACTCAAACTTCTCACATCTCTTTGGGCAAAAGCAGCATAGATAGACTAATTCTGAGACATGAATCAAATTCCTCAGAGTCAGGGCTATCGCCCTAGTTACCTCAATTTTGTCTACAAACTTTTTTTAAGGTCGAAAAATGCACTTTTCAGAGACCATGTAAAGACCGCTTCTGAACACACATAGTTTACACATCCGCTCAAACAAGCGAAAAGATGATAAAAGTTCAAATCGTCATAACTTTTGCATTAAAAGAGCTAAAAATATTTTAGAGCCAGAATCGGATTTCTCGTACTCTTTAGTTTTTGATGTGAGCTCAAATTTTCTTTTGGTCATTTTTACGCCCGTGTGAAGAGTTTTTCTAAACGCTCGCGAAAACTTTTTTTTTTTTTTTTTTTTTTTTTTTTTTTTTTTTTGCGGCACATTTCTATTAATGTTCAGAAGTGGTCTTTATACATGGTCTCGTAAAAGTGCATTATCTGACCTTAAAAAAATTTGTAGACAAAATTGAGGCAACGAGGTCGATAGACCTGACTCTGAGGAATCTGATGCAGGTCTCAGATTTTGTCTATCTATGCTACTTTTGCCCAAAGAGATGTGAGAAGTTTGAGTAACTTTTTAGAGATTTGCTTCAAAAAAACAGTTTTCGCGAGGGTTTAGAAAAACTCTTCATAAAGGTGGAAAAATAAGTGAAAGAAAATTTGAGCTCTTATATGAAAAATTAGAGAGTACGAGGAATCCGACCCTGGTTCTGAAATATTTTTAACTCTTTTAGTTCAAAAGTTATGACGACTTAAACTTTCATCATCTTTTCGCATGTTTGAGCGGATGTGTAAACTGTGTGTTCAGAAGCGGTCTTTACATGGTCTCGGAAAAGTGCATTTTCCGACCTTAAAAAAAATTTTTTAGACAAAATTGAGGTAACTAGGTCGATAGCCCTGACTCTGAGAAATCGGATGCATGTCTCGCATGTCTCAGATTTTGTCTAACTATGCTACTTTATCCCAAAGAGATGTGAGAAGTTTGAGTAACTTTTTACAGATGTGCTCCAAAAAAACAGTTTTCGCGAGGGTTTGGAAAAACTCTTCATACGGGCGGAAAAATGACCAAAAGAAAATTTGAGCTTATGATTAAAAAACTAGAGAGTACGAGAAATCCGACCTTGGCCTTGAAATATTTTTAGCTTTTTCAGTTCAAAGTTATGACGACTTTAAATTTTGTAATTTGTTCGCATTTTCGAGCGGAATAATCCAGCGCGCCAGGTGCGCCGGTTTTTTTGCGGGGCAGTGTATGTATAAGCACGAGGAACTGGTGGGGGGGGGAGCCCCCTGACGTTCCAAAGGGTTGGTGACAGGTGTACCAGGTAATTTTATGGTAATATTAAGACCTTTCGTTCACGTTTTTAAGCAGTTTTAATCAAATCTAAAGCAAAATCTAGGTCCGATGAGGTTTTTTCCCATTCTCCATAAGAGGGGAAACACTGTGCGCCGCGCCGCGGTCGTTCCTTTTGCCGCACTTCGATCAAAATGTAAAAATTATCGGCCAAATCATGGCCAATGCTGCGCGATGCCTTGAAAAAAAAAAAAAAAATGTGACGCTTCAAGAGAAAATGGCCCTTATCTTCACTGGACAAAATTTTCAGGGAGCGATTTTTCGCAAATTGGACCGAAAATTGCATTTTTCCTACCGCAATGGCCATAGTCCGAGAGTTCCGTTGAGTTTTAATTCAAAAAGTCGTCAGAGGTGTGGCGTGCTTTAAACGCTTGTCAGAATAAAGAAAACGGTCCTTAACTTCACCATGTTATTTAAACCGGGTGACGTTTAGGGCCCTTTTTTTGGGACCTTGTAACTCGGTCAATTTTTCATATTTTTGGGTGGTCTCTGCGTCAGAATGAACCGATACAATCTCTTCTACAAGGTTTTGACAAAATCACAATTGTTGCTCTTGTGACGATATAAGGGCCTTTTCGAATCGGTCGAATGCAGATAAAACGCGGAAAAAAGAGTTGAAATGGAGGATTCATCCACATCAGGTGAATAACAGGGAGAAAGAGAGAATGTACGTGTATGGCCCTTTTCCCTTCGGCGCGTCACAAACAGTATTTTTCTCTCCAGACACGTCTGTCGCTCATACTTAACAATAAAATGCGACGCTTTTTTGCTCATTATCCCTCCAGAGAGAATTTTTCCGGTACGAGATACTAGGCAGTTGGGTCGATTTCGGTCACTCCCGGGTTCTAACGGGAAAAGTTCTCGGGTTGTTTCCTAAGCAAATTGGGGTGGTGGCTGCAATAACTGCACATGAAACATGAGGTATGCTCGTTCTGAGTAACTGACATTGTGAAAATATGTTGTTTTCTTTGGCGGTGCTTATCTTTGGTTTAATGTACACACAACAATTTCCTTCAATTGCGAATTCCCGTCAGTTGCAGGGGCGGATTTACCATAACGCAAAATACGCAACTGCGCAGGGCCTCAGACCTAAAGGGGCCACACTTCATGGAGGGAGGATGTAGAGAAGAAAAAGAGAGAAACGGAGAAAAAAAGAGTAAAAAAGATTGAAAAAGACGAGAAATAGAAAGAAAAATAGAGAAAAAAAGTAAAAAAGATAGAAAAAGGCGAGAAACAGGAAAAAAGAGAAAAGGAGTGAAAAAGACAGAAAAATAGAGAGAAATAGAGACAAAAAGAGAGAAAAATGAGAATAAAGCAAGACAAAAAGATAAAATAATAACTACTTTGCTGGGAAGGAAACAGTTTAAAACTGAATTTCAATGCCTTCTTTTTAGAAAATAATTTAGGGGGAGAACCGCCGAACTTCCCTTCTTTCTGGTGGATGCTCTCAGACCCCCAGACATCCCACCCTCTTCCTTGGGGGCCTCAAACTCAAAATTGCGTAGGGCCGCAAGATAAGTAAATCCGCCCCTGCCTTCAGTGAGTACTCATAAAACCAAAAGTGCGCTCCTCCGAAAAAATCCTCTTTTTTACAACGTCAACTATTCACAACGATCGAGCATACCCCATTTTTTTATGTCCTGCTATTACTTTTTGCAGCCACCGCCTCAATTGTGATTAGATGCAACTCATTTTCTATTTCAATTAATTGCGCAAAATAAACTTTTCTACTACCGCAGTTTTACGAGCATAGATGTTTGTTTTTGTTTGTTTTTATGTTTTGTTTCTCTTAAAATTTATTTTTTGAAATTGAAATTGCTTTCACTGTACCTTTTACCAGTGGCAGTGGCACACCACACGGAGGGGAATATCGGGCTAGAGCCCCCCCCCCAACCCAGAGTAAATTGCCGGGCTGTTCTGAAACTATAAACGCCGTACTCTGAATTTTTGTGATACGAAAAAAATTTCTCAAGAAGCCCCCCCCCCCCCAGCCAATCCTGGGTACGCCACTGCCTTTTACCATACAGTCGGTGACAGATAGAATGACAGACGACTTCTTAGATTATGGTTTAGATAGGCCACCTGCAATGCTTATAGATTCATTGAACCAGTATTACGGGTAGTCACCTTCAAGAGTCGTCTCACGCATTCTTTTCGTCATCAAAGTACAAAATACGTAAGTAAAGCTGTAAGTACAAAGAACAAAAATCAGTCTATGAAAGATCATGGGCCTAAAAACCAATCCATGGTTTCGATAGCGTACGTGTTCTTTTGCTTTAAGGTCTTTAACTAAATTCAGGTTTACTGTATTAATCCTAATTTGGTGGAAAAATTCTATCCATTCGATCCATTTGTTGTTAAAAACAGGGAGACACGCACTGAGAACTATCTCGATTGTATTAGCCGCTCTATATTTTCGACATTAAGAAATCAATAGATATTTTTATCGTCCCTGCTCTATTTCCCACTTTACCAGTGCGCTGATCATACACCTTAACGATCTGTCGAATAACGCTTTTTATGCAACCAATTGAAACTAAACGATTTCGATTGATCATTTACGGACCCATCGTTACATTTTTTTAAACGAGTCAATATCGTAAAATATACTAATCGAATGATTAATTATCCTCCTGATGGGGAAAGCTATATCTTCGGTTTCTTAGGTACTACTAAATGCAAACGATTTGACGGTCAAGAGTGCACGAGGATTCGCAACTTATCTCGAATTCTCGACTGCCAAAACTAATTATTTTGATAGCACCTCTTTCACTACCCTTGTAAGTTATCGATCGAACACCCCGTTTAAAGTTATTGATCGAAAGCATCAATGGCGAGTCAATGATCACCCGCTATACATATATCGATCATCATATATCGACATATATCGACATATATCGATCTAATAATTTTATTGATTTGCTTTGCAAAAAATTCAATCATTGGACCGTATAGGCGTAGGCCCAATAATTCAAAAAAATATTTCGGAACAAAAAGTGTGGTACAACATCATGCAGTACGAAAAAAGAGAACATCAAATGTTTTTCACTTACCTTCTTATTGTGAAGCACTGATCATGATCCAACAGAAATTCTTTGTTGTCTGTCATAATGAGTTAGAACACTTGCTTATTGCAGGGGGGGGGGGGGGGGGTTATGTACATATTATTAATTTAGTATCCTTCGAGGTACATTTGTGTGGTGCCAACGATAGAATTAGACCCAAAAGCAAGAGTAGAAGATCCGGTGTAGACTGACTAAAGGAGGAAAATCTGCCGGATCAGACAGAGATGTTTCGCGCATGAGACCTGATTACAAGCGATGTAGAGACGTAAATTTGCTAGACGCATAGTCAATGCCATGCTATATTTTTACTCCCCCCCCCCCCCATTCTCCCCGACCCGTGTATTCGAAATACATAGGTTTTTTGCGTACTTTTGATACTGCAACACGGCACATTGATGGTAAAATTCTGCAAAAAATAACGAAGCGCAATCTAAAAACTTCAGGATGTTCAAATCCATGCACACAATCATATGGCCAGGCAATAATTTTACAGAATCATCCATTTTGAAATACCCATACGCAACAGTAAACACTATTTCAATGATATGGGACGCAAACCATCCGCATGTTTGTGAACATCCTCGTAATTTAAAAAGGTTGGATTTTCTAAATAGATGTAAGGTAAATGTCCCAATTACCGCCACCCTATTAATTTATTCTTTAAAATAAGCTCACATTAGCAAATTCAAGAGGATATGGAAAGTGTTTTCCAGGTTGGTTGGATTTGTGAAAAAGTTTGGAGTCGATAGGTGGTAGCAGTGTGCCCTTAAAAAATCACAGAAGTGAACACCTGCGTCCTGCCCAGCACCACCTGTTTCTGCTGATTTCTTAGTTGCTGTGTTAAGGGACGAGGCAAGAAAATCACTCATTTACTCTTATACGTTACACTGTTTAATATGTTTGGTTGTTTCATGGTTTAATTTAATGTTTTTTCTGACTGAAAAGGAACCTCGATTTTATTATTTATTTGTGATATGGCGGGAATTGGGGCATCAAAAGTCACTAATGTGCCATTTATCGCCAGGGGTGGCGATAATTTGCATTTCAGATTGTGTAAAACGCTCCTACGTTAGAAAAATCATATTTTCAGTGGATTTGATTCATTTTAAACATTACATAAACCGAAAAAAAAGAGATGGTAATCCAACAGTCGATTTATAAAATTACTTCCTGTTTCTCGGTGGTTTCATTTGCCCTGGACGCTAATTGAATATACTTAAAATGTTGGAATAGTAGCTTGCAAATCGATCGATTTGACGTTCTGTAAATTATGTTGAAGTAACAGATAAAACTCTTGAATTGACATTTTATACCTTGGTTGAACATCAAAGAATGCGTCAAGTCAATATTCTCTATTTTCCCCTAAAAAAACATTTCAGTATCTGTAAAAGTAACAGTTATTGATGTTGAAACAACAGTAATAGTGGTTTTTTTATACTGAAACATGTCAAATTGATTCCCTTATAGTATACGAATTTGACAGACCGCAAGCGGTAAAACTTACGGTCGGACTGGAAAATGTTGCGCTTTAAGATTTCTCCATAACGGCTATCGGAACAAAAAGTTCCTTCATTTCTCAAAGTATGCAATTTCACTGTACGTATCCGTTGCTGACTGCATACACATACAATTGAAGGTATGTTATGTATTTATTATTTTATGTTGTAATTTTATATTCCACCAAGGACGGTGCGATACAATCCTGATGTCTTCTTCTTTTTCGTCCTACATTGGAACCCCCCCCCCCCCCGCCCCGATCGATATACTGATCGATAGCCACGCTCCCGCAGCGCGTAGATATCTCTCCCGCACTTCAATGGAGCTGGCTCCTGACACAATCGAAAAATCTTGTCGATGTAACAGGATTTTTCGTGGAGCTCCTATAAATATATCCGATATTCCTGTAAGTTTAACCGGAATTTCTGTAAATTTAACAGGAATTCCGGTTAGGAAGGTAATAATTAAAAGACTCGTTACAGTAGCCATACATTTTTCTCAGTAAATCAACTCCCCATATGAAGGAATAAGTGAATGAGAACACACAAAATACACTATTTACTTACATGAATTCTTTATTCTTAAAATTAACAAATATATAAACATTTTTGAGGCCGGGGAAAACTGTAAGTACTGTTCTAGTTTGGTTTTTGCTCATCCCATGGATGACCAAAACAGAGCACAAACAGCAAACAGATTCCTTTTTGAACAGAGAACCTCAGCTTTTGGCTAACATTAATTTCTATAACCTTCCTTGTAGGAATTTTGTAATCTTTCTGATGTGTGTGCTCGAAACATACGATAAAGTTCTTGCGTTAGTTGCAATTGTAAAATGCTGTCATGTATGTAGGATGATCCGTTGCACTTTGGTGAAAATGAGGAAAGATATAACATGCAAAACTCAGTTATAAATATAGTCGATTAATGCAAAAAGCAAATGGACCTTTCAGACGATTGTTTCTTTTTCCTGTTTTCAATTGGTTGAATTGTATATTGTATAAACTCACTCCCTATGAACTGAAGTTGCGTTACTGTTGCTAAACAAAATTAGTAGAGAAAAACCAAAGACAAGTACAGTTTTTGGCATTGTGATCTGTTACTTTTATGTTTGTTCTGTCTGCACACAAATTTCCGTCTAAACTTTTGCAGACAAATGAGAACTTCGCATCCTTCACACCACTTCTTCTCAAATTCACTCCACCACACAAGCACGCACAACCATATGCATTGAGACTGTTGGAGCGCCAGATTGACTCTGGGTATGTAACTGTTCGGACACGCTGGATTGGGTGTAGCATCACTTTGAAATGAAGGCGATTTATATGACGAGAACACGCAACATTATTTTTGCCGCACTCGTTAAGAAAATGATGGTTGATTCGTTTTTCTTCAAGGCAAAGGGAGGTCGATTCTTCTGACTTTTTGAAATAAAGTTACCTTTGTGGCATTAGATCTCACCTCCCTCCTGAAGCACAACTGACAGAACATATGAAATCTATTGCAATAAATTTTGCACAAGGTTTTTGAAACCTTACGCAGGTGAAGAGGCATTTAAAAATACTCATATCCAAGTATTTCTGGTCACCGGAAATTTCGTTCAATTTTATCAATCCAAAACTGTCTGTCCATTAAAGAGAGTTATTTATTAACTCTTTTGGCCCATTGGAGTGTTTTGCCCTATTTGTTAGTTTGTCCTGGGATAATAGGTCCAGTTGTCTGTTGTCTTTGAAATGGATTGGAAACAGCCTTCCAAATAAACGAATAAATCACGCATGCAAAGCAAAAATATATTTAATTAATGTAATTTACATTTTTGGGTGTTCTTAAATGTGGAAAGAAGTGGACCATAATGCCAACGTGACGTCTTGGGCCCTTTCCGCAACAAAGTTAATACATAAAACTATCCATGTATTCCTACTTATTCAGTGGCTATACTGGATCTAAGAGGTACTTTGTGAGTCTCTAAATTTTGCCATTACATAAAAAGACGTAACAGTGTATTACTCTTTGCTTCATTACAATTATGAATGTTTGTCCCCCCCCCCCAATCGTATTGCATTTCCTTTTTTAAACGTATTTTTTTGTAAAACATATATATATAAACTGGCAAATTGACATATTTGTATTTGATGTATGAGGACTGAAAATTTCGGACACATTATTGGGCGAGGTGAAAGACAATTCTATTTTGAAGACTAATTTATGTCAGGACGGAAATTTGAAGTCACGAAAGGAAAGGAAGACATTTATGGGTCATAATTGCTGATTGGACGAAAATTCCTGAGACCGACTTGCTTTGAGGAACAATTTCCATTTATCACAGCTAGTTTTATAATAAATAACATAATAATAATAACTATGGAATTTGTTTCAGTTCTACGCATATTTTGTCGTGGAGAAAACCAGGTAGTAGTTCGTCCGGCGGGAAAATAGGAGTTCGTCCATCGTTGATTCGGTGCGATTATCTGTTCCAAGCTGTATTGGAACAGCTATTTTCTTGCTTTTCTCTGATTTTTTTTTTTCTGTCTCATCTTACATCCGCCTAAACTTTCAAGCATCAGCGGGGCAGCTCCTCTGATCAGTCCTGATCAAGTAAGCTCTGCTGATCCCATTCCTGTCTACCACCGCGTAAGCTCGCTCCATCGTCTCTAGTGCAGGTTCCCGAGACCGAGTCAAAATCCACGCGTTTCCTGATTAGTAAAAAATGAGAAAGAAAATGTACTTGTTAACATCTGACATGCAAAGTGTCGTAAGGTTAATCCTAATGCCCAATCGAATTTGCAACAGTTGTTGACGTTCTTTAACTGCAGACCCCAGACTCGTACTCTGCCCATAGGATTGACGCGATCCTATACAAAAAGTGACTCGGACCCGTTCGAGGAATTTACCTCGAGGTTTTTGATACACCCCCCCCCCCCCCCCCTTAGATATACCTCGAGGACCGTACGAGAACGGCTAATATTCTCACCAAAGTATTAGGTCGCATCATAAGGTATCATATGAGACATGTTTCGATAAGATCCGTGAGTACCAAAAAGCCAGGGCTGCCGTTTTGCGTATAATCAATACTATTTTTCTATTCACCGATGACTCCATCGGTTGAGAAAAGATTACACAGTTCACTTCAGTGTATATCTGTAATACACGAAAATACTCTGATCTGTAATCTTTCCTTAATCGGTGGAAACTCCGTTGATTAATTGAAATATCCGCAAGTTTTTTAAAGTCATCGACGACTCCAACGGTTGAGAAAAGATTACAGATGCGAGTGTTTTAGTTTATTACAGTCATGCACTGAACTGAACTGTGTAATCTTTTCTCAACCGGTGGAATCATCGGTGAATTGAAAAATAGCTTTGATTATACGCAAGACGGCAGCCCTGCAAAAAGCAGTCTGTTTTTGCCGTCGCTCTTTGGACCTTGGTCTCGTTATTTGCTTGACTTTTTTTTAGACCTCCCCCCCCCTCCCATATCAGCCAAATTCTGCCTACGCCACTTGCTAAATCCATCCTAGGTAACTGAATTTTCTTGGTGGCGAGACATTGCTACTGGGTTTTTCATTTATTTTTTGTGTTTTATTTATTTCATTTATTTTACTGCCAATATATTTTTTAAGTGGTTGGAATTCAATCAAAATTTGCCATTTAATGGATGTGTACTTATCCCCGACAGAAACTGTATTGGCCCGCATGCTTTGAGCTAGGATTGCAACAAAGTTCATTAAAACATGAAGCCAGGTGCGACCCCAGTTCCCTGAATTGGTGCGTCGCATATTAATAATTTATAAATATCTTCGAAATAATTATTTAATGACTTACTTGCACTGAATATTCCAAAATCTGTGCAGGACCATACAACGGAATAGTTATCATAGTCAGTATCCAAGACCCAATAAGGAGCGTCCATAGGAACTGTGAAAAATTATATGAAAGTAACAGTTAGGGAAAACAAATAAATGAGAGGAGTGAGAATATCCAATCAAAAATCAGTACGAAGTTAACGCATGCATCTCAAATATCCTGACCTATGAACCATAAGAAATCAATGAGTAAAAAGTGTCACCTGGTGCACCCTATATGTACTACTTATGCAAATTAGACCT
Source organism: Trialeurodes vaporariorum (assembly GCA_011764245.1). NCBI lineage: Eukaryota > Metazoa > Arthropoda > Insecta > Hemiptera > Aleyrodidae > Trialeurodes > Trialeurodes vaporariorum. The sequence continues at coordinate 65,264,693 of VMOF01000002.1, forward strand.
ATCCTCATTTTAACGTTCGCTCCTATTTTCACCCCGGATTTTTTTGGCAGATTTTTTTTAGTATATTTGCAAGTATGTTTGCATATGTATATAGATTGGTTTGCCCTTGGCTAGTGAAGCCTGATGTGATTTAACTACACATTAACGAACTTAGAAAGTAACAGAAGTTTCTGATACGAAATCATTTTCTTTTTAATCAATTTAAAAAAGAAAGGAAAAAAAAAGCTACTTCAAAATCTAGTTTAAGGATTGTATCGATATATTAATTCGCTTCTCTATATTGAGAAAATCAAGAAAAAATGACAGTTAAAGATCTTCAGTAGAGTAAAATAAAGCTTTGCGAAGGTGTGCAAAAGTTTTGGTTCATTCTGCAAGTTAAACCAACATAATTGAACGCACGCTCAAACAACAGAAGTATGGTAACCATTTTTGAGTTTCCGAAACCGTTCAGTTTTCATTTTTTCCTCGAGAGAAAATTAAAGACTGAGCGCTGTTAATACTAAATTAAAGAAGGCATCCTCAAGTGTTAGGTTACGGTAAACGCAATTCCTAGGAAATGATCAATTTGTGCACTGTAGTAATCCTGTTTTTATTAAAGTTTAGTTACCTGGAAGACCAGGGAATTTGACGTAGAGTTTCGCAACGTCTGCTCGATTATCCAAAGAAATTTGACCTTCTATAGAAGACGCAATCCCCGTTCTGTAAATAGAAGAGCAAATGCAAATTGGTGAATTTATATCAAATCAAACTGAAAGGCGCACTTTAAAGTAGGAAAATCTGGAGGTAATTCGAAAAAAATAAAATGATGTGCAGCCTCTCTTAAAAATTACTATATTTACTCTCAAACTCCGGAAAAGTAGACGAAATGTCACCCTCTGACGTCACAACTGGATACTCTTTAGCCACATATTATTTATTTTCACTCTGTGTACTATTTGTGTGGTAAAGTCAAGATGTGACATTAGTACGCGCTTACGGTATGGTGTAGGGAGTTTCACGGGTTCTGTAGGCACTATCATTGTGAGGAGATGCGTATCTAGTTGTGGGGAGCTCCCCACAGTTAACGAGGAGTGTAACAGGTTCTAAACATATACAAAGTGACGCGTGTAACAAATAATGTCACGCGTGTAAACGTTTTTAACAGAATGAGGAGTGTGAGGGATGTAAGTTCACACAAACACCCTGTTAGGTTAGGTTAGGTTATGTTAGGATATGTTAGGTTAGGTTAGGTTAGGTTAGGTTATTTTACAAAATAAGTTTTGTTTTCATTGTGTGGAGTGTTATTCACCTCCTTACATCATACCGTAAACGAGAATGTGTGATCCTATTTTTTTTTAAAGGTTTTTCTAACCGCTCTGGAATCATTGGTGAATTAAATAATTCTTCTTGAGATTCGCCAAAAGCGGCCGCTCTGACTGTTTTTCTTTGACATTCTTCTTCGACTCCTGTTCCCCAATCATAAAACTATGCGTTTCCATAGGAATCCATTAAAGATGGGAAACTGCAAGTTATCTCCTGATTTGTCACACTTTTCTACATAGTTCGCCGCCCTTTTATAAGCATTGGTTCAAAGGCTCTCAAAGAGAAGAACGCTCTTTGAATACATGAAACTTGGGACAAAGTTTTTGAGGTTACAGAAATTCCATTTTTTTTTTTTTTTTTTTTTTTTTTTTTTTTAAATCACACTTTGCTTACTTTCCTCTCATAATTCTATCTTCCTTTCCTTATGTCTAATTTCAATTATTTTAACGCAGCCGATCAATCCCGCTGCTTCTCTTTCATGGCTGTGATTCCGTTGAAAGCGGGACGCCACATTTTCATGCACGACTTCTCAACCATCGCACGTTAGCTTTGATGGCCTTGACAATGTTGCCAGATTATCAATTAAATTACCATTTTTTACATTATGTAAAATAGAGAAAATTGGATGACTATCCGAATAATGGCAACATTGGATCTTGAAAGTGAACTCCGCACGCTGGACGGACACGCTCATTTTCCTAAACTTGGAAAGTTTTTGGTTCTTAGATTTAGAAATGTTTCAAAGCTATAATATTTTCTAATCATAAGCATGTCTATAGCATCAAAATTCAAAATTCCTGTAATAAAAGTTCGTATAACAGGCCCACTCACTGGAACTGATTAGCCCTAACTTGAGAAATAGAGTTCAAAACGCTTTTCTGAAAATTGCTCCCTTAGACCCACTGTGCGTTATAGCAGCGACGCAGTCAAGGCAAGGTGAAAAGTTTGTGATGTTCGTCAACGCTAATTTAACTCGGGAACGCTCAAAGAAAGTTATGAAAGTTGTGAGTCTTCAGTTGCCTAAGTTTTTATCCAACGGCAAATTTAATTTTAATTTAATATTTATGGGAACAGTGATAGGAGTCTTATAGAATGTGTTATATGTAGATGCGCGGCTCTTGCAATTTGGGAACCATGCATACTTGCTATTTAAACCTACGCAAAAGTATTATCGCATCTGACTTGAGGCTCATGAATCGTGATACTGAAATTTAACAGATCAATAAACGCGAAACACTGAAAAAACAACGTTTAAGTAGAACCGAAGCAGCTTTTAAAAATAGCTTCGCAGAGCATAAGTCTTAGCTCTACCGGAGCAAGTTGCGGTTGTCGTAAATCACTACTTTGGTAGAGCAAAAGCAAGAAAAGAGGCAGTTACTCTGAAGAAGTAGTGCTCTCGTGCACCTGCAACTTTCTCTGGTACGGTTTGAACTTTTGCTTTGCAAAGCTATTTTAAAAGGCTGCTTCGGCTGTACGTAAACTTTGTTTTTTCAGTGAATGTGTTTTCTGTTTTTTTTTTTGCATTAACTTCTAGAAAAAGCCCTCGACGAAAAATGTCCGTGAAACTGTAGATGAATAGAGAGAGCATATTGGAATGCGATATTATGAATCATCAAAATCAACTTTGCAACTGAAACTTACGATATAAAAATGTGTGTGTATATCTTTGTGGATTTCATCTTGCATATACTCTCGCGAGTTATGTTATTTTTGTAAGTTTTATTGTATATTGTCATTTTTGTAAACCCATTGTCACCCAATCCTACCATTCCTCATCTCCGTTTCTTTTCGTTTCCTAGTCGGATCCAACCTCTATTCTCTTTAATACATCCACATCCGTAATAGCGCATTGTTGAGTCTTGAGAGCCCATTTTTTTCTTCTTTTTTTTCCAGAATATGTGGAGAAAGTTCAAAGTGGCATTTCACTTTTCTTTCTCTTTCTATTTTCGCTGTATCTCTGTCTCTCTCCCCCTCTCTCCCCTCTCTCTCTCTCTCTCTCTCTCTCTCTCTCTCTCTCTCTCTCTCTCTCTCTCTCTCTCTCTCTCTCTCTCTCTCTCTCTCTCTCTCTCTCTCTTTCTGTTTGCATACAAACGTGCTCAACTAACTTTTTGGTCGGTTGAATCCACTGCACCAGTCGAGTAGTCGGCCATTGGGACAAACTCTGCAAGACAATTGCTTAGGTTTGGGCACAACCGCAGACGTACTAATATTCTCGTATCCAAGTCCTAGATCTATGGCTCCCTAATTAAAATGAAGACGTAAAAAAACGTCGATTTTTCTCGAGCACGGAACTCCGGAATATCTCCATCTAATGGACATAGCACTACGAGGGGGATAACGCCGACGCAGAGCGTATTGCGAAGCAACGTTGCAAGATTTAGCACAAAATAAATCGAGGCCACCAATACAAGTGATTCGGATTCCGCACGGTAACAGCAATTTTCGCTGTCGCCGAAAAATGTCATATAAATTGTATCATCAAACGTTTTATACTCTACTAAATAATAATGTTTCCGTTAAAATCGGGGGTTGTTTTCAATAAGTTCAACAGCAACGGATCTTACATTTGACGAATGGTTGAAATTATGCAACACTTTTGAAGAGTCAAAATCAAAAGACCATTCTGCGATTTTGGTTTTTTAAATAGCTACGTAATTTCAGCGATTCTTTGAATATGGCCCATAATCGTAAGGCTTACTGAACATCTGAAAGCTGCGTTTTTTGGAGAAATTTTCATTTCCGTTCGGTATCTATAGCTTCAAACGCTTTAATGATGCAATTTCTATACCGATTTCCGGTGTCACCGAAAAGTCTTGTTGCTGAGGAATTACCATTACGGTATGGAGCAATGAAATCACATTTAATGGGACAGTTGCAAGGGTCTGAAATGTTGTGTTTTTTATCAAGAAAATGAAAGTACTTGATGAGCTGAGAGCAAAGATGCCTTTGGTTTCTAATTAAGTCCCATTGTTCCGGAGAAGAGATTTTGGCCCAAAATACGTTATTTTAAATGGGAATTCTGCGTAGTGGACGTCACTACGCACACGATTTTTCACAACTTTACACTTGTGTATCTCCAGAACGGGGACACTAAGGAAAAAACCAAACTCCGCTCATCAAGTTTTATCGTTTTCTTTACAAAAAATACGAAATTTCAGACCCTTGCAACTGCCCTATTATAAAATTCCGGACTTTTTGTTAATTCTTATTTATGATGAAAGTGCATACCCAATGTTTCAATGTTTAATTAGCTGCGCTTGAATGAATCGCCTAAAGTTATCACATTAGCCATCTGATATAAATCTATATTTATGTTCAAAGACTGGCAACAGCGGAATGCGAGAGAATGCTTAAACGATGACTGTCGCTCTGTCGTTGGCATCGGGCATGGTGATGGGGGACTGGGGGGCTGTGGGACAGAGGGGGACGGAGAGCATAGAGAATGAGAAGGTATGATCGTGTTGACTTGACCTGAATGATGTTTTTAGTGACCCACGAAATGACAATTATCAGAGTTGGTTTTCGAGAGGACTGCTGAGTTGATTCTGACCTATCCACTGTAACTCTTACAATAATCTATTTCAGTGGGTGGTAAAGAGAAGGGAGACGGTGTTAGAGGGCACAGCACCCCATCTATTCGTAAACAAAATCTTGGAACACTGTTGCCAAAAATTCGCTTTATCAATTCTAATGCCACATCGATGAGATAGGTAATTTTCGAATAGTTATCTTAAAAAGAGCAACACTGTCTCAGAAACTATTCTAAGGAGCGTGAGAAACGTTTTCATCATGACCCAATAACTTTTGATTTCCCCTAAGCAGATCAGGTTAACATGCGATGGGATGATCCCTGATTGGGCGCTTATTCGAGAGACTGGTGGTTGCTATTCCAGTCAATCAAGAAAAGTGACACAATTTAGAAGCCTTTCATCGACCTCTCTTTAGCACTAATTTAACGAAAATGGTTTTTTAGAGCGACCAAAACCTAAGCAGTACTTCTTATTCATATTTTTTTCTCTTTTTAGGTGAAGTTTTAGACTTTTATTTGATTTTAATCTACAAAAATAAAATGCTGCGAAAAAATGAAGAATGATAACTGATTATCATGTTTAACTTCGGAGGCCCCCAAAACTTTCAAGTAGAAATGGAACGTTGAAAATCTGGAAATATAGTTTGTGTGGTATATTTTATGCTCTTTTTATTTTCCTAATTTATTTGTAGATATGTCGTTTCTTTGTCTTTTAACTTAGAGGTCAAAAGTCGTAAAAAGGTAACAAAATCATGATTTTTTTTGCTGAAGCTTATTAAAAAAAAAAAAAAAAAAAAAAAAAAAAAAAAAAAAAAAAAAAAATACTGTTTCTCATTTACTGTCTTTGTTTAAAAGTTACAGGCAAAAACTACCAAATTCGGATCAAATCAATTTCTAATGTTTCAAGATGGCTTCAAACTGACCACAAACATATTTCGTTTCTGTTTTTCATTTTCCTCTTCTTTCGTCATAAAGAATCGAAAAAAAAAATCGGTCCTAACCCAACAACAACCCTAAACTTAAAAACTGTCGCTATATAGGAAAAATTTACTAAAACGCAATCCCTCTTCTCCCAATCCAGTTGCAGATGAGGTCAGAAGGATTACTGATTAGTCTGACATTTCGAATTTTGCGAGATGAATTCTTTTGGAGGCCCCCTCCTTCCTTACACCTAAAAGCCAGATTTAACTTCAAATACGAACCGGCCGTTTTTATTCGTTAGTTTTTCCTCAAAGTTGTTGACAGGATCGATAGGCATGAATGTAAGATATGGAAAAGGCTGTTAAGTCTAACCTCCACAGCGAGATGCGTCAGCTATATTTTTAAAATCACTCCTTCGGAAGAAGCGTCCAAACAACGTTAAATATGCTCTTCCGAATAAATCTCAGTTAAGCCATAATACAGATTTATTCGAAATAGCTGACTTTATGTTATGTAAGCCCTTCTTTTAGAGACAACTTCAATTATGCGTGTGTTGAAGGTAGACACAGCGCAATGCAAAACAAGACGGATTAACTCATATTTCCATCTTTCATTGTCCAGTAACTATATACCGGTATAAGAAGGAAAGACAGATCCAGCAATTATGCTGCGGATTAATGAATGAAGAAACTACTGACTACAGGACAGAGTTACTTGACGGTCATTGTCAATGACTCGAAACAACTCTTAAGTGCTGGAGATGATGCTTGCATAGTGACTAGAAATTACTGCTTGAATTGAAAAAGGGCACATCAGCCAGAGCTGCCACTTTGCGTATATTTAATGATACGTATACCTAAATAAAAACATTTTCGGGAAATGAAGCTAACATTTAAAAAAAGAAACGGTGGGACGTTTTGAAACTTTACAGTTTCATGAGTCTTGGCCTTGTTGTCAGAGCGGTGACTCAAATTTTGAGGTTATTTTTGTATTTTGTGTGTGTTTATTTGCGGTTGATAATGAAACTTTAAAGCTTTGAAACGTTCTTTTTTCAATTTTAGCATCAATTTCTGGATTTTTTTTTTATTTATCTGACAAATGAGTAGCTGATCAACTTGTTTCTTTTCATGTTTAATGACATATTTTAATTAACTTACGAATCCACTGAATTGGTTAAAAGTGTCCACTGTTCCGTTCAATTTACGACTCTAGGGCTGGAAAATACTTGCATCTGTTTTGTTTTTTTCCCCCTCTCCCTAATCGGTGGAATAATCGTTAAAATATCCCATCATTAACTTTACTAATTTTATTGTTTTACGCTAAAACAATAAGTTGCCTGGGGTCATTTGAGACACCTTTCTTCCTTGGACTCACATGAACTAACCCACAATTTTGTATGAAATATGGACATAACCGATCTAGATCGTTTCTCGCGGTTTCCGATGCTTATATACGGACAAAGAATCACGTCTCATTTCTTGCGTCATTTTATTTAAAATTTAAATTGTAAAAGTAGAATAAGAAATGTAAAATCTCATTTCTTTTTTGAACTGGAATTTTTTTCAAACTGAAAATTTTAAATTGTACAATAAAAATGGCGTCAACTGTCGCAAAAAAATTAAAACATAACCTGTATAGCTTGTCCATGACAATACCGTCTGATGAGAAAATATAGCAAAACACATGTTTTTCAGATAGATTGCGCACATTTGATTTTTTCTTTGATTTTATTTTTTCCTAATCTGCCAATTTTTACACAATAACATTAACGAACAAGCGAAACTGGCCTCGCAAAAGGTAAGTACCATTCGCAAAAAATCAATCGCGAAAGGCGGAGGGATGACAGTACTTTGTTTATATCGTCAGAAGCATACCGTATGATACCATCTGCTTTAAAAAGGTAACCTTCTAGGAAAAATAAATTGAACAATGATATATGCTGTGTTTTCTTCTTAAATTTGAGGTAGCAAATAGACTTTTGTCATACTTACAAGGAGCTTATCTGAAAATTGTTAATATTAACGACACCTTCGCCCGCATCAGTGTAGTTTGCGGTAACGCATTTGCCCGCAAATTGGAATACCGCAAAATATCTCTCTGCCTCATACCATCGTCCTAGATACTAAAATGTCGATGAAATATGAAAAAAACAAAAAACAAAAAACAAAAATTGGTGATTTTACGAGTTGGAATGGTAAAAATGAAACAGTCTAGTTTCAGCAGTGACGTAAAAAGGGATTTTGCTGGGGGGGGTCTGGGGGTCCGAAAATTGTCAAGGTGGGGAGGGGGTCAAAATATACTAATTTGGTAAAATTTGTCTAAAAACGCAAAAAATTGCCTTTTTTGGGGCAAAATTTTGTGTCAAGGGGACCACCCCCCCTTTTTATCAGCACCACAGAGTTTCAGATAAGGTCAAAGAAATCATCTTTAATAATAGCAGATGTACAACGGTTTACCTAAGCTGTTACTGCACTCAATTCACTCTGCCAGTAGTGCCAGTATTGTTCAGTGGCGTAGCGTGCAATTCGGCAACGTTACAGTTCGTCCATTAGAACCCATGAAAAATATCGAGCTAGCGGGTGTTCGGTGAACACCTCACATTCGCATTCGACCTTGTACTATGGACGAATTAAAGATTGTCGCGATATTTTCACGAGCTAAGTTTCGCCTTCAAGGTTCTGGTTCGGCCACTCTTCATACTCTTCACGCACCTTGCAGGTGAGAGGCCAGTGTGGGTGGGGCTGGAAAGCTGTTGCAGATCATAGTCCCACACTCACACCCATAGCTGAAAATGTGTGAAAATCTCGCAACAATTTTTAATTCGTCGATAGTACATAGGTTTAAATGGACACAGTATAACGTTGCCATAGTGCACGCTACGCCACTACTATTGTTATTATATATATTTAATATTGACATTACTAAACGTTAATAATTTTCATTGCTTCAGTTGATTGATACTTTATTGTGTCCTCTGAATTTTTTGAGACCTTTTTTTTATCTTTAATTTATCAATGCATGACTTGAATATTAAATTACTACGGAGATGTTTTGACGCTAAAGCACTGAACGTCTGCTGAATAGAATTCTCCGATTAAACTTTTAAATGAAGTTTTTCATTTCGATTTTCTGTTAAATTCATATACTTAGCCCCATATATAACTCTCTAATGACATGAACAAAGCGTTCGGCATAAATTCCTCAACCACATTTAACGTCAGTTCAGCGGAGGTTTGATTTACAGATTAAGAACGTTAAGAAAGTTATGAGAAAATTATTTTCAACAAAATAAATATGAGGGAAAATTAGAAAACTAAAAACGCTCCTTTACATTTTTAAAGCTAAGGAGTTTTTGATATGAGCACTTTCAACCAAACTTGCAGGTTCGATCATGTCTGCGTTCACAAATAATTCGGAGCCGCGTCAATTTTGTAGTCAGCTAGAGATAAATTAATGAACCTTACTTATTAAAATGAGTAATTTCATTTGTTTCTTTTGTTTCAAATAATAATACTGAAAAAACTTGAACTCTGGAGGTTTTAGGCTCAGTCTGGACTATAGTTTAATTTCGCGTCTCGAAGATCACAATTTGCATCAAAGAACTCACCCTGTTGATATCAAAATGAACCATAGTCTGTAAATCTGGACATGCTCCGAAGAAAGGGACTTGGGCAACTGACAAACAAGCCGAGGAGATAAGGAACACAGTCACACTCCAAACCAAGGTAGAATCCATTCCTGCTGAGGCTGTTGACAAACCGCAGAAAAACATGCCGAATAAGTTAAAAGAAGAATCAATATTAAACTAAAAGCTAAGTCCAGGAAAAAATGCGTATATTTATACGCAAAAAGGCAGTCCTGTAATTGAGAGAGCACAGCGAACGTCCTAATGGGGCAGTTGCAAGGGTCTGAAATTTGGTGTTTTTTATGAAGAAAATCGTTGCTTTTGATGAGCTGAGATCAATAGTGCCTGTGGTTTTTTCATAAGTGTCCCGGTTTTGGAGATACACATGTGTGAAGTTGTAAAAAATCGTAGGCGTAGTGACGTCACTACAAGAAAGTCCCATTTAAAATAATGTATTTTGGGCCAAAATCTCATCTCCGGAGCAATGGGACTTAATTAGAAACCAAAGGCCGAAGATGCCTTTGGTTTCTTCACAGCTCATCGAGTACTTTCATTTTCTTAATAAAAAACATAACATTTCAGACCCTTGCAACTGCCCCATTGGAAGACAAGCCCATTTCAATATTTTTAGCATGGTGTTTTGAAAACCAGTCGCGTTAAACTATAGGTTGATGGAATCAGATAGAATCGAATCGATTTGAATTTATCAATCGCGTTTTTCTTTTAACATGCTGTTTTGACTGATGATAAGATCTGACTAAAGTACTCAATTTAAATCATTATACTTTCTTAACCGCGCATTAAAGTTTCCACGGTGGTAGAAATGAAACACGGTCAATTTGCTGTTTCTAATTTTCGATAAATCGATCGTTGTAACTGCGTTTGAGCAGTAAAATAAATATGCCATTGCGTGCCATTGATCGAATAAACAGCTGAAGGCAATGTCAATAGTTACCATGGCAATACTTAAACTCATCATTCCACCGATAGTGTCCCGCATGAGCATATTTTTAGCAATAAACTGACACCGACCAAAAAAGTTAACGACCAATCCTTTGGTTTAACTTTTCTGAGGGTCAATAATTTACTTTTTCTACATACAGATCGGTCGTGTAAGCGGCCCTTGAGTGGCCTTTGAGTGATGACATCGGTCGAATGGTGAATTAAGACACTGTACGAGACTTTTTGTATTCTTTCAAATTAGGGCAAAACAATAACCTTTTATTATACAAGCCACCACTGAATCGTTTTAATTTGAGTTTGATTCGTCGGACATAAAACTAAGACCTATAGAACAAAATTTAGATAATCCAAGTTGTTAATACCAGATAGGTAAGATTAAAGGGTAAGATAAAGTAAGTATAATGTAAACTTAGGCTGCCTAGATTATCCTAGCTGACTAGCTATTATTACCAATGCATTCTGTAGTTTTTTACGGTGTGTTGACTCTCTTAATCTGATAGTCATTTTAAGTTTCAATCAGTGGCGTCGAGTGAAATCCGTCACCATTGCATTTATTCAATTTTAACCCTTGTAAAATATCAATGCGAGGGAGCATCTATCAATGCAACCCCAGTAGTTCGACCTTTTTTATGACTTTAAATTGACTAAATGCAATGTTGCCAGATTGCATGCGACGCCACAAATTCACGAGTGAAAAATAAGAGCCGAGGGAGGGCAAAAACCTTAGGAAAAGTAGAATGATAATATTATACGATGGTTTCAAAAACAAGTTTGTTGTTATTTTTGTGACGTTTCATCAATCACCATGATTTCTTCAGATGCAAATATGCATGATGTCCAACACCAATTTGAAAACGTGTGACACAAAGAATTAATGTGGTCTGACAATTTGCGGATAAAAGACAGCCATTTTCGAGGCAAATTCTGGAAAGAAGTTTTAAGATTGAACGATTCCATATACCTTGCAAAAGGCGCGGTGTCGCTTCCCCCTTCCCTCCTTCCTCACCATTTGATTCTCAAATAACATAAACATTGTTAATAAATAAAAACTTTTCTCGATAAGATATTTCAAAAAAGTTGAATTCTGTTACCACAAAATCAACCATTTTTGATTGGAGCCATCAAACGGCATAAATCTTTGATCACAAATTACTGAACGACCAGGGGAGAAAACTGTCGGGGAAGGATGAGGGGGGGGTTGGATAAGGAAGGACGGTGCATTTGAAAGAAACAATGATAGATCAAATCGAAATTTTCGGAAAATTCGTATTCGATCGAAAAACTACCAAAGAAATCCACGAAACTGAAATCCTCAATAAGAACAAAAAAATATTTTAAATAAAAATTGGTTGTTTAAAAAAAAATTCAAAAAAATTTTTTTTGAAGCTATATTACGAGCTATAATTTTTGGTACTCAGATGAGTATATTTCGATAGCCGCCGTGCTTCCTCTGTTCAAAAACGGTTTTCTGCATAAATAAAAAAAAGAAAAAAAAACTAAACAAAACAAAAAAACAACAACAAACAACAACAAAAACCAGAAAAAACCGGTTTCTCAATTTTTTTTAACTACTTTGGTTTCTGAATTAGCAGTCAGTTGAACTGTAAACATCCTCAAATTTCGTTTCCACGTCTGAAATCGCAAATAAGACAGTTCGAATTTTTTTTTCGATCGAATCGAAAAACGTCGAAGTTTTCGATCAAACGCACACGCCTTTAGGGTAGTTCGGAATTTAATGGTTACTTTTCAAATCGGCCTACCTGTGAGATAGTTATATCTGCTTTCAACATTAATTCCTTCGTTTAGCGTTATCGAGTGATTTGTCGTTGATGGGTGCGATTTGTTTTCAAAAGCGGAGTTATAGAGAAGGGCGCCCGCGCGATTGCGAAAACAGTTTGAACTTGAACCGAAGCGACTCTCATCGACAACACTCCGACGCAACCAACGGTCGTTTGGTTAAAAAAAAAATAAAAAATACTGGAATGTCATATGCGCTTGGAGAAAGAAAGAGATGAGATGAGAGAAGACACCAATCACCAGTTACCAGTCACCAGTCAGCTCTCAGCAGCAGTCTCAGCAATCAGCGGCGCAGTCAGCAGTCAGCAGCGGTCAGCACTTGACACATGGAGAGCTCACACTTGAGACGGGAGTCATTTCGACGGATGAGTCGTCGAGTAAACGGGCAAACGGGCATAGCTGCTGCGTAAACGTAACGGATACTAATTGTAGGTCAGCGCAAGCGTCGCACTATGGTTTGAGATTTATGAAAAAGTGGCCAAAATTTACTGAAAAAAAAAAAAAGTTATCAAAAATCATCGTTTCCGACTTTATAAGCTTAAGTTATAGGACTTTGTCAGTGACATTCCTAGGCTTTATTTACAGGTTGAATTCTCTGTAGTTAAAATTGGTCTAGGAGGTTTATAAATGATATTTTGATGAGAAATTTACTATCTGATTTGTGGCCGCTTTTTGATGATTTCACACCACAGTGCGTCGTGTGTCGTGTGGGTCAAAATCAGTCACCGGCTGATTTTGCTGTCTTCCGAACGCCGATGGCCGCACCCGGGCCGTGTGTCCTTTTCCTATATGCTTTAGTGATGGCACCAACGAGATTATTGATGCGGTTGACCCGTTGACAGTCTAAAGCGCATAGCTTTCAAAACTCTCATTCTGACAACATCATAGAAATTAAATTACTTCAACATTTTTTCTAGTTTTATTATTATTACTATTATTATTTTTTTTTCTTTGATTATTTTCCAGTTTTCCTCATGTTATTTATTAATTTTTTTAAAAGATTTTTTGTTTTGTTTTGTTTTTTTTTTTGGTGTAAATCCCCCCCCATTTTTTTCATTTTTTTCTTCTATCATTAATTTTGTGTGCATTGCACTCTCTTAAACCTGCACTTATTCGCAAATGTCGCGAATATTCGACAATATATATTGTGTCTATTAATTTTAAGAACTTAACACAATTTTTAACATGGTTGCTAAATTCTTGGTTCTTTATGTTAAAAAAAAAAAAAAAAATAACACGAATTCAATGTATACTCGTACTTTACATTTTCTCTATTCAGAAAGCGACCCGAAGACGGTTTAAACGTTTCCCTATAAACGTTTTAATATCCTGATCAGATTCACATACTAACGCGGTAAGGTTATAGGGTGGTCGACTGCAGTTTTTGTTCGTGTCTCTTAGCTGTTTTCATCATCACCTCTTTCACTATGTCTTGATTTGCAGGTCCACTGCCACATGGATATTCTCTTTCCTGGAGTACATATCATATGGGCGTCGGTTAGAATTCTAAAAACTTTATCTTGGAACGTTCGAATAATCTTCAAGTTGATCTCTTTCGTGCATCTCCTAAGGTGGCAACCATAGCTCCAGGCATTAAAAACTTGCTTGTATAAGAGCAACTTATACTCAAAAATGGATCGAAATGGAAGTAAGGTCGATCCCTGATTATTTTTTATGAATTAAGGTGAGTTCAACGACCTTGAAATTTACACTGGAAAAAAGTAATAAATTTAACTATTTGCTTAGTGAAAAGTATCGATAACAATTAAAAACTGTTAGTTTTACCATTTGAAATAATTAAAGGGCCTCCGTCTTGTATTAATTTAACGATTTCAAATAGTGTAACTAACATTTTTTTTAGTGTTATCCATTTATACTTTTCACTAAGCTAATAGTTAAAGTTAGCACTTTTTTTCTGTGTAGTACGCAAATTGCACACAGTCGCGTGGCGTGCAATTTGGTGACGTTGCAATGGTTCTCAGGTTTTGTTGCTTTCGGCGGATCCAGAAAATTCATTACTCTCTTTCAGTAGCGTCATTTGCGAGGGGGGGGGGCAAGGGGGCAACTGCCCCCCCAAGGGTCGGCCAATGAAAAAAGTGACCTTTTTTTGATCAAAGGGAGTCTCTTTGCTTATTAGAGCATGGGTGTTAGAAAAAGACGGATTAGGGACAGTCGCATGATTTTCGCCTGGTCTTCTTTTCTTTTCCAAAACATGCGTTGAAATGGCTATCGAGAGATGAGTACAATTTCCTATGGATCCTCCAATTTCCGTTGCGTACTTAAGTTACAGCAATATAGCACATTGATTCTGAAGTAAAATTTTGTAAGGTTTATTTTTGTTCTTTTATTTTTATCGCCTGTTATTGTTGCAAGCGCATTTTTTACGTCATCGGATCCTCAGAATTTGATTATCCAGATGGTGCCTGGTCCCGATCCGTCCGAATAATCGAGGTTACACTGTATATCTATACGTATGATTACAATGGAGTACACATGCTAAGGCTAAGGGAGCTAAATCCCCCCCCCCCCCCAGACCTCCGATTTTTAGGGGTGGGTGGGAAGAGGAGGAATCATTTTCAGTCAAACGCTCATCAGTGCGAGCCCCTCCCAAAAAAATCCTGCTTAAGCCACTGTAGGATTGTATGAAGTAGAATAGAATCACGAGCACATCCAACATTTTTTTGGGGAAACAATTGAACTTTTTTTTTCTTCTTTTTTTTCTTTACTCTGATTTGGAATATTTATGGGAGACTACACGGTAGTATAGCAGAGAGTAACGAAAATACTCTGATCTGTGATCTTTTCTCAATCGGTGCAATCGCCGTTAAATTATTAAAATATCCGCAAGTTTTTTAAAGTCATCGACGACTCCACCGATTGAGAAAAGATTACAGATGCGAGTTTTTTCGTGCAATACAGTCATGCACTGAACTGAGCTGTGTAATCTTTTCTCAACCGGTGGAATCATCGGTTAATTAAAAAATGCGATTGATTATACGCAAAATGGCAGCTCTGCAAAGGATCAGGGGAGAGCATTTCCCCCTAAAGACGATGATGTAAAACCTCAACATGTATACTAAAACTGATGAACAGAAGCTCAAAGAGCGTCAAAAATAGTTTGTAGAGTAGTGGGTTTACCCTTTTCAAATGAACTGTATTCTCTGAATGCACCTTTTTTATACACTCTTGGATAATAGAAATGAAGTTTTTAGAGCGACTTCATTTCGTAAATGTTCGACGATTATTGCCCAACGTGTTAGTGAACGATTATGTGAAGTGAGACAAATAGAAAAGGAAATTTAACACATTATCCGAAATACGTCCTATTCATTTTAGAGAGTAAATCGGTTTGAAGAATTTTACATAGAAATCAGGAAACATATCAACCGCAAAGAAACAAGCCTTAAACGCCAATGATGGAAGTCAGGAGGCGACGCACGATCTTCATAAAACGCCTTCAAAAGAATACATATGCAATATCAGAACAGCTCTGACGGCCTACTCTCGTGTTGGTAAAAAAATAACAGATAAAACGCCTTCTATTGAATACTTATGCAATTGTTCCAGTCGAATATCTTTGCCATTAGATTCGCTGAGTGACATTGAGTCGTTAGAGTGCAAAATAAGACTGTCTTGCTCCCAATTATTGAAAGCTATAATTTCAATTTTCTTAGTGACGTTTTTCAGCTAAAGTATCGTTGGAAACTTCGTAACAATAATCTCACACGGTATAGATACAAAATTAGGAAATATTTCCCTCTTACCTACAGCTATTTTGCGCCAACAGGTATTTTAGGAATTCAAGAAGGCTTGATGAATGTTGAGAACAATCTCTCTCGTTTTCGCAACGTGTGCAAAACACTTCATAATAGGAAGGAAATAAATCAAATAAATACTTTCTTTTTAATTGTAAAAATTCAGGGTGGGGTTATGTAAAAATGATTGTGTGCTTTTATGCATAGTGTTCTGAGCGTGCAATCTGGTAACGTTTCATTTTATCCATTTTAACCTACCCGGCAAAAAATGAATCGTTCAATTTGGTCCTAAAAACGTCCAGGACGTTTTTAGAACCAAACCGGGCGATTCATTCTTTGCTGGGTATAAGGGAGGTCAAATACCAGGGCCAACAGCTCCTATCTTTTTCGTGCCTTTTTTCAAACTGACAAACTCCAACAGTTTTGGATTGCACGCTTCGCCACTGGGTAACAATCTATTTGCGATACATAAAGCATTACATTATTTTATATATCTTTCGTTGGTTAGGACCTGCTTTAGTCAGATTGAACAAAATTTAAATTTATTTTCATGACACGTTAGTTGCCTGATCACATGAAGCGAGGAACAAAACCAAATAGTTCGAGAACCAGGCTAAAAAATTCAAGAATAGTAACAGGTAAATTTTGCTGCTATTTTTCTCAAGTTTCAACCGACATAAATAAACCTTTCATTAACAGCTAATTGAAACTTTGTGACAAATATTTTATTTGAAATTTAATTCATATTCGTTTATCAGAATTACGGTATGTTGATTGTCGGTGAGAGACTGAATTGATCCCGTCACAGTTTTACTGTCTAATTTTTTAATCGCCTCCCATCATTATTGCAAAGAAGATAATTTTATACTATTCATCATTAAGAATTCTTCCTGATCTCTCATGTAGGGTGCCAGCAATGCCTCGTTTGTGAGTATATTTGACTGCCAATAATGACCACCACTGAAATTTAAACTTTAGTTAGGTAGTGAGAATGTGCGAGCTTCATGAAACACTCAGCTTCTTTTTTTAATTTTGCATTTAGTGAGACAGGATTTTTGGAAAAATGACAGAAAAGGAAGTAATTTTAAGTCATTGAAGTATTAATTGATTTGTATACTTGCCTTTACGTGAATTTTCAGCGTTAGTGCCGCGTTAGTGCCGATGTCTACCACCGGAGCGCTAACGTTCGGTAAATGTAAAATTGCAGGCTAAAGGTAATTTATATTTGAGAGAACGGAGTGTCAGGTACTAGACAATTATCAGAATAATGCCGATTCAAAATATCTCTGTTAAATATCTCTGGTAAATATTTTCAAAAATGAGGTTGAAAGTACCGAAAATGGAAAATCGCAAATTGATTCTTTTATCGCAATGAAATATTTCATTTTTTGGGACTTTCAGACTTATTTTTGAAGTTATTGAAGAGATATTTTGCAGAGACATTCTTCAGTCGACTATCTATATAGCACTGGACTTTCCGTTTTCTTGATTATGAATCACGTTCGGCTTGTAATTTGACATAAATCTAACGGTAGCTCTTTGGGAGCAGATGTTGGCTATAAAGTATAAACGCTGAAGATTCACCTTAATATATTGATTTGGTTTTGAAGTCAAGGTCATTGGTGAGTTTCAAAGCATCAGTTCCAAAAGAGCGTTGGGTCATCAAGCGGCTCAAGCGTTGGGATCTGTTGGAATCACCAATCATTTTCG
Organism: Trialeurodes vaporariorum; assembly: GCA_011764245.1. Taxonomy (NCBI): domain Eukaryota; kingdom Metazoa; phylum Arthropoda; class Insecta; order Hemiptera; family Aleyrodidae; genus Trialeurodes; species Trialeurodes vaporariorum. The sequence goes on from VMOF01000002.1 coordinate 65,282,295, forward strand.
TGAAATATGAATCGAAGACTTTTAAAGGTTACGATTTAAAACCTTACAAATACATCAGTTATCTATGCTATTTTACCACAGTAAGGTCCAGAAGAAGATGAATATCCAAATTGGAATTTTTTGTTTTATTCTTACATTAATTCATGACCGTCGACCCCTCTTTCAATTTTTAATTCAGACACTCCTTCTTGAAAACTGTCAAAATTTTAGTGCAAAATACGGCTCAAGAAATTGAGTGTTTAATCATCTCCTTGATGATAAAATTGAACTTTTAGTTGTGACAATCTTGTTTCTCTGGAGCAATATATACATCAAAGTAGAAAACCACTCTACGTTGTCATGCTGAAGCAGTATATTTCAACTCAAAAGTGGGTTCGTTGCAAACTGTTGCTACCGCTATTTAGAGGTGGGTCAGTTTTGCTGTGAGTAAAATCACTTGAAAATAACATAGGGAGCATCGAAAATTCCAAAATTGACTCACAAACTCAAAAGATTCGTTTATAAAAAAATTCAAGATGGAGGTCAAAGAGTTAGTAACACAATAGGGGTGTGCCGCATTTAATTGTAACTTTCTATGTAGAGAAAAGTGATTGATCAAGCAGAAAGCTGCTATTAGATGGAACTCCTTCATCGTAACTCGCTCATTTTGGATTATTTTGAAACACCTTTTGTGGGGTTGTGAGTGGATTTGAAGACTTTTCTATGCTTTCAATATAATTTTTACGCAATTTTATGGACGAGTTGACCTTCCTTAAAGGTGTAGCAAAAGTTTGCGACAGACCCCATTACGCGGAAAAAAATAGTTGGTAAGATTTACCATCATGATGACTGATTTCTGCACCTGCCGAAGCGATGGTAAACTTGACCATATATCGGGTTGAATGAACTAGACACTTGTTCTTTTCAACCCTATATCTGGTAAAGTTTACCATCTTTTTGGCAAGTACAGAAATCAGTCATCATGATGGTAAATCTTACCAATTATTTTTTACCGTGTAATCATCGACAATTGAAAGTGACAGTATTTATCATTTTCGATGGACTAGTATAAATTAGAGAGGAATTCGAATAAGATTCTTGAGCTCAAAAGAGAAAGTCCTCAAAAAGTCAAAGTTCATTAGAATTATAGACCATAGACTTGTCAAAGGTTTCGGGTGAATAGACTCTGAACCTTATAAGCCTTGAAATCATAGTTTTGATGAGTCTATAAGGTCACAAAATGTCACACGAAAGCATTCTAAATTGGGATGAGTTTACTCAATGGGTGCGCATATTTTCGAAGAAAAAGCTTTCCTTCATAGGTACTCAATGATAGTTTTTTTCTTTTCTTCTCAGAAATTCCTTCATTAACCTACAGTAGGGTTAAAAGAGAAACAATCCAAAAATACATTGGAGGGGGGGATTTGATGCAGACAGAAATACTCATAAATAAATAATTTATTTTTACAATTTATGATCAGGATATACGGCACATTGAAATAGATTCAAGTATTTAAATTAGGCTGCAATGAAAAATTGCACTTCAGCATATCACACGTTCCGAAATAATTCGAAACTTTTCTTACTATACAATTTTTTTAAGGAGCTTTGTTTACTTATTATTTTTGATGAAAGAAACTGACTTTTAGGAGAAACTTAGCGTGAAAATCAGTCTCTACTATGTCGAAATTTTGTTTTTGTTGAGGCGGATGATGACAGCTCCTTTTAATTATTATTATTATTTTTCTTCGTTTTCTTTTTAATTTCTTTTTTAATTTGATTCACTTTTGTATTGTAGGGGGTCTTTCGTGGGTTTTATGATGACAAGAACATCGTTCAGTTGCCTGAAACATTCAGGAACACAGTTGCAACTCCTCTTGATTCCGCGACTGTTTGAGCAGCCGGAAACTCACTAATGCGTCTTTATGAGCGCTTTCTACCACGCTTTCAAAATTGAAAACTTCCTCTCCTTACGTCCTCGCTTAAAAATAACACTGGGCTTAACCTTCATGGGCATAGGTTCTATAGATCGCTCAGAAAACATTACCGCACAAATGAAAAGGGTGGGTTTGATCGTAGATGTGAGCGTAAGGAGTGACAAGGACGGGAAGGAGGAGGAGGAGAAGAGCGGGTGTCACTCAGGAGTGAGAGGTTTTTTTTTCTTAAGATTTAATGTGAGATGTGTACACTGAAGCGGGTTCTTTCTGTACGGATTCCTTGTGACCGGCATGATGACTTTGATGAGATTGGTGGGCGGTGTGATGGTGATGAGAGTAGTCGCTTGAGGGCTTTTCATTTTTTGGGTGTTCCTTATGATCCTTGTGATCGTGATGTACAGATGATGAGACTGGTGAGGCGGAGTGACTGTGTACGGGGGAGGCGGGGGCGACTACGGGGGCAACAACGGGTAAGGCGGCGGCTGGGGCGGGGACTTTGACGGCTTCTACCTCACTGGCAGCGGCGACCTGAACTTCTGGGACGAAGTTGTCTCCTTCCTTGGCCGATTGGTCGATCTTAACAGTTTCGGCCAAGTTACAGCTTTCCTGGTCGGTCTTGAAGAAGAAGCTTCGGCTCAGCTTGAACTTGTCCAAAACTCCGTAGGCCTTCTGAAGAGTGGTTCCGGATGGCAGTTTCTCTCTGGTCATCACCCAGGCTTGTTCTATCAATCAAATAGCAATGAATTCATCATTTATGGGAGAATGGAAAAGGAATTACTGAATATACAAAATATCAACCTGCAAATCTATTTTTTTTTTTTTTTTTTTTTTTTTTTTTTTTAAATACTTCTGGGTGGTTCTACAATGACAACACTTTTTGCGGACCGAAAAAGTCATAAGCATTGCATCATTTAAACGTCTAGAGCTAACAAATTAATCAATATTTCTAGTAAAAACGTTTTTTTCAGCAAATTCTACAGTAACGGGCCGCAAACCACCGAAAAAAACCAAGCGACAAAAAAATATTAAATACAAAAAAAAAAAAAAAAAACAAAAAAAAACAACTTGAATCAAGTGACGCTTTTTCATTTGCTTTTACTTTTAATTTGATGGTCAGAAATCGTGCGAGAACTCACGGGTATGGAATGAATTCAAAATAGGAAATTTGAGGATTGTCTCTGATTGTGAGATTTGGTAGACTAGAACTCGGAAATTTGGATCAGCGTTGCCTTTTTTTATTTTATTTATTTTATTTTTTTTTTTTTGAATTTTCATCTTACGTTTCACGATTCTCAAAGTAGACATTGAACCACACAAGAAAATCGATGTCTTTATCCTTTAAAAGAAAAAACAAAAAAATGGCAACGCTTCACTTTATCCTACTGACATTCAAAGAATTAAAGAGTAAGAAGAAAGAAATGAGGAAGCAAAGCAAAGAAAATTTCAACTCGAATTCTTTTCTTGACCGAGTCTCTTCAACATCAAGTTTTTTCTCCATCTCCTTTCCTCTCGTGGTTTTTTTTTTATTTATTTAAATTTTTTCTTTACCCAAAGACGTAAAAAAAGAAAGAAAAAAATATTGTTGTGAATGAGAAACAAGCTATGATGCCGGAAAAAAAAAAAACAGTTACGCATCCTTGCCTCTTTGGAATGTTGACAAGTTTAAAAGTTCATTGACTCAAATATAGCTTGCTCGGCGGGATTCGAACGTGGGATCTGAGGTCGAGCGGTCGTGCTCGGTAACATGCTGGAATAGTGGACGGAGCGATTGGAGGGGGACTGAATTAAATATATTCTCTGATATGATCCGATAAACGTATGTATTGGTTCCGCTTTAACTGAGCTTTCCTGTATTTAAATGACTCCGAATTATTACCGTGCGCACGCTCATCGACGTCGCTTGTAAGCTGGAAACGTTGCATTTTATAAGTAAAGAAAGAGTATAAGAAGAAGTATGGGCGGATCAAGCGATCTGGCAACCGTGTATTCTTCCCATTTGAATGCGTGAGAAACAATCGATTAGTCAAGGGGCCATGGCCCCCTCGAGAATCGATTCTTCCTCATACGTTCAAATGGGAAGAATGCATGGTTGCCATATTGCTGGATCCGCCCTTGAGAAGAAGAGAAGGGAAAATCGAATACAGCACTTACGAGTGTTGACAATTCCTAAAGATGAGCAAGACCAGATGACGGCGTAGTCATTGTAGTCAGTCTCTAAAACGGTGTATTGAGTATCGTATGGAACTGAAATAAACCAAATAAAATAAGTATAAGCAATGTATAGTTTCAAAAAAATCAGCTGTAATCATATTTTCTCTGAGTTTCTTAAATTGTTTTTTTCGGGATAAATATTCGATTCTTGGAATAATTTAACTTCATATTCTAACGTTATCGTAATTTTTTTCGGGGGGGGGGGTGGTTTTACTGTAATCAGGGCTGCGGGCCGATCATTTACTTCATCGTTAAACTGATCGTTAAGACTGTGTATGAGTGATTCCATTGGTCGAAAATTGTAAAACTTAGTCGTTGCTATGGTAACCATCGTTAGAGTTCTCATTTTTTAAAGGTTATTCATGAGTAACCTTTTAAAATCGGGAACTATAACGATGGTTACCATAGCAACGGCTAAGTTTTACAATTTTCGACCAATAGAATCACTCATACACAGGCTTAACGATCGATTTAACGATGAAGTAAATGATTGGCCCGCTGATTTTTTACAAGTCACCCACATCATATTAGTCGACGCAAAAGAACTAGATCTAATGGGATCGACCCTAAAGTCAATTTTAAGTCTGTGAAGACTTCACTTAATTACCATTCAAAGGTTTGACGGTTATCAAAAATACCCGTTTTAATGAGTGTGTTGAAAACTTTTGCTACGCATTATGGAGGGTTTATTATGATGTAAAATCATTTGAAAAGAAACGTTTAGAGCACCAGAAAGTTCCAAAATCCGCTCACCAACTCAATACGTACGTTTAACAAAATTCAAATAAGGCGGTCATAAATGAGAGGGTGGCAATGGGGGTGCTCCATCTAATTACAGCTCTCTATTCTGAGATAAGAGATTCGTCAAAGAGAAAGCTGCAGTAAGATAGGCAGTGGCGTCGCGTGCAATTTGACAACAATGTATTATATCCATTTAAACTCATGTAAAATATCGAATTCAGGGGGTGCACAGTGCACAAGGAAAATTCGATATATGCAATGAGTTTAATTGGAGCAGTTGCATTGTTGCCAGATGCACGCAACGCCACTGAAGATAGGGCTCCCCCATTGTCACCCGCTCATTCGACCGTCATCTGATAATTTCGTTTAACGCATTTTTTGGGCTTTAAAATGGATTTCGGAACCTTCTAATGCTATCAACGTTATTTTCAAGTGATTTTATATGGGAATCGACCTTCTAATAAGATGTAGCAAAAGTTTGTAGTAGACCAATTGTGTAATTGGGGAGCCAGCAGGTTTATAAAACCCATTTTTCTTCTTCTTACAACCAATATTTTTTTTTTTTAAGAATACAGTGGATATTGCACCTCAAAACCCTCTTTAACCCAATTTTTGGCTGAATTTTTAATCAGTTTAGTCAAATTTTCATTTTGTCACAAGGCATATGTATGAGAAATATTACGTAAGTATAGCAACAAAACGGCAAAATTCTCATTACTTTATTGAGAATGAAAAAAACATCGTGGGAAGAGTTCTTTTTTCTCTAAAGTTTGAACGTGGAAGATATTTGTGGTGTGATAATGGTGGCACGATAAATGTGTCAAGAGAATTTCTTATACTTACTGGGCAAGTTTGGATATCTAACATTTAATTTAGATTCAGCGCCTTTGACTACTAGTCTTATTTCTCCCTCCAAGACTCGCTTGACACCAGTGCTGAAACACAAAGTAAACGAGGGCGTTGTAGAAAAGGAACCCAAATGAAAAATAATCAAAAAAGAATATTGAAGGTCTAATTAATTTACTAAGTAATCATACAGGGTGTCCAGCATAAGGTTCCCGTTCTCAATTAGACTGAAATAAGACTTTCCTCTTTCACGAAGCATTCTCCTTAGAATCGACACAAGAGAGTTAAATTAAAATGTGAAAATTGACATTTTTATAAAATTGTCAATGAATTCCAACCGTTGAGCTCTATAAACTTTGGAAAAATACTGTAAGCTCACGAGCCCTTCTCTTAAAATCTTCCATCTCATTACTCTTTTTCGATTTTTTGCTCAATTTAAAAAAAAAAAAAAAAAAATCTCTCTTGGAAAAAATGAGTCGGAGAGCGGAAAAATTGAAAAGCTAACTTAACCACGTGAAATAATAAAGTTTGTCTATCTTATCACAAAGTGTGTTCATGAGGATATCGACTTTTGTCACCGCGGCACGAGAAATGTTTGCATCAAATAAAAATGGTGTTCATTTTGAAGGAATTTGACGAGTACGACGGAATTATCGATTCTAAATAATATGAATTGAAAACTTAATTAATTAAATTAATTAAATCAATTAAATTGATTATTTAATATTAATTAAATTAATTATTTATTATTAATTATTAATTAATAAGTAATTATTGATTAATTAAGAGAGCATACGATTTGCGTTTTTTGACACATTAAGAAATACCGGTACGAGGTTTGATCAAAAATAAAGTATATTTTTGTAAACGCACGTAGACAAATTATTGAATCTACGGACACTACTGAGCTCTTAATGATTAAATCTAGGGAAAATATTATTAAATTGGAATTAATGGAGAATATAAATGATCTGGAATGAATATAGAAACTCACTATCTGTTGGTGATTTCATTAGCGACTAGGAATCGGCCATCGTTGGCTTTTGTGTAGTTGGTTCTGACACATCGTGTTCCGGCTTCAAAAATGTTCACGTATCGCTCAGCTTCGTACCAGGTGCCCAAAAACTGATGAAAAACAAGGGCATTAATTAGAGACTTTGAACAAAATACTAAAATAGTAGTAGAGGAAAATCGTAAATACGTATATTGTTTTCAATCTAATTATACATAATAAAAGAATAATTGAATAAAATTTATTCAAAAGGAAGGAATAATTTGACGAACCAGTCATTTTGCTCATTGATCAGTTCATAAATTTCTAAAGTAGCTAGTGAGTAAATTAAGGAAAAACTTAGTGAACTTAGAAGTATTTGATTAACGAAAATAAGCGTTGTCAAAAAAAAATTGCGAGTAATGACCGATTTTGGCGATTGCGGCTCGCGCAATTTGGCGATAATGTTTTTTCTCCATTTGAATATATGTGTAATAATTTATTGTATTATTATTGAAGTACTGTTTCACTATCGAATCGACTGTTTCAATTCGAATCAAAGAGATAAAAAAACATGTTTGCGAAGATGCACGAGCCGCCACTGGAAATAGGGTGTTCAAATTATTGGATTGGCACCTTGTCCAATCCTTCTATCTTATTTTGTTTTTTATTTCTATTCTTTTGCAATAAAGAAGAGGGCTGAAATCAAGAGGGAATGTGGAGAAAGGTTCTCCGTTTTTCAAGAAGTATATCTTCCAGGGGCTAATATCAGTCAAAGGATAGATCCAAGAACTCAGAAATCGCTAGATCAATTTATCATTTTTATTTTATTTTATTTATTTTAATAGAATAAATAGGTGTGCATGCAATACAGTAAGTAAGTGTGACCCCTAATTTCACTTGACTTTTTTGTTTGTTTTAACTTTATCATCATAGAAACTTTTTTAACGAAGTTTTTTTTTTTTTTTTTTTTTTTTTTTTTTTTCCCCCCTCAATAAAATGACTTGTCAGTGAGAGATGGTGCATGTCAACAGCAAATGACAGCAAACCTGACAGATTGGATTAAACTGATAGAAAAACGATTCTGAACGTACCTTGGACATGTCAAAGTCGGACATGGCGACGAATTCGGGACATCCTCCGAATCCTGGAACTTGCGCGTTGGCAAGGCTGAAAACGGCCACTAAAACTGCACTAACTATGTAAGGCGACATCTTGGACTGAAACAGATCAGGAGAACTATGTTTAATTTTTTGAAGCTCAGTCCGCCGATGAATGGTGTTACAACTTGTCTTTATACAAATGAATGTAGTCAAGGGGAAAAGTGATGAAAAATGTCACGAAAATCAACATTGAATTTCTCATGGTCATCTATAACGGGACACAAAAGTACAAATTGAGAAGAGATCAATATAGAAGACAATCAATTTTGGTGAATGGAAATACATTGATTCTTCAGAGAACTTTCAAACTTCATTTCCGTCTTTTCTTATTCTGCTTAAAAACAAAAATAAATTATTCTGACATTTAACGTTCTTCCCCTGGGACTCTTTAAATGAACCCTCTCATCAACTTTACAACGATAATATCGATATTTCGACGATAATTATGCAAACACATAATACCTTTGCTTTCTTTTGGTTTGCTCGTATCGAATTTTCAGTTAGTTCGGGCTTTTGAAAATAGGTTCAGAGAAGTTTTCAAGAAGTTTTCGCCTGTGTCATTTTGTGTTATCCCAGTGCGAAGCGAGGAGTCCAGCAACGCTGCAGGTTGTTCATTTGAATGCGCATGAAAAAGATCGAACTATTAAATGTGCCCCAGAATTTGACCTTTCTCTTAGGTTCACATGTACAGAATGCAACGTTGCTAGATTTTCGCCGTTGTGTTTTGTTGGATGTGGTTTGGAAAGAGAATTCAAAACCAAAAATCCTGATGGCTAGAATATATGTAGGTTCCGTTCGGAAAAATCAACATTTCCGGGGGGAAACGATACTCTAAGAAAAAAAAATAATTTCAAAGTGACTAATGATGACCCCCCCCCCCCAAAAAAAAAAAACTAGTCTCCCTCCAACCACCTTGGACCCTCCTGTCGGAGCTCAGTAGTTTCATACTAATCATTAGTGAAGTGACGTTTCATTCGAGTTGCAAGAACTTCAAAATATAGCGTCACCCACTCAAAAATTACAGCCTATAGCCCCTAAAATTTTCGTTATTGACTTATCTCCATTCGTTCACCCACAAAACAGTATCTTTGTAGAATTTTCACTATACATATACTTCCCGGAAATTCTGGAAAATTCGGAAAAATAGGCAAAATGGCTGTTTTGAGAGTGAGCAACTGCACGCGAGTCAAAAATGACCAAAAGCCTCGACCACGTAGAACCATAAATTGCGATTTTTGAGTTTGTGAGGCTTATTTGAACTTTTTGCAACTCATTTGAAAGTTTACTCCACTCGCATGTTAAGTATGAAATTACTGCGCGCCGCGCCGGTGCACAGTGGAGCGAGTCAGTGGTAGGGGTTGGACATGAAATATATGACTTAAAATGCAAAGTTTTGGTGTTTTTACGGTCACAAAATGCATTGTAAGGGGTGGTTTTTGTCGACAATTTTACGATTAAAACCAATCAAATTACTTTCAAACTTCAACGTTTCGTAATACCGAAAGTATACGCATTTAAAGTTTCCACGCAATGTCCAGCCTCTCCCATTGACTCGCTCCACTGTGCGGCGCTGCGCGGCCGCGGCGGGGAGTCTAGAGTGGTCGTAGGGTGCCCCAATTTTTCAGGGATCACTATTTGTCATACTTCCACATCCTTTTTTCATGGTGAGCATTTTCCTTTAGAAATTTCAAAGTTTCTCACTTACTCTAGGCTACAATGTCGGAATCGGTTTGAGGAATGTTTCTGCGAAACAATATTCAAAAATAAAACTTGAAGTATGTCCAATATCTATTCAGAGATCAATTACATAAGCATATAATCATTTAAATCATCAGGAGTGTTGTTTTCAATTAAAATCCCTGCTGCAGTAGCACAACGAGATATTCTCTATCTCTCTCTTTTCTCCATTAAAACACGTCTTTTAGTCAAGGATGGGCAAGGTGATAAAACCCCCTCTTTATATCCTTCATCAACTTATACTCGTACACAGTGGCTCGCGTGCATGGCAACGATGTATTCTATCCTTTAAACTCATGTAAAAGATCGATTCAGGGTCACAGTGCACAAGGAATTCGATATATTTAATGAGTTTAATGGAGCAGTTGCATTGTTGCCAGATGGCACGCGACGCCACTGCTCGTACATTTAAAGTGGAAATGAGAGAGATAGAAGAGATCCTGGCTGCGCCATATTGCCTGCTCCAGTGCTCTAACTTAATTCTGCATGATTTCTTGAGGAATGAGCAACTCGAATGCAATTGGCGAAATAAATTATTTCCATCAACATCTTAGATTTTGGTACGATTTTCAATCTGCAATGATTAAACTCATTGTGTAACCCACCTGCACCAAAATCTAAGGAGTCAACTGAAAGGCTGCTATTCATTTCCGCACAAAATCATTTCCGCACAAAAAAGTGGGTCATCATTTCCGCACTAATCATTTCCGCACAAACACCGAGGTGCAGAATCTGGCAACGTTGCTCTCTGAAAGTGAAGAAGATAAGCTAATCACGGAGTTCGTCTCTGTGCCGTGCAGCGAGATCAAGTGCGATTAAGTACGATGGGTGAGTTTTGAATTCTCCGTTGAGCTCATTAAAATTATACCGGTGGAGTTCACGTCACGGCTTTATCGGAGTCGAAAACTAACCTCAAAGAAGTAAACAACCTATTTCCTTGCGTGTTTTTTGAACGCTCCCATGCTTGTGAGTTGTGACATATGACTAGAAAGAGAACAGGTCAGTGCCTCCAAGTTCCTCACGAAATTATGATGTAACACGTATACCTTGCAGAGTCATTACGTTTTGTTATGAATTGTTGCTAGTTTTTAGTGTCGTTTTTTAACCTCGTTTTAAAAATCTAATGTCATTTGTCGGTAGCTCTTAATTCGAAAACTTTTAAGCCCTCGTTTTAAATGTACGTGTGAATTTTAGTGGTTTAGAGTCCTTCTTTTTACCTACATTTCACGCCATTTTTGAATGTCCTGTATAAAAATTAAAAATTAAGTTCATTCTCCCGCAGCGTTGCCATAGTGTGCAAAAAAAATGATTGTGCGGAAATGAAAACCGAGGTTTTTGTGCGGAAATGATGAGACCCCGTATTTTGTGCGGAAATGATAAACTCCCAACTGAAATTATTTATTAAGTCGCGACTTCACTTTCAGTTCCTCCTGCGTCAGTGGCTTCAATTTTGTTTTTTTTTTCACAAACTTTTTTGCAGAGATACTTCTCTAACCAACCGTAGCTTAAAGATCCAATTTTTTGTCGATACAATAATTCAGGAGTGCTTCGGTGAAAGGGCCGACAAAACAGAGAGAGGGTAGCCTAATGCTCAAAAATCCTGATTTCAAAATTATTTAAAGTGTGAGATTTTGTTGAGGATTTTCTTAATTATCTAACAAATCATCAGGGCGTGAGTTCAATCTTCGATTAAAGAAATTGAATCCAACACTTTATGATATCAAACAGTAGCCCTCTCTTAAATCTGGTTTCTTGAGTATGAGGAGTCGAGCACACCCTCTGTTTTATCCGCATTTTTACCGAAGTACTCCTCAATCGTAGATTTGAGATTGTAAATCGATTAACGCGCAATGCATAAAGTATTAGAGATACACTCGTAAAATCCCATTAAAAATCGGATTTGACATAATATATGTAAGAAAGAACTGTTGAAGGGGCCGGAGGAGAGAGGGCAGTGGGTTGCAAAAAAGGTTCTCTTCGATAATCAGATTCGAATTCATGCTATGAAAATGTGCGGTTATAGAGATGATCAAATACGCTGTGCGGAATCCCGTTGTAATCAGAGGCTTAGCGTGCGATTTGGTAACGTTGTATTTGTGTCCATTGAAACCCAAGTGAAAGATCGAATGCGGAGATAGTCACCAAACACCCAATGGTTCGATCTTTTTCATAGGTTTTGATGGACAAGCTGCAACGTTGCCAAAATTCACGCTACGCCACTGGTTGTAATACGTGGATGCCTTCAATCCTTCGTTACCCGCCAAGGCTTCAATTTTTTTTTTTTTTTTTTTTTTTTTTTTTTATAACAAATTTAAATTGCGCTTTTGAATGGAGCACAAAGAGAGGTTCATGCTATCAGTGCCATTTTTCATTCATGTGGCTTTAGTTATTTGGTGAAAAGAAGGGATTTAAAACCACTCCTATTTTCTCGGTGCTCTCTTAATTTTATTGATTCAAAACTTATGTTTTTAGATGTACAGTCTCTTCTGGAAATTCACTAAATACAAAAATAAATGAGGAGATGATTAAAAAAAAAATAATAAATAAATAAATAAAAAAGTGAAAAATGAACATTTTATACTTAATTTTAAATCTTAGATTTTGACTCTCAGTTAACTCTGCTTTAGCAAAAAGAAGTTAGCGGCTTTGAATAAAATTCGACATTTTTAAGTTTATTTCTGCCTTTTTGGGTAGCGAATCATAGAAAAGTGAAAAAAAAAAAAAAAAAAAAAATTAGAAGCGAATCTCAAATTTCACACTGAATCTTTGAAGCCCTAGTGGACATTGAATACCAGTTTTGCCGACTTTGACATGCAATTCGGAAAAGTTACGTTGAGTTAAGGAGGAAAAATCGGAGGAAACGCTCCAAGTTCGCAGCACTGGCGAAGGCACAAACAGACGTATTACAACAGGATTTGGTACATCATATTTCCTCATCGAACCATATTTTCCACATTGGTCCGAATTCGAAATTGAAAAATACGTTTTCCGATACACATTGAAAGGGGGGGGGGCTGAGCAGGATCAAGCTATACGCGTTTAAGTCTTTCAGTATATTGAGGTTACTATGTAGCCGCTATGCGTGGATAACGATTGATTACTTGTTGCCGAATTACTTTCCGAAAGTAATCGAGGTGGATTTTAGCGGTAATCAAATACACCTATTTTAATGAAACCGCAATGTGTTGAGATGGGTTTTTTCATTTTATTTATTTTTTTAAAATTTTTTAAAATCAAATAGCATTAGGTCAATTGAAATTGGCCTGAATACAACTGAAATCCACCTCGATTACATTCGAAAAGTAAAATATAATTAATCCAAAATAACGATTTACCCAACTCAACTGCATAGTAACTTTTATAGTTTACTGATGTAACGTCACGCAATGAAGTTGAAATTTACGTACAAAATTTGGTACATCAGAGGGAAGCAGAAACGAGCGGAGGGATTAGGGAATGTGGGTTTGTTGCAGGCGCGGATTCAAGGGAGGGGGGCTGAGGTTGCTTCACATCCCCCACACTCTTGAGCCAAATGTTTACACTGTATACGAGGGGATTTTTGAGGAAATTTTGGGCATTTTGTTGAAAAAGTAGGTTTTTCCCCCCTCCCGACCTTACCCCCTTCCTAGAAAGATTTCTAGATCCGTCACTGGTTGGTTGGAGGTCGGGAAATTGGGTAGGAATGATGGATAGAAAAACGGAGGTGGAAGGAAGTGAGAAAGGGGGAGGGGAATGGGGAGGGGAAGGGGAGGGGAATGGGGAGGGAGAGGGGAAGGGGGAGGAAAGAGAGGGAGGGAAGAGAGGAAGGGGGGAGAACAAGAAGAGAAAGAGGATGGGTCCAAAATAGAGGGTCAGCTACAATAATTCTCTTTGATCAGAAGTTTGATCAAAAATTATTTTCCTCTGGAACTACTTAGTAATTATTCCTACAGTTAGTGCGAATAGTAACTACGAGTAAAAGAGGCAGTCAAAAATGTCTCAACTGAAACCGTCCGATGGGAAGGGAAGCTTTGAATTCTCTTTCGCGTGTATTTGCCTTGACCTTCTGTGTCTGTATAGTGTGTTGCTAATGACCTCACGTTACTATGCAGTTACTCGCAAATAATAATAAAACAATAAAAATAAAATAAATAAATAAAAAATATATATAGTTATTACTACTATTTAGAAATCTTGCTTGTGGCTTTTGACAGGGGCGAAGTGTGGGTCTAAAAAGTGGGGGGGAGAGGCTTGAACTTGACAACATTTTTTTTTTTCTTCTTTTTTTTCTTTTCTTTTGCTTGTAGGTAATAAACGAAGAAAAATGTATTAATACCTGCCCGGGCTTCCTGAAAAAGTGGGGGCTGAAGCCCCCCCCTCCCCCTATAAAGCCATTATGACGCGCCGCCACTGGCTTTTGAACAAAGATTCGTCAAACGTGGTCATGATGAATTCAAGAAAAATCATTTCGGTAGATTTTCTTTCTGACCGAGCGTTAAAGTCTTCGCAATACCTCTCGGTTCAATTTAATTATCGATTGTAGGTGGAACGGTTCCACTGTTTCGCTCTACTACCAATCGTGCGTTGTTGACTTTTAGGCATCATTACTCTCAAAGTAAAAGCACAGTTGTGTTGGACTCCTGTCCTACCCCCTACCCCCCCGTTTCGTAAAGTATTTTCATTTATAAAAAAAAATAAAAAAAAAAAGTTCAGCACAATGATTGAATCTATCAGATAAATCGAAGCTATAAACCATCGTTCATTTCAATATGAATTTTCTTTTTTAAAATTCTGCAAAATTTTCTTTGACAAGGGGGCGGGATTCTGAGAAGTTGAGAAAGGATATATGATGCCGAATTCTAAGAATTTTGGAAAAAGTCAAGGTCCCCTTCCCATTTATTTCTTAGGGGTATTTTATTGTCTAGTACGTTTGTTTCTTTCTCCCTCCCCCCTCCGTTTCGGTCAAGAACCATATACTGACTTTTCTTCTTTTTTTTTCTGGAACAATCTTGGGTTTTAATCGCGAAACTTCCTTTTTTTCAATGTTCTACACATTTGGAAACCATAACATCATGTAAAAAAAGAGCAAATAAAACAAAGATGGATAACGTAAGAATGAAATAAGAAGAGAGAGAGAGAAAGAAAAAATGAAATTTGATTACTGGGAAAATTAAACGTACAAGAATCCTATAGAATTTTAATTTGAGAGGCGTATCAAATTAGAATTTTGCTAAAACTCAGGGCTGCCACTTAAAAATCAGTGGTTGCAAAGGAAGTAATATGATAAAGCATAAAAATCAGAGAAAGAAAAACAGAAAACAAAATCCTCGCGCACGAACGAAAAACATATCAAATGCTTAAAAAAAAGTAACGAAAAAACACACAGCAGAGATAAATTTTCACAAATTCACCACCGAACAGATTGCAAAGACCAATGCGTATGAAAATCGAGTAACGCAATTTACGAACTTAAACAAGAAACGAGAAAAAACGAAAAAAGATTCACTTGAGACTGATAAGCATTTGTTTTGTTTACGTTTGTCGGAGAAAAGAGGAAGAGCCGGGTCCCGGCAGCTTACCTGAATGTTAGGATGCAAGTGTAGATAGCGAGGCCACTGCCCCCTGCTTATATATGAGAACAACTTGTCAGTGCCTTAGGCCACATTCCACTATCCATCTGTCCCTGACCGCAAAAGATCGTTGACTCTTTGGCTGGAGCTCTGAACAACAACAACCCTGGCTCTTCAAGTCTTCAAGTCTTGGCTCCAGCGCGCCGGTGCTTGCTGGTCCCAGGTGATGCTGCGCTGAGCTGCGCTGGTGGCAACTTACTCGAATTTGAATATGGCTCGATATAAAAACGGTGGGGGAGGGGGGGGAGAAAAAAAAAAAAAGAGCTCTCAACGGAATAAGCTTGTGTGAAATCATGTTCTCTCTCTATTAGTTTAAAGTTTACGGGTTTCCTTCCAATTTTTTTTTCTCACTCTTCTCATCGCGTTACGACTTTTGTTGCTTGGACGCAATGCCTTTTTATTTTTGCCTTCTTTAAATCATATCTATATGCTTTTTTTCTCCTGTAAATAGATCAAATGAATTGCTTGACCCTCATGCCAGTTGGCAAGTTTGCAGATTTTCAGACGATTTCGAATTTCAGTGAGGTTTTTTCTCCCTCTTCCCTCTTTTGTCTTAAACCATATTGGAACTTGAATGTACACTGAATATGCTCAAGCAAAGAATTTGCTATCGGATGGACGAAGTAGATGGTAGGTATTCTAAGACGACCGAAACTAAAAAAAAAAAAAAAAAAAAAAAAAAAAAAAGGACCTAAGATGAAACAGCAAAGCAGAGCATCCATGATCTGAGACAGTCAAAGCACGTCGCCTCGGCCGGGATTTGAACCCATGGCCTTCGGGTTTTTATCCCTATTTTTTCATAATAGGGCAGTTGCATGGGTCTGAAATTTTGTGTTTTTATAAGGAAAATGATAGTACTTGATGACCTAAGAACAATGGTGGCTTTGGTTTTTTCTCAAGTGCCCTGGTTTTGGAGAAACACTCGTGTGAAGTTGCAAAAAATCGTGTGCGTAGTGACGTCACTACGCGGAATCCCCATTTAAAACAATGTATTTTGGGCCAAAATCTCATCTCCGGAACAATGGAACTTCATTAGAAACCAAAGGCATCTTTGTTCTCAGGTCATCAAGTACTTTCATTTTCTTTATAAAAAACGCAACATTTCAGACCCTTGCAACTGCCCCATTTGTATCCCACTTTTTAGAGGTCGGCGTTTTCTGTAACCTCCCTTCCTAGAGCATTTTTGCCAAAGCGAACAAACAATCATTTCTAGAACGTCTGTTTCAGAGTTTGGTTGAAGCGTAACGTATCACGCTATTCTATAAACTAGAGGGATGAATCAACGTCCCTGAAGATTTAGAACTCAGTAAGAAGAGTTGGGTCTCAGGGTCCGAATTTCCCAAGCAATATAGCGTGGTGTCAGTCATTTCCAATATTCAAGTCGCTGACTCGAACTCAAGAACTATGAGTATAATAAAAGTTGTTATTTTTTGCAAATATATAATAAACATTTAAATTTGTTGTCGAAAATACTTTTACGACGGAATTTAAAATTAAAATTGAAATTATTTATTGACAGCCTCCAACATGAGAATTTGGGTGCATTAGAATGATTATTTATCGTATTAAGATGATAAAAAAAGAAAAGTAAGAAAAAATGGAATTCTACATAACGGTCAATTTCATGGTTCTCCCCTTCACTTAAAAGTGACTTTTCGAAAAAGTCACAAGACAAAGATTACACCCATCCCCCCTTCGGCGCTGCTTTTATGTCCCATGAATTCGGTCCAGGTGTCCTACTGAACTGGACGAGACTGTGCTTTTGCTTGTCATGAATTTAGCCAATTCCGAGAAGTGTCCGCCACTCTGTTCGAAAAGATGTTCGCTTCTGTCTCAGCAATGTTGCCAGATCTACTGTAGAGCTCATTTCAGTTGATGTGGAGGCGGAGCTCAACCGATAATCTTTGGCGAATATTCAATCGTCACCTCTTTCCATTTATATACTACTTTCCTGAGACTTTGGCATTGCAATCTTAATGCTCTCTTTAACGAAAAGCCTCAAATCTCAAATTAATTTTTATTCAATTTCATCGCGCAATGTGAGAAATAACGTTGGCAAATTTTGAAGATTTTGCGTTGAGCTCTGTTTCCACTTCTGAAAAGAACTTTCTCTCTTATTTGAATCCACACGGAAAAAAAAAATAGTCGAACAAGTACAGAACAATTTTGTTACATTAAGAACTCAAATGCTAAATCAGCAATTCATTTTGTTAGCTTAACAACGCATTTGCTCAACCAGCAAATCAAATAGTAAAAATCACAATTTTCATACTGGAATAACAAATTAGTAAGTAAAATCAGCAATTTATTTTGCTGATATAACAAGCTGAATTGTTAGATCAACTAATTTTGTTAAGTTCTGTATTTTTTTTTACTATTTAAAATTGCTAAATTGACAATGTTTATTTTGTTGAAAGAACACCATTATGTGGTTGATTTTTGTAAACTCAACAAATAAATTGTTAACTTAACAGAAAACCCTGGTTGATTTAGCAACATTCAATGTTTGTTAAATCAGCAAATTTTGAATTGTTGCTTTAACAATTGATTTTTTTTTTTCAGTGAATCCACGCAAAATAAGGGATATTAACCAACCAGAGACAAGAGAGTGTGTGAATAACAGAGTGAATATCGGAGAGTGCAAACTAGCCTATCGCGCGGTGGACAATTTTTTGAGGAGAGGAAGGGGCCGCAACAAACTACCACAGAGAAAAGCCTCAGAAGGCCTCTACGTTAGATGATGACCAACGACAAAAAGTTCAATGCTTCACTTTTATTAGCCACTGACATCAAAACCTTTGCTCAGCATCTATTTTTGTGGGGAATAATAATAACAAAAATATTCCACTCGAGTTTATCATGAGTGAGGCAAATAGAACGTGGTCTCTAGTATGAAGTGTATCAGATTTTAACGCGAAGTCTGGCAACGCCGCGTCTCAGTCTTGTCCGAGGACGAATTGGAACAGAGAGAACAGAACCCGGTCGAATGATTTATGGTTACGAATAAATTTCGCGTAAACTTGAAGATAGCAAACGGAGAGAAAAGGAAGAGAGTGAGAGAGAGGAAGAGACAAAGGAAGACAGAGAGAGAGAGAGAGAGAGAGAGAGAGAGAGAGAGAGAGAGAGAGAGAGAGAGAGAGAGAGAGAGAGAGAGAGAGAGAGAGAGAGAGAGAGAGAGAAGAGAGGAGAGAGAGGGGAGAGAGAGAGAGAGAGAGAGAGAGAGAGAGAGAGAGAGGAGAGAGGGGGGGGAGAGACGAAGAGAATGAAATAACGGTTTAAGCATCAATTAAAACTAGAGGCGAGTTCTTTGTTTCATAAGTCAAGTGCTGGATCCACCTCTGCAGTTAATCCTCCGCCGATGAATTTCCCGGTTCGCAGACGGTATCGCGACTGGAGATTTATTTATCAGCAGGTGGGGTACGCTAGTCATTCGGAAAGCCAATCACATAGTCCTCCTCCTCCACGCGGCCGCGTCAATCGGGGCTTAGAAAATTCGGGGGCTCGGAGGTTTCAGTAAAGATCGCGGTCTTTGAAAATGACCGATCAGATGCTATAGTATCATTATATTGTATCAAGTTTGAACATGGGCGGAGCCAGCAATTTGGCAACTGTGGATTCTTCCCATTAAAATGTATGAGAAATAATCGAATAGAAATTGGGCCATGGCCCACTCAAGAATCGATTGTTTCTCATACATTCAAATGGGAAGAATCCACAGTTGCCAAATTGCTGGCTCCGCTCATGAGTTTGAACTAATCGCAGGTGCTGGTTCTACGATGTATCCTAAAATACTGTTCTGGTTTGGAGCGTGACAGTTGAAATTGACAATCAGAAGTTAACGTTTTCCAATAATGTCTCTAATTTGAAGCAACGGACAGTTTTAGTAGAGCGATATATCGTATCGATTGCCATCCGAGGACCTATGGCTCCCAAGAAACTCCGATTCTATGTATTTTCCCCATAAGCGCATTTCTGAGCGGAAATTAACCATTTCCTACAGGGTTTAACATGGAGTCTTATGGGGTTTTGAAAAAATAGGGATGCACGTAAATTTAGATGAGAAAAGTTCAACTAGTTCAATGACGGGGATCCAAGATTGATGTGACTACTTTTTCATAATGTATGTCTCAAAGGGTTATAAGGCAATTAAAACAAACAGTTAATGTGGCTTTTTTGCCATTAAATCGACGTTCTCATAAATCCTTAAGTATGCCCGGTTTCACGACTGAAACTGGTCGAAATGAACAAGATATTACAGATTAAACGATGCATTTGGAGGCTGGAATCACCCGAATCCTAGTCAGATTCCCACCCATTCCACAACAACAACAATAACTTTTGGGTGATTCCAACCTCTAAATGCATAATTTAATCTGTAATATCTTGTTGATTTCGGCAGTTTTCATAGGTGAATTTAGGAGGGAGGGGCGTAGATCCCCTAGTGTTACACCTAGCCACCCCTCCCAGAAAATATTGGAAATAAAAAACATTTAGCCATATGCTTCGGCACATTCTAAAATCGTGGATCTTAAGCAGAATTCAAGGAACAAAAACAGAGAGGTTGTTGAATACAGAATGTGTTTTCCATGAAAATTTATCTGCATTTTTAGTGGAAAGGGTCATCAAAGAGCTCGATGGTGTGAGTTTATTAGGGTATGAGTTAGGGATCAAACTTATGAGAAGCAAAAAAAAAAAATCATCAGTTATTTGCCACTGCTCAGCCCCCGTAGAAAAAATTTCTTGTTCCCACCTATGGCAGTTTTAGTGGTGGAAACAGGAATAATTAAGCATTTTTGAGGACGTAGAATTCAAAAGTAGCATTGATTGTTTGATTTAATAGCCTTAATTTCCGTTCAAAAATGCGCTTAAGAGGAAAATACATTGAATCAGAGTTTGTTTGGAACCAGAAGTCCTCCGACGACAGTAGACTCTTGCAAACTTTTGCTATTGGGGATTGAAGAGTTGATTCTTGCATAAAAACCAGTAAAAATGACGATGAGTACACTCAAAAATCGCGATATTCACTCTTAGAATCGGGCTTAGTGGCGGACAGACGCAGGTATCATGGGAGATTCCTATCTGAATTGAAACATATCTCTGTGTTTCCGTAAAGAAATAAGTGACATAATAGACAGGAATCTCACATGGTACCAGGGTACCTGCGTTGAACCGCCATTACGATTTTGCCGTTATTGCAGTTATGTGAGTTTATTACTGAATTTTAGACTTTCTAAGTGTGATTTTCGAGATTTCCGCTGGTCGTTCCATCAGATTGGACTATATATTTGTTTATAGCAAAAGTTTGCAAGAGCCCCATTGATGCGATATACCGCTCTATTAAAACAGTCTATTACAAGCTGGTTCTACGGCAAGCTGTTTGAATGAAGAGTGCGGAATTTGAAATTGACCAATCAGATGCTATAGTTTTGCAATAATGTATCGAATGTGAACCAACCACAAGCTGGTAACACGATTGTTTTATTAAAGATCGCGAAATTTGGAATCAATCAGATGCTACTTTTATGACGACGTATCGAATTTAAAGCGATCGCACATATTGATTCCTCGATATGTATCGGATAACAAAAAACAGTCCATGTATCTAATCAGAAAAACGATATGGGCCAGTTTCGTCCATTGACTCCTATGGAATAAAGTCTACATCAGGTGACAAGCAAACGTCTTTTCGCGAGCCTTGGATGCGTGTGCTCTTCACGCGTGCGGGATAAGACGCGCTCATTCCATGTTGCCATGTGCCAGATTAAACTAAATTAATGCAAGTTTATATGAATGAATGTAAAAGTTACGGTTTTTCTTTATCATAAATCTGACAATGCTGAACTGATTTGAAAACCAAATCGGTGAATATCACCAATCATCCGTTTCGTTCCTTCGGCCAAAAGATGATTAGAGGGCAAGTCCATTCAAGTCCGGCCCGTCCAGTCAGCTCGGCTGTAATCAAATCCTGTGAACGGTTCATCGCCAACAATCGACCGGTGATCGGGACTAAAGAGCAAAGTATCGCTGCAATGTTGCCATTTTTCATTTTTAAAGAACTTTTAGCTCAAAAAATATACTGTGGATGTTATTTTTTTTTTCTTTAAAAATTTTTTCTTTAAATTTCAGAGGTAGGTTAAATTTTTTCAGCATCAGACACTGTTAGTTGGACGAATCGTAAAACTGAATTCGATGTAAATTGCTGGTAAATTTTGTCGTGAGAAACAATTTCTAAAGACTGAAGTCAGTAACGTAGAGGTAAGTCTTGCAACGTTACATTTTGTTCATTAAAACCCATTAAAAAGGTCGAATTTAAATCAAAGAGCAACAACCAATGAATGCCTTAACAGGAAGTAAGTTCGAGCTTTTGTTTCCTATTGTAATAGTTCATTAAAACTTCTTGTTGGCAATGTTATACATTTTAAAAATTGATCGCGTTCAGAAAATCATGGAAGCGCTCCTGCGCTCAGCCCTGCAGCATATGGAGAGTGAGTTCAGTGACGCAGCGTGCAATTTGACAACGTGACAGTTCGTCCAATTGAACGCATGAAAAAGATCGAGCTATTAGCTGTTCGGTAAACACCTTCGAATTCGACTTTTTATTCGGGTTTCAATGGACCAAATACAACGTTGCCAAGTCACACGCTACGCCGCGCCATGCCATTTAGTTTAAGTTATGCGACCAATTGCCAAAATTCTATCTTAAAAGGTGCGAACAAGTTTTGGATTTACCTTGAACAACTGTGCACTGAAAAAGTTGAAGGGTAAGTTTTACCCTTAGATGGTTCCTATATTGAGTAGCAATTTGGATGACTTACAGCGCGATGGTTGAATAATACAAAACTCTAGGTTAGTCTTTACAGTTATGGACTTAATATTCACGATTAGGTTGGTTTTTTTTTTTTTATCATCCAAATTGCCAAACAATATAATATATACTAATCATGGAAAAGTTTTTCCACTTTCTTCAGTGTAACAAGAGATTCAGCGAGTAAGACAATTTTAGTGAAATTTGCGTAATGGTTTTTGAATCCCCCGACCTCGCCTCTGTTTAAAAAAAAAAAAATGCACTCATGCACTCGTAGCTGCGAAGAGTAAGGATTTTCCCATGATAGCAATTAGCAAAATCAAGCACGTTTACTGAACATTAAAAAATTGAGGTTTCAATTATTGCGTTGCTTAATGTTCCTTAAGTATTTTCTTGTAATATGCATCACTTGTTTGAAACAAAAGCAGTTGTGAATTTAATTTTTGTATGAGGGGGTTCTCTGTTTACAATAAGTATTATCAATCTCTGAATCAGCTAACCTGGAAACAATTGCAACCTCTCTATACGCCCTGAGAGCATTTTTTTTTTCACACAAATAGGTAATTCAAAAATTAGAAACCGCAAACCCTTACGGTTCCATGGCTTCAAAAAATAAAATTACAACTCTGCCAGACTAAACTTTACGCCTTTGGATTATTTGCCAATCGATATAGATTCATTAAATCTCTAAACTGGCCTGTGTGCAGCCATGTCAAAGAGAACTTCTAACTCCAGCCCAATCAAAAATGGAGAATGAGCAGCAGTAAAAAAACATGGAGCACTCCTGATGGTTTGTACCGTAAATCGGTCGATGGTTGATTAAATCCTGTGGTTAGTAATTCATTATCCTTGTTGAATGATTGATGCCACAATAATAAAGTGTCTATTCAACCGACTATGTACAGAAAAAAGGTAGGAAGTGAACAACGGACACAAATTTAGACCATAACATTGTGTCGTGTTTTAGAGCTTTTACATATAGACGTTGCCAAGTTGGGTCATTTCAAAAGTAAGGCTGTGGCAAGTGTTTGCTACACATTGAATTAAGTGTCGGCTTTCATGTCTGAAAACTGAAAAATAACGGTGCTGACACTTTAAACTTCCGAAATTCACTCGCACACTTCTTCGTAGCTTTTAAATTTGTGACTTTCATCGTGTCGTTACGCAGGCTGTAGAAGCAGTTGCATTAATCCTCCATCGGCGATTTGTCACAACCCGCATTACACATGAAAACAACCCTCCTCTTTTTTTTCTCTCTTTTCTATGTTTCCTAAAAACCAAGGAAAGTTTTGGCTACACGGAACACAGGTTGCAGGTATTGCAACTGCTTTGCTCATACTGGTTTATGTACATTACGAAAATGACAAAAAAGACAGAAATACCTCATTGTACCTGCGCAATGATGTTTACCTTAATTGACTCCCCATAGAAATCAGAAACCTAGTTAGTCACCATTTATTCGAAAGTGGAACAAGACATAATATCCTTGAGCTGATTCAGGATAAAATGCTTAATCGAGTAAATAAATGTATAACAATATATGTTTATTTTTTGTATTCCCCCTCCCCTCCTCTATATATATTTGGTGTATCCATGTTTAGTTACTCTATGTTTTTCTGTCTTTTGCTTGTCAAGATGAAATAAATTCATAACTCTTTCTTAAGTTTAATTTTTGTTATTATGTATTTTTTTTTTTTTTTTTATTTTTTTTTTATATCTTTACTTGATTAATTTTTTAAAGTACTAATTTTTACAAGTTTGCATTTTATTATTCAAGTTTCTTCAAGTTCAGAAATCTCTTCCAACACAAGCTCACTTGAAGAGGGAGAATAATAGTTTTGTATGAGTTATTGTGTTCAGTTTTGAAATAAAAATTGAAAATTGAGATTGAATTTATTTTGAAACACTAAATTTCTCCAGAATTACTACTCTCGAGGCGAGATACTCGTTAAAGTTCCTTTACAGCAAAGAGAAAGTGCCACATAAAGATAAGGCCCCATAATACCTGAGTATAACGGTGCCTTTACGGCTTTGCGAGGACTCTTACTCAAAAGCTTTTACTAATTTAAAGTTTAGAAGTTGTCTGTGTCATCATCGTTCGTTTTTGATGGTTTTAAAATCAGAGCCGATAGTTATTTCATCCTTATTAGCAAAATCTTACGACTGAAGCTCTTGAAAGTATAAGGGCAATTGAACGGTAACAAGACTTTTGATGCTTACACGTCAACAAATGTCATTAAAATTGCAACTTTAAAACGTTTAACCGCCACTGAACGAATACATATTTCTGTTGAAGACGTTCCTTCCAGCTAATTTAACGATAACGGACATAAATTCAATGAAACGTTGAAGTTATACACAGCTTTTGAAAAGAGCCAAAAGGCCATTCAGAATCTTAAAAGCTATGTACTCACAACTTTATCGGTGCGATGTATTTATGTTCCATTATTGTTAAACTTGATAAAGGCAACGGAAATACTCATTTATTGGCTTCAAACGTTTTATTGATGACATTTAATATTCCATTTAATTTCCATGACATTTTTCGGCGTCAGTGAAAAGTCCTTTTACCATGGAGCCACACCAATAATCTCCTTGTATTGCCCTACTAAGGAAAGAACGCCGTTTAGGTCAAGCGTCATTAACGCCGTTTTTGTAATGAGGCTGTACCAGTATATGGCTCCGGTGTACGAATAAAAAGCACGATCTTCATTGCAAATACAGCGTAAATAATGATTGTCCTTCACGGCGGTTTCCTTTCTTAGCTTGGCAGGGTACATTGTACAACCAAAGAAGAAGAAGTGGCTTCCGATTGAGCCGTGAACACAGGAGCGGAAGCTGAGCAGCACTGCTTAAGAAAGGATTATTCTTAAAACATCCAGTAACAGTTGGGGTTTTAGATATTCGTGACTGAAAAAATTGCATCTTTCAATCGGGGAAACGTTCTTCAGTCTGAGGATCGTTGTCGGTTGTTGCCAGATTTACAGTTCAAATCCATGTTTTTCTTTGCATTGATTCAGATTAGAGTCCCTGTAAGTAGAGAGTTAAGACAATAGGGATTGGTCAACGAGTTTTATGCTGTACACGGGCGCCACCATCGGGTGCGTTTTTTTATGCACCTCAAGAATGTCTATAATGCCCAAAAGGATCTTTAAACGCGTAAATCGGTCTCAATCAGCAATAGCAGTGAAAGATTACAGCGTTAGAAACTATACGGCACTGTAATCTTAGCATTGGACCAAAACACATCAACGGCGGCCCTCAAAAAGTAACAAATTTTCTAAAAAGCATTCAATGGTGGTGCCCATGGTTTTACCTGTCTTTACTCTCAAAAATCTACGCATAGAACCTTATTCAGATGGGGAATATGCAGCCTGATTATAGGGAAGAAACGTAGCACGAAGGCATATTAATGCACGACAGCACTCTAATTAAGATGGAGATTATGCAGCCTGAAGTCGGGAGATGTGGCAGCGTTGCGGAGAACTGGAGGACCAAGGGAGTTGAGCATATGAACGCAGTCGAAGCAGAAGGAAGCTCGGCTGAAGTTGAAGGTGGGGATAAAGGGTAAAGTGTATATGGTGACGAAGAGAAGGTGGAGAGAGAGAGAGAGAGAGAGAGAGAGAGAGAGAGAGAGAGAGAGAGAGAGAGAGAGAGAGAGAGAGAGAGAGAGAGAGAGAGAGAGAGAGAGAGAGAAAGAAAGAGAGAGAGAGAGAGAGAGAGAGAGAGGGGGGGAGAGGGGGGGAGAGAGGGGGGGGAGAGAGAGAGGGAGAGAGAGAGAGAGAGAGAGAGCAGATAGAGAGGGGTTGAGGGGAGGGGGAGGAGGCGGAAGGAAGGGTGGGGGATAGCTCGCGACTGGCAACGTCCTTAGATGCCCTCAATAAAATAAAATAAAACAAAATATTATCTTGACCGGTTCTGAAGTTGTGAAGTTCGAGGTTCCCTCGATGGGGTGGCGGCTGCGGCCGGCCGTGGCTGAGGCAGGCGGAGGTGGTGGTCGGTGATCGCGGAGAAGGCCGGGCGGGGGACGGGGGAAGAAAGGGAAGAAACTCTTCGACTCCTTCGCCTTAGTATCTCTGGATGCTGACTCTGCTGACTCTGCTGACTCGCTTAACTTCTTCGTCCTGCGCAGAGCGGCGCGCAGCGCCTCCTCCACGCGGTTGCCAAGAGCTTCATAAAAATCTGCATACATACTCGACTTACTAGGAACCATTGCAGCACCAAGGGGTGTGATGGTTGGCGATGGAGGAAGAGGGAGAATTTCTTGACATTTGGCCAATTCTTTGCTCGTGAAAACCTTGTAAAATCTTCTTGAGGAATGTTTTACAATTTTATGTTTTCGTAGCTGAATATTTCATAATTTCATGTAAATCTACTAAGTGCTATTTTCGTCGGAGTTTTGCATGATTGAAATAACTTCGAACCCCTAGAAATTCTGCTGTGATATTCGCAACCACTCGACAGAAAAGTATTCAAATCGCCAACAAATTTACTTTCAATTTGATCGAGTTTCAGAAATCAAAATTGCAGCCTCCTGCATCGGGTTAGTGGCGGGATGCCTTTATAAGTCGGGATATGTAAACTGAAAAGAAAGTTTTCCTCGTTCTTGTTTTTTTTGTCTTGTTTTTAGTTTATTTATTATTTTTATTTCATTTAATTTTATTTTTCTTTTATATTTTTACTTTATTTTTATTTTATTTTATTATTAACATTTTTAAATTCAAACATCAAAAACAAAAATAAACCAAAAATAAGACAAAATCAAATAAAAAACACGAACTGACGAATTTTCAATGAAGCCGGCAAAGTCGTTTAAGCTTTTAACAATCTAAGGAGCAATTATTTTCAGCATTTTGCTGAAAAAAACCGTAAAATGATCGCAAAAAAGCAAACAGGACTTTAGCGATCAAATTGCAGAGAATTTGAAAGAGAGCACGTTTAATTAGGGTTTTATAATTCCACCCCTTTCCTGTTTAAAATCTGTGAAAGTAATTATTTATACCTTTGTTGCATTGTTGAATTGGAATCACGCATATCGAAATGTTTTTTCAATTATCCGATTGATATCGT
The DNA here is from genome assembly GCA_011764245.1 of Trialeurodes vaporariorum. Lineage (NCBI taxonomy): Eukaryota > Metazoa > Arthropoda > Insecta > Hemiptera > Aleyrodidae > Trialeurodes > Trialeurodes vaporariorum. The sequence goes on from VMOF01000002.1 coordinate 65,309,384, forward strand.
CCATGTGCGTGTGGCCCTCGATGAAAGGATACATACAACATCCGAATTTCTTAAAACATTGCATACATGAACGCTTTTTTCCACCTCCAGGTAGCCTGCTTTGAATCTCCTGTAGGTGGTTTCTAACCGCGACGATTTCAGATTTTGGAATATTTAAAATTTCCCACCGTTGCAGTCGAGCGTTAAAGTCTGTCATTGAGAACACGTTTATGAGACTGAACGCTCTTGGTTTCATAGCAACATTCTATTTTATTTTGTCTGTTCATAATTTCGTATTTTTATTAAATTAGAGATGACAAGCATGAATAATAGAGCCGTTTAATGCATGGCTGGTGCGAGTCCAAAAATAATTAAAAGAAATAATAATAATAAAAAAAACAAAACAAACAAAAAAACAAAAAACAAAAAACAAAAAGAACCAAAAAGAAAAGAAAAAACTGAGTTACTATCGTAATTCAAATGGTTTTATATTTTACTTCATTTAGTGAAATTTGTTCTAATTGACACAGTCACTTCTTTCAAAAACCGCGACTGCATTTGCACAAGAGAGTTTATAGACTCTTGACTCTTCTATAATGACGAGCAGGGAATTCAAAATCCAGGAGATTGATTTTTGATTGCTTTGATACTTTCTTTCAAATAATAGGAAACCGACATCTGGTTGGTCAATTTTGAATTTCCCGTTGTTCAATAAAAATAAGTCCATTGCCTCATGAACAGTCCGCAACTCCAAGTACAATTTTCTCAAAATCGGAATTTGGGAACTATATACCACTCGCTTGCAGGACGGCTCAAATAGAGATTGCATAGTATTGTCTTGCAGACCCTTAAGACTGAGATGTTGTTAGATACTTATAAATGTATAGAATGAAATAAAATTCGAGTTTTTGCAAAAAATTACTGTTTGAGGTCCAATCCTAGGCTTTTACATTCATTCCCCCGGAATAGGCTTTTTTTCAGTATTCCTTTCATGACTGTTTTGCGTTTTTAATTCATCCTGTGCGAAAAAGTTGTGTGTTGCATTGGTTATCTTTTTTAGGTGTAAGTATACGGTTGACTGGTTGGAGTCGGCCTCAATTTGCACGAAAGCGCAGATTCGACCGTATCCTGCAAAACCTTATCTGACTATCTGAGTAAAGTTAGATTGATAAACAAAAACAAAAAATGTAGGTATAAAAACCAAAAATCGATGTCCTTTCAATGCTTTTAACGAATTCGAGAGGGAGTCCCCCCCTCCCCCAGCTCGGATCACAAAAAAACTCTGATAAATAAAGAGAAGGCACTGGGTGTAAGAACTATCACAATGTCAAAGCTCCAATGAGTTAAAAAGAAGGAATGAACCTGAGGTATATTCATCTAAATCTGTGTAATCCTTGTTGGTGGAGTAACTCGGTAAAAATTACAACCATAACGTCTATACCAGCGGTACCAAATCGTAGACACATAGTAGGTGGTCCGCGGCGCCTCCCCGGACGGCTCGCAGAAGTCCACACGACAAAAATGTTACGAAGGGCATTGAAAATACTGAAAAACTTTCTGTTTCCAATTTTTTTTTTTATACTAACATTGGCAACATAGTAACTATAATATAGCGTTTGAATTTGTGTGTTTCATTTCCATTTTGTAACTCCTTAACTTATAAGCTTCAAGCGTTGCAAGCCATAGTAGAGGCTGCGAGAAGATCTATTATCGTCTTTCTTCCATCTGAACCTACGCGAAAAAAATCGATTTTTTCAAGTTCAACTGAGCATAGATTCTTTTTCATTGGCTGAGGAGGGACATCGAAACATCGTAATCCACAAGCGCCTACTGCTACAAGTAGTATTCTCTACACTCCCTTCCATGAAATACCAAAAACCGAAATCCCAAGCTCACATCTTACTTTACCTCATACTTGCCATTGATTATTTTTACTTTTCAATTCCTTTTGGTTGATAAAAAAATAAAATAAAAATAAATTAAGAATAATAGTTTTCGAATAATAATTTATCAATGTCTGCGAATAAATCAGAGGAGCTGAAGACGAGACGGATTGTTCTCAAAATAAAACGCATCTTCCGTCAAAGAGCCAGATTTTAAGAAGATCAGAATAGTATTAAAAATGATACAGTTTCATAGAATATTTTCAAAAATGTTTATGTTCCGTTAGATTCTAACGGTTAGAAGTTAAGATCTGACTTTTCTCTGGACATACGGTTCAACCCAAACATACAGTAAACGGCCTCGATTTCTTTGACAAGAATTCCCAAGAATTTCAACGGATTCCCGATTTGTTCGATATGACTATCGAACAAATCGGGAATCCGTTGAAGGAAAATGCATTTGCGATAGACTTTTCTTTTTCAGTGACGAGAGAGAAATTGATCAAGGTTGATTCGCTTAGATTCCTTTTTTAAACGAGAAACCAACATCTGATCGGCCAATTTTGAATTTGCCACTTCTCTTTAAAACAGCCTTTTGATGGGAGAAGCGATTCTGGTGCCTGATGGTGAGAGGTACTCACGCCAATCGCCTGGGCGACAGTCAGTTCCATCGTTTTTTTCAATCTGATTTGGCAACCTGGGAGCGTTCGCGTCCGCACCCGCCGTGGCTGCTGTCTCTGGACCCTCCTTTAAGTCCCAAGTCCGCGGCAATGAACTTTAACGGCAGATAGTTTAATGGACTCGACCAACCTATTCCTTTCATACATATCTTGGTGAATATGGATATGGATATGGATATTGTACTGAATGTGGGATGTGTAGATAGACCTATGCTAAGCCTGCCTAAACTTCACCCACTCCTCTCTTGTATTAGCTTTTCTGAAGTCTGAATCGTCGTATATATTTCTATCTAACTCAGTCCCAGTATCAATATCCCACCCAAGTGGACTGGACATCCTGGCTTGCCTTATAACACACGCAACCGTCACACGTTTCTCCATTAATGTAGACGCTCGTCGTATTCTATATTAATTTCATTTTATTAATTTTTATTGTTGTATTATACTTCGCAGTGGAGCACGAACTAGTTTTAAAATGATTCTTTGTATAAACTATATCGGTAATAAATTAATACCGGTAGTGGTCCTTGTTTTGCTAATATCGAAGCTTATGAACAAGTGAGAGGTGCCAATTCTAATATTTATCTGGTGGATTAGAAAGGCTGCGTTAGAGAGAGTTTCAAGTTTTATATGTTTCGGATTAGAGATGCTAAAATGATTTTAGAAACTGATGACACGACACTGCCAGTGGCGGCGCGTGACTTTCGAACCTGGGGGTGCAAATATACTGATGCACGATTGGGGAGTCCGCGAAGAAACTAATCAGCAGTGGGCTGGGGGGGGGGCTCCTACCATGGAATAAAGTTTAGAAAGAAAATCGGTTCTCTGAGGCACACTTTAACGATGATCCACAATGCAAATTAATCAATGTGTCTTCGTAAAAAAAATGAATAAATAAATAGATAAATAAATAGAGAAATGAGTAGAGAGCAGTGTCACATTACTCTCTTTCGAAAGGTTGCAGAGAGAGGATAAAAAAATACTAATTTAGCAAATGGGCGCCGCGCCGGGCTGTTGCAGACTTTTGCTACTAGCGATTTGAGGGTTGATTCAGTTGTAAAAACTTGTATAAATATCGATGGTACCGCACTAAAACCTTACGAAATTCACTGTTGAACTCATAAAATGCTTTTGAACGCGCGATCAAAATGGCGGTGCTAGGCACGAATAATGGAAAATGTTCACCAAGTAATACTGTCACTCCATCGAAAAGTGGCCAAAAAGAGACGATCGACTTCCCTTTGCACGTGTGTCACGGAAACTTTAATCGGCTGTTAATAATAATCACTACTCTGGTGGCCAGTTACTCTGAAGCCGGATCAAGTTGACGAAAATTCTAACTTGAACTAGCATAAACTCACTTTTTACTCAACAAACGCCATCAATGGTCCTCAAAACAAGCTCTAGTAAAATACTTTTAATATTATTACAAGTCTCTTGCAGTAGTGTAGCTTAAGCTTCACTGGAGGTTGATTGTTGCTCATCGGTTGACTTATGTTGGGTTCCAACTTGATCGGGCTTCTGTGAACCTCTCTCCACGCTATAGAAAGAAGGACCAAAACTTCCATTCTTACAAGGGGAGGCTCAGAAGTCGCCGCCTCCGATTTTGAAAACAATTGCACGAAAATGTAGCTATAGTAAAACTATTAGACCCGTGTTTCTCACTTTTTGCCAATGGGCCTTCCTAAAGCGTCAGGAATTTCATGAAAGTTGCCGAAATTCACGTAAATATTCGGAACGCTCTCCGCTCGGGGTTATTACGTGAATTTCGGCAACTTTCAAAAAATTCCTGACGCTTTAGGAAGGCCCATCGGCAAAAAGTGAGAAATACGGGTCTAATAGTTTTACTTTAGCTACATTTTCGTGCAATTGTTTTCAAAATCGGAGGCGGCGACTTCTGAGCCTCCCCTTGTTAGTTTCCAACAGCGCCATTACGATCGCAAGTTTAAAGCATTTCATATTTCAGGAGTGCATTTCGTAAGTTTTCAGTGCTACCGTCGTTATTTTTGCAGGTTCCTGTACCCCTACATTCTCCTGTAGCAAAAGTTTGCAACAGCCTCACTAAAATTTTCGCAAAAATATTGATGACCATTAGTAACAGTAAATATCTTTAGCCACAACATTTATCCTCTAAAGTTTCCTGTCTAGCATTGAATCGAAGAAACTGTTGATGTTTTTAATTTGCTGCACTTTATTCTTTAGGGACATTCTTCCGAAATCTCAGCGTGAACGCCGGATGAACGTGTACTTTAGCAGGTCCGAGTTCTGGCAAAGAAGGCAAGAATCCGTCCTTGAAATATTGAATAGTTTTAGAGAGGCATTGAAATTTCCATTTTCTATGTGAAACATTGGGAGATGTAAAAGCCAAGAGGCGGGATAACTGAAACGGTTTATGATAATCTGGAGGGATGCGTTTCTTTTCCGATCCACTGAACTGAATCTATTTGTCCGTCGGTTCTATCGAATTGTTCCTGTCAATTGCCGAATGTGCAGTTTAGATCGAAGAGGTACTGGAAATCCGCCTTTTGTTAACAAAAATGTAAACAAAAAAGGCCTACGTATCCAATCTGTTCCATCGGTCTCTTTAGGCTGCTGGATCGATTGGCATGGATAGAATCCATCCTATTCCATCAGAATTGAGAGAAAATTACTCCCCCCTCCACAATACGATGCTCATAGATCGATCGGGATTTTGATATCCATCCGTTTCTCTCTAATGCAGAAGAAGCCAGATGGATTTCATCCGATACTCATCGATTCAGCGGCCTCTGGAGGGCGATGGAACAGATTGGATAGGCATTATTTGTTCACATTTGCGTTTACCAAGTGTTTACAAATGGCGAATCCTAACTTCGTCGAGCTAAATTGTTCGGATTAACAGAAAACGGTTACTATGCAGAATCCCGATCGATTGATGGGCGTCGGATGGGAAAAGAAAGGGGTCTGACAGATGCTTGCCTTTACTTACAGAAAAGGCATATGAGTACATGACGGAGCAAACTTTTTCCGGTGTCCAAGCTGGGAAAGCGAGCGGATGGACCAGGAAAATTAGATGTAGAAAAGCTAACCTGTTACGATTACGCTACAATACCCGATATCAGCAATTTCCCGTTAGTCTCCCCGAGTTCCTACCTCTATCAAACAGAGCTCACTATGCTCCCAGAGTTAAAGAATAAGAAGAACAGACAATTGAAAACAAGTTTGTGAGTGAGTTTATTGAGTTTTACAGCTCGTTTTCTATACAGATTTGAAAAAAGAAGACGTGTAGGTACTTAATGGTAGGTACTTAAAAGTAGAATATAATATTACATTATTTTCTGCTGACTGAGATCAAATGTAAATGTTACCTTTTAGCATAATAACTATTTAACTGTTAGGTAGTTAGATTAGATTTTATGAAAGTACAAAGAAATTTAGATATTAAGTAAGATAATTTTGCATTAATTTTACTTGGTAAAATTTCTTTGGGCAGTTGAAATGTCAAAGAGAAAATAGCTTTTGCAAGTGGTCACAGGAAAATTTCAAAGTTTATGATGCGTTAAAACTGTTTTGCTTCGAGAGGAACTGGCGCTTATTGCAACGGTAGAACTTTACGTTCTTTTAAATAGTTTGCTTAGACAGGGCAATTCACGAACTTGACGGGAAACGCACTTATCATGGTCGTGGAACCACACTGTCCTTTGAGATGCATTAAATCAGTAGCTCTATTATAAGCAAATAGTTCAATGACGAATTCGTCAATTAAATTCAATTATTCTTCTCAATTGCTGACTGGTACTGAGATAAAAAACCTCTTTTGAACCTGTTAGAGAGTCTGATAGACAATATTACTGCCTAAAATTGTTGAGAATGAGATATTCAAACCAAAGAAAATCTAATAGCTTTAGTTCGGATACATGATATTTCATAAAAGATTTCCAGATCAAGACTTGTAAGTTGAAAGGACTTACGAATTTCACCAATTAAATTTGTGTAAGTCATAAGTTACTCCCGTAATTACTCGGTAGTTCACAAAAATAAAGGAGGATAGTAGACAATAAGAGCAAAAAGACAATAAAGAATAATAATTAAATGGAATGATGTAAGGCCACCTGATTCATACCAACTTAGTTATAAAAAGTTTGAGAAAGTCAAACGAAGTAATCTTTTATTAAATTGCTGGATTTGGAACTTAAGGGAGCAGAGCTTTGTTTGAAAATTTGTCTCTGACCACAGTTAAGATTCAAAATCTGATAAGGAGGTGATGAAACTGAAATTGATTTTCAATACTCAACTTTTGCTTTCTATCCTAGATCACTGGTCATTATTACTAATGTAGGTACTAAAACACAATTAAATTAATAAAATTGTTCTTACAAAACTATGAATATACAAATGTAAACTAGGTGAAACTCATGAGGCAAAATTTTTTCAATTATTTTTAAGTTTGATGGACCAAATTTAGGCAACGTAAAACGTGAAGTTTTGGCTGAAGAGTTTAAACTGTACCAAACTGATGGAAAGAGGTTATAATTTTGAATATAGCACGGTAGGGACTAACTTAAATTTCCAGTTATTCAATACACCAACAGTATCCGTAGACAAATGTCTCTCATTGGAGGTTATATTATTTTACAGTTTTAAGCGATTTAAGATAAATAAAAAAAAGAAAAGAAGGGAAAAAAATAGAGGAAAAAAGCACTGACTTTTTTTATCATAATTTAGACTGTTTCTGGTAAGACGAAAAACTAGGTGTTCTACATTTGATACCAATTTGTTTTTATAAAGATTAAAAAGAAAGAGTGAATTATCTCATCATCAAAATTTCTAGTATGTCAAAACAATATTGATAAATTTATCGTTGCAACACAAGGTATGCATAATACTGTGACAGCAGAATAATTCATACAAGAAATAAGTATCGTAACACTAATTTTAGTTTTAGTAATAACCGTTTTCACCAAAGATTGTTCTGCAACTAAAAATCAAGGTTAAATTATTTTGCTTTATCACAGCGAAAAAATATGGCTCCAAATGAAAATATGCTCTTAAATGACAAGGCTTTAGTCTAGCTTTGATTAGCTTTGGAGAAAAATATGAATTTTTAATCAAATTATTAAGTGTGGCTAAGCACTTTAGTTGGATGTATTTATTAGAACCGAACAGTTCATGAAAGTCTAAAAAAAGTAAATTCCTGCGATAAGAACAGCCTCTTTTACTATTATGATCATGGATTCATTTAGGAGAAAATTTTTGATTGAAACATTTAGTCAGTAAGACAAAATATTATTATACATGGAATGATCTAAGTAAACTTGATAATTACAATTTGAACACATATGGCACAAAAGTAGCATAGACTCCTAATATTAATAAAATATAGTGATGAACAAGTGACTCTAATTGCAGTAACAGAGTTGAATCATGGGGAGGTATAATGAGGGTACTTATATCTAAACACCTTCTACATTGATGTAATAACTCGTGTACTTACATAATGTCATTTTCTATTATTGAATTGAATGAAAAATTATTATTGATTAGGTTCGGTACTCCTTTACTAAGGTAGGCATTTTGTTATGAATTTTCAAATACCAACGTTTAATTCTTCATTGATAATGCATATGTGGGTGTGTTTTAAAGGCAAACTGTTTGTGAGTAATACTGATTCTTTCTTGAGATCAATAAGAATTAAATGTGCCTACCTATGATTGTGACTGGTTTCCATGCTAATCTATGAAATAAAACAAGATTACAGAATTAAGGTAACATTAGAGGTTTCAATGTTCGTAATAGTGATTTGCAGATCTTGAGAGTGTATATCCTTAATTTTTAATTAACAGCACAATTGATTGGAATTTTTTTTATGTGAGCCTAATTTATAAAATATAAGAAGGAATGCAAAAATTGTCGAGTAGAGCATGCAGAACTAGTTCAAATTTACTTAAGGTGAAGTAGTTGATGAATGGAAATTTGAGAAAACTAAGTATAATTATAACAATAATAACCATAATTTCACAAAAATAATCAAGGACTTGAGACGCTAAAAATGAATTCTTATAATGAATTTCAATAATTTGAGGGCCATTCAGCTCTTCTAATGATTGATTTGTTTAATACCTTTCAGATCGATTAATTTAATTAATATTTTATAAAGGACCAAAATTAAGTTTGAAAGCATCACTTTTCTTCAATTTTAAAATTGATGTTTCCCATTTTGTTACGTGTAGAAAAGAAGGCACTTCAAAAGTAAGAATTAGAAAATAAGATATTTCAATGATCAACAGTTTTAAAATTACTCATTCAGTTAGAAAGGTGATATTCTTCTCGTAGAAAAATCAGAAAAACTAAATTATTGAAATAGAGAGAGGAATGTAAGTGAACTCTAACTGAAGCAAAATCTAAAAAAGCAAAATCTAAAAATCTGATTGAAAAATTGTCTATTAAAAAGGCAGATACAATTTCATGCAAAATGAGCAATAAATAAACAAAAGTATGTAGTTTAAATAAAAATAGAGTGTGCTCCATTTACCTCTGTTCTTTTTTCTAAGCTATTTTATCCTTGATCAAGTTAAATATGTAAGTTTAACACCCAACAATTTTGACATTTGAAATCCTGTTGCCAGGAACAATTAGAAAGATAGAACTATAGAAATTTACAAATTATATTTACACATATTTTACAAATTTGAATCATTTTAAATGATTTTTACGAGTCCTCCATCAGAATGGACCACTCTTTGCTTTTTCATCATCACACAGATGATTTTTATCACTGAGCAACAAAGGTTTGTTAACCTGATAAAGATGTAAGTAAGGTAGGAATCTTTGGGTTAAGGAGAGTGAAAATGCTCAGATAAAAACTGAATTTGAAATTATTCTTTTTAATTTTATGTGCTTATTTATTTAAATGAAAACTATGCTTCAGTCACACAAGAATCTCTTTAAAATCATTAAATTCATAATTTGTTGGCCTAGTAAGGAAACGTGAGGATTGGGTATGTATATGTAAATTCAAATACCGGAGCGGTTTTCTTTTCATTAGAGCAGTGGGGGGGGGGGGGGGGGGGGGGGGTTGCACACTGTAAAATCAACTCCAAGGTACGAGGACACGAGAAAAGTGTTTAAATTAGTGTTTACACTACAGTATGTTGGAAAATAAAAATTCAATTAAATTCCAATATTTTTCGAATTCTGAAGCGCTACAGCACAGAAAAAGTCAACATCAAAGGAGAAACCAAATAAAATGATAAATTTTTCTGCATCTTCGTTTATGAAGACGCTTCACTTTCTATCTTTTGAAAATGGTTACTCAGTCTGTGAAACAATTTAAATTCTTAATGCAACTTTACCCAAGTATGAATTTTAAACCGAAATTTCCAATAAAAATCAAGACACATAATCTTTGAGTTTCTCTCAAAATGTTTGGAATTTAACAAATACTTTATTCAACTTTTAGTAGTCGCAAAAGCAAAAAGATGTCCAGTCTGACAAAAATAATTATAGTAATATAATAATAATTACAAACATCCTAGATAAGTCTAAGATGTGAATTAAAGGTTGACTGCTAAATTTTATTCATGAAGATTTTTGCTTAGTAGTAAATTATTGTGAGGTCCGGAGAGGTGCCTAATGAGTTCTTGTAAAGATTCGAACGTCAGTTGACAGAAGCAACAATTGAAATGACTCCCGTCAGATTCTCCACCCGCCGAGATCACATTTCGATGTACCGAGCATAAATGCTTCAGAAGATGCGCTTTCTGCTTGAACATGGCAACGCAGAGCCGACAAGCAAACGGCTTCTCACCGGTGTGCACCCGCAAATGCGTTTTTAGGTTCCAACTCATTCCAAACTGTTTGCCACAATACGAGCATCGGTACTCCCTCGACGAGCCACTTGTTTTGCCTGTAACTTCTATACTCGTACTACTTTCCTCAGGATCTCCACCCGTTATTGACAGATTACTAGCTACATCTGTGGAAAAAAACAAGACATAAAAATACTTTAAACTTGTTTACAAAAAAAAAAAATTAAATTACAAGAACACCCAATAAGGATAAAGGATTCAGCAGGCCTATCAAAATGAATTTTCGCAATTCAAGGTGATTCAATTCGTAGGACAAGGGGTAGGCGCGATCGGAAAAAAGTAGAGGCATAATTCATTGTATTTCCGCAAGCCATTGTCGTGCGCCTTACTTTACGAGCAACTTTCACTGACCGAGAGTAGTGCTGATTGCCAACTCTGAATTTGAAGGAGTTTTTACACTAAGGATCCGTCCGCACTTGTGTGCTTCACACCTTACATGCTCGAACTCATGGAGCATATGGCCGAAACTACCTCGATGGATTACCCTTTCATTCTCAACTGATTTTAATCGTCGATGGCTCGGAAAAAAATCAGTAAAAAATTAAGAAGGCGCCGATGCATTAGTGAATTTGGAAAATTTAAGTTTTTTTTTTTTGGGTGTTTTTTTTAGGTTGGTGATTTTAGAAAAGCTGCAGCTACATACCGCGTTGGTCTAAAACTGAAAAACTCCGTCGAATGGGAGCCAGTCAGTTGATACTTATCTTCCATCGCCATTAAGGTCGCAAATTCAAGAGCTCTAGTTGAATTACCGAGTGGATTTCAGAGTTTTTTAGTGCCATCATCGTTTTTTTTTTTTTTTGTTTTTTTTCCTGGGGTTTTCCCCAAATTTGGAAGCCGAGGCTCATTTTTTTTTGTTTTTTTTTTTTTTTCATTTACATCATGTGATATGATCAATAACATTGGAAAAGCTTTAAAGATTATCGGCCAGAGCCCGCCATTTTTTCTGAAACGAGCTTTAAGATGATTCAAGGTGGGGGTTAATTAGTTTCAAATTCCGTAGTTACAGTTTTAATGACAAAATTAAAGTATTCGTGAGAAAGGGTGCATGCATTGAGCTCCTAAAAGCCGTCAGCAATTTCAATCAGGATTTTCTCTCATGCCCAGAACGTCTATGTTTGAAATGAAGAAGGTAATTACTTAAAATGCTATTTACCTGTGTGAGATGATTCTTCATTCCTAGAGACTATTTGCCCAACTTGCGTCTGACAGATGGCCCACGGACCCCAAGGACTATCTAAACTATTTGCTAAGCTGAATGGATAGCCGCTGGACCTGGGCGATGGCGCTGAGGGATGACCGTCTTCGCTAGGAGGACGATATTTGATGACTACATCTTCGACAGAACTAAGGGGATGGTTGCTACTGGGTAGAGGTGGGGTTTTCGACGGATTGTCTATCAGGTAAGGAGGGGCTGAGGAACTCAAGGGGTGAGAATTTCGGTGTCTAAATAGGGGCTCGTCGATGTACGACGGTGAAAAAGGTACGAATGGTGGGTTTTGAGCGGGCGAATTGTGAAAACCCGGCCGCCGTTTCCGATGCGGTGTGACGACATAGTTTTCCGGGGCCGTTTGCTGACTCAGCGCCTCGTCCGGAAGTTTGTGAGGCTCGTCGTCGTCCAATGAGCGGAAGTCCTCCAGGTACCGCGATTTCCGTTTGCACAGGATCAAACTTCGAGGCTGATTCTCCAGCAACTTGGCCGCCATCCTATCAGAGATCTGTCGGTGAGTTTCTTCTTCGCTTGGCGATGATTCGCTCGGGGCCACAGTTGTGATACATTTTGTACTTTCAGCTGTCTGTAAAACACAAAAAAATTCAGAGTTTACATTTATTTGTCTTTGGCTCCACTTTTAGACAAATTTTAGACCAGAACCTGCGAATTCTTATCAAATAGCCTGATACGGTGTCACGTTACACTGTAGCCATTCAGCCGACGGCTTTGCCACCACACGCAAGAAAACATACAAAACGATAACCTGATTTTTTCGTGGAAATGACTTCGTTTCCAAATTCGCAGATAGTAACAATTATTGATTGAAGATATAGGCAAGTATAAAATTGCCTTTCTTACACGTATTTTGACATTCATTCACACTCTTTACATTTCTGATATTAAATTATTCATTTTATTTAAAAACTCTCCCATTGTAAACTCTCATTGTGACTCTCTCTGATTGTAACAGTCCACGATTTCTTGGAGGGTGAGCTCCCCCCCCCCCCCCCCGGGGGACTGAGACAAAAAGGCCCGGGGTGCTAGTGTAGCTCAGGGCCTGCAGGGTGGTCTGGGGGGCACCCTTTGGATTTTTTTTGAAACTTTAACCCTCGAAAATGTTATTATAGAGTGTTAAAACATACGTTTCAACACACTCCTCGGCTAACAAAATTCTATTAAATGCGAAATTATCGATTTCTAGAACATGCACCTAAAGCACAGAATAATACAATCAGAACGGAAACTCTGTCGGATTTTGAAGCAAATTCATTTCGCGTCCGCCATGTTGGGATATAGGACGTTTACATCTGGATTCGCGCGCGAAAAAAAAAATATAGGACATGATCCGCGAAATTTTCATTCTGAAATGCCATTAGAATAAAAGTGAGGCCGGAAACTTAAGATTTCTTTCCAGAATTTACAGACATAAATGAGTTTCAACACAAATCACACTCGTCCGCCATGTTGGGATATAGGACCACAGCGTTGCCTATTGGTGCCGTTAAAATTCCAAACTTGCTTCCATTGGCTCTTATGGGAGTTTCCGTTCTGATTGTATTATTCTGTGCCTAAAGTGAGCCCGCCGCGGTACCACTTGTAGCGTGGGTTCTGGGGATCTTGCGGCGTATAATGATTCAGATGGTCAGCCCCAGTTTCGGCCGAGGTTCAACTGCAAGGCACGAGTACTTTAGATTACCTGTCAAAAGTGTCAAGGCGCGTCATGTCACAACGAGTTGTTCAAGAGAGGGCCCGCCCCCGCCCCCTTCTACAATGCCATCCCATTCTTCTCAGAGACTAGGTATGAAATTCAAGACTATTTGTTTCCCTCCGCAGTGGCGTGTGCACAGTACACACTGGATCGCAACGTTGGTGTTTTTACGGACATGACAAAAATCCGTTTTCTGCTTACACAAAGCTTTTAGAGTTTATACTTTTTTTCAAATCAGAACTATAAAAACTGACTAATAATGAGTTGAATAATTAACACCTTTACTGTTTTCTATTGTTGTATTGAAAGTGACTGAAATTTGTCTCATATAAGCACTTACAACTCTTGATTTCTATGAATGCTGTGGTTTGAGTACGAAAAACACTTTCCTGAAGGTCTTAAAGAAAAAATGAAACGAAACTTGAAATTCAGAATTTTTCAAATCAACAAAATCAAAGTTGCGAGGCCGTGCATATAGTTTGAGCTAATTAGGTCGAAATGGAGGCGTTTCAAAAATATATTTTATGGATCTAAACTAGGAAAAAAAAAAAAAGTTAGGACCAATTTATTTGTCTTTTTCAAATTTGAACGCAAGAAAACCATAGAGAAAATGGGGCCAAAGATACGAAAAATTGAAAGGGGACATTTTTTTAAATCTGAGACTTTGTCATTCAGCAGAGCATATGTGGGGATGACGTTCTTGCGACCGTGGCTCATGACTTGTGGTGTATCTTTATCTCCTGCAATTGATCCATAGAGAATCATCGATTTTTAAGGGGTTTTGCCGAAAAAGTGATATTTTTGCATAGGTTAAAATGCGAGAAACAATTGGTGGATTGTTCACGAGCCAAAAATGAATTTTCGATTCTTGATGCCTGAAATATTCCATAGTTAGATCCACTATGCGATGCGTCGAGCTCATCAAAGCTTGAAAGCTTCTTTAAGAGAAAAGCTGCGCTGATTTGAAACAGGAAGGACTCGAGGAAAACATTTCTTGTAATTTGTAAAGCGAAAGAGACTCTCTAAATTGGCGATAGTCCGCATGCTTCATGCAACTTCGGATATACTCGTGCGAAGGACTTGCGCCTGTGAATGCGAGCGAGCTCACTTTATAAAAGTGCACGCGCAAACTAAGACGTTACGCGACAAAGCGCAGCACCATGCCAGGCAAGCGCATTGTTTACGGACCACGTGTGAAAATTAACCTACTCCTCCAGATTTGAAACATTGTAATGTTAGTGTATAGATCTTTCCGCCACAACACTATAACGAACGATCTCGTATTCATTACATGAACCAATTTTCACGAAAAACACAGCATTGCCTCACTATGAGAGGTCCACGAATCCAAATGGGGGGAGGGGGGCTAAAAAAAGCTAGTTTTCAGTTGATTTTTTTTTTTGTGTGGCTTTTCAGAGGTTAAGGACGGATTCCAAAACTACTAAAGGGGTGACATTTTTTACCTCCGATTGAAAGAAAATAATCTAATTCATAAGTCATATAATTTATTATTTCTTTCCCATTTCCTGTAGCTTTTTTCCTACTTTTGAGCCTTCTTCGAAAAATAGGGGGCTAGTCGCCTTTAAATAGCTTGTGTGCGGTCAGAGGAAGAAAGGCATCGAATCTTTGATGACATTTTTACGGAGAGCAGACTGATTTTTTTTTTTTTTTTTTTTTTGGTAGCAACTGGCAACAACTATAAGCAAGAGCAATTAAGATGCGTGATGACGTTGTATACAGCGTCAAACTCAAACTCATTGTATCATCGAAACGAGGGACGGGCTCGCGGTCACTCTCGATGTTGACCTTGAAAAGTGAATAATACGATTTACTAACCGGAGAAAGAGAGAGGGAGAGAGAGGCAAATTAAATGATGGGTGGGAGGAGGGGTGGAAAGTCAGAGAGAGAGAGAGAGAGAGAGAGAGAGAGAGAGAGAGAGAGAGAGAGAGAGAGAGAGAGAGAGAGAGAGAGAGAGAGAGAGAGAGAGAGAGAGAGAGAGAGACAGAGAAAGAGAGAGAGAGAAGAGAGAACGAAATGGTGCGAAGAAAGACACAAACAGGAACCGGGGAAGGGGACACTTTACTTTATGAGGAAAAACGGATGCCTCTTCGAGGATTCATTGATGACTAACAGAAGCGTGAGATACGTCTACCGTACATTGAATTGATATTTCTATACGTCAACTAGAAATGTGTCACCTGTGATCGATGATCAAAGAACGGTTGAAATCTGGAAATATTCGGATCCATTCATGGACAGAGGGGCGTTACAGTAGAGGAACACGCGGAAAATCATTTTTGCAAATAATATTCGAATCGGAGCAAAAGAGGAGTGTTTTAATTAGATGTGTTGCCTTGAAATTTCGTATTCTTGGAGAGCGTGGCTCTTGCTTTCGTTTAATTCAAAGTTATATCCATATATCACCGTCTGTAACGAGATACGAATCCGATAGATATCGCCACTAGCTTTTTTTTTCTATAAGAACCGGAAAAATAATTTCAAGAAGCGGGAACTTGTCGAAAACAGCAGGCAGACCATTCTAAGAAGGATTTATACTATTCAACTTAAAATAAACCAGTGGCACTAACTGGAGGTCTTTGACTTGAGGTTTTCTTTTTTTTAAGAAAAGAAGAAGAAGAAGAAGAAGAAGAAGAAGAGAAACTGAGCTATTCTTAATTCGAGGAAAAGTGTGAGTCGAAATGAATCGTAACCTGTTAAAAGGACTTAATTCAATTTTGGAGTCATAAAATGCATTGAAAATTATGCGTGTTAGAGCTCGTGTTGAAATGAAAATACGCCCTTCTGGCAGGCAAAAATTCTTCTTTCATGTAGTTTTGTGGCATAAAAAAAGCGTACTACAGCTCAAGTGACTCTGACCTATTTAAAGACGAATACTGAATGGATGGCGGAAAATAGGAGAATAATTCATGAAAAAGATAACGCTCTTAAAGATATGGAACACTGACCAATTAGATATGACTATAAGTCTACTCAAATAGCCTACCTAAGCTAACCTAACCTAACCTCTCCTGATGACTGTTACTCGTTTGTTTGTCTCATATTTTCTAACCGTAAATCAAAAATTGTAATTAATTCAGTTAATTTTGGTTTGAAACGAAATTGCAAGTATTTTAGAGTGGCTGTCTGAACACAAAACTCAAATGTAACAATCCAGGTGAGCAAATTCGGTCCTGCCATGGTTCAATTTCTTTATCGTGCAAATCATTCCAAAAGAAAACAGTTTTATCGATTTCTGCATGTGTCCACTCTAGAACACTTTTACCTTCATTTCAAATTAGTTTCAAGTGGATCTGTCACATTTTTTTTTTTTAAACTTTAAAGGTTAAAAATATGGGTCAAACAAACCGAGCCCGAATGAAAATGTCCAGCGGAGATTTCCGTCATGGCGATCTGCGTGGTGCCTCGAAAGCACACCCGAGAAATACCCTCTACTGTTTTAACTGATTGCGCGACAAATACTTCTCTCGGGATCCGATAGGTTTTAGTAACGTAAGTAGGTTCATCATAGATTGTTTACTCGATCAGCGATCGTGAAACGAGAAAAGTCATCCATCAAATGAAGTCCCCGCATTTATCGACCTCGTAAATAGACCAATCACAATGGACCTCACAATGCCACGGAGAAAAAAAAATCGGTTATAAAGAACTGAGCTTCGGCTCATATGGAACACCGAGCTGTTCGGTTACAGTAACCAAAGT
This sequence comes from Trialeurodes vaporariorum, assembly GCA_011764245.1. NCBI lineage: Eukaryota > Metazoa > Arthropoda > Insecta > Hemiptera > Aleyrodidae > Trialeurodes > Trialeurodes vaporariorum. Next base: position 65,326,411 of record VMOF01000002.1, read on the forward strand.
TTTCGGTTGTGAGTACCGAACTTCAGTCAGGAGTACCGAAGGTTTCGGTAAGTGTGACTAATACTATGACTCACATTTCTTTCCTACTGAACCACTTCGGTACTCCTACCTGAAGTTCGGTACTCACAACTGAAAACTTCGGTTACTGGAACCAAACACCCTCGGTGTTCCATATATGAACCGAAGTTTTTTTCTCCGTGGTGACGCAAGTTGGTTCGCAATATCCTTGTATCCATCCACTACATTTTTATGCATCTTTTTTGTATTTATCTACCTTGGTTTGAGTGTATTAAAAAGGTAGCTCACCTTATTACTAATCGAATCTTCTTTGTCTTCTGACTTGTTCGTATTGCTCAGTGACAAATTGACGGGTATCGAGGAACTTCTTCTTCTCCGCCTCCGGATGGTGCGTCGATGAGACGGATGAGACGACGCGTGCGACGTATGTGATGACGTATGCGACGAACCGTGATCCGATTCCGCGTCTGTCGTCTCTGTTTTGACGACAATTTCCCCTTCGGATCCTCCAGATGCAGCCCCGCCGCACGCGCTTACGCTCCGCGGCGCGGCCTCCATTTTATTATCCTCATCGCTAAGCTCGCTATCATCACAGGTGATTTTCTCTCTGGGGAAGTGTTGTTCGCTGGTTCGCGACTCGCTGGAACTGTCGTCCTTGTGTGATCCCTCCCGCTCGGACGCGGGCTTGTTGTCCCACAGCTCTGACTTGATCTCCAGCAAGGCGAACAGCTCGATGACGCCGCACATCTCGTTCGGCTGCAACAAGCAATACACCAAAAACACACGATTAAATACTGTTGATTAAGTTTGAAAGTATACCAAGCAAATCAGTGGTGGTTTGTGTAATGTGACGACAGCGAGTTTTTTTTCCATTTAAACCTATGTAAAGTAATCTATCAAAAGGTTTTTAGTTATTTTTTTATTGGTTTTCCATCAAAGTGTTTTGATAAAAAAAAAAAAAAAAAAAAAAAAAAACTGAAAAAGCAAGCCCGGAAAATATGAAGGCAGCAAACTTTATTTTGAAAATAAGTTTCTTGCTAAGTACCTTTAAAATGTTCAAAGTGTGGAGATGAGCGGTAAATAACAGTATAAATTATGACGAGTTCTTTAAATACGTATCATAATTTGTGGTGGCACATTTGGTATGAGAAATAATATTTTTAAAATATTTAAAAAAGAGACAGCGACCAGAGACCCGGCATATCGACAATGTCAAAAATGTATTAAATAAAAGCTTGAAATTGCAGGATTTTGATGAAACTGCTTACTCGCAATCAGAAATATTCTCTATTTTAGTTTTGACATTAAATAAAACGAGGAAAACAATACTTACGCAGTTAGTTTAAGGATTAAAGTTAACCCTAAAATCCAGAAAGAAACTGTGTGACGTTCAGACATGTAAAAACAAAAATGCCGAAAGAGACCTTGATATAATGTTACTGATGGAAAAGACTCATTTTTTATACTACTAAAGTGTTGATGAATTTTAGACAGAGTGATATATTTCTATATTTTGCAACATTTATACATTTAAAATTAGTACCGGCGAAAAGCAATACAGCTCTCTGGTGACGACGAGGAAGGATAAGCGAGGCCATTGTGATACTTGCGGACACACTGCGGGTAAACGCCCCTTCAAAATGGTGAAATACCGCAAGACAGACAAGTCTGATGAGTTGCTTGTATGAAAATATGAAGGCGTTTTATATAAGAACAGGCGGACAATGAAGCTCAGCTCTCGCGACCGATCACGTCTCCCTAGACCTAATTATTACAAAAACGACGACGTTGTTTCATTTCCCTTTCCTTTCCTTTTCTTTTTCTGTTTTCTCTTTCTTTCTTTTCTTTTTTTAAACTGTGTTAGGTACATAGGTTTAAAAAGAAGAGCTGTGCAAATGTAACAATTTTCAAGAGAAAATTTAAGGGTCTAAAATAAGCCTACGCTTGAAAACCGCTCGCTCAATCACAATCGTAAAAATATACGCTGGTGTTTTCTCTTCCAACAAACATAACGAGGACAATAAAAACTGTTAGATGACATTATCTTTTAATTTTAGAATGGAGACAAAGAGATATGATGCGGTGATTACTTTTGAAAAAGTGATTAAATTAGGGAGCTATCCATTAGATTCAATTTTAACTGTAATGTAAGCACTGTTGCCATAAACTACAAACTTCAAATCGTGTCCCAACTGAAATGTGGGAGAAAGCCATAAACTAGTCCCTCGTATTATTTCGGAGAAATGACAAGGCTTTACAATTACATTGTTAGAAGTTTTCCTGTCTTATGCTCTTAATACAAAGTATAACCGTGACGCGGCACACATTGAGCTTAATTTCAATAGTTACTAAAAATAAAACTGAAAAATTCAAAAAAGAAATTTCATAACTTTAATGTATTATTGTCTGCTTCTGAGTTCTATTCCAAAAACTATGAGTCAGTCCGACTGAAATAATGAAAATTGAGGAGCTCTTCTGCGTATTTCTGGATTTTAACGGGGGAAAAAAACACCGATAAATAAACTAGGAGCCTTCAAAGTCCACTTTAAAAGCTCAAGTAATCAGCAATTCGATGACTGGGTTTGGTGATAACTATCCAGCAATCGCATAATTGCTTATACTATAGAAATTGTACTCACTACTCGCGCAGCTTGTATAGACGGATTTTTAAAGGGCTTTAACAACTTGAAGTTAATTTTGAAGGTTTTCAGGGTGCAATTCAAAGACTCAACAGAAAAACCTACCTGAGATGGCCTTGGCTTAAGAGTTCCTTGAAACTTTCCATTTTACGTTGTGTTTAATAAGGAATGAGGTGGGCTGCCCTAGGCATCAACAAATTATGCGTTTTGGAGGCACTTTCTTGGGGAAAAAAATGGGTGTTCAACGTCGTTAGGACGTTTTGAGGACATTTGAAGGAAATTTTGAAAAAGTCTTGAATTGATCTGAAATGCCTCCCGTTGACCTTAAAATGTGATCGGCGAGAAAAAAATTCATGGACTTTCGTCCAAATCACAATTTTTTTGCCGGGTTCCTAAGGTAGCCGTCGGGGTAGTCCTCCTAATTCCTTATATTAAACACAAGGTAAAAGGGGAAATATCGAGGAATTCTCAAGCCAAGGCCATCTCAAGGAGGTTGAGCTTCTGACTTACGTCTTTACTCCTTAGTGTGTTCGTCGATTTCCTTTGGAGGCTTACATCCGTAGGAATTCATGTGTTACATATTGAGAAGGCAAAAGTGTGCAAAAGACCCATTATGGTCCAGTCTTTCCGTGACAGCTTCAATTAATTATGTATGGGTTCATCTGGATATTTATTTTGAATTATACAGCCTATTTATACTTGAGAAATATCAAGATTAACGGAACCTTCGCGTTCATGTTGAAAAAACGATTTTTCTATTTTTTGTGTTGCTTGAAATTGAAATATTCCTTCTCAATGTGCGGTGATGATGTGTTAGTTAAAAATTCAAAGCCTATTTTAAGATTAGAAAAGAGTATTCAAATTACACGTGGAAATTTTAACTGCGCCGAGTTTAAGAACACACACATAGAGGAAGAGAAAGAGGGAGAAAGAGACCAAAAATAAAATGTGACAAATACTGTTTCGAAATTAAAGAACGTATTTGAAATATATTTAAATTTGGCGGAACTCTCTTGACTGAAGCCATGTCTAAAGCACTAACGTATTAAAACTAAGATGTCAAGTACTAAAGCTATTAAAGATCAAAATTAATTATGGCTACAAATAATCGACGACTTATTTGGTCTCTTTGCAGCTCATAAAACCGATTAATTCGTTAAGTAATCTCCACGAGACGCACAATGCATAGTACCCTTATCACGCTCAACACAGAAATTTTTTTCACTCATCAAATTGAATTGCATTCATCATCAGGTGCTTGTTTTAAGGTGATTCTAGACCACTGAACGATATCAATCGCTATATCGATCAATTCAAAGATTAAATCAGTTAAATCTGAATATATTTTGAAAATGTTAGGAAACTTGGAGCGTCAAATTAAAGAATCATACACTCAGCGTAGATTCCTGCGAACAAGCATACGGCTAAACTCAGAAATTAAAATGTGTGATACTAAGGTCAAAAAGTGGTACAAAAATGGTAAATCGTTCAACGATACGCCTTTTGACCGAATTTTTGCCGTTAATATCTGGGTTTGCCTCACGATTTTTCGCGAGCATCTTCTTCGAGTTCGATTCTTTAAAGTGACTTCGTAAACTTCATGTCGATCAATATCGCTGAGTGGATCTGGAATCACCGTACACCGATTTCTCTCTCTAAAAAAATGAGAAAAATAATACTTAAAAAAAAAAATTTAAAAAAAAAAAAAAAAAAAAAAAAAAAAAAAAATTACAGCCACGTGTCATATTTGGAGGTTATGCGTAATCCTTGTCCGTATCCTCCTTCTCCTCCTACATTTCCTGATGACACCAATGCACGTTTTTGCATCGAACTAGAGCGCGCGATAGGAGAAGCGCTTTGTTCGACTGCTGACAACTGCATCGAATGAAAATTATTCCTCCTCGGAGGACGCTGTCGCGGCATCAACTTAATTATCCCAGACATTCATTAACTGAGACACACAGAAAGAGCGCAGCTGTCAAATCTCCAAAGATTACGATTGAAATCAATACGAAACCCTGCCTGCAATTTTCGCTTGAGATGTGACGACGGTGAGAGATGAAACCCTTTCAGACACTTCACTGACAATGAGAGACAAAGAAAAAGAAAAAGAAAAAAAGACGGACAACAATCTAATGCACCAATGTTTTACGGCCACTTTCTCGCCTTAAAATACAGCTGAGAAGCGTGCAATCCGGCAACGTCTTATTTTGTACGTTTGAACCCATACGAAAGGTCGAGTCAATACGAAATCTTCAATCCTCGATAATTCGATATTTTTGATGGGTCTGTACGGACCAAATTCTACGTTGTCACATTGCATGCTTCGTCCTTTCCTTCTTAAGACACACGCATAGAAAATTTTCAGGAGACTTGAGAATTTAAAGATTCGAAACAAGTTAAAAATAAGTTGCTTTGAAAGAGAGAACGCATGAGTTATATGATGCCTTAAATGCACATCCGCACTATTTCCATAACTGTATCGATGCAATTTAGAACGTTGAAAGTTTTCACGGTAAGATTAAAGCTAAAAAAAATTTTCAGCTACGTAGCAGTGAGGTAATTGCTCAGTTCGCCTCGAGCGAAAAAGAGAACTTAATTAGCCCTGATTCATCCAAAACTGAAGAAAAATAATGCTTACACCTGCAGATTACCAAAATAAACGTAGAATGTGCGGGATAGACGTTTAAATGTTTCCAAGTGAAAGTTTTGGTTAAAGTAATTATTAAAACCTTTTATCGAAAAAAAAGGAAGAGGGTCACACAGCCTTTCCGATGATTTCATTGTTCTCTCCTTTTAAAATGGCTGAGTTTCATTTCAATCGCGTCCCTTTAATTCGTCTCATGCCGAGCTTGTCAAAGAAATTTGTCATGGATTTCGATCATTTTTCCTGATTTAAAGCATTTTAAATTTTCAAACGCAAGATAGTATAAGAAAAATCATCGCTATCCAGATATGTAGAAAGACTTAGACAACATTTTTAAAATAAGTGTAATCTTGCGAAAAATGCCTGAAAAAAAATGTTGAGACATTTTTTTAAAATACTTTCAGAAAAGGTTTGTCAAATAGATTTTAAAAATATTTGCATGAATGGTATCTGATTAGATTAAGAAAAAAAAAATATTGGAAATATATTGAAAATATTATTTCGTCAAACAATTGATTTTCATAAGTATTCGCATAGTTCAAAAATATTTTTCAAAGATTCACGAAAGATTTTTGGCAAGACTGACAGGATATTAAATTTTTTTTTTTTTTTTTTTTTTTTTTTTTTTTTTTTTTTTTTTTTTTTTATGCAAAAAGAACCTCGTAAAATTCTTGATCGGGGACATCAAAAAAGAGAACTACTCGACTCCTGATGCGTTAATTCATAACTGTGTCAGTTTAATCACGTCACATCGCGCGTCGCGTCGTTTTCCTCATTCAACTTTTCTGAGAAAAAAAAAATAAAAAAAATAATGCATCATCAAAATCGGCACAGAGCAGCAAGAGGGGGTTTAAAAGCCAATTTTCATTGATGAATGAAACTGTGAGTCATAATTGAAGCTACCTGATTGTCATACACAATGATTTTATTACCAGTAGTGTAGGTACAACGTTGCATCATTGACGCTTCTACGAAAAGAGGAGTGTGATGACTGATGAAGGTTTGGCGTAATGGTTTGCAGTTGACAATGTTTCAGCGTTGCCAATTTATGCAGAGAAATTTCAGCTGATTTTATTTTCACTCAAAAAAGGAATCAGTGGATTCCTCCCTGAAAAAGGCAATGCTTTCAAAATAGATGACTCGAGGTGTCTAAAATAATAGCATACGGGGTGCTTTTTTCCACGCGACTTAATGCAACGTTAAGAACGATTTCAACGAAAGAGCTAACCACGAAAAATCATGAGCCCAAGTTTCGAAGGTATCACCTCAATTTATTTTGCGTAGCGTGGTTTGCAGAGGGTTTGAGAAAGTCCTCAACGTTTAGAAGAATTGCAAGGGAAACGATGTAACTTGATTGAAAGTTCAAGGTTTCTCCTGAGCCACTTTTAAAATTCCGTGAATTTTAAAATTTGTTGCCTCAATTTTTCAATGCCATTGACAATGCCAATGCCAATGACGAATGTTGATTTCCGCGATCTCATCTCAAAACTAGCATTTATTAAGTTAACCGCGGGTCCCACGTTTTTTGTTTTGCCTTTTAATTGTTTTTCTGTTTTGAGTGTTGAAAAAACCACAAATGACTATGGAAAACTTGGAAAGAGTGGCTACGAAAAAAACCCCTCCCAAATTTACTGGAAATGAAAAAAAAAAAAAAAAATATTAAGAGGAGAGAAAACTATGTCTGATTTTTTTCGTCTTAGAAACTGGTTACTTTTCAGAAGTTGCAGGCGAAAGTAAACAAAAAACAATTCTTAACCCTATCAATATCACGCCAGAGTTACTCGTTTCCGTTTATGTAACTCGACCTCTCACTAAAGACCAGAGCCTAATTTGTTAACATTTGCATAATAATGGTCCACCGAGCGCCTTAAACTACCGGGGTAGGCAAATCGAACACAGAGAAGTAGGAATATTTAACTACCCACTGTTTGACCCAGTTCTAACTTTGATTTCTTCGTAACCAGGATATGACAGTAAAAGGGCTAATCTATCATGTAGATTCAAACTTCCTGAATTGTTGAAAATGGGTTCAAGTCCTTAGGTGGGTCTTCTTTATACACAACAGTAGATTACAAATACGGGAATTTAATGGTTTGTATCGTACCTGAACACAAGCTTGTCCGGTGTACAGGAAATCTAGCATGATTCTCATGTGAACTAATTTGATATCGGGAAATTGGACGATGACTTCTGGCTCGTGCGATGGATAATCCTCAAGGAGCCGTTTGATGAGAGGGCTGACGGAGGCCAAGACTAGTCGGTGGGCGTGAAGAATTTGTCCCTTATCGCAGATGAGAGTGAGGTCGGCAAAACTTTCAGCGTCAAACCAGGAACGGATCTCGTCTACGAGTGACATGTGATGCTTCCCATAGTGGAGGGTCAACAGACCACTTGAGTCACTTTCAGAACCAAACATAATTTTTTTCTGAAACAACAAAGATTGAATTGGCCGTTTAGTCATAAAATAAATTTGTCAACCAAGAACCAAAAATAAATTATACCCATGAAATTAAAAATAATTTGTTATACTAAATAAGTATTATACATTGTTGTGGTAGTAAGAAAGTATAGGTTTCACAAAGAAAACCGAGCATGAATAAAGGGAACATCAGTTTATTGACGATTCAAAAATAACCCGAAAGAGCGTACAATGCGATTTGGCAACGCTACATTCTGTTAATTTAAACACAAGAAAAAGATCGAACTGTCGGGTGTCCTGAAAACAACCGCCGAGTTCAAAATTCAGGCTTTTACACGGGTTCAAATGAGCAAAACTCCAACGTTGCCAAACTGCGCACTACCCAACTATGAAGGAAGGAAAGTCCCTACATCTCCGATCGAGGGATTGAAAAAGACGAGCAAAATGGCTAGGATTAGCGCCAACCTTTCGAAGTTTGAATATTTCTTTGAAATATATTGAAACATGACCTTTGAACTTTTGGTGAAAAGGCTTCAAGGGCTGATTTGTACTTTAAAGGAGAGGAGGGGAGACAATTTATTATAAAAAAATTGCAGTTATTCATCATTTGAGGAGTGAAGCTTGGCTGAAATAAAATGTTCGAGGAATGAAATACAGCAGAAACTAAACACATATTTCATGAAATCTCGTCTCGCACTTTGTTCGTGAAATTGAGGAAAGTTGTCTCCGCAAAAGTGGAAAGCAATACAACTCACTCTAACTCATACGCCTATAGAAGTGATTGAAATTGTTCCGTGTTTTTCTCAAAAAACACTGGTCTCAGAGCCAAAGAATGGAATAATGAGAAAAACTTGGCATATTTTGGCTCGAGCAAAATAGTTGGTGCCAAAACAGTCCAAAACAATTTTTACGTAAAATTGGCCTGTATTGGCTGATATTTGGTTCAAGAGAAACAAAAAGTGGGTCGTTAAAGACTCTATGAACATGAAGAGGCAAGGTCGCTCGCCAAAAAAGATTAAGGTGATCGTTTCCTACCATTGCCTCACATCATTTCATTCTTCAATTCGCCGTCCATTTGACACACAGGCGTAAGTTAATTTTTGCAACTTCTCAGGAGAGCGAAAACAAAATTGACGAACTCCTTGGCTATAATAGCTTTCGCCTTTACGTCTTCCGTTGTAAATTGAAAACTATTGCCAAATTGACATTTGTGACATTTCCGATTGAAAGAGCGTCATTTGTAGAGCAGGAATCGATATTGAAGTCAATTTGTCCAATTTTCGACTTACATACGTCAGATGGACGACAAATTTAAAAGGAAATGGCTTGTAATTTTCACATGACGTCTCGAGGACCTCACTTCCGTCCCGGTCAAAAGATCTTGATTAAAGTATAAGAACTGAAAAACAAATAACAGATCTGATCCGAGAATGCAGACATAGACAAGAGGGGGGGGGGGGGGGTCAAAGGATAAATTTGTGATTCGCATGCATCAGTTATACAGCATGTCCAAGAATTATTACAGACTTATCAATCTAAAAAGTGAAAAATACAAAAGCATTTGATTTCGACAACCAAAGAGGTCCGCTACTTAGCTTTTGATTGGTAGGATTGATCCTATAAACCTACATACGATTCTGTCGATCTAAACCTAACGTGCGGATCTGCTGTTACGTGCGTACTTTTGACTTTGGTCTGATGAGGACTTCTGGAACATACTGTATATTGTATTCCTAAACCCATTTTCAGTCTAGAGCTTGAGCGCTCTTATAAAACGGTGACCCTGCGTTACCTTATACGGCAAACAACGCGCATTCTTTCCTCCTTTTCCCCGTCACAATATATGACACATTCTGATAAAACTAGAAACTAGCCCGCGTTCAAACTGATAGATTCATATTTCAAACATATTATGTTTCAAACAGCCAATTTCAGTTTTTTTTAGGGCCTTGAGCAACCATGAGGAGGCGGCTTGCTTAAATGCGTCGTTGGCGCGATCACGAAATAAATGCATTTTTGTCCGACTTTTGCGAAGCGAATCATTAAGACTATACCTTCATACATGCGCGGTGCGATACATCAAGTGTTACTACTTTACTATACAGAAGTATAGAGGGGTGGCGTGTACTTTGGCAACGATACATTTCGTCCATCATTAAACGCTGTTCAAACCCATACTGTTTCATGATTTTATGTTTGATGCACACATTTCGATAATTCTATAAAGGAACAAAGCAAATTCGACCTATAATAATGATCGATTTATCCAATAATATGACGAAATTAATAGATGATTGAAAACTGTGATGCCTTATTGCAACATTCTATTTAATACTTTCAAACCTGAAGATGTTTTTTGTTTAGGTAATGTATGTTACTCAGGTGTACATTGAAATGTATACCAGGTCTGAAAGGAGTAAGAAATCATTAAAAGTATTCACGCACACTCAAGTGAAGAATTGACAGTTGTGCATGACATTTCTCGGTAGACTCAAAAGAGTCGATATTAATTTTATAACGATATAGTTTTTCGTTTTTCTCTTGGGGGGGGGGGGGCAAAAAAACAACAAGAAAAATAAAATAACATAAAATAACAACAACAAAAAACATAAAATAAAGCTGTCGTAAATAAAAATTAATAGATGAGTGTTGGGCAAAACCCTGCAAAAATAACGATTAGCGCACTAAAAAATCACGAAATCCACTCCCACACTCAAAACATTCTTTCAAACGCGAGACCGCGATGGTGGCCGTTGCCGCGAATTACTTTGGTTTCCCTATCTTCAATCAGCTCCATTTACACGAGGTGTTCTCGCAACACCACACAAGAAGAAGAAGAAGAATCATACAATTGCCATAAGATTTGGGCGGCAACGGCCGCCATTGCGGTCTCGCGTTTGAAAGCATTGTATGAGATTGGAAGGATTTCGTGATTTTTTAGAGTGCTAATCGTTATTTTTTCAGGGTTTTCCCCATTATCATGATAAGCATGTATAGCAAAAGTTTGCAACAGCTCCATGTCAAATGCCAAAACAAAGGAGGAAAAAAGAAGCAAATTGAAACGAAACTTCGAAATGGATCCGTTTGCGGGTAACGAATGCAAGATGCTCCTTCAATATGAGCCATAGGCCAAATCAACTCTTGCGTGCAGTAATAGTTGCGTCTGGCGAGGAAAACTACGGTCTTAAATGTTGATTCCATTCCTATGAATTTCTGCTCACTCTCAGTGTCTCAGTAATCAGGCATTGTCCAATATCTTCCATACGAATATATGAAACTGCGACTAAGAAAAAAAAAGAAAAAAAAAAAAAAAAAAATCGAATTGTTGACTGACTGTCAATAAAATCAAATTCAACTGAATAGTGGAGGAATGAATGGAATCATGTCAATTGTTGCGGGTAAAATTAACATGCGCACGAATTAAAACGACCGGTTTTTTGGCCGTTCTAATTTGAGTAATGCATACTTTTTGTGTCGAATTAGTGCGCAAATGGTAAAAATTCGATTTTAAAAACCGAAATAGCCAACTGATAATGACAAGGAAAAATACGCCAAGAACTAGTAACTCGAAGCATATTTTTTTTTTTTTTTTTTTTTTTTTTTTTTTTATCAATTCTTTGTTCATTTATTGCATCAAAAAGTACAAAGAATAAAACATCAAATAAATAGAATTGCTAAAAGATTGTAATAGCTTTAAATAGCATAGCTTTATACAGTTTCATTAGCATAGATTATTTAGTATCCGGTGTTTTCAAATGAAGTAATTTGAATTTAGTAAATTGACTTAATTAATGTAACGTCCAATTTTCTTCGGTAATATCAGTAAAACCATCTATATAATCGATTTGCAGGAGGTCAATTTGATATTTGTTCATTTTGCATAGGTTCAAATGGGACAAAAACTATAATTGAGACCATTTCCGGGAAAAGGGAGCACAAAACAACGGGTGAGCTCTTACTGAAAAAATTATCATTGTGATTGAATAAAGACTTTTGCCTGAAGAGCGCACCTCCTGCTATATGGACCCTGTTCCCCGAAATGACTTCAATTGAGGCGATCGGTGCAAAATAGGCTCTTCCTCCGCGCGAGAAGTCTCCGTTCCATAGAACGTATTGAATGACGCCTGATGCCCTCATATCGCACTAGATATCGAATCGATCAGAATCTTGTGAAATTCAGGGGGGAAATAAGTCTAAAAGTAACTCAGGCTGCAATCAGCAGTTTCTAAATCCGATACAGGCGAGTATCTATCTCGTAACAGATCTATGTTTTGAGTCACGCTATAGTGTGAATTTCCTCTTTTTCGTTGATACTTCCAGTTCTATGCAAGAAGAACACTTTTTCCTTTTGGTACTAAGTAAATGCAAGCCAAAGTTTCAAATGCGCGTTTTACTCAAAAGAGGGTTTTCAAAAAGTGCCTCCCTTGCACTCTCGGCTCATTTCATTGTTCACAAGCTCAGCCACTGGGGCGTAACATAGATTTCCTAAAAGTGAGGTTATGGTTTCAAATTAAAACCATGAAATTCAACTTGAGGTGTGAAATTTTAGTTTTTACTAAATTGTTATTCATCATGACATTTCGTGCCTATCATCATAGATCTAGCTAGCGATACTCTTAACCATAGCAATTTGCAGAATACCTATGTCGCGAGCCGCAGTATGCCACCCTGCAAAGAGCAGCGCATGTACCTAGAGTGCCTGCCTGAGAGCAACCCATAAAGTAAATACAGATAGAGTGGTAACTCTTACCGGAGCCTTGAAACAGCGTTTTTAGCATTTTTTAGTCAGGGCGAAGCCCTAGAGATAGCGCCAGGCTGTTTAGTTCTCTATCTCTCTCCCAAACTCTCTCTCACTCTCGCTAGTCGGGCATAAACTGAGATTGGTTCGGGTCTAGTTAGGGCGAAATGAGTCAACCAGGTCCTAGCGCTGGTATCGAAAACGCTATTAAACGGTGTTTCAAGCTTATACATTGAGTTACCTCTCCATCCTTGCTTACTTTATGGTGCAACCCACGTATTCGACGTGGAACATTTGCCTTAGCGATAGTGAGCTTAACGTCACAAAGGTCCCTGCCAATCAGGGATGGCGCAGACATTATTCGGTTACTTGGTTTTAGCAGTGCACAATAAACAACCACTGAAGAAGGTTATGCACCTATCGCCCGAAAAGGGGTGAAATTGAACGTAGCTTTAGACATTTTTAACAGAGATTTTCCACATTTGTGACTTACAGGTACTTCCAAAAGATTTTTGGTCATTTCGAGTGTAGAATTCTGACCATTTTGGCTAGCAATTCTGACATTTTTAACCAAGCATTTTAGGCTAGAATATTCCGATTAAAATGGCAACAACTTGACCAGAATTCTAATTAAAAATCCAGAATTCTTCTGACAACTCCCTGGTAAAAATGCCGACTATAACCGTTCCAAAAACGACTATAAACATAGTTGGCCAACTATGGATTATAGTTGGCCAACTATAGATTATAGTCGGCAACTATGTTTGTAGTCGTTTTTGGAATAGTCGTATAGTCGTCATTTTTACCAGGGCTGCCAGGAATTTCTTTTCGGGAACTTTTCAACATGTTTCTAGCCATTTTTAGTCGACTTTACTCCTCCATATGCACCGCCGGAAAAGAAACAACGAGGGCTTGGGAGCCAGAGCCGTCTCTTGCACCAGCAGAACTTGATTTCAAAGATTCTGTTTCAAGTTATTGGGAGCTCTTCAGGGAGCAGTCTTTGGGAGCCATGCTCCCTAAAGCGCTCCCAACGCAATAACTTGAAACAGAATCTTCGAAATCAAGTTCTGTTGGTGCAAGAGCTTTTGGAATCAGTATCTGAACGATAAATAGTAACTCAAGTTAGTACTCCCACAGTTTTTTGCAGAGCACGACATAAAATTCAGATCTAACCACGGTTATTTGGATCCAGTATTTGCAATTCTTTTTAGTATTCCCATAGTTTTCTGCCGAGCACAACAGAGACATCAGATCTATAACCACGGTTCTGGCTCCCAAGCCCTCTGGAAACAACTGAACGTGGCACCACGGCTCATCGTAGCGGCAACGCCGCGCGCCGCGCCGCTCCGGGGAGCGCGAAAGGAGAGTGCCGAAAAAAACAGTTTCGGGGCCTCGAAGATCGCAATCGGTGGAGGGAGGGGGTGAGAGGAGGGGATGGGGGAGGGAGTCCGTCGCCTATCGAGTATTGCGATCCAGACAATCGATATCGATACTCTCGGATCATTACGAGGCAGAACAAAAGTGAGTGCGGATACGACGCGCGGCGGTAAGCAGTGCGCTGCCCTGGCCTGTGCGGCACGACGCGGCAGGAACGCGAGCTGTGGCGCGGCGCGGCGGTGGAGTGGTAGCGTGGCAGGAGCAGCGGCGGCGTCTGTTGGCAAATCGATTGTGTAACTCTTACCACACCGCGTCGCGTCGCGTCGCCGCTTGCCACCTCCGCCGACGCGACCGCGCCGTCAACGGCTTGAAACGCCTGCCGCGCGTTCAGCTCGCTCCGCTCCGTTCGTTCGCTCGCTTGTTGCAGTCTGTGCTGCGCGGCGCACAGTAATTGGTGGGTATGCGCGAGGAGTATCCAGAAATTTATCTTCCTCTCATTTATGCCCATTCAAGCACACGTGTAAGAAAAGGAATTGATAAGGAGAAAATCACGTGATGACCCCTTCTCACTATCCTTTGCTAAAGTCAAATGTGTGTGGTCAAATCGGTGGAGAGAGAGAAAGATAGATAACTTCTTGGATAAAAGTTCCCCGAGAGGAAATTCCGGGATATTTTGGGAGAATTCTGGCTCTATTAATTGGAATTCTAACGTCTACGGCAGTTGCGACTCGTGCAATTTGACAACCATGCTAATTTTCCATTTAAACCTATGCAAAAGTATCGATATTTTATGGGTGCAATTGGACCTCCCGAAGATCGATTGTTTTACGTAGGTTTAAATGGATAGAATACGCTGTTGCCAGATTGCACGCGCCGCCACTGATCTACGGCCAAAAATGTCGGTCTTTTTCAATAGATCGTCCGAGTCGAAAATGCATGAATATCGGGCTATATTATTAGAATTCCAGTTATAACACCGGAATTTTATTTGGAAGCGTCAGAAGTTCTTGTCACAAACTTTTTTTTTCCCCCCCCGTGCGCCACTGGTGGGAATTATGCAGGAGTATAACGTTCTGCCGACATTTGCTACCAGACCCACCTAATGGAGAGAGAGGAGTCTTACTGTGGGTTTGTTGCAGCAATAAATATAGTCAATTAATTCTATCGTTAAATCTGTGTTCTCAATTGAAAAAATAAAAAGGGCTGCAACTTGACTGGATGCTGAATTTTTTAGGGACCAGACAATTTTTCTTTAGGGCCGAAAATCCGGGGGCTGCTTGAGTTGGAGCAAATTCTCTTCGCACTGCCTCTCGTGAAGATGCACGATCTTTCGTAAAGGGCTGTTCACACTTCTTCTGTAGGCGATTTAAGGGTGTTTTTTTTTTTAATAACTAATTTTTATGGGTCGATTCATAGTTGTAAAAACCTCCAAAAATAACGCTGGTACACTGAAAATAAAGATTACCAGAAGCACAATGTGAGCCAATCAGAGGGATGGTACAATTAACAAAATTCTAGTGTCTGCACCATAGTTCTTGAAAATTTTGAGGAAATTCTAGTTCTGTAACCATATTATGGCACTAACACCATCATTTTCTTGTCAAAGTACTAGACTTTCGGTAGTTTATAGATCTAGCAATAATACTAGAATTTAGGACTCATTTTTTCCAGTGCAGCACTAATAACTTACGAAATCCACTCATAAATTCATGAAATGATTTTAAACGCGCAACCGTAATGGCGGCGTGAGATCAGATGGGACTGTTGGGCACTGATAATGGGAGCTTCCCATCTTAAGCTCGTTAAGCAAAAACCTTAGCTCCCAGCTTCGTTGTGCCGGGAAGGAAGATTTACATAGTAACTAAGCATCAAACGAATGATTAACAGCCGATTAATGATACCATGGCACTTGGTGACATCGGTGCCAACATAAGTTGATAAGGCCACTTCTTGATGGATGACAGTATTATTAGATGGAAACCCATTATTAGTGCCCAACACCGCCATTACGGTCTTGCGTTTAGAAGCATTTTATGCGTTTCGGAGTGGGTTTCGTAAATTTTCAGAGCTATCACTGTTATTGTCAGAGGTTTTTTGTTTTTACTTTACACCTGGATTGCCCTTAAATCACCTGTAGCAATAGTGAGCATAACAGACCCATTCTTACCAAACAACTGAAGAAAATACTCGGTTTTTGTACTTTATATTCTGATTGTAGGGACTGAAAAAGTGAGAATTAGAGAAAATTAAAGAAAAAAGGAATCTCGAGTACAGACAACTCGAGTAAAAAAGATTCAACGAAAAGCCCAGGAGCCAACTTTGACGGAAAGCCTCTTTCCTGAGAGGCCATTGATACTTTCACAAGAGCTTTCTTCGCAAATGTCCCCCACGGAATAGGAACACCGCGTACTACAAAGTGACAGTATGATTAACGCTACCTTCCATTAATCTAAACCTATAAAAAATATCGAACTACAGAGACACTTTCAAATTCGACCCTTTGCTTGGGTTTTAATGAACAAAATGCAACTCTGTTAGGTAGCACGCTTCGTCCTCGCTGTTATACCTCATACCGATACGAAAATTTAATGGGCCTCCAGTTTGTCCATCTGGATGTCTTGCGAGTCCCACTGTGTGACAGGTCAACGATTCGACATCACTCGCGATTATGAGTGAAGACAGAATCAGCGTTACGTATTTTGAAGCAGCAGCCAGCCGGGGCACTAGCACTCGCTCGATCGCTTGCTTGCTTGCTCGTGCAGCCCACAATCATCAGCCATCTCTTGTCAATGTTGCCAAATATACAATTCCCAGTCACATAATTACCGTAAGATTCGATGCAAAATAAATACCCCAGTTAAAACCCCACATCTGGCAACCGTGTCTCTTTCTCTCTCTCCCAACCATCGCATCGCCATGCCATCCGGCAAGGCAGAGCGGTTACCTAATCTCTCCGGAGACGCGTAATCTCTCTCAGATTCCCTTCAGTACTCTCTGACAAATCTCACTCTCATCCCAAGTTCAAGGTTACTTGGCTCGATAGATTTCTTCTCCTTATTCCTCGCCTTTCGCTCCCACTCTCTCTCTCCCTCCCTTCCTCTCTCTTCATTTCTTCCTCTCTCTTTCTTTCCCAATCTCTTGCGTATCACTTCCTCGTCCTCACACTCTTTCCACCTTTTTTCTCACTTGGCGCGACCGATGAATTTGCTAACTCGCCTCTCGGTATAGTCGGTCGGTGTTGAATTCGGATCGCCGCCGCGAGATATCGCTGCGGTCACCGCCACCCCCGCCACCGGAGACGGAATTTCCGCTTCGGATCATCTATTACTCAACGTCTGACTTAAATCGGCACATTAAGCATATTTTATTGGAGGTGATCGAGTTGTGACTTGTCTCGGATGCAAAAAAAAAAATTGACCCAAAGACAATTCTGAGCCATCAAAATTCTTTGGTGAGTTTTCGAGATCGATATTAATGAAATATTTTCTTCCCACGCTCAACGCGGAGAGGGTCTGTCGCGAACTTTTACTTCACATTACTACATAGAGGGCCTTTTCTGATGCAAACGCACGAGAGAATATCCCCTTCTGAAAAAAACTCATTGCCAGAGCAAGTGAAGAAGCGACAGCGACACACGAAGCTGGTTGGATAAGGATGAGAAGACTATTCAATTGATTGTGAGATCAAAAAAGTTAGGTTCGTACAGGCCGGTACCACTTATGACTAATGTGGTGTATCTAAATGATCTAAATAAACAAAGTCTGCGGGCCGATCATTTACTTCATCGTTAAACCGATAGTTAAGATTCTGTATGAGTGATTCTATTGGTCGAAAATTGTAAAACTTAAGCGGTTTTACGATGGGAAACCATGATCAGTTCCCGATTTTTTAAATTATGGCATTTGTCCATAGAATGTAGGGACTTTTAACAAGGATGAATAAAACACAGGGTAAGACAA
The DNA here is from genome assembly GCA_011764245.1 of Trialeurodes vaporariorum. NCBI lineage: Eukaryota > Metazoa > Arthropoda > Insecta > Hemiptera > Aleyrodidae > Trialeurodes > Trialeurodes vaporariorum. The sequence goes on from VMOF01000002.1 coordinate 65,344,208, forward strand.
TTCGATGAAATAGAATCAGTAACCCCAATTTAACGACGGAAAGAAGTAAATTTTAAACCCGCCCGCAATGTTTGCATTTTTTGCAAACTTTGTCCCTAGTTTGTTTAAATTAATGAGTGTTTCATGACCACCCTCAAATTCGACTTTATGGGTTTCGATGGACAAAGCGTCGCGTAATCACACTGTACAATTCGCTGCTGTTGCAAGTACGAATCAAAAAATAGACGAAGAGAGAGCAATTTTTTGAGAGAGACGCGCAGAGGAAAGAGGTCGGAGGCAAATCATTTGTGAACACGAAAAATGTTGGCGCAGAGTATGTACAATTGCACAAGCACCTCAGACCCGCAGATAGAATCTAATTGTGGACTCGGAAAAGTTAAGAAATGAATCGAGATTACTGATAACCAAAAGATCCTCGATTTCCCATTACACGGTGAAAAAACCTCTGTGAGACGGAATTTCAGGCTGTGCCTAGACTCGCAAACTCGAAATAACTATTACCCTAGAGTGGCGTAATTTTTCATATTGTATTTGCAATAATTAGTGTACCTAATTGTAGATAAAAATTTATAATTAGCCCATGGTGGAAAAGAAAACGAATGTAAATCGAAATAAAGAAAATATAAGATAAATTGAGTTACTTTAAGGGGGGAGAGAGAGATAGAGAGAGAGAGAGAGGAATACTCATTAAATTTGCATTCGATTGACGTAAACAGCAGTCAGGTCTCATTAGAATCAAGCAGTATAGCTCGGCCGATGACCGTTTCTTCCAAATCAGCTATTTTTCAACTACAACACTGCTTTTGAAAGCGAAATTTGGACGTATGGGTTGCTTAGCTCACATAGTCAGTAGAATTTGCAAGGCCCCGATCATCTCGGCCATTATTCTTCGTAAAGTGACTTATTCGAGATATTCTTAGAACTGGGTGTTTTTCTCTTTCCTGTTTTACCCTTTGGCGGGTCCCTTGGAGCTAAGGACCAAGGTCCTTCAATGACAGCACTTTAAGACTTCAGTTTCCTCCCGTTACTCAAACTCTGACCACCGTCCAAGTTCGCGAGAAACGAGTTTGAGTATTGAGGATTTCTTGGTACTCATTAAATGGGTTCAAGGGTGAGATAATATTGTCCTCCGAGCACTCCGTAAAATAAATTGAGTTGCCAAAAGGAGTACCACCCCACCACAAACTGACCAATCAGATGCAAGTAAATGCAATCGATCAGAAAATCAAAAGCCCCTTTATATGTACACTGACCGTCGCGTCGCGTCCCATTGTTTGGACCGAGATAGTCTCAGACCACGAGTAAAAACGCCTACAATTCGGAGGGTATGCAATACCATAACCAGAAAGTACGAATAGTTGCGCGAAGGTAAAATGAGATAACTGTTCCTACGTTGTCGACCGCGGGCGGTATTTTCTATCCGTATTAAGGCGCATATCTATTTTCACGTCATTTTTTGACTGGTGAGAGCTACTTTGCTCGCAACGAATCTCACAATTAATTGCACTCCTGCAACGCGCCAATAGATTGATCTACGAGGACCGTTCTGCGAAATGTGAGATTTTATAGCAGAAACGCTCCGACTTCCGACTCGAGCTAGCAGAAAAGAAAAGACAAGTACCGGTCTTTGATGTTTTTGCCCTACAAATATACAGTCAGTATGATATCAACGGCAAAATAGAAGGTTTTAAAACTATAACTATCAATTTTGACGATCTCAGTTTTAGAAAAATGCATGCTCTATCAAAGGCAGGAACATACGAATATTTGCAGGTAAAGGGGATGAAGAAGTCATTTTTATTTGCCAAAATATAGTTTGTTCCTTGACCTTTATGGATCTGATGTGCCAACAGACACGGAGATACAGGGCCAGGTATGTAAACCCGCAACACAATACCCATCGTTCGACTCATACGTATTATATGCTCTGCAAAAGAAAGCATCCTGATTGAAGTTTTTATTCTTCCATTTCTAGCCCAATTTTAAAGAATTTTGAGGTTTTTAAGAAATTCAGAGCTAAACAATTGCCACGTGGAAGAATGCTCTGAAAAATCTATAACTTGTTGGAAAATAAGTAATAGACTAGTAATAGACAATAGTAATGAGTAATAAACAATAGTAATAGATAATAGTAATAGACAATTTTGATGAGAGGACTTTCCTTTGCAGGTCATGGTACAAGTATCAGGTGTGTTGTGTATATTGCATACCCTGGCTCTGTACTTTCTTCCTACTGATACAGTCAGCAAATGTGTGTTTTGAACTATTATTTTAGTTTTATCTATTCATACTTTGAAATTAGACTTTTTGACAATTTTAAATTTTACGAAGCTCCCATGAAAACGTTTTAAACATACATTTTCAACTGAAAAATGTTAAAGGATTTTTTTGGTAATTTACAGCTGAGAGCAGGTTCATTATAATAGTGCTTCGACGATACTTTCTTTCTCTTGGAAGAGAATACAGGAAGGGGGAGGGGGTAGTTTCTAATACTTCTTAAAAATACAAAGTGATTTCTAGTCTTCACCCTCTTTCAAACCTGAAAATACTTTTTGTTCGGGGAGGGATTTTTTTAACAGTCATAGCTGATCTGGGCACAATTTTATCATATAAAACGATATGCACTTCGTATTTTATCTTCTCTCTAAGATTCTATTTTATTCTGGTGAACACTGAAATGTACACCAGGTCTGAAAGAGTTAAAACAATTTTGACACAGCTTCCAACTTGTCGTAGTTTCAACCGTTGCGGTCCAAACTGCGCACAATGTCACGTGACGCACCGCAACCAACGTCCGTCCATCGGCCATGCTGGTATCTTTTGCGTCTCCAGTAACTTATTTACTCAAATGAACTAGGAATGATGATTTATACATCGACAAATTAATCGAAATCCGCCTTGTCTATTTTTACTATTTTAAGAAACACTAAATAGCCGACCGGTTTAATATAATTATACACCGCGACTTGTTTACCATTCGCACACGTGCCGAAGAGAGCGAACTTCAAGGAAGAGAGAAAAAACCGATGGAACGGTGAATGAGACTCAAAAGATCAAAGCTCATTGGGCGTGAGCAAACGAGACTCAAATGAATGATTTAATGAACAATTTGTCTTGTGGCTATTCACTAATTTCTAAATTGTGATTTAATGTGACGTCACAACGTACAGAAGAATCAAACTGTTTCCTAAAGAAAGAAAAAATTATTCAGTGTATAATAAACTATAATAAACTTATACTTCATGGCATTTATGGAACCAACCGGTGCTTCAAATGCCGTTACGTTACATTATCACTAAATTATTTGAGGGTTGTGTTATCATCTTCACACAGGCCATCGACACAGCGTCAGCAGAAAATTTGCCGAATAGAAACAGAGAGAGAGCAGTGGCGAGGCGTGCGATTTGGCAACGTTCCTATTTCCCATTTAAACACATAGGAAAGATCGAAGTGCTTGGTCATCGCCGATGACTGAACCTTTCGACTTTTTTGGTGAATTTAAATGGAGAAAATACATTGTTGCCAAGTTTCACGCCTCGCCACTGAGAGAGAGAGATTTTCCTGTCTCTGTTTTTTTCTGGGAGGAAATTTTTTTTCCAGGTTTTTATCTCCTCTTTTTTTTCTTTCCTTGCTTCCTCTTGAGAAACAACTACTCCTCTTCCTCGCTGTTTTTCCTTTTTTTTCTCTTCTTTTCTCGATTCACTCTTTTTTTCTTCTTTTCTTATTTTTCCTTCATATCTTCTTACTTTTTTATAAATCCTCCTCTTTCTAGATTCACAAGTTGAACAACTGCGTCCCTCTTGCCTTCCTCTCCTGGCACTTATGCAGTGGTGGCTCGTGAGATTTGGCGAACCATTTTTTGTGCCATTTAAATCTATGCAAAAGAATCGATTTTTTGTGGATTCACCTCATGGAGATAAATTGTTTCTCAAAGGTTTAAATGGAGAAAATTTATCGTCTCCAAACGGCAAGAGCCGCCACTGCTCATTACGAATATAATAATAAGTGACGGTTTTGATTCAAGAGTGAGAATGAGGTAAAAGAGATAATATTGAAATTCATACTGGGGGAAAAGAAATATGATACTCACCAATCATAATATTCTGAACTGGGAAATTTAAAATTGGTGACAGCGTTTGCAGCCATCCGGGTGAACCGGAACTTAAACTCACCTGAAAAGGAAACATAAATGGATAACTTTCAAAACTTCAAATGAAAATAACCAACAGAAGAATAAAAAACGAAATACATAAAGAAATACAAGTAAAAAGTAGAAATATAAATTATATAGTCTGAACTTAAATGCAGTATTTTAGAAAAATGGATTTAATTAGTGACGAACGAATCACACTTAACACGAGTAAGGGTATAACACACACTTTCGATTTTGTATCAACATTTTCTAGCTCAAAGTTTCCATTTTTAAGATATGTCTATTGAGTTTTAAATTTTAAAATGGAAAAGAATGTATGGTTTGTAATTTGATAAGAGCTATACCCTTTCGTTGCTTTGTTTTGGAAATTTGTTCTTCATTTTAAACGCATGTTCTCCACTGGGAATGAATAAAAGAAAAAGAAATAAGAAAAACAAAACAAAATCCGAAACGGTAACACTGGTTCGTAACACAGTTCAGGCGCGTGACTACCAGTTGAGAAATGATCATAGAACAGGGGGAGGGGGGATGGGGGGACCAATGTCCATTGATCACACCAACTAATTCTATTTCGAAAGATCAAGGTAAAATTTCGGGTCAAGTTAGTAAATTTCTTTTCCAAAATTAATGGAGAAGGCGGAAAAACAGAGGAGATCTTCCAAAGGACAACGTGAACTTGAGCAACAGGGAAAATGTGTTTGTCCTTAAATAATCAGGTTGCGTTGTGTATGTGTAGTTGGTCAATGAAATGGATTACATATTGACACGCTGTAAAATTAATCGCGTGTGTGGAAAAAACGAAAGCAATGCCTGCGTCGCGCCGCCTAACGCCAAGGTAAACGTTGAAAAGAAAGAAAGGAAGAGAGAGAGAGAGAGAGAGAGAGAGAGGAGAGAGAAGAGAGAGAGATGAGAGGAAAGAGAGAGAGAGAGTGAAGAAGAGACGAGAGAGAGAGAGAGAGAGAGCGATGAGAGAGAGGAGAGAGAGAGAAGAGGAGAAGTAGGACAGAATAAATTATTTGAATTAGTGTTGGCGACATCAATATATTTAAGGTGTAACAGACCGACCACGAGCGCGCGGCGTGCAGTGTAATGTCACAGAAATGATGCAGAACGAGATCAAGAAGAATTTTGAAGTGCGGCGCTGATTGAGATACAACGCTCATAATTCTATATCAACATTGCACAGATCGACACCTTCAATTGAAAGCATCAAATAAACCCAGCTTAAAGCACCGTTCAAAGAATCCTAACCAAACGGCGTATGCGGCGATGTGCAAGGCTAATGGGTTTCCATCTAACAATTCTGAAACTCCATCAAGAAGTGACCAATAAGAGACTACTTTCATTTGACACCGGTGTCACTTGGTGTTGCGGTACCATTCATCGGATGTGGATCATCACTCTGATGACTAATTACTCTGTGAATCATCCTTGTCAGCATAGAAAGAGTGACGAAATAAGATAGGAATCTCCCATTGTTAGTGCCTTCGGCTACCATTACGCTCGCACAAATAACTGCGTTTTATGTGTTTGGCAATGAAATGGATTACATATTGACACGCTGTAATTAATCGCTGTGTGAAAAAACGAAAGCATGCCTGCTTCGCCGCCTAACGCCAAGGTAAACGTTGAAAAGAAAAAGAGAGAGGAGATAGAAGAGAGAGAGAGAGAGAGAGAGAGAGAGAGAGAGAGTAGAGAGAGAGAGAGAGAGAGAGAGAGAGAGAGTCAGAACGAGAGAGAGATGAAGAGAGAGAAGAGAGAGAGAGAGAGAGAAATAGGACATTTGAATAAATTATTTGAATTCCTATTCTGGCGCACTATCAATATACTTTAAGGTTGTAAACAGACCGACCAGCGAGGCGCGCGGCGTGCAGTGTAATGTCACACGCAAATGAATCGGCGCTAGAACGAGATCAAGCAAAAACTTTTGAAAGGTGTTCGGCGCTGATTTGAGATACAACGCATCATAATTCTGTATCAAACATTGCACAGATTCGACAGCCTTCAATTGAAAGCATCAAATAAAACCTACAGCTTAAAGCAGCCGATATCAAGGAGAATCCTATACCAAGCTCGGTCGATCGAAGACAAGTCAATCGATTAATAACGGAATTGTTATTCGTTTTCCATTTTATTGAATTAAGGGCAACGATAAGATTTTTATTTATGATATTCGATGCTTTTGCGGGCAGATTCGAGTTTCATATTTACAACTGAGAAAAATCTCCTATCAAAATAACGAAACAAAGTCGAAATTACTAAAAAGGCTATCACTGATTGAGTAAATCTCAATCAGTGCTAAACTGACTGACGTCACTAATCTTTCTGCTCCCGAGAGAATCGCACGAGGGATGAGTTCTAGACAGAGCTGCCGATTTGCGTAGATTTAATGACATTTTGAGATTCACTGAAGATTCCACCGGCTGAGAAAAGATTACAGAGCTTAGTTCAGTGTACGACTGTATGCACGAAAATACTAGCGTCTTTTATCTTTTCTCAACCGGTATATTTTAATTAATTAACGGCGTTTCCACCGATTGAGGAAAGATTACAGATCAGAGTATTTTCGCGTATTACAGTCATACTCTGAACTAAACTCTGTAATCTTTTCTCAACCGGTGAAATCTTCGGTGAATTTCAAAATGTCATTAAATCTACGCAAATCGGCAGCTCGGGTTCTAGAATTCATCGGAGAGCTACCGCAGTAAACCAAATACGCCTCATAGTTGATCTTTTATTCCCCGATTTCGTTTCTGGTTTACCGCGCGGTATACAATTTATCAGGCGTTCTTTATCCTGCACGGAAAAAAAACTACGGTGAAAATAACCATACGGATACCTGATTTTGGCACCTGCTAGATGTTATGGTAATGTTAACCAGAAGTATACTATGTTTTGACTAGGTACTAGGTGATGTTACCTGATTGCATGTCGAATTTAATCAAAGTATCGGTAAATGTACCATACTTCTGGTCAAGTTTACCATAACATCTAGCAGGTGCCAAAATCAGGTATCCGTATGGTTATTTTCACTAATCTTTTTTTTCCGTGTATGTGCTTTCACATGGATAGAGAGAGAGGGAAACCAAGGTACTTACATTTAACAGGTATGCTCGACTCGCTTCCCGCGTCATCTTCAGTAGCGCGCAGTTCAAAAAGCATTCCAAGATGACCGACAAAAGAAGAAAACATTGTATACTCTTTCCAGAAAACATCGGGCTATTCTCTGGTTTTCTGGAGAGGGAAGCCCAATGTTTTCTGGAAAGAGTATACGCAATGTTTTCTTCTTTTGTCGGCCATCTTGGAATGCTTTTTGAACTGCGCGCCACTGAAGATGACGCGGGAAGCGAGTCGAGCATACCTGTTAATATAAGTACCTTGGAGGGAAACACTGAAAACATCTAGCAGGTGCCAAAATCAGGTATCCGTATGGTTATTTTCACTTATCTTTTTTTCCGTGTGGTAAAATTCATCAGAACTCCTCCCCCCCCCCCCCCGGCTATTCTGACCTTGACCCACAGATAAAAATTTTCAGGCAAGATTTTTGTGTGATCGACTCGATTTATTTCAATGAAACTTCATTATTTTTATGATGAGTATTGTTTTCAGTGTTGCTGTCGCCTTTCTCAGCTGATATCTCCAACAGTTAATTCAAATGTAAATGGACTATCATGGCTGTGTAAGTTTATAAAATCTGGCAATCTGGCAACACGGATGTATATTAGGCCTAATTCCATGCGATGCGGGCGCGGCACATGGCTTGGCGTGGTGTGGTGTGGCCACGGCCAGCCCGGCGCGGTAAACATTTGAAATGTTTTTGAATGACGAAACGCATGCTTACGTTCACTCGGCTGCATTTAGATAGTAATACTACCCAAGAGCAATTCAGCAAGAGCGGAATTACTGACGTACTATGAGACCTGGAACGGGGCAATGCGAGGGAAATGGGAATAAATGCACAATCATGAGTCAACTAATAAAAAAACATTGTGCATGGCTGCCTCACGCTCACGCTCAAGCCGCGACGCGACGCGCGCAGCCTGCATTTGACAATAATTCCGAGACGAGAAAATTAAACTCGAACGAATGAGCGACTGTTTGCATTTGAATATTTTAAACAAGGATCTCGCCACGAGTTTTCACGTTTTGGCCATCTGACAACGAGACATCTAATCCATTCAAACGCATGAAAAAGATCGAACTTAATATAGGTGCACGGTGGAGAACCTCGAATTCGACCTTTCACATGAGTTCAAATGGACAAAAAGCATAGTTGTCACATTGAATTGCTTACTTGCCCAAACGTTTTTTAAACGAGGAAAACATAAAATCAAAAAAAGAGAAGTGCATTTTTTTATCTTTGAAAAACGTTGTCCAAAATAGTGTACATTTCAAACTGATACTGCAGCAGCATGGTTGAAGTGGAAAAAAATTAGATCCTAAGGTTAGAATTAGGTCGTCGAGCCGAATTTCTCATTTTTTTTAAAAACGCTGGAAGATCAAACAAGTGTTGTTCTGTCGTAAGTATAGATACGTTTTCAACTTGGTGACATTGTATCGTCAACTTTACTTAGGACCACTGGGATCACATGCAATGACACAACGTTGCATTTAATCCACTTAAATTCTTGTAAAATATCGATTCGAGGGAATGCACTGCGCACCTTCGATATGGCTCGATCTTTTTCACAGGTTTAAATGGAGAATCTGTGATGTTGCCAAATTCCTCGTGACGCCTCCGCTAGGAATCAAGGTTTCATCAAAGTCATGAATGCTTGCTCTGCGTCTACTCAAGGAATCTCAAAAACAGTCGTGATTAATTAAATCGTCTAATTTCTCACATTCAATTTGCAAGCATGGAATAGAAACAAGCTTTGATTGATTTTTATCGATTGCAAAAAGATATTATCATGATTCAATGTTAGCAGAAGAAAATTATCAGTAACGCGAGATAGATAGTTTGTTTGACAATCAGAAAAAATACCCGACAGTGGCGTAGCGTGCAATTTGGCAACGGTGCAGTTCTTTCATTTGAACCCATGATAAAGATCAATTTATTGGTTGTTTGGTGAACACCTTTGCATTCGACCTTTTACATGGGTTAAATGGATACGATGCAACGTTGCCAAATTTCACGCTACGACACAAATACCCGGGGTATAGAAGAGTACGGTCGAGGTGAAATATAGAAGATCATTACCTAGAATTCTCGTGGGAATGATTGAGATCACCGAATCCAAAATAGGGTATACGACTATTTTAACGATTTCAAAAGATCAAACACAAGAGATTGCGAATTTAACTAATTGAACACCGATTAAACATTCGCACGTTGGCCGGTAAACACACGATTTTGGTAATTTCACTTTCGTTCACTTGTCACGGGACACTGAACGAAGACGACTCAACCCTCAGCCACGGAAAACAGAAATGATGAGATGGAGGACGATCGTGGTGCCTGGTGAGTGGTGAATGTGGGGAGTAAATAGCATTGTTTGCGAATTAGCGGGCTATGTATGAATTGTATTTGTTTTAAGAAGAAAAAGAAGCATATAACTTTCCATTTTTTCTACAATTTACATTTGAAATTCAAATTTTCTGACGCTTGTGAGTAATGATTACGCACCAATTTCGAATTATCGGTAAGACTCACTTACGCAAGCTGCATTGTCTCAATGATATCTATTTGGAATAAATAGAATTTAAAAAAATTACAGCCGGAAACTTATCCAAAATCATCCTCGTGCTTATAAAAGTTTCGACGCTCTCCACATACTATTGCGCAATAACAGATGCTGATAGGTCAAGATAGGTACATTTTCCCTATGCTTAATTTCTTACTTCCCTTTTTTCATCGATTGATGCATCCATTGTTTTTATCTAACAGCTATTACGACAAAGTTTAAACGAATAATTAATAGGTTCCTTTGCGTAAACACATACAACGCAGCGTCTTTCAGATTTACACAAATAGTTTAAAAATCAGACAAATTCAATTGTTTTGAAGTTTTCAAACCGGAAATTTTAATTTGACTCGATAGAGAGAAGGAAAAATGAATTTTAAAATATCTCCGGTTGCTTGGCAATTGATTCAGTTGTTTGAATTCTTTCGACAAACAGAGAAGGTAAATAAAGCCAATGGAGAACCCATTTCTCATCATAGGTACAGTCGAGGACAAAAAGAATGTCAGACGACTCCTTAGGTTTTGGCTTAGGTAGGCAACCTGCAATGCTTAAATTCATTGAGATGAGTATTGCGGGTGGCCTAAATCCAAGAGTCGCCTGACATTCTTTTTGTCTCCGACTGTACATTTTGCACGGAAAAAAATCAGTGGTAAAATTAACCATAGCATAGTTGATTTTGGCACCTCCTACAAAGTATGGTAAATTTCACCTGATGTTTGGCATGATGAGGTACACTTTTGGTCAACGCATCCATCTGCGCGTTATATTAAACTAGTAGTGTGCTTCATCATACCAAACATCAGGTGAAATTTACCATACTTTGTAGGAGGTGCCAAAATCAACTATGTTATGGTTAATTTTACCACTGATTTTTTTCCGTGTGTGTAAATCAACAAATTTAAAAGGGAGGACCGATCCAATTTGAAATAAAACCACGCGTCCAAATCACTTTTGATATCCGTCTGATGAGATGACTTGCATTCATGTTCAAAATTTTTCGTTGGTGTTTGTGATAATTTTTTAGTGGCGTCGATTTTCTACAGCAGTTTTCCATGCTATGTTTACAGATATGCTAAATAACGATAATTTGAATACGCTCTCTTTTACCTATTGTTAGTAAAACTACTTGCGCTTAAACTATATCAGCCATTCACTATTTATTCAGAATGGATTAAAAAGTATTCGAAGTTTAGACAAAAGAATATTAAAAATTAACCTTCACGGTTGAGATAATTCACGGTTGAGAATTGGTTTAATAATAGCTTGTGCCCCGAAAACAATGAGTGTTGCATCTGTAATATAAGACTTTTCTCTCTTTTCTTCCTCCACTTTTATCGCCTTCTGGCTTAAAAGCTTTCCTTACGCACTCGTACTTAACGCTATCTTCGCTGAAGGTATAGTGAGCTAAACTTATTTTGAGGCCACGAGTGAGCACGAAATTAGAATCCTTGAAATGCAGGATGCAACTCTTCCATTTTAGTTTAGGACAAGGTCATCTTATGGTTTTTCCTATCTTTCTATTTTCGAGGCGAGACGTTTCTCAAGGACGTGCAGAACGTATCTCTTCATCTGGTCAGTCGTGTGAACAGAAAATTCTTTCAGAAAGGGGGGGGGTTAAAGGGCCTGAAAATAGTTAAGGGGTGTCCAAAGTCCAAAATTTATCAATATTCACAAGAAAATGTACTTCCTTCAGAACCAGCGTTACGATGCGATGCTACCGCAGCCAGTGGCGTCGCGTGCCATCTGGCAACAATGCAACTGCTCCATTTAAACTCATTAAATATATCGAATTTTCCTTGTGCACTGTGCACCCCCTGAATTCGATCTTTTATATGAGTTTAAATGGATAGAATACATTGTTGCCAAATTGCACACGACGCCACTGACCGCAGCGCTTCATTTTTCAAAAGCTTTATTCATTACTTTAACGCGTGAATCTAGGAAGTTTTTGGTGTCGCCATCGGTATTTTCCGCTGGCTCTTCTTCAAAAGTCGGAAACACATTTATTATCTATAGAAAAAATAATGAAATCAGTGGTAAGAGCAATATCCATTTTCAAGATCTTGTTTCAACATTTCTTTAGAATCAGTATTCAGCAATGTGTATTACATAGCTGATGCAGCGGACGAATCGATCGGCGAAAACGAGATGCATCGAATTAATCAGACGTTGATTGATTTGACGGACAGGAAAACATAAAACATTAAGACATGAGTGGATACAGAGCGGCTAAAATGTCACTTTTCGAGGTCATTTTGGCGGTATACCGCTCATGACCCAGTGCACTTTCGAATGACACAAATTTACCGCGTTTTTAAAATTGCAAATTCATGAACACATATCTCATTCTTGGATTTCAATGGTGAGGCACGTTCTTTTCAATATGATTTCAAGTTAAAACCGCAAGTTTTCCTCCTTTTCTAGTCCTCGCAAATTCATATTCACATTATATTGTCACAAATGTCACGTTTCCTTTCAAACAAATGTCACTTTTCCTTTCAAAAAAATCCTGCCATGCATCGACTTTAGCATTACTTACGTTTACTCAACAAAACAAACTTGATGCAATTTTTATTTGTTGGCAGTTTCTGATAGCACCTTTGTCAGGAGTATCAGTAAGTATAGCAAATACTATAAAACCGACTCTTATACTCTTATAGTCCCGTTATCTCTTTCCCTGCATTAAAGTTAAAACTGTACTTCCGGTCTCAGACCTGTTGATTATGTTGGAATATTCGACAACTCTGCTCGTAAAATTTCTGTAGGGTGTAAAAGAGATAACCCCGTGGGGCCGTGGACCATCTAACCCCGGTATATTGGAAATCGAGCGCAAGAAAATATAACTAAACCAGCAAGAGCAATTTTAAGACCGTGTGCTACTTCAGAAAGGCGGCACTGAACCTATCATGAGCCAGTCTATGCAATATTTGATTTCATCAAAAAGTCCCTAATTCTGAAATATAAAGCACACACAACGCATGTGTTTGAACATATAGAACTCACATAAAGCTCTTTGCATGCGCCATTCGGATTTTAAAAATGTATTAAGGACTTTTAGAGTTTATTTTGAAGGTTATTCCTAATGTATTCATCATTTTTATTTTGTTAAAATCAATGGGAAGTCATTACCAACACAACGAGGCAGTTGCAAGGGTCTGAAATGTTGTGTTTTTTATAAAGAAAACGGAAGGACTTGATGAGCTGAGAACAAAGATGCCTTTAGTTTCTAATCAAGTCCCATTGTTCCGGAGATAAGATTTTGGCCCAAAATACATTGTTTTAAATGGAAATTCCGCGTAGTGACATCACTACGCACACGCTTTTTTTACAAATTTACAAGTATGTATCCAAAACCAGGACACTTAGGAAAAAACCAAAGGCACCATTGTTCTCAGCTCATCAAGTACTATCATTTTCTCTATAAAAAACACACAATTTCAAACCCTTGCAACTGCCCCATTAAACTAATCACTGAAGGCCATTGAAGGCTCAGCTGGGCCAATAGCATTGAGAGAAAAGGAACAATCTACGCAAGCTGCATGATATTTTGATGGAGAAAAACCTTAAAATTGCGCCAAGGATTATTATAGCTTCAACGGTGAATCTTCAAAGGAATTCCACACTCCATCGGTTGATCAACCGGTTGATACAAGTATTACATACACTAGTCGAGAAGTATAACAAGGGAAGGTGAAACATGGCTTATGGAAAAACTCAAATCAGCAAATCTTTGCTTCAACTGCAAGTTGATTCACCGAAGGATTTGCAGAGCGTCAGAAGAAAGGTAGAAGGTCCGCAAAACGGCAGGTCTGGTAGACTCGGCAATCACCGCTCGCTCACGTCTGAAATCAGCGGCGGCTCGTGCAATGTGGCAACAATGGATTTCCTCCATTTAAAACTGTGTGAAATAATCGCGATTACTTGGTGAGGCGTAGCGCCTCACCTAGTATCGATCTTTTTGCATACGTTTAAATGGCAAAAGAGCACGGTTACCAGATTGCACGAGCCGCCACTGTCTGAAATGAGTTCTAAAAAAATAATCTCACTGCAAAGTCATGATATATAGATAGTGAGCAGACAATTCGTCCTGAAGTTATATGACTGATAAAAGAAAAGGGGTGGGGCGGGGGTGTGCCTCAAAAATAAACTAGGAAGACATTTTTTAAGGAGAGCGTAAAGCAATCGCACAGCACAGCCGCAGCCAGGAATTCACGTCTTTCTCTCTCTTTGCACATTCAAACATATCTGTTGGAAAAGAGCGGAGAGGGGGGGGGGGCTATCAAGTGACTTCAGCCCCAATGTCTGTCTTTTTCTAACACATGTGATCGAATATGCAAAGAGTGAGAAAGAGAATATATTGATAGCGAGTATGAGTGCGAGAAGATGGGTCTCCATTCAAACGCCTATAATAAAATACGGCAGAATTAGGAGTCTCACTATTACACAACAACGGCACAACAACCACCGCGCGCCGCAGAAGCGCTATTACGTGAGCGCAGCTGGTAGGACGTTGAGGAGAGGGAGAGACGGAAGCTAGAGGGAGAACTGGGCGACGCGACGCAGCTTGGCGGGGCGGGGGGGCGGGGGGGCTTAGCCTATAACTTACTGATCTACTACGGACGAAAGTTCACGACTCAATTTCTCCGAGCAGAGCAGACGAGAACCCGATGAACGACGAGAGCGCGTTCGTCGGGCACTCGGGCAGTCCGACAGTCACTGACTATAGTTGATCGTTGGCCGTTCATGCTGTAGCGCGGAATGACACGCAATATTGGAATCGAGTCCACTGATTAAATCGATTGATGGGACAAAAATCAATAGAGATCGGAAAAATTTGAATCTCTCGCAGAGTCAATAAATGGTTCTAGTAAAACAATGTACATTGTATAAACAGCAAGAATGATTGATACTTTGACTCATGCTCGCGAAACGAAAATATATGTTTTCCCTCCATTTAATTCTGTACGGAAAAAAAAAAAGATTAGTGAAAATAACCATACGGATACCTGATTTTGGCACCTGCTAGATGTTATGGTAAACTTGACCGGAAGTATGGTTTATTTACCGATACTTTGAGTAAATTCAACGTGGAATCAGGTGACATCACCTAGTACCTAGTCAAAACATAGTATACTTCTGGTTAACATTGCCATAACATCTAGCAGGTGCCAAAATCAGGCATCCGTATGGTTATTTTCACCGTAGTTTTTTTCCGTGTGAGTGTAAGAATCGATTCGATTGTGAGAAAGCGCTTTACAACCAATCGATTGTTGCATAGGTACTTAGCATCGCTTACGAAACAACTCCACTGGAGTGTATCTATTTCTTTTAAAAAGACGGTGAACACTGCCTAAATGCTAACAAATAATGAATGAACCCTCAAAAATGTACAAATCTTGAAAACGTATGATCCGCCGATTAGCTTGGTCCACACTTGCCAAATAACCAAGAAAAATTACATAAAATATACACGATAAGCATCGATGTTTGTGTTTCCTGTCAGTGTCACCCCCGAGTGACACACTATGTAGATTCAAGTCGAGAAAGAAATATTGTTGCCAAATTACTCCAACCGCCACTGAAGCAAAACTGAAACAATTTCCTACAGCAACTTTATGGGGGATCTCCAAAAAATAGTCTACATACAAAGATAGGAAAATGTATTTTGCTTTCAAAATGAACTGCTCTTGCGGAGCAAGTTGCGTCATTGACAGCAAGTCAGATCGGTACCTACTATGCTCTTAAAAGATTCGCATCGACCTATATTTGCAAGTGACTAATCAAAATGTTTGATTCTGGTAAACTTCGACGCACCCCTCGATATTTCAAAACATCGAATGCCTGAAAGGACCACGGTCAACGATGTCAACATAAATACTGACCCCGACTGTTCTCAACGCCAATTTTTCGTTTGGTCTCGACCAATCAGAATCGAAGATCCACAAATTGCGCCTGACGTAGATGACGATCCGTAATGTTCTGTATTTGCGCCCTGCTGCATGGGTAGCTACAAGTACACAGGTTTAAAAAAGGGTTTGATATATTTTTTGATGCTGATGGTGCCACAGATCCGTAAGGCGGGGAAACGCGCTTTGATTGCTAAAGTGTAGTTTTTTCGAGTTCAGCAAGGACTTGGCTCGCCGCAATGGTTGTTGCCAAACTTTACAGAAAATAGGTTGGTTTATAATGTACTAATTTTACACAATGTCACAGCAACTGATAGATTTCAAATACATGAATAAACTCAGAATCGAGTTGAGGCCCAAATTCATTAGTGATTCGTATTGTACCGTTGCCTACCAGGTAATACATCCTAAATATCGAGTCTTTGAATTTTCAGGCGACTTCAAAAACTGTGTCCACAAACGATCACCTCTCGGCTCTCAGTTAATATTTAAGTCATATTTGCGACAAAAAGGACGTATAGCGACGACCCTACCTACCAGTGACGGCTCATGCGATTCGGCAACCATGCAGTTTTCAGTGGCGGATCGCGCAATGTGGCAGCAATGGACTCCCTCCATTGAAACCTATGTAAAATAATAGATTCTTTGGTGAGGCGCTGTGCCTCACCTAGAATCGATCTTTTAGCACAGATTTAAATGGCAAAATAGCACTGTAGCCGGATTGCACGAGCCGCTACTGGCAGTTTTTCATCTATTGAAACTCAAGTAAAACAATCGATGTGGCGGCTGGTTCAACGAGACAAAACGGAATTTCCCGACTTACTAAAACTAGGCAAAGTAATCGATTCTCAGGAGGTTCAATTCATTGAACCCTCAAGAAATCGATACTTCAGCAAAGGGTTAATTGGCAAAAAGCATGGTTACCAAATCGCACGCACCTTCATTAAAAGGACTTATCGTGTTCTTTCTGTGGACTCCTCAAACTCGATGAAGCACCATAAAATGGCCGATGTTTTGCTTTGAAGCAATCCAAACTAGCCATAGTGACGAATCCCGGGGGGGGGGGGGGTACGACTATGAATTTTGAAATTTGATCCGTCTCTGGAAGCAGTTCTACGATATCTTCTGTTGAATATAAGTGAAATTGAAGGCTTTATGGGGGAAGGGTTCCCCATGCATTGGCAGATCCGCAGCCCTCGCGAACAGGGGGGCGAACTTGGGATTTTAGCCCCCCGGAGACCCCCATTTTCCTTTTTCGCTGCGTCTTTCCCCCTCTCTCTCCCCTGTTTTCTCTCTTTTTGGGTCGAACAAGAGGGGCGATCGCCCCCCCCCCCTGTATCCGCCAATGCACCATGATCCGCCACTAAAACGACCAATCCGCCGAAATTCAACTCGAGTCGTCATTACGTTTCTGATGAAACTACAGGCACATCTCGCTGATGCCTCATTCACTTTGAATTTGGTCGGGGAAGATGAAAAGATTACAAGGTCGAGGCTTCTACGAGGAAAACCTACTTTGAGAGAATTCCGTCAAGCGTGAGGGGGTGAAGAGAATGAAGTGAAGAGAGCGACTCGAAAATTTTTGCAATTCAATCGACATTCGCGGAAACAACCGCGAGCTGGAGATGCATCAGTCGCGCATTGCATTATGCGATGACATCGAGGCAGTGCATGGTGGCGAATGTTAGGGGGGGGGAGGGGGGGCTTCGAAGGCCAAAGGACCGTGATTAAAGAGAGGTGGCGACATGAGACGGGGGGGGGGGGACAAAAAATTAGCGAGAAATAGCGGCAGAAGAAGAAAGAGAGATGGAGTGAAGCAGAGAGAGGTGAAGAGACGGGGAAAGGAGAGAAAGAGAGAGAGAGAGAGAGATAGAGACAGAGAGAGGAGAGAGAAAAAAAAAGAGGAAGCAGAAAGTAGGGCGCGGCAGTTGCAGTTGAGAGCGCGGAACGGCTGAAATGAACTCCGACTTCATGACTGGAGCACGTTCAATTGCACATGTTATTAGGTAGTCATAGTCGTATATACGGTGTTGCCGTTTGTTCGGATATTCACCCGATTTTACCCGATTAGAATCAACGTAAAAGTTAGTAATTTATTGGACAAATCTGGCAACATTGATCGTATAGTCGCAGCCGTAGTCGGCAATTTAAATGGGCCAGTGACGTCGTAGGCCGACGCGCAACGCTATCACTGTGTACGAGTGTGAGTTTGTGTGTGGCACACTATGTGTGACAGTGGCGCTTAAAAAACAGACGAGATGCAACGCGCGATGCGTCAAACAGCTGCGCTGGAGCGGCTCGCGGCGGCGCGGCGGTGACAGCGCGAACTCGACAATAAATTTGTTCGTCACCGAGGCATCGAGCGTCGAGCAAGGCACGCAAAGATGGTGCTAAAGTGACACCCTTTTAGTACTTGGTGGGTGATTTAAATCAGCGAATCAGAAGCCAGCTCAATTGGCAGACGATTGAAAATGAACCAATGACGGGCACGAGATACGCACGAGCAGACACAAATGGAGACCTAACTGAGCTTGCGCGCGACAGGTGTCTATTTTTCCAGCTTATAAATTCGGTCCATGCAAAAGTTCCTGTATAGATGATGAAAGAGTCTGGTCGGGTGAGAGAGTAAGGAACAGGAGGCAGCCTAAGGACGCGTCCTTTTAAATGGCGCTTGTAGCACACTGAAAGAAAGTGTCTTACCTTTACAGATGGTCCATATAATGTGCAGCAAGTTACATGGTCTAATAAGAGTCATATGCGATGTTAAGTATTCACCGCATAACTGTGAAGATCTACCAAATAACAGTAAATAACACAGAAAAGACCTGAATTATTTAACCAGTCCGTTATAAATATTAACCAACTAAAATCTAAGTTGCTGCATCGTACAGGAACCATCTACGCTGAGAAAAGTTTTCCTGTTAATTTCACCGAAATTTCGTTGAGGAAAGTATTCATACTTTAATCGATTTAGTACATAAGTAGAGACGGCAAACACGTCGGTGTCAAACGGGTGCAATATTTGCAAATATACATTGGGCAGATTGAGGTACATTCTCATCTCGCGGATTTAACAAAACAATGAAGTTTGGTTAACAAGGGGGGATGGGCCGCATGGGTTCATCACTCAACACCACGTTAAATCAGAACGTTGTTGAGTGTTGAGTTGGTTGCAAGAATAAAGTGGGCCTCTACTGCAGCCGTTTAATGTGCGTTACACTAAACTGTAGCTTAACATTAGTAGCCCCATTTAGAGGGAGAAGCCCCCCCCCCAAGAATTTTGAATGAAGCCAAAAAATTAAGCTAGATAGCGGTAGTAGAAAAAGCGGGGGGGGATATGCGGTTGAATGCTGAAACTTTGTTGAAAGGAGGTGGTTACCCATACGTGCGAAGTAATGAAAACAAAATAAAGGGAATAAAAAGATGCACATGCACCACCAAAAAAACAAAAAAAAAAAGTAATCTGATTTCTTGGAGAAACCCCCCACCACAAGGAAAATCTGAAATGGCAACACTGAGTGTACCATTTTTAATTATCTCTGATTGAAGACAATGAAGAGAAGCTATACTTTGAGAAAATTTTCATCAACCTCGTACTTTCATACACATATACGAAAAAAATCAGTTCTTCACATTTTCTACCAGGATTGCTGAAAAAGCCTCGGCTACCGGCGGTAGACTATATACTGACTATGTTTTGTTTTTTCTCCCGTACGGTAGATTTTTCATGCTTCAAGGTAGATTTTTCATGCACCATGGTAGGTGAACGTTATACTATCAAGACTTGCAAATAACCTACCAGTGGTAGCCGCAACCTACCGTGGAGGAAAAAACATTCAATCGCGGTTGCTGTGGCCTTTTTAGCAATCCTGGCAGATATTATGAAGAATTCTGGTGTTTTCTGAATCCAAATCAGCTGACTTTTATTTTTTCTCAATGTCGACTGCAAAACTATACTATTTTAAAAAGAAATAAGTCATCGAACGCCATCCTCACACGGCTTTACACTTTAAATACCTCCGTTACTGAACGGAAGATCACGATGAAAATGCCAACAAAAGTCGAATCTGTGATATTGCATGTGCAACTCATATCATGATGGCTCCGTCTTAATCTGAACGTCTTTGTCGGTGCGTTGACAAGACAAAACTAGGCTGATGATGCATGATAGATCAGACTTGCTCAATGCTCATGTCAATTTAATAGTTCCGTGCTGCGCATTGATCAAGTTCCGCAGGCTGGTGCGGCAACGCGCAATGAAACTTATGAATGAGAGGTTGACCTAACTCATGAATGGCGCCTAAACTTTTATCTGGACTCGGCCAATAATTGACTATATACATACACCATATTGGTGCGGGCCATGGGCAGTAAATGTTGACTTCATGAATCTGAGACGTTGCAAGATTTAGAAGCCTTGTAGATTATTTTATTAAGGATGAAGAAAAAAGCAAAGCTTTAAAAAGAAAAAGTGGTCGCATAAAAGTCTATATCATAGTGACGAAGAACCATCGCGATAATGCAAAAACTTGTCAAGGCACAAGAACTTTCTTCAGCCCTCGGATATTGTTTGGAAAAAGCCTCATTTATGCAGTGATGTCGTTCGTGTATATATTTAATAACATTTTTTCAATTCATCGATGATTCCACCGGTTGAGGAAAAATTTCAGTTCAGTCCCGTTCATGACTGTAATAAATGAAAATACTCGCATCTGTAATATTTTTTCAATCGGTGCAATCGCCGTCAAATTATTGAAATAACCGCGTGTTTAATTAAAGTCATCGACGACTCCACCGGTTGAGAAAAGATTACGGATGTGAGTATATTCGTGCATTACAGCCATACAGTGAAATGAACTGGGTAATCTTTCCTCAACCGGTGGAATCATCAGTGGATTAAAAAAAAAAAAAAAAACCTCATTGAATATACACGGAACGGCGCGGAAGCTCTACACTTATGCCATTTTTAAGTTGGTATGTGCTGGCAAAGTTTTCCTCAGTATCATCTGGTCAAATTATATACGTGCTGGTCTGCCACTTTGTTTATATTTCAGCAAAATGGCTCTTGCAAACTTTTGCTATAAGCAAATAAATAGTCCAATCTGATGTAAAGACCAGCGGAAATCACGAAAATCACACTAAGAAAGTCTTAAAATTCAGTGATAAACTCTCGTAACTAAAGTCTTAAAATTCAGTGATAAACTCTCGTAACTGCAATGGCAGGCAAGATGGTAATGGCGGTTCGACGCAGGTATCATGGGAGATTCCTGTCTATTATGTCACTTTCTGTAAACACAGAGATAAGTCTCAATTTAGATAGGAATCTCCCATGATACCATGATACCTATGCGTCTCTCCGCCATTAAGCCCGATTCTGAGAGTGAATTTCGCAATTTTTTATAGTGTACTCATCGTCATTTTTACAGGTTTTTTATGCAAGAATCAACTCTTCAATCCCCTATAGCAAAAGTTTGCAAGAGCCCCATTCAGTCCATCTGACAATGACGGTCGAGCACTCAGTTTACCGAAAACCGAATCTTTCTTAACCCCACCACAAAGCAAAGCAGTGAGCATAGAAAGAAAGGGAAAAAGAAAAAAAAATAGGGGGGGAAAAAAACTTACGCAACGGACTCGGAAATGGAACATTTCGACAGCTACAGCTCTACAACGCTATACGGCCACAGCGCCGCGGCACCCGTATATAAAACCGTCTCACAGTTCACACGGGTGTACCATAGAACCGTGGATCGTATAGTCTCTTACCGTATCACAAACCGTACGTATGACGAGACGACTGATGTATAGCCGGGTTGGCACGTGGAGAAAGTTCATTTCCAGTTAATTACACCCGACGCGAGACTCCACGACACAGGAACCGAATACTTCAGTCGATTTTTTTTCTCTTCCCCTCCCCCCTCCTCAACATTGCATCATAGCGGGTGCAAATGCGCGTGCGTGGTTGTTCGGTTGTTACAGAACCCATATGATGAGCTGCGATTTGGCATTCGCGAAGAACTTGTTTTTTCGTATGTTCCCTTCTTCTTTTTCGGTTCTAAATAGTAGTTCGGAACTTGCGATGTATCGATGATTGGTTAATGGTTAGTATACAATGGACTATCGGCAAATTAAAGATTGTCGTGAGACTTTCACGAGCTGGGTGTCGCCTTGAAACTTGAAAAAATTGTTTGGACCCCCAAAATAACCCCCATTTCCAAGGAACTGTTGGGGGCTTTTGAAAATATCAAAATTAAAAAAATTTAGGTTAATTCCCCATCTGTTTCTCTTGGTAAATAACATATTATGATTCAGGGACCAATAAATGTACGGTCACACGGTCCTCGGCCCCAAGTCCGCCCCAAGTCCGCCCTAAGTGCTTCAACAAGCATCGGCCACCAGCCAACGGACCGCATCGGACCGTTTTAAAATGGCGCAACCACAAAACTAACCTCAAAGTAGCACTTAGGGTGGGTTAGAGAGGCTCTAGACCCGCCCCAAGTAACGCAAAGTTGGGAGCGGACCCAACATTCCGATGTACCGTTAAAGAAATGTGAGGTTAGAATCGCCATTTTTAGGTACGACCTAAAGCCCGTCCTTACCGTACATTTATTGATCCCAGTAGTTTTAGAGAAAAATGCCCGGGGCCGGGGACTGCGATCACTGCCGCAGCTATGCGTGTGAGTGTGGGACTGATCTGCAACGGCTCTCCAACCCCCATCCGCACTGGCTCCTCGCCCGCAGGGTGTGAGGAGTATGAAGAGTGGCCGAACCGGAACCTTGTAGGCGAAACTTAGCTCGTGATAATCTCGCGACAATCTTTAATTCGTCAATAGTACTTACACTGACTCATTTATTAAATCTGCATCCCGGAGAGGAATTCAACGCCCGGAAAAGGCCCCGAAAAGGTCCTAAAAACTTCCTAATTTCCGTGTTTCAGCCTGAATAGCAAGATACTGAAGGTTCGAAACATAATTGTCGCTAGGAATTAGCTTTTCTCTCTTTTTGCTCATATATAATCAGATTTGTCAGAAAATGACAGATATAGGGAGCTAAAATTACTTCAAGGCCCCTTTCTTCATCTTTTTCCAACACATATGTTTGAATTGGAAAAGAGAGTGAAAGAGAGAGGGAGAGGGAGAGAGGAAGAGAGAGAGTGTGGGAGAGAGGAAGAGAGAGAGAGAGGGAGAGAGAGAGAGATAGAGAGAGAGAAAGAGAGAGAGAGAGAGAGAGAGAGAGAGAGAGAGAGAGAGAGAGAGAGAGAGAGAGAGAGAGGTGGAGAGACGAAATCCTTTAGCTAAGGCTGTGGTTCAAAATAAGCTGAATGCAATGTCCACATCCATGAAAGTAATGAGACTTTGTGGGGATTCGTGGCGTAGCCGGGAACTTTTCGAGGGGGATGGGTGCCTAGGATTAGATAATTTTGTCAAGGGAGCCGAAGATCAAAATTTCGTCAAATTCCTCTTCGCGTCAAAAAACGCGAAAAATTACCTTCCTTTAGGGCAAACGTTGGTCGTTGGTGTCATGGAGAGAGGGGATGGTCTAGACACCCCGGAAACTCCCCCTCCCCCTTCACTGGCTACACCATCTGATGGGGACTTTTGAAATTAAAGCTCAACAGAGAATGTGAGGGGCGATGACATCTTCTGAATGTCCGACGTCCGTATGTCAGCCCTATTTAGCATCTAACTCTGAGAACGAATGATATTTCTGGTTGATATTTAAATTTAACGTGCTTTTTCAGTTTCTCCGCGCACCTCCTTGAGGCAGTTGCGGCTCTTGTAAATTGGCAACAATGTTTCCTCAACTTTCAATTAGATGGAAAACAATGGAGCTGTTGCAAACTTTTGCTACAGGCTTATTAATAGTTGAATATGGGGTAATACCCAGTAAAAATAACAATTAGCGCACTAAAAAATCACGAAATCCACTCCTAAACTCACAAAATGCTTTTAAATGCGAGACCGTAATGGCGGCCGAAGCCACGGTTTTCTTATGGCAATTGTATGCTTCTTCTTCTTCTTGTGTGGTGTTGCGAGAACACCTCGTGTAGATGGCGCTGATTGAAGATAGGGAACCCCAATGAAAACCGCGGCCCCCGCCGCCATTACGGTCTCGCGTTTAAAAGCATTTTGTGAGTTTAGGAGTGGATGTCGTGATTTTTTAGTGCGCTAATCGTCATTTTTACTGGGTATTACCCCGTTATCAACTATTAATAAGCATGTAGCAAAAGTTTGCAACAGCTCCATTGATTCGATAGTGAAGCAGCGTTTTTACCAATAATACAGGAAAAACAGTGTCGCCAAATTGCACGAGCCGCCATGCGCCCACGATATGAAATCGATGAATCGATGAGAGTTTGGATCGTTTCAAAAGGAATTTCTTGTTAGTCCGCATATTTCATATTACATCCCGTAATTCCAACAAGCAACTTTTCTTCGTTTAGCCGACAAATTTCAGATGCTGAAATTAAGGTAACTCATGTCCAAATATACGCCGATATGCATCCAGAAACGTTTTTTTCAAGAGAAAGTTTACTAAAAAATCGGGTGAGTAGCATTTTTTGGACAGCTGCACAAGCTCCGAAAAATCGAGCACAAAATCATGTGGTTCAGTTTGCGCACGTGTCCATCAAGAGCTGCTCTGAGAAAAAGCACAAAAATTAGATAGGGCTGAATTGAGTTCATAAAAGAGCGAGAGTACCTGATGCTCGGAATGGATTGGAGTCATATCCGCAGACTGACTGCGAGTAATGTGTGTTGCATAATACTCAGCCGGCGCGGCGTGGTCCGTCGTCATGTGGCAGCAGCCAACAGTCAACAGACAGCCGGTCAGACATAAACCACTGGTTCCTGTCGCTTTCCTTCATGCACTAATTCCACTGCCATGCGCCAGGCCAACGCCGACAACGCGGTTGCCAACGTTCCTTCTGACGAAAAGCCAAGCAAAAATTGCGAAAATATCCTCGCCCCTCCGAAAAATCTCGGATTATTGATCACATCCGCACAACCTTCGATAAATTGACGTTTGAGCATAATTTCTTAATCGGGTAAAATAGATTTTAGATTTTTGCAGGGAAAAAAAAAAAAAAAAAAAAAAAAAAAAAAAAAAAAAAAAAAAAAAAAGCACAAGAATAAAATAAGTAACTCTCACAGAGAGAAAAAAGTTAGACGATTCAACATTTCTATAAATGTCGAAAATTGTAACTGCGAAATGGTTTTGTTAACGTGACAAAGCGGAATGGGTCTGTTGCAAACATTTGTTGCAGCTATCGAGATGGTCTGTTCTGAAGTAAACTCACCTGAAAACTACGTGAGGATTACCAGAAAATTCCAAAATTAACTAAAAAAACTCAATAAATGCGTTTAGATAGACTTCTAAGTTGGCTGTGTCATACGACGCGAGTCACAATAGAGGAGTACCATCTAATCGCGACTTTCTACGCTGAGAAAAGTGCTTCGTCAAAAAGAAAGTTGCAATTTGAATTTGACATAAGAGTCCCCTGTTGTGACTCGCTCATATGACAGCTATCTTGATTTTTTTTTTTTTTTTTTTTCTAACGCGCGCCTTTGACGAGTTTGTCAGTCAACTTCGGAACTATTTGAGGCTTCCATAGTTATTTCCAAGCGACCATATTTATTAACCTTGCGACAAAAATTTGCAATGGCAAACTCAAAACTCAAAAGAAATGCCTTTTATGGGTTAATGAATGGATTTGAAGACTTTTGGAAGCTTTCAATGGTGGGATTTTTATTTGATTTTTCATCAGATTTAACCCTCTACAACGCTGTAGCAAAAGAATGCAACATACTATACCAATTATAATCAAACCAGCGATTTCTTGCCTCTGTATTCTTTTCCAAAGTTCAAGTTCGTTGGAAAAAAGCTCCAAGGGAGCTGTAAGAGCGTGAAGTCACGTGCTTATAGCCGCAAAGCTTCGTGACAAAAGTGAATGATTGACGCTGGTCATACATACGAATATTCTATGAGGAAGGGGAAGTAGTGAAGGGGGGGGAGACGCGCTTCTCCATGCATGGTGATTGTTTGTCTATAAATTGAGTTGGCGTCACTGATGAACGTGATCGTAAATTGGTTGAGCCTCCCAAGCGGAGACTGTGAGAGTGCGAGGGCACGTAAAAGTTGCCACGTGACAACTGACAGACACCGAGGCATCGTTTCAAAATATGGCGCAGGAAGTCAAATGCTTAGTGTTGAATTGAATCGGTGAGCTATCAATTGGCCACGAAGACCGGCAATGCTTCGGTAGCCATTTTCTCATAATGTTGCCGGAGCAGAAAAATCAAGCAGTGGCGAGGCGTGCTATTTGGCAACGTTCCTGCTTCCCCATTTAAACACATTAGAAAGGTCGAAACGCCTGGTCATCGCCGATGACTGAAGCGTTCGACCTTTTTGGTGAATTTAAATGGAGAAGCTACATTATTGCCAAAGACGCCTCGCCACTGGAATCAAGCTAAAGCCACCCCCCCCCCCCACCAACAACGATTTCAGAACCCAATTAACCCTTTTGAGACCACGTCCGAGTATATTTGTTCACGCGTTCAGATCTGTCTCACATAATATCAATTTCTTATCGACAGAAAGACAGTAGGGGTTACTTCATTATCACCGTCTCGGAAAAAAAAAAAAAAAAAAAAAAAAAATTATCAACAAGCGCCTTCAAATGGAAGGATAGGCAAAACGAACACTATGGAGCAGGAATATTTAACTACCCTGCATTCAATTTAAACTGAACGATCGAGCGTTGATTTGTCTCCAGAAACCTAGTCGGGAACGGGTTAATCAATCGACTCATCGCGCACTTATTCAAATCAAGCGACTAGGCAAATATTCCTACTCCTAGGTACTTGTTTTTGCCAATACCATTACTTGAAGGCGTTCAACGAGGCATTCTTTTGTGATATGCAGTATTTAACGTTCCTGTTTTTTTTTTTTTAAATTAACCCTTTCGCTCAGTGGGCCCATAGAGACGTTCTGTTGGCATGCATTCTTATGAAATTTAAAAAAAAAAAAAAAAAAAAAAATGACATGCATATGAAATTATGCGAGAAAAAGTCATTCGATCCGCCAATGAAGGTCTACTTTTTCACAACTCAGCACAGAAAGGGTTAATGCATCTAAATCGCATGTGAAAAAGATTGAAAAAAAATACGAGTAAAAGTTAGGTACTTATAAGGAGTTACACGTTGCGACAGTGACAATCGACCGCATAACGTATGCGTTCGTTGTTTTAACTTGACTTCTTTAATACGACAACGACTTTTGAGAATCTAGTTTATATTCTTAAAAAAAAAAAATATTTGACTTTAATCTTTTTTTTACAGTTATGGGGAGAAAATGCCTACCCCCCCTCCCTTCCCCAAGGTTTCGCCGAATCGGCGCCCCTGATTGTGAAACCATTGAGTATCAATGTTGATATATTCCCGACTCCCTGGTACGTAAATGTACCAAAACTTTACCAAGGATCGACTATTTTCTTGAACAATTTTATTGATTAAGTTCATAGGAAAGTGGTAAAGGTCTTTAACTACTTCCATCGAAAAACATTTTATGTTCCAAACATTGTTGTTGTTGTTGTTGTTGTTGTTGTATTGTATGTTGTATATTGTATTGTAACAGGTAAATCCACCGAATGAATTAAAAAAAAAAAAAAAAAAAAAAAAAAAAATGAAAACTATCCCCACGCTTTTTGAACACAGTACGCGGACGTTTACGTTGTGACTTGAATATTGTGTTACTGGAGTAACAGCCAAGGGCGTTTTTTCTCATCTATCAGGCTTGTAACACTTCAAAAATGGATGCAAATTTGTCGGCAGGTTCCGTTGACCAGTTTTCCTTTCTCCTGGAAAATTTTGGATTCTGGACTTACCACGTTATGGTTTTGAATTCTGATCCTGTCAGATTGGTAAACACAAAGTAAACAAGTATACGTTAAAAGCGTATTCAAAAGGGAGGATTAAAACAGATAGACAAACAATTGAACGAATCGATCTTTGGGTGTAACGCAGCAACAATGATAAAACCTGTTGAAACTTATGCGGGACACGATGGAAAATCAAATATTCAAGGTCAAACCAAGGGAGGGGAGAAAAGAAATTCTAGGAAAACCAAAAAGTGAGAAAAGTGTATAATACGCGAGGGGTCAATTAAATAGGGGACACGACGAAGCGAGGTAAAAAAAAAAAAAAAAAAAAAAGCTGAAAATGACTTATAATCTGTACTTTCTTATTCGTAAGTGTTTTCAAAATTTGCGAGGCGCACTCAAACGACTTGAATGGGGGAGAGCAAAAATTCTAAGAGATTTTAAAAGGGGAAAAGCAGGATGTGGAACTGTGGGTAAGATATAAAATAGAAATAAATTTTAGCTCCTGCGAGGTATCTCTGGAGTACCTGTTAATTTTGTTGTATCCTCCCCCCTTTTCACTCTTTCCTTTTCTGCTTAATGCGCGATGAGTAATGAGCAGAAAATGTACAGTGCGGATCGGAGGAAAGCCAGAAAAACTCGTTTCTAGCGTAGGCCGAAACCGCACGATCCTGGTCCTCCGAAGGAACTCGCTGTGAGAAGAAGAGAGGAATGCAAGACAAGAATCGTTGAGTGGGACAGGGGTGACGAGGGGGGAAGAGAGATGAGAAAATGGGAAAAACGGGGAAAGAAGAAAGGAAGAGAGAGAAATTGGAAAAAAGGCGAGTGAGATGCGGGAAGAAAGAGGGGAGAGAGTTAATTTACATTCTCCACTATCAACAAGTGCGGATTCCGAGAACAGCGACGCGAAGCCATGCAGACGGTTCGGTCCAGAGCTAAGCGCCGAATGATTCATTGTAAAATAATCGTTCAAAAAAAGGAACGAATGAATAAACTTAAAGATTGTTGATCTTTGGTAAAATTGTCCGAATTCACGAGACTCCACTGTTGCGATCTCACAGATGGAGCGCAAGGGCGGATACAGGGAATTGTCTTTCTCTCTCTCTTCCCATTTGAAAACGTGCGTTAGAAAAGGACAGAAGAAGGGGCCAAAGTCACGTGATGGCCCCCTCTGCTATCCTTTTCTATCACATAAGTTCAAATGGAAAGGAGAGAGAGAAAGACAATTCCCTGTATCCGCCAATGATGGAGCGAGTGAAATCTATGGCTCATAAGTTAGTTTATCTTAAGGAGGCGATCGAGTTGGAAGGCAGCTCCGAATTAGATGTTTGGTGGATCGGTGCGCCACTTAAATCATTTTAAAATATTAGGCCTTCGTACACGCTCAAAGTATAGGATCGTCAAATTGGCATCGGTGAGCTGAAATCCACCGCAAACAATTGAATTGCCAAACCTGACATTTCTAAAATTCAAACATAACCTTGACCAAAACACCGCCAAAACGGGTTTATTTGTTTTGTTGACTGTAGATAGATGAACAGATGACACAACATCCATAATCAAATAACTCTGCAGTTTGACGGGCTGTCAATGCACAGTTGTTTGACAAAGTTTTAACCAACGGAACATGCGAGCGTTCAACGGTTCAAACTTCTGACATATTGTATTCGGACCACATCAACCACAGTGATTTCATACATCGGTGATACGCAAAGGGGGTCAGAATTTTCTACGGCGGTCGTTTTTGAATTCACCATTGATTTCACCGGTTGTCTTAAAAATTACACAGTCCAGTTCAGCAGTGCGATTAAAACCCATGAAAATACTTTTATCTGTAACATAAACGGTTTTAGTGATGACGTCATCCGATGATGAGCATTCCAAACGAAATCGAATTATCTCTCTCACTTCTTACGAAACCCCCATGTAGCTATCTCACTCTCAACGCAAAAATTGAACAAAGAGATGTCTATTGTAATTTTTTTGGTTTTTTTGTTGCAGAAATGAGTTTCTCGAGGCATTTCAATGCGATTTCGATATGTAGTGAAACAAGGCCATGCATACGAATTTCGAAAGTACACAGAGATGGGTATACATGAGGGTCACCCGGTCACGGGAGAGAGAGTGAGATAGTTTTTAATGCTCGCGAGCTTTCTCACAACCGATTGCGACTGATGAATTCATTGCTGTGATTGTTGGTTGGCTAACCGTTGACTTCGCACTAAAACCGTCTATTTTCGGCTATCGATTGAAACACTGTTGATTTTAAAATTAGACGGGATTTCGATGTTTATCGATATGATACAAATCAGACTCACAGAAAAAATTTCCTGTTGAAATTACGAGACACGTATTTAATTAACTAATCAGAAATTCCATTTAAAAAGGTCAGAATTCTTATCGATTCGACGATTCTTTTTCGTGGAGTATCATAGATCGTTCGATTACATCAACGAAAATTCTGGTAATTCCAAAGGGAATTTCTTATCGACTGTAAAAATTATTGACAATTTCAGTAATTCTAATATACTTTTCTTTTCAGTTCATACCTGACAAGTTTTTTCTCTCTCTCTCTCTCTCTCTCTCTCTCTCTCTCTCTCTCTCTCTCTCTCTCTCTCTCTCTCCTCTCCATGTACTATAGCGCGTAACAGCCATAATTTAAAGCTGGACTGCGGACGATTCTTTTGTCAACCGGTAAAGCCATTGACGCATGAATTGTGTACAGTTCCAATCACGATTTCGAATCGGCTGCATTCGAATTTCTGGACGACAGGCCCGAAGAATCACCAATCAATTCGGCGTGAATATTGAACAACATCTTCGGAACGAATCTGCCGGAAGGAACAGATCAGGCATCGACGAAGTCTCACCGAATCGCATCTTACCCACCAAGCCGCAGTGCGACGCCACCGCCACCTAGCGTCCGTCGACCGGCAACTTGCAACATATCATTAGGTCGACTGCCGCAGTGCCGCACGGACGCAATGCGACTGCGCAGGATCAGCCAGCACTAAAGAAAAAAAAAGAAAAAACAGCAACTGTTGAACCGGTTTTACTTTAGTATAACTTCCGTAAGTCGACGGCCGATAACGAGCCTTAACTCCGGGCCGCAGCACTGCGTCAGTCCGCAGTCTAGAGCGCACCGCACCGGGTTCGGCTCCTCATCGCGTCCGACCGTCCGTTTCTCGGTTTCGCGAGTGGTGGCCGCAAAATGCAACCGATTCTTACGTCCGTCCGTATGAGGGAAGTAAGGAAGAATAAGGGCTTACGCCGCGCAACTCTCAGGCTCTCTGGCTGGATTTGGCTTGGTACTTAACCAACACCGAGCATGGGGGTAAAATCGACTGTCTTCGAGTATCTGCAAGAATGCGACGACCGCTTCAGTGCACTGGCAGATCCAGGATTCTATCCTTCTCTCTCTGCTCCCTTTATAACATGTGTGTTAGACAAGGGCAGAGCAGTGGCAGTCACGTGATTTTCGCTCCCTCTTCCATCCTTTTCTAACTCATACGATCGAATGGGGAAAGAGAGAGAAGGATAATATCATGGATCCGCTAGTGCTTCAGTGCCATCACATCGCGAGGAAAAATGAAAAACGAAATGGAGAGAGAAAGGACTCGGGAACTGGAGGATCGCGCAGACACGAAGGAGGAGGAGAGGTTAAAGGAGAAAGAGGGAAGAAGGAGAAAGAAAGAGGAAAGCCGAAGGCGACGAGTTTGCACAGACTTACACACAGTGGGTCAAGGGCCGTAACTCTTGGAAATGGGTCTTTCGCAAACTTTTGCCGCAGTTGAATGAAGCAAGCATTGTCTAGGTCTGTTGCGTATACTTTCAGTACGCGGTACGTTGATTGCAATTAACGTAAAAAAAATCCGCGAAAGTAACTATATGCGCACATTAGAAACAGTTTACCTGCTCCCTGATGACGAAATTGCGTGCTTTGTTTTCCGTCTCATATGGACTTTATTTAAGGATTCTTTTTCCGAATTCTTGATTTATTTAAACACTGACCCGCCATCATCCGCCGGTACTCGCATTGTGTAGTTCAAAGGCGGGGACTAGAAAAAAAATCTCATTTTAATGCTTAAAATCAAATCAAACATCATCGAATCTTAAAGGTACTACAATCACTTAACCCTTCACTGCATGGGATTTTTTTTTTCAACCAAAACTAGATTTTTCGATTCACTAGGTGGTCACATAATATGTATATGGAAAAAATAGCAAAAAAAATAATTCGACAGTTTTTCGGTGAAAATTCTCATTTTTCCATTTTTGTCATATTTTCACCATAAGAAATGGCGGGAAAAGAAAAAAAAAATTCAAAATTTCGAAAAAATAAGAATTTTTTACTTTAATTGGATTTTTCAACGAGCAAATGCCGGAAGCTTCGTAAAAATAATGAAATTGGGGTTGAATTGGATACGGGGGCAAATTTTCCCCCAACCATGATTTCTTTTAATAAATGCATTATAATGAGTGCTGGTGGTCTTTTGAAAAATGTTTGAGCTCTTTTTTATGTTTTCTTATAATGTGACACTGGTGATACGATTTGAAATAAGTCAAAATATACATTACAATGTCTGATATAGGGCTTTTTACATCATGTGACACCGGTGTCACACTATGCAGTGAAGGGTTAATAAGTTGACGAAAATTTTGAAAAAAAAAAGAAAAAAACCGAAAACAATATATCAAGTTACCATTGAAATTTAATAATAATGAGTCTGATGCTTGGTGGTTATTTTTGATTAATAATTTTAATATTGATAATGGATATCAGGTATCTACAAATATGCCTGCAATGGAATTACGACAGCCGAAAAAAAAAAAAACAAAAACAAAAACAAACGAGGAAACAAAAAAAGAAACCGAAAAACTTGTTTTTATGAATAACCAGCAATTCGGAAAATATGCAGAAATAGACAGCAGAATCTCAGCAGAATCAGAAGATGAGAAGGGTATTGAGACTTCGAATGCGTTCTTGAATACGATTTAAAAAAAAAAAAAAAAAAAATCGAATGGCAAAGAGAACTCTTCGGTGAGCTTTTTAAAATTTCAACTTGCAATGAATAAAACGCCACCATTATTCTTGTATTCCAGTTTTATCCAGTTATCCTGAAGGAGAGCCTGTAAAACAGTAGCTATACTTCACAACGTCGGAAAATAATACCAAGGATGACAGTGCTAAGAAAATTTTCCATAGACAACAATGGGTGTTTTAACCTTTAACGGAAAACTAACTTATTACGAGTACATCAACTTTCCCTAGCACGTCGCCAAGTGAATTTATTCATGTCCTATGATAAAAGCAAGGGAGAGGGTGTAGGAGGAGGGGGTAAAGATAGGAAGAATAATGGCGATGTTTTCTTTTCTGCTCGTTAAAAGTTTTGGAAGCTCATCAGTGTGAGTGTTGTAACTTTATTTTATCGGCACGTTTCGCTTAAAACTCGCATTAAAAATCTTACTGTTACTCACATTAAGTAACAACTCGCACTCACTTTCACAAACATCTCTTTTTAACAATGCAGAAATGCTGATGTTGCACATTAGAGTGTGGTGAGTCAACATTTAGATGAGGCTGCAGCAAACTTACAATTTACTATCGTAATAAGCTCCTTCAATTTCACGGTTAGGCAAAAAGATTACTCTCCTGTACGAATAGTTAACTAACCGATGTTAATTTCATTCTCGTTTATTGAGAGTTTCAAGACGTAAGTATATGTACGCAATAAAACAGCGAGAGGCCTACAGACGCGAGTCTGTTGCCCCTATCCCCCACTCCTCCGTGACCAGGACCTAAATTACTCTCTATATAGTATTATTAGTATTTATTCAAGGGGCAGTAAAGACGTCTCCTTAAAGATATCACCCGGAAAAAGAGTACGGTACAGTTAACCATATGCATATTAGATTTTGGCGCCCGACAGAGTGGTGAATGGTAAAATTCACCAGAGTAAAGTATACAGAATACCAGATATCAAGGAGTATAAGGAATCGGTTATCCTAATTTTACCACAAGTTATCGCTGCATTAATCATCCTCTGGTGAAGTTTACTATCTTCCTGGCTGGCGCCAAAATTTGCTATGGGTACGGTTAACAATACCGTACTTTTTTCCAGGAACATTTCCGATCGTCACCTTTATA
The DNA here is from genome assembly GCA_011764245.1 of Trialeurodes vaporariorum. NCBI lineage: Eukaryota > Metazoa > Arthropoda > Insecta > Hemiptera > Aleyrodidae > Trialeurodes > Trialeurodes vaporariorum. The sequence continues at coordinate 65,377,975 of VMOF01000002.1, forward strand.
GACGATTCAAACTTACTTTCAAAATCGCCTTTCTGGTTTGATTCAACTGCTGTAGAAGACAAAGTCCGCAGCTATCAGTGCAGTCGTTGAGCATATATTTACTTTCATTCCGTAATTCATCGGTGATTCTACCGATTGAAGCAATTAAGGACTGCAGTTATTTTTAATTCTTAGACGATTACACCAGTTAAAAAAATAAATAAAAATAAAAAATGCCTCTCGGCAGGCCGGTAAGACGAAGTAGATTCCATGCTTAGTTAAATCATTTTTTCACAAATTTAAATATAGGTTATAATTTTCGTTGAATCTATATATATAATTTCCAAGCTTAATGGAAATTCCCGTCGATCCTTTGGACCGTTCCGGACAAGTGCGGTATCGATCGATGCGGCTCAGTACCAGGATTGTGGGAAAAATACCAGCGGTGCTGTTCAGAGCCATCTTCTCTCTCGAAAATCCAAAAAACTATGAATACTATGGGCGTAATGAGTGGGAGGGAGACAGTCTCTGTACCTCTGTAATGTGCGCGAGAGAGAGAGAGGTATACCATTTGTTTTTAAGCCCTGGTCGGTCACCTAGCGACGCTAAATTTGTTTTACGTCGACAGCTGATATTTTGCTTTTTGGGTGCATCGACACTATATGTACGTAGAGAGGTGACTCCGTGGACTGTAGATCTGTAGGCATGATCTTCATTTTTAAGGTTATTTTTTTTACCCTTGATCATTACTTGACATGCGTTTGTTGATACTCTCAGCTGGTGCTTGTGATTTTGTGCGGTGTAGGTCGGTCTGTGATATGTATGTCGATGATGAGTATTAAATTCAGAGTTTTCCGTTTTTTTAAATTTTATTCTACGTCAGAGAGAGACCCAGCACATCGTATGCTTCCCGTGTTAGAAAAGTGAAGCAAGTTTAGCGGTCACAGTTTTGTTCTGGAGTCACCGGCTGCAACGATAAACAGCCGCCTTCTGTTGAGTGGTGAGCTCAACAAGTTGTGATTTGTCCGCGGTCCCGGAAAAGGAAACAGCTTTTGCTTGGCGAATGCATACCACGCGCTCATCAATCAACAGTAGGCGACTGCTGGCTGTTGTTTTATTGAGTTCCGACGAAAATTGAGCCAGAAAAGTGGACACCTGTCGCAAGCTTTGCGCTGGTCTCTATTTTCTACGTACGGGGAACTTATAGGTTAAAATTTTTAATTCTGATCAAATTTAAACGGTATTTTTACTATCGATTTCCCTAACTCATGACAATTCAAAAAGCCATGAAGCGGCCACATGCCCCTATTTACATCTAAACAGCAGGATTATCTTCAAAGTTTTCCATTTTTTTTTTTTATCTTCTCATTTTATTCTATGTACAAGTGGGGAACTGATAGGTTAAATCTCTCAATCCAGTTCAACTTCTACCTAAACGTCCTTTTTCCGATTTCACTTACGATTCCATTTTCGATTCCATTCTTTTACAGATCGATCTGCTTGCATGATCTTTGATTTTTAAGGTTATCTTTTTTCTTTGGTCGATGGTTGACGTGCGCGTTTCTTGATACTCCCAGCTGATGCGTGTGATTTTGTGCGGTAGTCCGGTCTGTACCATTTTTATGTCGATGATGAGTCTTTCATTTTCGTTCCAGTTTTCTTTTCTTCTTTTTTTTTACATTTTTATGTGCAAGTGAAGAACTAATAGATTAAAGCTGATGCGTGTGAACTAAGAGAAGAACGGTTCTTCGCTCCAAAAATGGTCAAAATTTAAAATGGTCTATAAATTCATGCGTTACATACTCTTAAAAGCTTACATTTTTAGGTTTGAGTGGTGTTTACGAGTTATTCCTTTGTAAAAATAACCAAAATGAAAAGCCATCAAAGTTTAACATCGTAATCGCTTTCATTTCAAATTTTTTTCCAAACAGAATGAAAGAAAGAAACAAATGTAATACGAAAACATCTAAAAAAAACAAACGAAAAGGACCAGGAGGGGCCGCGAAGCGGCCCTAGGCCCCTAGTTTTTATCTGAATTTTTCTTTTAAGTAGATTCCATGAATCTACTTATTGCGGAGGGTGCGATGTTGGATTTTTCGGGAAATTTTATCAAATGAGCACGTTTCATGGTCCCCTGAGTGAGAAAATACCATTCGTTGAAAATTGTATATATATATATATATATATATATATATATATATATATATATATATATATATATATATATATATATATATATATATATATATATATATATATATATATATATATATATATATATATATATATCTTTATATGTATGTTTCAGCCAGTTTTACCGTTTTTATGTCCCACGATCCTGTTCGTAATTTTTGGTTTTTGTTCTTGAAATTTTTCTCAACTATTCGTTGGGTTTATTTCTTGGATGAGTTCGAAGATGGTGTAAATCCGACAGTTAGTTTTCGCGTTATGGGCCGTGTTTGAGTCGTAAAATGTGTTTTTGAGGTTTATTTTTAGGAGTGTTTGTTTTGAGTATTTTTTTTGGGAAAATTTATGTTAGCCGTTTTGTTACGCAGCTTTTTTACTCGAGTCATTTTTTCGTTTTTTGCGTTGTAAGCGAGTTATAGCGATGTGTTTTTCGGGTTTTTTGGCAGTGTTTTTATATGAAGAAATTGTTTTTTTGTTTCAAAAATTTTAGTATATATCGTGGAGGATGTTTTTAGTTCATATGCTCTTTGCCTTGAATTTTCCTTGTGTTTTACGTGTTTTACGAGCTATTTAGTTTCTTATGGGATTTTACAAGTGAAAGACAAGGATGGCGTATTGGTATAATTGCTCTTTCTTTGTTTTACACGTACACTGTTGCTTAGGTACGTTATTTATTTATTTTCTTGTTTTATCAGCTGCTCCTATTCAGATTTATTTTTCATTACCGTTACAAAGATTACACATTTTTCAATCTTTGTACTATAATCTTTTTCTCATGGTCATTTTTATTTAAATGTTGAACAGCTGATAAAAAAAAAGAAAATTGAATAATTCAAAGAAAATCATAACATAACCTATTTATTGAAATTTGTGAAAAACTTATATAACCTAGCTTTTATTTCTCACTTGCATTGTAAAGATTACACATTTCTCTGTTGGTAATATAATCTTTTCACAATCATATTTGGATTTTGAGCAGCTGATAAAATAAAAAAGAAAAATTCAGAGAAAAATTCAGCGAAAATTATAACCTATATTTAAATTTGTGAAAAAATGATTTAACCAAGCATGGAATCTACTTCGTCTTACCGGCCTGCCGGGAGGCATTTTTTATTTTATCAGCTGCTCAAAATCCAAATATAATTGTGAAAAAGATTATATTACCAACAGAGAAATGTGTAATCTTTACAATGCAAGTGAGAAATAAAAGCTAGGTTATATAAGTTTTTCACAAATTTCAATAAATAGGTTATGTTATGATTTTCTTTGAATTATTCAATTTTCTTTTTTTTTATCAGCTGTTCAACATTTAAATAAAAATGACCATGAGAAAAAGATTATAGTACAAAGATTGAAAAATGTGTAATCTTTGTAACGGTAATGAGGAATAAATCTGAATAAGAGCAGCTGATAAAACAAGAAAATAAATAAATAACGTACCTAAGCAACAGTGTACGTGTAAAACAAAGAAAGATCAATTATACCAATACGCCATCCTTGTCTTTCACTTGTAAAATCCCATAAGAAACTAAATAGCTCGTAAAACACGTAAAACACAAGGAAAATTCAAGGCAACGAGCATATGAACTAAAAACATCCTCCACGATATATACTAAAATTTTTGAAACAAAAAAACAATTTCTTCATATAAAAACACTGCCAAAAAACCCGAAAAACACATCGCTATAACTCGCTTACAACGCAAAACACAAAAAAATGACTCGAGTAAAAAAGTTGCGTAACAAAACGGCCAACATAAATTTTCCCAAAAAAAACGCTCAATACAAACACTCCTAAAAACAAACCTCAAAAACACATTTTACGACTCAAACACGGCCCATAGCGCGAAAACTAACAATCGGATTTACACCATCTTCGAACTCATCCAAGAAATAAACCCAACGAATAGTTGAGAAAAATTTCAAGAACAAAAACCAAAAATTACGAACAGGATCGTGGGACATAAAAACGGTAAAACTGGCTGAAACATACATATAAAGATATATATATATATATATATATATATATATATATATATATATATATATATATATATATATATATATATATATATATATATATATATATATATATATATATATATATATTATATATATATATATATATATATATATATATATATATATATATATATATATATATATATATATATATATATATATATATATATATATATATATAATTTTCAACGAGTGGTATTTTCTCACTCAGGGGACCATGAAACGTGCTCATTTGATAAAATTTCCCGAAAAATCCAACATCGCACCCTCCGCAATAAGTAGATTCATGGAATCTACTTAAAAAAATTCACAGTCCAGTTTAGCAGTGCGACTGTAACCTACATGAATTCTCCGATCCGTAAGCTTTCCTGCCACCGATGGAAAACACCATACACTTCAAAATGATTTGATGTTCACCAATAATTGATTCCATCTGTCGAAAAAATAATACAGTGTTTACAGCATTCGTGTAAACACTTAAGCTTCTGCATGAGACCATGTAATATCTTTGTCAACCGGTGTAATCATGAAAAAGTTAAATAACTCTTCTTAAGATTTGCAAAACGGCAGCCCCGGTCATTGACGAAGCGTGCAATCCAGCAACGTAGCATTTGCTTCCTTGAAACCAGTGGCGGCTCGTGCAATGTGGCAACAGTGTATTCTCTCCATTTGAACCTATGTAAAACAATCGATCTTCAGGAGGTGCAATAGCACCCCCAAGATATCGATACTTTTGCATAGGTGTAAATGGCAAATTAGCATAGTTGCCAAGTTGCACGAGCCGCCACTGCTTGAAACTCACGAAAAATATCAAATTATAACTATTATATCTGGGGATCGGCGATGACCACCGAATTCGGCCTATTCTGCGGATTCAAATCGACAAAATGTTACGTTGCCAAATCAAACGCTGTGCCACAAGCCCTGATATAATTACTAATTAGTTGAGAAGAGAAATAATGGCTTACAAAAATACTCAAATCAGTCATCTTCGCTCCAACCGAACGAATCATCGATGAATTGAAAAATGTCGTTGTAAATGTATAGATATTCAAGACGTCAGCACTGGCATTCGAAAATGATAAAGTAGCATAAGATCGGTACGGCAACCGATGACCTGAAAATAGATGCGTTTGGCCCACTTTGTAGCGCGACTGACCGCGTGGACGCGGCGCGCGGCAACACGACGACCAGCCGCGATACCGGCAAATATTACATCATGGCCATTACATTACGAGCGAGGGAACGTGGACTCGGATCTTCACGGACTCGGAGTCGGACTCGGGTCTCGGGTCTTCACGCCCGGAGGAGCGGAGAGCGACTCTCTTCTGCCCTCTCATTCTTACTTTTCTTTTCTTTTCTTTTCTTTTCTTTTCTTTTCTTTTCTTTTCTTTTCTTTTCTTTCCTTTTCATTTCATTATTTTCCTCTTTCTCCTTTCTGTGAACACATTTTATACCTTTCCCCTATTTCCTTTTGCCACCTCTAATCTCCTCTAACCAAGATCCTGCAATCCTGCAATCTCCCCCCCCTTTCCGCAACTCACTACATAGACTCCACTTCGACTCCTTCACGGCCCACGATTCGTCTCTCCCCCCCCCTCACCCCATCAAACCCTTTCGCGGTCGTCTTTCTTTCATCTTTCTTCTTTCTTCTTTCCCTTTATACTCTCCCTCCACATCCTTCCCCCATTACTTTTACACTTTTTTTACACTTGCACCTACGATTTACATCTATCCTACCCCCATCCTGATTTTCTGACTCCGCGGCTCTTCTTCACCCCTTTCCTTCCCTTCTCTTCCTCCGTTCCCCCTCACCGCTCGCCATTTAAATGATTCGCTCTGTTGACTGTTGACTTACGGCCACCGCCTCATTTTGCGCTCCTTCCAGTCGGGAAGGAAAAGGATGCTTTATTCTGTTCCTCCGTGGATGACCACAGTCGAGTCTCCGGAGGAAAGGCTGGTTCCAGTGGCGGCTCGAGAAATACGATGCATCGATGTCTTATCCATTTAATCCAGGGCCGCCGCACGCCCCAATGTTGCCAGATTTCCTTATAAATAAGAACTTTTAAATTATGTATTGAGTCCAAATGGGTGAAATCAGATAGTTATCCGAAATATGGAAGCGCTACGCATACTGTTTCACGGATCCGGGGATTTTAAAATTCGCCGCACATGAATACTTCGCTCTATTTATTTCTTTATTTATTTGTTTATTTTTTTTAATTTCCCCCCCCCCCGACGGAATCTCCGGCGGCTACTGACAAAAGTAAATTTTAAATTCAACCGTGTTTCCATGGACGGAAAAAATATTACAGATCTGACAGTGGCTAAGCGAGCAATTCGGCAACGTTGTATTTAGTTCAATGGAACCCACGAGAAATATCGAACTATCTTGGGATCGGCGATGATCAGCTTATTCGACATTGTCTTTGGGTTCAAAAGGACAAAATGCTACGATGCCAAATAACGCGCTCCGTTACTGCGATATCTGAGTATTTCTATGGGTTATATTCACACAGCTGAACGGGACTGTGTAATCTTTTTATCGACTGGTGAAACTATCGGCGAATTAAAAAATTCCCTTATAGTCGTACGGAAAAGAGTCGATTCTTCGGAGGCGATTAAGTGTGTACCTGAGAAAACTAAGGAAGCTGCTTTGGCACAGGTTCAACTAGGTGAAAAACCAAAGATTATCGATAGTTCACGAGCCGCCACTGATGAAGATAAAACCATAAAACAACAGGTAAGTTCTTCATTGAAAATTAGCCCTGTGTATCAGGTAAGCTTTCTTCGAAAGAGCAGCGGATCGGGATTTCTGTGCATATTTCCGAAGAGGGTTCACAATTTTCCACCGTGAAAAGTATAAAGGTAAATATCTTCGATCTCTGAAAAGTTCTGAATTAGTGCGCAATATACATTTACAGAGCCACTTTAAATGGTAGCAATTAATTAAAATTGAAAACTGTTAAACTTCCACTGATCGAATGTTTCAGTGATGAAGTTTTTGGAGTAGCATCCTATTGGTCCATCTTACACACTTGTTGAAGCATCTGCTTGGAATGTTCAAATCGTCCACTGCTCCAATGGCGAAGCGCGTGCAATCGCTGGCATCATCCTGTTTGGTCAACTTAAACCATTAATATTTGCAGAAAAATGATTTTATCGAGCGCCTTGAATTAGTGACTTCCGCAAAGTAAACACCGAATTATTTTCCCTTCTGGCTTTTCTCCCATTTGAACCTATCCAAAAGTATCGATTATTTTGAGGTTCAACCCGAGAAGACCGATTCTTGTTCATTGGTCTTTATGGACGAGGCATCGATAATCAAATAGATCGGAACTATAACGAGGCGATTTTTTATTGATTACGCTGTAAATTCAGTTGAGAGTGCTGGCAATAACACCGGTTATCGCGTAGAATAACTCTTCAAGAAACGCAAAAGTATAGAGATCCCCTTCGTAATTTTTGCTTTTTAAGAAAGCTCTCTTGATTATTTTCCTTTTGAGTCGGTTTCCCTTCACCCATTCCTTGTTCATTTTTCCTCGTTTAAATAATTTCAACCTCGTTACCGGCTTAGCATTTTTGCTGGGTTGCATAATATTAATATGAGTACAAGTTTCCTTAGATAAGATCGAAAACGTTAAAAGATTTTAGAACGTTTCTTTTAAGTAGGTGCCGGCCTTGGTGAAGTTTTAACTAGACTTTCCCTGTTCGCGCCCCAAATTTTCTTTTTCCCCCCGATCGTTGGCCCGAACAATGGAAAAGCTCCCAATTCTTTTCGCTGTGCCACGAATGTTGAAACATTTAAAGGAAAAGACGTACAAAATCGCCAGATATGTGTAGTTAATTATAATGCTTGCGAGAGAATATTGTCTCGAACTAATCAGGTTCAACGTTACTTGCGCATTTGAATGAGGGTGATCAAAGTAGGTTATTTTTGAAATGAGGTCAACATTCAGCATCGAATGATCAGGGATTCATAATGATCAATAAAAAAATAACAATAATAAAAAAAAAGTGTGGCTTACTATCCTACAAACGACAGTTTGCAATCATTTTCGGTCGATTCAGAATCATGTTGAGAGCTCGAAAAGAGAGCCTTGCACTGAACTAAATATGAAGAGATCCTTACCATATGATAATGACTCTGTGTAAAACAGGGATTTCCTGGAATTTTTACGAAAATGTTGTCATGTTCACAATGGTCCTTGTAAATTTACAAGAGGTTATGATATTGATACCGAATTCTAATGGAAACATGGAAATTTTTGGGTAAAAGTAACAGAAACTATACCTGCGTAGTTGACATGAAATAATAATTTTGGTAATATTATCAGAATATTACCTGACTTCCTTTTTTTTCTGAGTGAAACCTTCGATACCACAACAATGTGATTTTACTAAAGCAGATAATACTTCGATTTTTATCATACTTAATAAAAAGTTGAGCCATAGGCAGTAATTATAATATGCCTAATCGATTCAAGACAAAATTACTTCACATTAGATAGCTTTCAAATGTACCGACATCCCATCCCGGCGCTGAGGATACAAAACGTTTGATAATAATTCGTCTTGAGCACTTGCAAACGGAGAGCCCTCGATAGCTTGTAGTTTTTAGGCTCTTTGTAAAATTAAGGCCAGTTCGTGGTATGAATACGAAAAAAATAAAATGAAAAAATTATACTTCCAGTTTTCAGGCTCTTTGTAAAATTCAGGCCCGTTTTCGGTAAGAATATGATAAAAATGAAATGAAAAAATGATATGAAATGAGCAAACTTTTAAGGTTGCGAGAACGCGTCTATGTTTATTGTTGGAACAAAATTGATTTTTTTTTTTTTTTTTTTTTTTTTTCTTTTTTAATTTTTCTCCATTTTTATTATTTATGCAATTCAATTTTGCATGACCTCCTTTAATATTTGAAATTACGTATTTTGACACGACCGTAGTCAACCAGGTAAACACATCTGCAATTACGAATTATATGGATCATATCCGGTGTTGTGCGAATCAAGAAACGAAAAAGAGGTCACCGCTTTGAAGCAACAGATGTGGTTATCCTTGTGAAAGTGTAACGTGAAAATAAGTCGGGGTTGCACAAAAATACAGCCGAGGAGCTATTACACACACCCTATCTGTACAAACACGCTGTTTGATTGACGCAAAGTTTACTAATAATTTAAGGCAAGCTTAGCATAAATTACTTTATTCGATCCCTAAAATTAATTTGCAATAGAAGCAAGCCCATAGAGATTCGTGAAAAAAATTTAGATTTTTTTAATAGAAGCAACCGACACTAATAAAACTTTCACACCGAGCTCAATATCTTCGATTGATGAGAACATTAAACATATCAATCATTGTTCGTAGATTGCATTTATAATATGCACTAGGACACGCATTTTGAGTTTGTAGTCCGATTATAAGGACGAAAAATTCCTCCGAGCTAATCCGAGGCAGTTAAATTAATGTTTGCCATAAAACTCGAAAAAAAAAAAAAAAACAAAAACAAAAACAAAAAACAAGCAGTTCTCCACACGTTTCTCGCCGGGATAGCATGTCTGGTACTTAATTATTATCTTACATTAGTATCGGTAAGTGTTCCACTCAAATTTATTCGACAGTATCGGTAAGTGTTCCACTCAAATTTATTCGACAGTATCGGTAAGTGTTCCACTCTTTATTCGACAATGACATCTTCGAAGAGAAATTCTTACAAGAGCAGTATGATTATGTCAACATATCTTCATTGAGAAACGAACAAATTAAACCAAAACAGAAAAATTGATGCAAGCACCCTTTACAAATGCAACTAAGCCCTGCAAATATGCTCTAAGGTACCCTTAATTTGAAGGAAGACTTAGACAATCAGTCCACACAACAAGGCACATCACACAATTTCTCCATAAACATTTAACAAAGTAACGTAAACTATTCTAATCAGCTGATAAAGTTGAAAGACACGCACTAGAAGAAAATTCCACTTTGATAATTGGAACTTAGAGGAAAGGAAACAAGCAAATTCTAAACTTACCCCCAGCAAATAAACGTCCCCTGCCGATATATGTGCGAAACGAAAAGACAATTTACAACCAAGAAAACCAAAACCAAAAAACAAAAAAGTGACTGACAGTAAAAAATAAAAAAAAAATTAAAAGAAAAAAAAATATATATAAAAAACCTCTTTGAACTAACCTAAGTATGACAAATCACAACAAGAATTTTCCATCCGCAAGCTTCAAAGATGGGGACAAGAGAGGAACAACAGCCAACAGCAAGAAAAAAAAAGAAAAAAGCGGCTCAGAACCGGGATAGGACCAAACTTCCCATCTTTTTACGCATAGAAATCAATTAGAAAATCATGACCTGCAAGCTGTGGTGGCTATCAGCTGTGCTGTGTTCGCAGGCCGGTCATGCTATAAAATGCAGACAAACATGCATTACTCCAGTGAGCTCGAAAAAAAAGAAAAGAATAATAACACGAACATATTGATCTATCAATGATTTACAGTCATTCAGAAGAAAAAGAGGAAAAAAACGTTTTTGATTACTAAATTCTTCGTTTAACCAGTTAAACAGGATAACGAGTTCGTTCATAAATATTTCAAATCGACGCAAAATCAGCCGGGTTAAGGCAACGGGTGGTTAGTAATGCATCGATATGTCCGCAATGTAAACCTAAGGAAAAGTATCGATCCTTGAAGACTCGACATGGACGGTGCCAAGGAGCTTTCATTAATCTTGTTGACATTTTAACGGACACAATACCAGGGCAAATTTTGGATTTTGTTTAATCAGAGGAAACCAACGTAATTTGGTGAAGGTACTTTTGATGCACCAGGATCACCAGGCATGATCGTACCCGCGGGAGGGGGGTGACGGGGCAACAGCCCCCCTTAAAATGTCAGAAAAAGGGGGAAAGGGAGAATTGAAAGGGAAAGAAGGGGGGGAAAGACCTGCAGCTACACGGAGAAATTCTAGAGTTGCCATCCCCGAAAAAAAAATCTAGGCATCGGCCGATGGCCATGTCACAAAGTAAGCGTAAAAACCGTCATGCAATGAAACGTTGTTGAGGATCTTATAGACTCACGAAGCCTCGACGATCAAACTAGACGGAGCTGAATTTGTTTATCGAAGGGGAAAAATTAAGAAAATACTGCGGTGATATTTTGGAGTGGCTAAACACAAATAGAGAGCGAGCAAGAGAGAGAGAGAGAGAGAGAGAGAGAGAGAGAGAGAGAGAGAGAGAGAGAGAGAGAGAGAGAGAGAGAGAGAGAGAGAGAGAGGAGAGAGAGGGAGAGCGAGAGACCTTCTCGAGAAAGCGGCGTTGTTTTTTTCGACTTAATTATTCCGTAGAACGCAATTTGTTTTGATCCAAGTTTAAATGGAGTGATAGCTCTAAGCTCTATTTCAATGTCAAATTTCATAAGATGCTACGATAAAGCCCTTGAGCTATGAAAGTTATTCGAAGAGATAAGACACCTCGTTATCAATGAGAATAGCTAAAAATTAAGAAAATAATAGATAAAGAAAACTATAATTCTGACAAGAACTATGTCAATCATCTCTAAAATGGTCGTGTGTTGGTTCTTTTTCTTTTCTTTGCTCTCACTATGCCTCTTTGAATGAAACTTCCGTTTAACCTTTCGTCGCTTTATAGCCTTTGAATAGAAACGAAAAGTTCATGAAAAGGGGAGCTAAGGTGAAGTGGGGTAACTGGGTAGGAGTTACGCGAGAAAATGTTGAAATAAAAAGTTCGAGATTTTTTCTCGCCTCTTTCATTGCTAGAAACTGACAAACTGTATTTTTTTTTTTACTTCAGGCACCCTTAGTATTTAATATGAATCAGTCTAAAATCTAATACCAGCCCTCAATCATTAGAAATACAAATTTAAAAAAAAATTGTCCGGTGGTACCCAGTTATACCCCACGGGCCACGGCGTGGAGTGACTGGGTATGACCACCAAATTTTCTTTATGCTAGGGCGGTAAATTGTCATTGATTTAAGGTCCACATGTGTTACTCTGAGCACCTAGGTGCATAGTAATCGATTTATCTGAACCTAGGTTTTGGCCGCCTAAATCGGGCATCGGCCCCACAGTGTGGCGGTTAGTGGAATGTGGCAACAATGGATTCTCTCCAAATAAACGTGTGTGAAATAATCGATCTTCAGGGAATTCACCGAATCCCTGAAAATCGATACTTTAGCGTAGGTTCAAATGGCAAAAGTACATGGTTGCCTAATAGCACAAACCGCCACTACCTCCTGATGGGAATCTTTTCTTTTCAAAAGCACTCGTCCATTATGCATAAAACTACCTCAGGGAGAATCATTTACACTAACAAATAATTTGATCAAATCGTGATCTATTTTGGATCTGTGCATGAAGATTAAAGACTATGCATTTACGTTTACATTTAAGTACATACTTGATACAGTAGTCAACCTATACTGTTATTATTTTAAACTGTTATGCAAACAGCGGTGCGTGCGCGCACAGCAGTTTAGCGAGCTGTGCTCTCCAACTCGGGTATCGAATCAGAATCGGGTGCGATCCAGCACGTGTAAAGAGTAAAGATACGATTTCTTCTCTTCCTCTTCCATAATCAAGGAGCTATTTTGAAGATGAGGTTCCTTACAATGAGCAATAAAAGGATGATTTGCTACTATTTTAAGATAAGCTCCGGGATTTAACTACCGGTGAGACACAATTTTAAGAGGAATAATGCGGACGCGGAGAGCACAACAAGCGTAACAACAGAGAGAAAAAGATGAATTGAAGAGAGATGGTGGAAAATAAAGAGAGGAAGAGGGAGAGAGGGGGAGAGAGGGGGGGAGAGGGAGAAGAAAGGAGTTGGAAGCAGATAGCAAGCCAGCACGTATATGCAATATCATGTACGATCGTAAAGTGTACGGCCTATTTACGATCTTAGACTCTCGCAGGTTAAATGCGCACAAAAAGAAAAACGCACCGAGCTTCCTCACCAATTACTCAGAAATACTTAAAAAACTCAATTACGCATCAGTTTTGGTCCCCCCTCCTTCCCCGTTCCCGTTTGACTAGCGTTGCATTTCTAGCGTCTGATCATAATAACATTGTCTGGAAACTGTTGTTGTTTCTGTGACGATACATCGGGGGGGGAGGAGGGGGAGGAATACTAAAAATAAAAAACTTTGAGTCGCGGTGAAGTTTATCTGTGCACTGCACTCATAAAATGACAAACGTGCGCTCAGGCAGAGCTGCCGATTTGCGTAGATTTAATGACATTTTTAAATTCACCGATGATTCCACCGGTTGAGAAAAGATTACACAGTTCAATTCAGTGTATGACTGTAATGCACGAAAATACTCTGATCTGTAATATTTTTTCAATCGGTGGAAACGCTGTTAGTTAATTAAATCATACCGGTTGAGAAAAGATAAAAGACGCTTGTATTTTCGTGCGTTACAGTCATACACTGAACTAAACTCTGTAATCTTTTCTCAACCGGTGGAATCTTCGGTGAATTTCTGAATGTCATTAAATCTACGCAAATCGGCAGCTCTGCGCTCAGGTGAACTTTATGGGGTGGAGAGCCTCATCTCTCGAGAACAACACTTGTATCGCCCACGAGCACCAAGTCAACCACCTTCCATCTTCGTTTTTGTTTGATTGTTACGAGCAAACTTCCTCCATACACACTGCGAAACTGCTGGGCTGGGGAACTTTGTTATAAAGAGCAGCGCAGTGCGGGCGTAGCGTGCAGTTTGACAACGTTGCATTTTGTCCAGTTACACGTGGAAGAAAGATCGGACCATTGGTCGCCCCATAAAATCCTTCGAATTCGACCTATTACACGGGCTTATATGGACCAACGTGCAACGTACATGCTACGCCACTGACAGTGGCGGACTGGGGCAAAAAGGCCCGGAGTGCTGGGGCCCGGGATTTGGGGAAAGGGGCCCGAACTATGTACTGTTCCAGAGAGGAGGGGAGCGGACATTGAGGGGCCCGGGGTGCTGCAGCATCCCGGCACCCTGGTCCAGTCCGCCCCTGGCCACTGAAAGAGTGAGGATGAATAAGCCATAAGCAAATGAATAGTAAAATTCGAAGTAAAAACCAGCGCAAATCACACTTAAAAGTCTAAAATTCAGTATTAATCTCAAATAACAGCTGTAACGGCGAGATCGTAATGGCTGAGCTCAGCAGGTATCATTGGAGATCCCTGTCTAATTTGTCACTTTCTCTACGGAAACACAGAGATATGTCTCAAATTAGATAGGAATCTCCCGTGATACCTGCGTCGCTCCGCCATGCGCCAGTCCGCCATGCACTATGCCCGATTCTGAGAGTGAATTTTGTGTTTTTTTAGTGTACTCATCGTCATTTTTATGCGGGTTCTTATGCAAGAATTAACACTTCAATCCCCTGTAGCAAAAGTTTACAAGAGCCCGGAGCCCCATTCGATCTAGCCCTTTGTGCCAATGTGTTTTATGATTATAAACATAACTTGGCAAGAGAGACACTCAAAAGAAGACTGAAAATCATACTTGCTGAGTTGTTAAAGGAATAACAAATTGAAGATGAAAAATATATATAATCTTGAAAAGTCACCGATTGAGAGATTGGATGGATCAGCGATGAAAAGCTGCTAGCTGATGTCTGTCTAGCCTGTCTGGCAGTTTCAAAATCAGACTGGCTTAGCAGATAATCAATTTACCTAGGTCTGTAAAAAGTCACAAGGTTAGTACTAATTTCCCCCCTATTTCTGAGAAAATTAAGTGTAAATTGAAAAAAAAAGAAAGAAAAAAAAAAAAAAACAAAAAAAAAACACGGTAATATTTGATGACCAGCTTTTCTGGTTGTGCTTTTGATACCGCGGTGGATGTTAACAGGATAACATTTGTTATCTCAGCAACCCGTGCATTCGTCCATTTGCGGCACCAATTTTAAGTTCGAACGAGTGGGAAATGGACCCGCATGAATAAATAATGTCGATCAGAAATTATCACCGTCTGAAAATACCTATCATTGGGATATTCATTAAATTATTAGAGTGACCCGACATGCAAAGAGGACGAATTGAATGTACTAGTGGCGTTAGAAGTTTATTGGGCTGGTATTATTACGTATTCAACGTTTTTGTTTCGAATTACAGAGACCAGCTGAATTGGGCAAACTGCTTTTTTTCGGGATATTTTATCATAATAAGCAGGCATGGTGGGTTGCTTTTCTGTGACCCAATTTATCGATCGACTCTTGGTTCTATTTCCAAACAGACTAAGTTACTTCAATGTAATTTCCTGCAATTGTGAGGGCTTTTTCCAGATGATAGTTTTTATATATTAAAACAGAAAAATCACAAAAAGATGGACTCAATAATGGATTCGGCGCCTTCAAAGATCCTGCATTTGGAACGACGCAAAGTTCAAACCAAGAATCATCAAAATAAATGAAACATACGAAGCCAATTTTTCAACACAATTATAAATTATGTATAATATCCACATCATTTATTTATAAACTCATTGCCGTAATTCAAAAATCTTTAAAGCAGCATAATGATTACATAATAAGGCATTCTGGTTTAAATCGAATGACCTAACCTAAAAATGCTGCAAAAAGTTGACATTACCTAAATTATTTCACATTTGTAACGGTTCCGTGACATATCAACTTTCTTCGAGCGAGCAAAACCGAAGGCGTGCAATTGATTAGCGCAAAAACGATGGATTCATTATATATTCCCGTTGAGAAATCAACGTTTCCTATTTGAAGCGTACTTGAGAAGAAAAAACAGTTAAAAATCATTTATTTGAAACCATAGTCTAAATTGCTAGCATATCTTGAAATCTGGCATCGTTGCATTTGGTCCGTTTGACTTAAGTTCGGGTTGAAGATCAAATCCGGGGGGCGCTCAATGCAAACCTTAAAATTCGATGTTTCTCATTGGTTTAAAGGGGAAGAACAAAACCGGTGCCAGAATGCACAGAAGTGCAAAACTGATCACCGAACATCACCTAAACTCGTGCTGAAAGTCACCTGAAAAATGTGATATCACCAAGCGTTTGTTGGTGAATTTTGGAAGAATGTTAGGTGATCTTTGGTGACCAGTTTTGCCAGAGTATGCCTGCGCCCGGAGCCGTTGTTACCGCAGCGCCGGGGATCGATAGTTTAATTCACATTAATAGACTAATTAATGTCAAAAAAGAGAGGTTGAGAGTTGAGAGGACTGAAAAAATAGTTGACAATTCGATCGTGAGGACGATGGGGCCATTGGGACCATTGGGGCCGGCCATGCAGACCATGTGCCCAAGCAGATCGACATGTGCACCCATAACTCTTGGCGCATAATGACATCCCTTTAGCGGGCAGCGGGCTGTCACTGCACTAAGTCCAAGGGGCTAGGACAGTTAAAACCATCTGGTCACTTCCTTTCGATCCTTCATTTAACCTAACCTTGGTCAATATTAAAAGGTTTCCAAAGAATCATCCCACCCACAAGTTAGAATACAGCTCTTCCAGGCTCTAAATTTTTCTTTAAAACAAAACGCAAACAAAAAAAATAAATATTCAAAATGCCTGACCTTCAGTAAAGGAGATGTTTTACAGCAGTTACCAGTGGCGACGCGTGCAATTGGGAAACGTTGATTTAGTCTAAATAGACCGACATATAAAATATATACGGGGTGTTGATTAAAATTGTTTCCACTCGGGTTTTTTCGAAAACGGTCGGGAATTTCAAAAATCGCTGAAACACGTGTAAAATATTTTTGAGGGGGACGTATTTTAAGGAGCCCGCTGATTTTAAGGCCCCCCTTGGGGGACTCCCAGGGGGGTCCCCACGACCCTAAATCCCATACTTCAAATGAGGATCCCCAATTTTTATTTTAGATTTGGAAAAAGGATAAAATTCTAAGACTTTTAGTGCAAACCGGAAATCGATGTCGTTTTTCGTTTTCGATAAATCAAAGGTCAACGTTCGATATGGACCCATTTACAAAAATCTGTAACTTCCCTTTGAATGGTTCAAATTCAAAAATCTTTGGGTCTAAAGTGCTCTACAAAGCAAGGTCTAATCACACAAAAAAATACGAATTTTCCAAAAAATTTACTTTAAGGGGTTTTTTGCCTTCTGGGCCCCTAAATTCTTTTGAAAATTTGAAAATTTTAAGTGGCTAAGAAACGACTTCAAATTTCAAGAAACGCTGAAACGTGGGTCCGATTATTTCAAAGGATACGCCTTTTTTTAGGGTTCAGCAATTTTCAGACCCTACAGGGGGAGGGGGGCGGGAGTAGGGGTCACATTCCCCCAAATTTGAAAATTTCAAATGATACCCGGAGAAAAAAAATTCGGTTCACAAGGAACACCGCGGGTGTTTGGTTCCAGTAACCGAAGTTTTCAGTTGTGAGCACCGAACTTCAGTTAGGAGTACCGAAGTGGTTCATCAGTAGGAACGAAATGTGAGTCATAGTATTAGTCACATTTACCGAAACCTTCGGTACTCCTAACTGAAGTTCGGTACTCACAACCGAAAACTTTAGATACTGTAACCGAGCACCTCGGTGTTCCATATGAGCCGAAGTTCAGTTCTCATAACCGAACTTTTTTTCTCCGTGAACACCTCAGAACCCTGCTTTGTGGTACATCTGTAGAAATAACGTTTTAAGCCGAACATTTTTGGGGCAAACCGCAGGTCGATATCTGTTTTCGTTCTCGATTAATCGAAGGTCAAAGTTTGATACCCTTCAAATCATCCATTTCATCGATATCAAACTTTGATCTTCGATTAATCGAGAACGAAAAACAAGCTGCGGTTTGCGCCAAAATGGTCTGCTTTGTCTCCTGCTATTTATTTCTTTTTCTCTCTTTTGCTTTCGTTTTCTTTCTCTTCACTTCTTTTCTTTCCTTTTACTTTCCTTTACTTTTTCACACGTTTTCTCGCTTTACCGTTTGGGAGGGGGGGGGGCAGTCACATTCGGGTGGCATCAGCCCACTCCCCCAGTGACGCCACTGCGAGTAATTGCCGTTTCCCCGATTAGATAGTTGTTGGAAAATGATTTAAGGCTCGAAAAGTGATTTGACCTTATAAACTCTCTTTAAATGTATGTGCAGAGACGGATCAAGAAAGGTCTCTGGGAAAGGAGGGACGCATAAGAAACTTAAAATTAAAAGTGTCACAGGAAGCATTTCTGAGAAATTTCCAGTTGAAAATACAGATATTTCTGGGGCTTCTATTGGGGGGGGGGGGGGGGGGCACTACTCTCCTAAGAATCCGCCGGGCGTCTAATAAAAATCAAGGATGCTTGAACGTATCAGGGAAATTGGGAGGGAAAAGTCACTCCTCCCTCGGCAATCCTCAGAAGAATCCGCCGAATCAAAGGCCGAAACAGGCATGAAAATGGTATAATCGAGGATATTTAAATCCCCCCCCCCCACAAAGAGAGGTAACGAAATCAATGGATATACGAAACTCAATCATGTTTACAAACACCAAAAAAACGAGCGCGGCGCCTACCATGCCATGCCGGGGCTGTGCGCAACAGTTTGCTGATAAGAAAAAGGGCGCGAAAAGATATCATTGCTCCTCTACCTCCTCATCTGCTGAGCGTTCAGCGCGACGATAGGTGTAGTGAGTTTGCCTAATGCCTACCAACAACCCCTTTATTCGAGCTTCATAAAACAAACAAAAATGAGTAGTAAATTCGCAGCTCAATTACCTACGTATTTTCCCAGTCAGCTAAAGCAAGGCGACTAATATGAGTGGTTGTGAACGTATATCTTTCTGTTTACATCCCTCGTGCGTACTGTAAACAGCATTTTCAGTTACGCAGTCTGGTTTAAGATCATGCGAAATACTAATGGAACGCCTGTTATTTAAAAACAGTTACGTATCGTTAGTGAATTAAAAAAATAAATAAACAAAAACTTCACAGTAAAAGTAAATAGACAAGAAAGATGATTAAAATATTATAAATAAAAAAGTAAAAAATAAATCTTTTTACCGATGTCTTGAGAGCCAATTTAAAAGTAAATAAAAACGTACCAGTTAAAAAGAGGGTAATCCAATTGTAATCCCATGGTAAATGATAACACTTAATCCTTTGTGACACTAATCACCACCACACACTAGCCCGCGTCATGTTATCGTGAACAATTTCGCACACACGAGGATTTCTTTTACTTTAGCGATGAGAAAAATAAAAAGGTAACAAGGGATATCGATGGCAAAAAACAGCACAATTTATTAACTAAAAATTGAATTTTCCATTTGTTAAACTTCACTGAAAAACAGACGAAATAAGAAAATAAATAACAACAAGTAGAAAACCTTTAAGAGAAACCAATAACAATTTTTTTTTTTTTTTTGGGTGTGTAACGAAAAGCGGAGCGCTACGAAAAAACTTTGCCGCGAGAAACCCGACAGCTGAGAACGCGCGTGGTTGAATTTCCTAGTGATAAAGAAAATAGTTTAGACCGTTGGGTGGCATAATTTTTGTTCCTATTTTTTTTTTTTTTTTTTTTTTTTTTACTGATTGTAAGTGAGTGTGATTTTCTTCTGCCTCGGTCGGAGCGATTAGGAAAAATAGTGAAAAAAAAATAAAAGGAAGAGGCAAGAAAGAAAAGGGGGGGAAAAATTGATAAAAAAAAAAAAAAACTACGAGGACAAATCCTTCATGATGGACGCCCGACCTCTCTCATCATCGAGCACTACACTGAAGAGTGAGGAGCTGTTGCACAATTTGAGCCGACAAAGCCGACGAAACTGAGCGAGCCCCGAGCCTCGCTCATTCCTTTCCCTTTCTTTCAAACCACACTCTTTCTCTCCATCCGTCCTTCTCACTCTCCGTTGACTCTCCCTCTCTCGCTCTATCATTCACTCCTTCTCGCTCTCTCCCCCTCTCTCATCACTTTTCTCTCTCTCACTCTCACTCTCTCTCTCTCTTTCTCATTGACTTCCCCTCTCTCCCTCCTTCCTGGAACTCCCGACGACTACACTTTCAACTGAATAGTCCTAGCTCTTCCATTCTCTCCGCGAGTTTTTTTTTCAAGGTCATCGCAGGAGTCCGCGCGCGCGTCCATCGCTTCGCGCGCCGCTTGCAATGAGACTTCACCTTTTGGCGTCATTACAATATGTTTCACGGCCTTCGCTTCTCGCTTCTTTCAAGTAGTTTTTTTCTTCTTCTTTTTTCCTCTTCTTTCAAACGTGTGGTCGCTTCAGAATCAAACACAACCCACTAAGCATATCTGAGTTACTTTTATTTACCTTTTAACATCCCGCTTTGTTTTTGCACGAGATTTACAGGTGTGGAGTAAACACTGGTTGATTGTGTTGTCGTCGACTGTGGGAAACAAATGTAATCGTGTGGGCCACACAACACAGCCATGGCCCCGGGGGGAGATTTGGCCGAAAATCGAGGGAAGAAGCGACGGACAGGGCTGGAGAGTATAGGAGGAGGGAGCTGAAAATCACTTTTCCTTTCTTAACGTCACGGTTGTCTTCGCCGTATCAGTATCTGCGGCGATGGATAGCGAACGGACTTGACACCGAATCGCCCGGTTAATTAGCGAAGGTGAATCGCTACGCAAAGTGACACGATTCGCTAAAAAAAAGTGAGAGTCCGTCTCGATGTCTGGCTTCGCCGTAAATTAATCATCTAATAACAACCAGCAACCACTCCGAAAGCGGACCGTAACCCAATTCTTTACCTGACCTTTATTCCTCCCCACCCCCTTCTCCTTCTCACACTTTTTTACTCCGCTCCGCCGTGCCCTTCCCTCTAACCGATTCGCTCTTATTCGCCTATTATTTTCACTTGATGGTGACAAAAAAAAAAAAAAAAAACCAAAACAAAACAAAAAGAAAAAAAAAAGGAACTCACAATCAACCTTCCTTTATGCACTGGAAAGCGGTTTTCCAGTCATGCTAATCAATGCTCAATGAGAGTAGGGTTCGTTCGTTTGAGTCAGTGAATTACAGTTCGAGCAAAGATCTAGCAGGATTTATCGATTAACGATTCGTTCGATTCTTCAAGCGATAGATTTTGCGTTCTATATTAAATGTTGAGTTTATTTACCGACATTGACGTCGCATGAAATCATGCATGGGTACTCTGCATTCCGTCCATTCAAACCAATGTAAAATATCGATCCGAGCGAGTGCATCAGAAACCCACAATAGTTCGACTTTTTTTCACAGGTTTAAATGGGCAGAATACGATTTTACCGTAACCCGCGTGGCCCCTTTGATCGTCTACATCAAATACAAACCGAGACATCGAACGACGCAAAACGGTCAGAAATCGAATATATAAACAATATCTGATCGTTTCACAAAAGCATTTATTGTCATTGGGGTTGTAGCCTTGAGAAATACTTCCCGTCTCTAGTCCGGTCGTGCAATTTAGATACAACTTTTCCTTTTTAGGCTAGACGAAGAGAACAAAGTGCTGAAATATGAAATTCATTGGCAAAATAAGATGATAGCTAACTATTCGTGCATATTAATTTTCTTTTTGCATAATCTGCGAATTGAAGGCGTGCTTTGAACTGGCTTTTCATTTTACACTTAGATTTTTTATATGTTAATTGAACAATTAACTTCTCGAGTATGGTAAAATGCATGAATTCTAATTTCTTTCTTTCATAACTTTCATTGCCCTTTTCGAATATGAAGATGAGACCATACAATTTTAGACCTGAAGCTTGAATAATGTCTTTCGATTATTCAATTATGAGCTCCGAAAACCAGTGTTTCTAATTTATGCTTTCATGCCCATTGTTTTCTGTAATCAGTGGCGTCGCGTGCAATTTGGCAACAATGTATTCTATCCATTTGAACTCGTGTAAAATATCGAATTCAGGGGGTGCACAGTGCACAAGGAAAATTAGATATTATTTAATGAGTTTAAATGGAGCTGTTGCATTGTTGCCAGATGGCACGCGACGCCACTGCCTGTAATTATATTTGTAACACTCAAGATCAAGATTTAAGAAGATTCTTTTTGACTGAGAGAAGCGACAGTTAAAAAAAATATTTGCGCCCGGACAACCGTTCTGCTTGAAGGGTATTTTACACCCTATACTCTCCGGTCCATCGAAGAGAGTCCAAAGCGTGCTATCAGGCAACGTAGCATTTTGTCCATTTGAACCCATGCAAAAGGTCGAATTCGATAGTTATTGACAATCCCTATAGGCATTTCGATATTTTTCATGGGTTCAAACTAAACAAATGCACCGTTCCTAGACTATACACGCTTCGACACTGATTTTTCGGTGATCTACTGCGACTCTACTCTATACACCGATTAATGCTGATCTTTTTGGTGGGCTGTAATAGTGAGAAACTCAGACATTAAGTGATTTGAAAACGGGTTTGATGCTGTAACAAATCAGAGATTTTGAACGATTCATCTGAATTGATCCAAGTGGATATTGAGCGATATTCTACTACGCCCATCTATGCCCGCGATTATAATAGTAACCCACCTTCTTTGCGTCAAACTCACCTATATACATTCTAGACCAAAGGTGATTCTTTCGTTCTCTCTCTCTCTCTCTCTCTCTCTCTCTCTCTCTCTCTCTCTCTCTCTCTCTCTCTCTCTCTCTCTCTCTCTCTCTCTCTCTCTCTCTCTCTCTCTCTCTCTCTCTCTCTCTCTCTCTCTCTGTCTCTCTCTCTGTCTCTCTCTTTCTGTATCCCTTTCTTTCTTTCTTTCTTTCTTTCTTTCTTTCTTTCTCTCCTTCTCTCTTGCTCCTTCTGATGTTTATTTGTTTTTACACCAAAATGTCAACAACATAGGTTTTCTGCCACTTAAAAAACAATAGCGCACGTTCTTGTATGGCCTTTGTGTTTGTGACGTTGCTTTTTTTCCCTTCACCCATCACAACATCATCAACGAACAGGTTGAACAACTCACGGGTATTTCACCTATACCATTCTTTAATTTATTTTTTTAACGTTATTATACATAAACACATAACTGTACCCAATTGTTCTGTCGTAACCTGTTCTATTGGCACTCACCACTTTTGTTTTCGTCTTCTTTTTGAGCGGATTTACCTGTTGCTTCATTGTTTTCCCTTTCTTTTCCTTGATTCGCACGGCAAATCTTTATTTTCTTTTTTGCAGGTATCTTGATTGAGCGCCAAGCGATTCAACCTTTCTTTCATTTACACAGGACCTTCGCCGTTTCACATGAGGTCATTGTTTCTGTCTCCTTTCATCCTTTCTCTTCGTTTTGCTTATCCCGATATTGACGCAAGATCGATGAAGACAGAATAAAAAAGGGAAAGTAGATATTTAGGTCACTCAACCATTCTGCTGCAGGTAACGGCGAGGTCAGGAGGGCTGGTTGGCGCGGAACCAGGGAGTGGTCAAGGGAGTCCGCACTCATCTCTGAATTTAGGGATCGAGCAAAAAATGTAACTATCCCCTCTTTATCCAAAATAATCTTATGCTTTTTATGCACGACTCTTTATGGAGTGCATTTTACTTTCGGTCTTGTTTCTGTTTGGCACTGTAGTATAATGTATTCACTATTTATGAGCTATGTAATCCATACGATTTCATCTCAGTTTTAAGCGTTGTTTCAGATCGATTTGGCACCACTGTGAATTTGTTGCCAATTGAATTCCTCTATTCATTAGGTGGACCGATATTTCGTTGAAAGTAATACCCCTTTTCACAGTTATTAAAACGTTTTGATTTTTTCCATGTATTTTCTTCTGTTGCCTGTATATAGTTGGAAAAACTGATTGTGGTTTATTTTTTGCTATTTCAGTCAAGAATTTTATTATTTTCTCGTTAAATTTCAGCGTTCCAGCTTGTTTCATTTGTTTTTTGTTGTTGTTTTTTTTTTGTTTTTTTTATTACCGCCCTTTTCTCTTGATTACCGTTCCACGAACCACACCGCAGTACAATGATTCTGCGATTTAAATTGTATTGGGAATTTTCCGAGTCTACGCAAAGTTGATTAGTGCAGAGAGATATACATTAGAATACAGTGGATACATGTAATATGTAATATACTGAAGTTACCTATTGGTGCTGTCGGATAAGTATCGTCAGTCATTGACGACTTGCATCATTAGATGAGCTACCATGCACGAGTATCTCTACTTATGAAAATATAGACTGGGAATCAAGCCGACTGATAACGTTCCTCAGTTCATGAATGATTATTGAAAATTAATTGCGGACGAACTCGGATGAATTGATTTTTTTTTTTTTTTTTTTTTTTTTTTTTTTGTGAGAGGAGTAAATTTCCGACTTTTAGAATATGAATGGTTTTTCCCATGGAATTTCATGCAAAACTCATTATTTACGCATGCACCAATTTAAAAAAAGCCCCTCTTCCCCCCCCCCCAGAAGCCCCAAAGTTTGCCTTTTTTCTATAGAAAATAGCCCGAAATTGCCTCCACCAACGCTTCAAATTTCAAAATTTCACAGGCGTGCCCCCCCCCCCGCCCCCCAGAAAAAATTTTTGGATCCGCCACTGAAAGAGGGGCAAATACATATTTGTCCAACCCCAAAAAGTCAGCATGGGCGATTTATTTCTGGTTAATTGGTTCGAAACGAAAAAGCAAGTGGTTTTGCTACCTGCAGGCAGTGTGGCGTAGCGTGCAATTTTGTAACGTTGTAATGTGTACATTTTAAACCCACGTAAAAGGTCGAATACGAAGATGCTCACCGAATACCCAATAGTGCTACCTTCTTCATGGTTTTAAATGGACGAACTGCAATGTTGCCAAATTTCACGCTACGTCACTGCTATTTGGACACAGATTCCAATACCTACAATTATCCAGCTGAGAAAATTTTGCTTGTCTCTGTCATTTGCAGGTTTCTTTATCGTCCAAATCCTTTCAAAAGAAACAGTTATACCTATTTATGTGCCCAGTTAGCCACTCCAAAACACTCTCACTTTCATTTCAGACAAATTTCAAATGGATCTATCACAACTTTTTTTTTTAAATTTTAAAGGTTAAAAAATGTGAGGCAGACAAACAAAGCCCGTGTGAAAAAATTCCTGAGAGTTATGTGCCTATATGTGCCTTAAAAGTACGTCCCAGAAATACCTTATACTGTTTCAGCTCGTTGGGTTAAATTTAATATAACGTGAATTATCAACGCACTCCTATATTGGCTGCGTTTGACAACGTCGCCATTTTTGAAGCATATAGTACTTGCGCTGTCGCCGGATCTGACAGTTATAAAACTTGCTTTGATGGGCTTCTGACGATATGGTATAGTTGCCATTCTATGGTTACTCTAGGTCAGGATGTCGGGGAATTTGGCCGATATTTTTTGTCGGTCTGGCAACCCCGATGATCGGACGACTCACGCGCCCAGGAAAAATGAGCGTAAACGCACAGTGAATGAAATTGAATCATAAATTGGTGACTTGCGCACGCGGTATAAGCGTACTTTCATAGACGGCCCTGAACGCTTTCCTTTCACAAATCTTGAGTTCTAAGCACAGTTCGCATAGGCACTCCCTTATAATCATTATCCTTTACAGTATTCACAGTCGTTACAGCCATCGCATTTCATCAGTTACCCGCATTTCTTATTTTTATCACCCGCCAATGCAATTGCCATGAATATCGTACTTGTTTACCATACAATGTTTACCATCACTTATTACAAAGCCCATTAAAATTTAGAGGATTTCGTTATATTTTAGAGCTCGTTGTAGAAGTGCGCGGAGGTTAAGCTTGGTCTACAAGAATAATCTTTAAAAATTGTCCGATGTCACTTCTCATGTTGCGGATGCTGGAATAAAATGAAAATGAAGAGCGCTTTAAGATCAGCGTGTCAACATTTCCAGAGCAAGTTTTGTTTTGAATTGAAATGAAGCAAATTGTAAAGCCATAGGTTATTGGTCGAGCACCACTTCTAGTTCGTAAACAATAAGATGCAAACTGTGTAGAAGTAATTGTATTTTCTTGTAATTTAAGGCAGTAAGCCAGTAGTTATCCAAACAGACATAGTTTAAAATTTAAATACTGTCAAAATCATTTCTGTATTCAATACTATGTCAAATTAGACGAAATTCCCGTTTCAAAACCGCCTGTCGACATTACAGCTAGTTGCTAACGATGTAAGGGGAAGGGGTGGAATTGACCCACATTGTGACTGTATATTACTAACTATTCTCAATAAACGGATGACCGGATACGTTTGTATTGGAAATATTCTGGTGGATATTGATGGCGCGTTAAATTTCATTGCAAAACTTGCAATAAATAAATAATAATAATAAAAAAAAAAAAATCGTCATACATCAATTTGATGCGACAGTGATGTTATTTAATCTAGAGAGTTTTCTTTTCTTTTCAGGCGGACAAGTTGGACTTTATCCGGGCCAGTTATGCTCCTAACAGTTAACTATCAGCAGTCTGGGGTGGGGTGGTGGCTGGAGGTGAAAAAGTCGAACATCCTCCTTTTTTGACCAAAATTCAGTGTTCTCTAGGAGGGGAAGGGAAAAAACAAAAATAAACAAACAAACAAAAAACCTTACTGCGCAACAGGAATAAGGGCGCAATGTAATGTATACTTACTTTTATAACATAGGGTAAAAGTATAAGTGATGGTTTTGTCCGACTTTAATCTGTTTGAATAAAACGTACCACGGTTTTTTAAGCAAGCATCTACAGACAAACTTTCGAAACTGTCGAGATTGTGACGGAAAATTGGAATGATTTTGCTCTATTCCTTTGCATCTTTATTTTTTATTTTATTTATTATTTTTTATCCAACCTTCTAGTAACAAACTCTGCGATTGTCTCCAGACTGAATTCTGTGTCCTCCAAACTTTTGAATCACCCGATCTTAAGCTCATCTTCGAAGACGAAAAGCTCTCAAAATATGATAAACACAAAAACAGACATGCCTGTTCGTGTTTACCCTTGAGAAGTAGGTTACAATGCGTCTCAACAGGAATATTTAAAACACGTTCGAAAAATGAATTTCAATAAATATACCGAACAATCGTGAAAGAATCATGATCAAACGGCTGCAGACGTGAACGTCTACTTTCAAATCGAATCGCATGCAAAGTTCTCCAAATCTCCAACATTTATTGCGACGGGCGAGGATGTTCAATGTTGATTCAACACCTTTCTGACTAATTCATATCGCGCTATTTACAGTCAAACACGATTATTCGCTGTCTCGGGCGTTTAAGGCACACGTGCGGAGTACCTTTAAAGTATGGCTTATGAGACAGAAATGACAGAATGAGTGCTCGAATCGGAAGTTTGTCCCTGCTATCTATTCATGCTGTTTGCAGATCCGTTACAAAACCGCATGCGTTCTGAGGACGAAGTTCTATGCATAGGTCGTTTATTTCATAGAAAATACAATGCGACGCCCTTCCTTCCATTATTTTCTTAACCTTATTATAAATACCAAGGCAATTGACCTATGTTGGCTGGGGGGGGAGGGGGGTTCACCCCCATAAATTTATAATCATTTCCTATCCCAGACGTGGTTTAAAAGCCAAAACTCACATTTAGAATTATTCAAAATTGGTTTTGGACGCTTTGATTGTAAAATAGTGAAGTTGCAAGAGATTCTATTAATCAAACATACCCGTTAATTTGTTTTTTCACTCTTTCGCCATGTTTTCTCAACTATTTTTTTTTTAAACTACACGAAAGTTTAATATAGAATATAAGCTTTCAGAATTGTTTTGTTTCCTTTCAAGAGAAACCCGCCTGTATCAAAAAGGCTTTTTGCATTGTTGTGCGAAACTTAATCATACCTATGTAGTTAGCGTATGATACTGTTGGAGCTTTCTTCTGTAAAAAAATACTTGGAAATTATGTAATATTCATTTCCAAAACATCATTAGTCATATCCAATATTACCTACTTAGAGGCTGTGATGACAAAGTTTGAAAAGGCAAGCACATTTTTGCTGAGGGTTTTTTTTTCTTTATGGAGAGTTTACGCAGTGATGATAATTAAGAACAAATGAAATCATTAATAGATGTTTTGTGTTTTCAGGCTCTGGAATGTTCAGTTGTTTTGGTAAGTTTATTAACGAGCTGGACATTCAAGAGGAAAGTGGTCGATAGAAATGATGAGAAATTGGGGAAGAAAAACACAGGTGTCTTTCCAGTGACGGCTCTTGCCAGTAGCGCACCGAGAGTTTCTTCATCTCTCTCTTTTATCCATTAAGAAACGTATGTTAGACAAGGACGAACAAAGGGATAAAACCCCCTCCTTCTGTCCTTTTCCTACTCATGCATTCAAATGGGCAATGAGAGAGATGGAAGAGATCCTGGTTGCGCCAGTGGCTCTTGCAATTTAAGAACAATGTTTTTCTACATTTGAATCTCCATATATCTATAAATGAATATGTTTACATAACGATTGATTGTTGGTGAAACACTTCTTCAAAATCGAACAGATTGTTTCACGTGGAACCAAATGGAGGGAAAACATTGTCACCCAAGGTCATAGATTAAAGAGGTATGCTCATCTGACTTCGCGCCACAAATTCAGTGGCGCGCATTTCAAAATCACTGCAGGCAAGATGGCCGGCAAAAGCAGAAAACGCGTATACTCTTTGCAGAAAACATTGGGTTGTTTCCTGCTTTCCTGCAGAGGGCAGTCCAATGTTTTCTGCAAAGAGTATACGTTTTCTGCTTTTGTCGGCCATCTTGCCTGCAGTGATTTTGAGCTACGCGCCACTGAATTTGTGGCGCGAAGTCAGATGAGCATACCTCTTTAATCTATAACCTTGATTGTCACCAAGTTGCACGAGACGTCACTGAGTCTTTCTCGTTTCTTCATTAGGCGGTGTCGTTAATTTTGTAACCGGTGACCATTGAAGGTATCTATGATGGATTGAAGAGGGCTGGGAAGAAAATAATAGTAAAGAAAGGAAGAAGGAAAAAAAGAAGAGGATGGTATGAACGGCAGGATAGAAGGAGCAGGTTGGGAATGGATAGGGGAAGAAGCGAGGGAGAAAAATAAGATCGAGGGATGACACAAAAAAAAACCCCAAGATAAATAGGAGGAGTGAGGTGAGGTGAGGCGAGGCAAGAGAAAAAGAAAGAAATACAGAAGAAATTTTATCAAAGGGTCGAAGAAGGGTGTTAGAAGAACTTTAAGAGTCACATGCGACAGTAAACTAATAAGATGCGTTTAAGATTGATACAGTTTAGTCGGGAGAGCTCTCATTGTAGCCTACATTACGGAGGATTTACACAAACCAACCACCAACTGAAATCTGAATCATCGCGGATGAGCAGTGGCGCGTCTGTGAGAGTGTGAGTGTGAGCGGGCGGCTCGCTCTCGCAGTCTCATACCCCTTTCCAGGCCTCTTTCCGGTGAAGGTAAAAACATTGCATGATTGCACACTGAACTTACCGGTTACCCACGCTCCTCGCAACTCTTTTTCTTGGATTCAAATACAGATACATATAATACGGATACACCTCTACGTGTAAATTCCTAGATAGTTCCTCGCTTTTCGCAACCATATACATATACCAGCCGTTCCAGGCAGCCTACGGCCGCCTTCCACGGCCAGTATTCTAGGGGTACGGGATAGTTTGTATTTAAGCGAGTTTGTTTTTTATTTAAATGATCATAGAGGTTTTTGAACGAACGATTGAAGAAGAACGGTAAATACTGGCAAAAAATGACTGATCAAAAGTATCGGAGCGCGCTCAGGTTTAAGTGATGAGCGTATTTGCGGCAGTCTTAAGACGGGCGACAAAAATTGAAAATTTGAAAGACCAAGGGCTCAAAAGATTCGCGAAGAAACGAAATTCTCCCTCTACCACTCACCGTGCATTGCCCGATGAAAATCTGCCGAGCATTGAGAGGGCGCGCCCGGGCGGGGGAAAGGGCCGGAAAGGGCCGGAAAGGGCCGGAAAGGGAGTCCAGCGCAACGACACGGCTCAGAGGAGGGAGGGCGAGCGACTGAATAAAAACCCCCCTCTATTTTTAAAATTCAATTTGCTGTGCTCACCGACGACTTTTTCGAAAACAAATTCAGGGATCTCTTCGAAATACCCTAAAGTATCATCATCATGCCAAATTTCAGGTAAATCGCCTAAGCCAATTCTCGGGAAAATAGAAAATACATTTTAGAGGAGGATTAGCTTCATTCATAATGTATGAATAAAACAGCTTCGTTTTTTGTCCGTGTCTTTTGGTGGGCCTTCTTACCTCCACTCCGTCGCTGGCACCTCACGGCTCACGCTCAACGCGAATCTCTCCTTGCACTGGCGGATTCAGAAATGTTTCTTTCTCTTTATTTCTGTGATCATTTGAACGCGTGTGTTGGAGAAGGATGGAGGAAGGGGCGAAAGTCGCGTGACTGCCTCTCAGCTGTCCTTTTCTAATACACGAGTATGCATGAACGAAGAGAGAGGAGACGCAGTTGGATCCGCCAGTGTCTCCTCCGTGTCTGCGGATGCGTCTGATGAGGGTATGTTACGTTACGTTACAATTCAAACTTATTCATGACGGTGAGGAAAATCTTTCACCGCAGCCCAACACAGTATCATCGCTGACTGTTCAAAGAACTGACGCTAAAGGACGTTTCGAATTCAAATACCCAAACGGCGACATTTGCGCTCATGTGATGAATATGATCTGATTTTTGAATTCATGATGCATGCAAGAGGTGCCGTTTTGGGTACATTTAATGACATTCTCAAATCGATCGATGACTCATCAGGTTGAAGGAAATTTAACTGAATTGAGTATTTCCCAGTATCGAGAAATCCGTTTAATACTTTCCCAACCGGAACTTTGGTTCAATTCATTTGAATCCGCGGTAACGTTCTACAGGAATTCTGATTACTGTTACCGGAATTTCAGTGAGTGAGGAACGTATTCAGCAGAATTTCCGTTACGATAACAGGGGATTTTTTTCAGTGAGGTAAAACTTGGAGAGAGTTCATCGAAAATAAAGAGAATCATACAGAATAGAAGAGAAAGTAACGAGAGAAACGGTGATTAAGGGATGGTTCTTGAAGGAGCACTGTAGAGACTAACTACCTGATCGCGCGATGTCAGAATAGAGGTTAGCAATATTAGCATAGATTCACTTTGAGGTATGGAACACGACGAAAGTCTCCAAAATAAAGGTCAGATGAGAGCCATGTTATAAAAGATAAAAGTCAAAGCATATACGAGGGTCATCTGGAAAGCAAGTTTCCCTATTTTTTTTTTTTTTTTTCTCAGCTGTCAATGAAGCTATAACAAAACTGCAAAACCAGGGTTAGAACCAACATAAACGAACAAACACAGCGCGCTATTTTTAAAATTAAAAGCGAACAAATAATGACGTCACAATCTTAGTTTTTGTGATCGCATATGTCTTGACATTTCCTTCCACCTCCGATATGTGATGCGCGCGTACTTATGAACAATTGATTGACCAAGTTCAAAATCAATCGTTACAATCAAAAACGAAAGCATGAAGAAATCGAGCAAAAATAGTCTTATAAATATCTTGCCTTTCTCAGCTTTTCTCCACGAAACCACCGCGTAAATTGGTGCATTTTCCGCATCGCGAGGTGAACTCCCTGATGCCATATGTAAAGAAAGTTTTTGGTTTATCCTTGAAAATTCCCATAGTGCATCCTTCAGCTCTTCGTCTGTTCCGAACCTTTTTCCAGCCAAAAATACCTTCGATGCAGGGAAAAGATGTAGTAATCTAAAGGTGCAAAATCTGGACTATGAATGCGTATGGTGGGTGGGATAAACAATACCAGTCGAGTTTCTGAAGGAGGTCGGTGGTCACTCTCGCAGTATGCGAACCCCCGTTTGCGTTAACCGTGCAAAACCATAGAACACCTTTCGAAAGTCTACCTGGGCGGCAGTCTTTCATGGTTTTCCGAAGCTTTGAGAGGGTCTCCCTGTACTTTCCGTCATTAACTGTCTCTCCTTGTTCCAGAAACTCACCAGCAAGATGCCCATCAATGTCTCATAAAACGGATGCAGCGATATACATAGTTTAGCTGCAAAACTCATCGCATCGGAGGTGGACGGAAATTTCTAGTCATGCGATCACAAAAACTAAGATTGTGACGTCGTTATTTGTTCGATTTTAATTTTAAAAATAGCACTGAGTTTATTGGTTTATGACTGTTTTAACCCTGGTTTTGGATTTTTGTTAGCTTCATTGACAGCTGAGAAAGAAAATAGGAAAACTTACTTTCCCGATGACCCTCGTAGAATCTCGGAAAATCTGGAGCCTGCTAATTAAGATAATGGAATATTTGTTGGAAGAAGATGTTACAGCTGGCAAGTGGACTTGCTAACTAGCCACGTCTCGTAATGCAAGTGCGTCCAATCTGGGTAATGAATCTAATATAGGTACATCATTTGAAAGGAACTAGAACTAGTCATATGCGTATTTGTGAGTGTTTTTCAGCGGCCCAGTTTCCTTTGAGAGTGAGACCTTGAGTTGGCAACTTCGCTCCATGCCCATTATATAATAGAGCGCATGCGTAATAATCATTCCGAATCCGACCACCGCACTGTACGCAGTATACACTACTCACCACACCACACAGCAATGGCTTATTTATTTCAACTCTCCATTCCTGTAAGTCGTTCTTTAATCTGAAGCGCGCGTGTAGCAATGTAGGTATGCTTTTACCCAACGAACTATACATTTATATAGAGTGGTAGTTTAATGGGTAACCTGCGTAACCACCATGGGGGATTTTTAGGTTAGGTTTAAGCGAGTAGTATTTCCATTTATTCCCATGTATTTTGATGCGGCGACGACGATGTACATACGCGGGATCGAAACATGTTTCAGCCTCTATTCGTTACCTTAAAAATACATGGGAATAAATCTACAAAATTACTAGCTTAAACCTAACTTAAAAATACCTCATGGTGGTTACTTAGGTTACCCATTAAACTGCCACTGTACATAAATAAGAAGCTCGTTGCTTTTAAGTAATATAATTATATATAATATTAACATAATATAAGCAAATTGTTATAAAAAAACAAAACAAAACAGAGATTAGGCAACTGGTTCACAATTCCAGATGCCCGTATTTTTTTTAGGTGTATATTGGGTAATTTAAGTTGCTTAATTTCATTAACTGGGCAAACATCAAAAGCTTGTGTAGTTTTTTACTTACCCGTTCACGGAAACTGGTAGAAATTGGTAGAAACTGGTAGAATTTCCCATCTGCATAGCTGATGTTGGAGTCTGCTATCAAGTATGGTAAATGCAACGTACTTTGTGGTGAAATGTACCGACAGGTTATCTTAATTTACCACAAGGTACGCTGCGAATCAAAACTTTTCTTTTTTTGAGATGGCTAAAGTCATGTAATTCTGTCATCAAAGCTTGAAGGAAACGTACGAAGAGCCAAATTTCAGGGGAAATGTAAAGGCAGAGGGCTAGCTGATCTTTCAAGTATCTTCGTAGATATGACTAAAGTCTCAAAATGTTCTGAAAGCTTTCAATGTTTCTTCGACTTGCGTTCTGATTGCGGACAAAAGTCCTCAAAACTTGAATCTTCAAAGCTGCTATTTAAGGACATACAAACATCATCATACATGTTGATAGTATATGTTTTAGGAGGATTACTGTACTTTAGAGTGTAGATTTCGTACTTACGGTCATTTTAAATCTGAAAATTTAATGACAAGGTCTAATGGAAAAAAACCAGATCAAAGATCTAACCAGATTGTTCCTCTATAGCTCTCCAGCAACCTTCTTTCATTTTGACCCAATACGCCATTTTATAATTAATTCTCTAGATTCTTCTAAAAAACAAAAAGCAAAAACGAAAAAGAGAACCAAAACCAAAATGCAGTAATTTTTCACTACTTTGAAGAGCTATGGCTTATGTATAGTGGAGGATTGGTTCCGGATACATTTCCACCCTGAAAAGTAGTTATTTCTCAAGCGGTTCGATAGAACCTACAAATAATCGATATTTTTACTGCGATTTAAATGAAGAAAACGCAAAAATGGTCACAAGCCGCTATCACCTGATGTACCAACCGCGACCCGCTTCCAAAAATACACCCGAATTAAATTCCATGTATAGAGCAAAGGCAAGTAAACACTCCACACTTTTTTTTTGTAAGGGGGGATATAATTGAATCACCAATCACCAACACGGAAAAAAAATTAGTGAAAATAACCATACGGATACCTGATTTTGGCACCTGCTAGATGTTATGGTAAACTTGACCAGAAGTATGGTACATTTACCGATACTTTAAGTAAATTTAACATGCAATAACGTAATATCACCTAGTACCAGGTCAAAACATGGTATACTTCTGGTTAACATTACCATAACATCTAGCAGGTGCCAAAATTAGATATCCGTATGGTTATTTTCACCGTAGTTTTTTTCCGTGAAATATTTTAACCAAGCATCTCAGTAAAAGTAGGGTTTTCGTTTAGGAGGGGGGAGGGGAGTTGGAAGATCAACCGTTAGCTTTAATTAGTCGGACATTAAAATAATAATAAAAAAGAATTAATTGCAATGAAATGGCTCATTAATTTGTAATTAATCAAGAAATCTTTGGGAAAATATTTCGTTTTTTCCCCCTCGCTCGACGTGTCTATCAGTAATGCTAAAATTTCCTTGTTCCGACCCACGCCACGCCATGCTACGACGCGCGACGCGACGCAACGCTACGACGCGCGACGCGACGCAACGCACCTTCGGCTCGTCGCGCGCAGCGTCGTATCAGGAGGAAAAGCAAAGACTGCGAGGAAAGAGAAAAAAAGGGGGGGGGAATAAAACACAGCTACCATGATGGAGCTGTCGGGGTGGGGGAGGGGGGAGAGTGCGCGGTGTGCGGTTATGGCGCTTGGGAAAGAGAATTGGATGTGATGGCGGGGTACCGGGGGGGGGGGGGGGGAGCAGAGCGCGAGCGGGCCCGGGCGGTGGCTGCGGCGGTGGTGTGTGAAAGTGAATTGGTGAAGGCCATCGATTTACCGCGGCTCGAGCTCGACTCCGACTTCGGCCAAGAGAATTTCGACCTTGGTCATCCAGCTGCTAGAGCTATCTGCTGCTGCTGCTGCTACTCTGCTCACTCGCGCACGCGCATGTCTCGCGCAGATCCAGTAGCGAATAGCGCTTTACCTTCACTTAATGTCTATCGCATCGCATCGCATCGCATAGTATCGTATCGTATGGCGACCAGAGGCGGATCTCTAGACTTTATCTCTCTTTCCGCGCCCGTTTAAAGACATGTGTTATTGAGAAAGGATAGCAGGGGCCATCGCGTGGCTATGGTCCCCATTCCCTGTCCTTTTCTAACACATGTATTTAAATGGGCAACCGAGAGAGAAGGACAAATCCCAGGATTCGTCGGTGATCGCGACGCGTTCTATCATTCATCTCATTTACTATAGCTCTATCCTCAGTATTTCTTCATCACTTTATCTCCCTCTCTCCCTCCCTCTCTCTCTCTCTCTCTCTCTCTCTCTCTCTCTCTCTCTTCTCTCTCTCTCTCTCTCTCTCTCTCTCTCTCTCTCTCTCTCTCCCCCTCTATCTCACCTCTCTAACACTCATATGATCTTCACGTGTGGCAATGGAGGCTGTTGAGTGGATTCCGTGCTTAGGCTGCTGTCGAATCGCGGTTCATCGATGTAACTATGTATCATCTTATCGATGTATCAATGAATCACCTAATCGAAGATTTGATGTATCGCTATATCGATACATAACTGTCACGATGGATCGCTGCATCGATACGTCTATCGTGCAAACTCATTGATAAGGTTGATGTGAATTGCGATATCTGAAAGGCGCTTTTCTTGTGAATAGCTTTTAATGTAGAATAGTTCCTCTTTAGAATAAAACGTGACGATAAATGAATCAGATCATGAGATCAGTTGGAGTTAACGAAGAATTTATTACTTGTACTGATCTTGTTGATATGAAAATGAGCTGGGGTTTTTTTTTTTTTTTTTTTTTTTTTGGCGTTGGAACCACGGACTAATTAATACGGCACATTTTTTGTCTCATTTAAGGTTCAGATGCTATTTTTAAATTCCTTGAAAATATTTGTGAAAGTGAAGTAGTATCATCTTCACTGACTTAGCGTCTAGTGTGGCAACGTTGCTTCGTGTCCATTTCAACCCACTAGAAAGATCGAACTGTTAGGTTTGTGACATCTTCGAATCGACTTTTTGCACATATGTAAGTGGACACAATGCAAAGTAGGCAAATAGCAGGCTTCGTCCTGATTCTTGTAATTTCAGGTGTGTCCACTGTCCATAAAATTGGCTGAAAGAGATAATGAAGTCCAAAAGTTGGAAAATATTTCCGTATACGCGTAACCTATACACTCAACAAATTTTTGGCTAAAATTCCTGTAGGTTAAATTTGTCATCAATACTGGTTCTAAGAGAATGGCTCGATAAAGGAGACCTGTCTACGAATCACGAAAGTTCCTTTTTCCTTGTGAGCGCTAGACAATTATTAAAGTTCGTCGTTTGATTCCAATCGTGATTATAATATCTAAGCAAGTTATTTCGACAGTTTAGTCTTCAACCCAGTGACATTGAATTCGTAGACAACAGATCGAAAAAAAAAAAAAAAAAAAAATGAGTGGTTAGAGCCGCGTTTCCTATGTCTAGGAGAAGGTCTGATAAAAAGTCTAAAATGGGGAGGGAGAGAAGGAGAGAGAAAGAGAGAGAGAGAGAGAGAGAGAGAGAGAGAGAGAGAGGGAGAGAGAGAGGCAAGGAGAGGGAATTCGATAGAGAGGAAAAATCTTACTCTTCTCCTCCCGAGTTATGTAAACGATAGAAACTATGCAAGTGATGCAAGAATGAGTTGCGTGGAATCTTAAAACTTCTCTATAGATTACATCTTCACGTAACCTTAAAATCTACCTTGATTTTATTTGTAAGTATTTATCTTGATCAGGCGTGACCCAATTTTTAACTCGACTTGTCCGCATTTTAATATGAATCGTAATCTAGCCGCTTATATTGAGAGAGGGAGAGAGAGGGGAGGAGAGGGATTGAGAGAGCGAGTGCGCGCGCGCTAGAGACAGATTCACTGTCGTCACCTTGTTGTGGATTTCTCT
The DNA here is from genome assembly GCA_011764245.1 of Trialeurodes vaporariorum. Taxonomy (NCBI): domain Eukaryota; kingdom Metazoa; phylum Arthropoda; class Insecta; order Hemiptera; family Aleyrodidae; genus Trialeurodes; species Trialeurodes vaporariorum. The sequence continues at coordinate 65,415,208 of VMOF01000002.1, forward strand.
CTCTCACACACCAACCATGTGATTTTCCAAACTGCTTTTCCTTCTTTTAATGGTTGAAAGAAAAAGAAGAAAAATCGATTGAATTTCCCTACCGTCCTTCGCTGGCATTCATGAAATAAACGGATCATTCATCAGATAGACGAAAATTTGGTGAAGTTTTCAAGATGAAAGAGAAGTTCAGATTTTAGTCTTTCAGCAGTGGATATTCAGTGCGACAGGAGCGAAAAAAGCTCCTGAATATTTGTACTCAGAAATAATATGTTACGGATTGGTTTTTGTGAAATAAGTAATATTTATTACTTATTTATTTATTACACCATTTGGTGAGGGGGGAGGAGTTTCATGACTTTAGCGAGCGATCTCATTTACTTTCATTCTCGCCTTCTCTAGGTCTTTCCTTGTCTACAAAGTTCTCGGGCGGCGCCAGGCCTTATTTTAACTCTTTCGTTTTATATAGTTCCATATACAGGACGTTCTGTTAACGCATGGATTCTTGTGAAATTTCAAAAAAATTGACATGCACATGAAATCACCAGAGAAAAAGTCATTCGATTTGTAAAACGACTGTTTCATAGTTCAGCACTGAAAGGGTTAAATTGATCTTTAACTGAACATTTGCCCTCAAGTTTGAGAGAGATGTTTATACAGTCTTGGAGGATCCTTGCCGTCCGTCGAATCCAGGATTTTCCGTCAAAGTATGATCGGCATCATCAAAATACCGATTTGGTTTTTAGTTTGCTTCTCAATCAATAAACAGCGATTTATATCTCCTTATCAATCGACCAATAAACTATAGACAAGTTCCAGCTTTCTTCTTCTGTTTTTCATTGAATCAGCGATGATAAAATGCATGCTCTCTGTATTCCACCTTTCCATTCTACAAATGACGGGCGATTTCTTTCAAAATGTTAAATATGTATCATTGTGACGTTAGAAATTTGATTTTAATCAGGCTCGAGACTGCATAAACGTTCATGATTTTCATAATCAGACTACATCGGAGAAACACGTTTTTTTTTTTTTTTTTTTTTTTTTTTTTTAAATATTTATCTAGGTCAGCAGTGAACTATTCCGATAAGGAATGATTTTCTTTGCACTTTTGCCTCGTTCCGATGTAAATCGTTCCTTAACATCGATGAAAGATTGATTATTTAACAAATTCCGATTTAATTCGATTATGCAAAATCATAAATCTCCGAACAGACGATTGTTCAAGTCCGCTAAAGTTTACATTTAGTGAGCAGGCAAATTTGATCGATCTAAGTAAGTGTTTCTGTAAACAGGTTATTAATACCCGAAATGTGACGGTGGTTTTTTAGCCGTGAAAGCTGATATTTTTTCCTTTTCTTTTTTCTTCTTCTAAAATGAGGTTTGAATACATTGATGTATGCCTTTTCATTTATATCTGTAGGTTTGAAAATTAGGAAGAGTATAAGGCCAACCCTTAGAGTCTGTGGGAACCTTATAATGAAAAAGAGGAAATCTTTCCCTACACCTTTGGGCGCCGGCATGGGCAGGGGAGTGCAAATGGGGCAGTTGCTTCCCTCCACCTTCCCTGAAAACTAACATGAAAATACCGATTTTTATACATAAATTTTTCCTAAAATAAGCTGAAATTATGCACAAATTCATGAAAATAGCGATTTTTACATCAATTTTTCCTTAAAGTAAGCTGAAATTATGCGCAAATTCATAAAAATCGAGAGTTCACCCCTTCTGTTTGGTTTTTATAGGATTTTCCCCAAAGAAAAATTGTCTGCCTGCGCTTATGCATACAGTAATGTAAACTCTTTTTCTTATAGTTAAAGAGTAAAAATAAAAATATTAAATGATCCCAAATGTTTTGTTTTTTTAAAAATAATATTAGAGTGGGTACAATCTATCCTCTGGATTAGGGGCCAAGCGAACCCCACCTCGTTAAATAATGTAAGTCATTTACGAACGCACGAAGACTACACTTTTAAAACCCCATGTAAAGCATACTCATATTGTTGCTTTGTTTTGTTGTGGTTGGGATTTTTTCATGAAGCATTCCAATTAAAGAGAAAAATAGCCACTTTGATTTGAAATCAGTTTCCTCTTCCGAATGTCCAAAGCAGCACATCACACTTATGAAAGCACCATCGTCCATCAGACCTTGGCCAACTCTTGGAGAGAGAAAAAAAAAAAAAAAAAAAAAAAAAAAAAAAAAAAAAAGCACACTTTGACATTGCGTATGAAGAGTGAACCTGAGGAATATTAAACAGGACCCCGTACCCCGCGATGAACGCGGAGGATCGCGCATTCATCATCAAGTCATCAGTCATCATCCGCGCCACTCTCGCGCTCACCAATCACCAATCACTGCGATGCAATCCGATTTCGAAACGTCGGCATTCGGAATTACAGACGTACTCCCGATCTCGATAACAACTGCAATCGCACTATACTACGCCATATCGCGGATTCGCAAAGGAAATCTAGGTGTTTACCTTAGCCGGGAATCGAATCGCAAGGGCTTTAAATTATATCCTGAAGCGGATGATTAATTATGGAATGGATGACGTTTTACGACAGCGAGCGCGGTCGGGTCGAGCCCGTTAAGAGCAGCGTTGTTGTTGTTGATCACGACGCAAGCTGATTGCGATGCGTGAGAGGAAAATTATAGGCCACTTCGCAATACGACTCCGGGCTAGAGGAAAAACAAACACGTTCCAATCGCCGTAAAGAAAGGGGTGCAGCCGATGACAAATTATACCCACGCAAGTTTTCCTTTTTACTCCGATGAGTTGTTTCCGCCTCTGTTCGTCACCCATCAGAACCTTCGAAAGAATCTTTAGGCAGAATTGAAGTTTTTTCGGTATTTGGTGGCATCGATGGACAAAAATATATTACCGATCATGGTTGATCGACGAGCTGCATTATTGAACTTTCCAGTATTATATCTCCCCCAGAGAATCTATCACTTGCCTCTGCTCACGCCTAAAACTTAACTAATAACTGAATATCCGTAACAGCGACTTAATTCGCCATTTTTTTTTGAAAAATCGCAAAACTATATGTAGCCATACACGAATGTACAAACCAACTATAAACACACCTTTCATTGAAATTTTCTGTTAGATTAGACCTCCAATCACTGCTTGTAATCCAAAGTTTTTTTGTTTTTTTTTTCAGACTTTTGATTTTTGACCAAAATGGGGGCAGAAAGTGGCCCTTATTGGGGCAGGCCTTTTCGAAAAATTTCGTTTCGCTCATACAAATCGCATCGAAATTCCAATAGTACGAAGAGGCCTGCTATGAGAACTTTCAAATCACGCCATAGACATAAGTCAAAAGGCGATGAACATCACTATTACGATCTTTGCCACGCAGAGCCGATACATGATTTATTTAAAATGTCAAGGAATTCTTCAACATAAAGGAGCGTCATCTCCATCGTCGGAGCATCAACGCCGTTTCGACCAAATCAGCCAACCTGTCACGATGATTAAAGAGAAGGAAAAAGAAAAAAAAGTAAATAAAATTAAACGGGTTAGGTCAGCCATATTGGAATCACTTGGAATCAACAATTCTTAATGAGAAAAATTTGTTCAAGTTGAAATTTTCTGCCTAATCAACACTTCCGGGACTCATCTGCTGCATGCTCTTGCTTCGCCTGCGAAGGACAAGAAGAAATCTCGTCTCCCGATCTCGACGAAACAACCAAAAATATTTTTTCGTCTATCGCATTTTTACCTATTTATCAAACGACGCGCGCCTAGTTTCGTAGTTTCGTGATTCAAGGCCGCGTAGATTTAACGCTCTTTTTAGCCCCGTCTGCGTCTTCCCCTCCTCGCGACAGCCAATCTCTGAAGGTGGATTACAGTTTAAGCTCCTTATTTATTCATCAATAAGAACGGATGTTGTTTTTTCTTCTCCGTGATCCTATATATATTAATAATTGTAGGTCTGTGGCTTTGACGAAAATGGGAGAAATATGCGAGAATCAGATTTTTAATAATCCATCGGCGAGAAAATTAACATCGAAAGGTGAGCAGGAATACGTATTACGCACATCAAATGAGAGTAGGTATCTGAAAATCCGTCTCGAGTTCGGTTCCTCATTAGATATCTGATCACTACGTAAGTCATGCGAGGAGCTCTGTTGCATGCGATAGCTATGTTCCAGGAGCTTTTCCAACCCCCCTCTTCATCGGTCTATTTTCCTTCAAATTGAATGTAAACTGTATTTTTAACTCATCTAGCAAAGAGATAAGGTTGTGAACTGGAGACTTATAATAAACGAGGGCACTTTTCCTTCTTAATTTTTAATCTCCGGAACGAGGAAATCGCTGCTGGATTTTATTCATGTTTCGCGCCGAAACAGGTGCGAGAAGATTTTGCGGAAACGCGAATGTCAATAGTACAACGTGTATATTATGGCCGATCCTTATTTCATTAACAACAGCAATGGGGAAGTTGCAAGAGTCTAAAATTCGGTGATTTTTTATAAGGAAAATGAAAGTATACACTTGCGATGAGCTGAGAACAAAGGTGCATTTGGTTCTGGCTTTGGGGATGCACTCGTGTAAATTTGCAAAACATCTTGTGCGAGGCGACATCACAAAGCGGTATTCCCATCTAAAACAATGTGTTTTGGGCAAAACCGCATCTCCGGAACTTTATGAATCCTGGTTGGAAACGAAAATGCATCTTTGTTTCCAGCTCATACCGAGTACTTAATTCATTGATGCTAAAAAACAACAAAATTCTTAATTCAGCCCCTTGCAGTTGTCCAATTACAATAAAAGTTACAACTTTCAACATTAACAACATATTGTTAAATATTATACTGACAATCAGTGGCGAGGCTTGCGATCTGCAAACGTTGTGCTTGCTACATTTAAACCCCATGAACAACAGTCAAATTCGAGGGTGTAATTCTGAGTTCTGAATACCCGCAATTCCACGATCTACTTCAATTAATTGTTACTCTCGAAAAAAAAGTATGTTTTGTAGGTAATCAAATGAAATTTCCAGTTACTTTTTGATACCGTCATGGATTTTTATAAAGAGTGGCCAATTCTTGCTTCTATTAAGTCGAAGTCACTTAAATTACTTCACTCAATCGAATCTGAGTTTGGGAATACGGAAAGAGAGCAGAGAATATTTTCGTAATAAAACTTTTCAAACACACTTGAGTATACAATCACTTTGTTTATTTGTCGCCCTTTGCAAAGTAATAAGTACCTATTTACACATACCACACTATTAACTATATTAAGTTGCGCAATGCCATTGATCTGAAGGCTATATTTTTCAGACGTTCGAAAATAAACACTCGAAAAACAGCCACACTTATTCTCTATCCTATCTGTTCCCCCCCCTCCTGCCCACACTTCGTCCCACTGATCTTCTCTCTCACTTCCTTTTTTACTATCTGTCAAATATTTACCATTATTTTTGCTAATTTTGTTCACTTCACTCGTATTTGTATGCCTTTTCCCCTCCATAAGCTTTCCTTCCTTTTCTTTTTCCCACACCATGCCACTCCTTCTTTTTCACTTCTCTCTTCGCGTCCGTCATTGGAATAGAGGGTTTTAGTAATGGCGACTGCCGGTGATGAGCGTTCCAAACAAAGCCAGTTTGTCTCTCTCGCTCTCACGTGACCCTTATGTACTGCCATCTCACTCTAATTTCAAAAATCGTATATAGAGACTTATTTTGTGAAATTTTATGGCGGAAATGAATTTCTCGAGGCATTTTAATGCAAATTTGATAATATTATGCCGTAAAACAAGGCCCTGTGTACGCATTTCGATACTAGAAAGAGATGGATATACATGGGGGTCACGGGAGAGTGAGTGAGATAGTTTGAAACGCTACGTGAGTTTTATCACAACCGATTGCGACCGATGAGTGCATTGTTGTGGTTGTTGGCTAACCGTTGACTCCGCACTAAAACCGTCTATAGAAAACGCTTTTTTGATGCAGAAACCTTAACCATTATTCAGAACCAACTCATCTTAAATTAAACATTTAACTTTCAGCCAGTGAAATACTCACTTCTTTTTTCATCAGGGCCACCGCCTGGGGGGGGGGGGATTGGAGCAGTTTTCCTCAAAGGCTTCCACTTCCCGGGGAACTTTAAACGAGAGCTGAGAGACAACAGAGTAGAAGGGTAAAATTGCGAAACACTTCATTCATTCATTGTTGAGAGATAAAAAGAAAAAATATCATAGTAGAATGCAAGTGAAACATTAGATTACTGCTCAACACACTTCTAAATCGAAATTTTTGCTCCTTAGGTGTTGGTAAATATCTTCGGTGAAATATCTGAAATTCACATACTGCGCAGGCTCTTATTATTAAAGTTCAAATTTTCTCGCGGGAAGAGCCCGAATCCCCTCCCGGTAAAAAATACGGTTTAGAACGTAAAATATTTTTCGCCGATAACCTTTCAAAGGTCAAAAGAAGGCATTTCAGATCGATTCAAAACTTTCTCGAAATTTCCTTCAAATGTCCTGTGGACGTCCTGGGGATTTTGAACACCCATTTATTATGCCGGATGTTGCTGAGGGTGCATTTTCAAAGAGTCAGTTGGGGCCCCACTTTCAGGCTGCGCCACTTATATCCTGACGGCGGTTCTGATTGTCATACTTCTCGTACTAAACCGTTGGGTCGGATTAACTTTTTGAGAAGATGACCTTTGCTTTCATAAGAATGGGGACATTGGGGTCTTATTATGAGTTGAAGGAGGTCGACCTTCCCGTGCATCCCAACCCCCTCCCTAAAACATGATAACACCGAGAAGTGTTTAATTTTGGTGTCGAGTTTTCCTCATTGCTGCGAGCTTTTAGCTTTCAAGTCTTTGCTTTGTTTAAAACCTCCATAGTCCGAAGATAAGATATTCATATTTGCGTGGCATTCAGAGGGACAAGATCACCCTGGCTTTATCATATCGCAACTGATGACTGTATTATTACTTTCCTTAAAAAGCAATGCGTCGATTTGGTAGCGAGAACGACTATGATTTCGGCGATTCCGATCATGGACATGAACTTTAACAAATCTATAGTAAATTTTAATCAACCAGCCACGGTCACTTCATTAAGTTCTTGTACATTGCCTTTGAATCGCCTAGTTGGATTGCCTCTGCGCTTTGCTGATCAGCCGATGTTTAGAGTCGACAAGCAGAATGGAATGGTTTTTTCAGACGATTGATTGATTCAATAACTCTTTCAGACTTCCAAAGAGCTTTGAGTTATTAGTCGTGACCGGGGGCCCCCTGCCCCCCTTCCTGTGATTTGATTCATCCTGAAATTTGGAAAAAGGTAAATTCAAGTAGCAAAAAAAAAGATGTGTTGTCTCTCGCAATTCTATGTTCAGAAAATTTTTAATTTCAGGAAAAAAATTGTATTTATGTTCTTTCTCCATCAACTTGGATAAGTGAAAAAGGATCGAACGCATGAGCAAAAAAGAGGGGTACACATTGCTCTCTCGAGCAATACCAAACATGGCGCCACTGCATGCTGATGTTAACTCAGACGTTCTCAGGAAGATGAGCCCATAGAAGAGTTCAGGTATGCTGTCTTAGCAAAGCCAAGTTTATGACTGCTGAGCTGATTTTTCAGATGAGCACACATGGTATTCTATGTCTCCTTCTATGTAAGTCGCCTAAATTCGCTGACAACCTTTCAGGTAAACTTTCAGGAAATTGATACTTTATTTAGCGTGTTTACCCTACTTTTGATGCCCTCTGATGGGCAGCTAGGGCTGTCGTTTTGCATAACTTCTCGCAATTGTCCTTACTTTGCGTTATGCCAATGTTGCTCTCACCTATTTCCAGCCCTTAGAACGCCCCTAATTTAATTCTGAATCTATTTTACTGTGCATTTGTTTGTCTATTTGTTTGATTAATTCCAACCCCTTAAATATTAAACGTATTTTTCAATATAATCACGTGAACAGCATTTATAAAAATATTCGTCACATAGAAAAAAAATAATTTTGAACAAAGATTAGGAAAAAGGAAAGGAAAGAGTTTAAAGATGACTTTAATAGAGACAGTAAGTGAGCTAACCGGTGGACCTTTTAAGGATATCAGCATTCAACGATCAGCGGAGAGGAGATCTAGGAAAAAGCTATGCTGGAATCGCTGGAGTGCGCGCGCGGACCCGCGGTTATAAAACCTTGGAGAAATGTTGCAACGGTTCCAAGGTCAACCGCAGAAGCTTAAGAAACAACGCGGAGGAAACTGCAACCCTGGTGCAACTTTGTTGCGGCTCTCACACATAAGCAACCATGGATATTGTGTGTTCATACGACGTACGTTAACACACAGGGTGTTTGAAAAGTGGCAAAAACATTGTACCTATACTAAATAAAACAAATCTAGCATGGTCCATTTACTGCCAAAAGGAGACAAGTTCTCTAAAATGTCACGAAAATCGGGCTATCTAACACTGTGACATCTGAACAAATCAAATGAACCAGTCATTACAAAAAGGAGACTCGTCCATTGAAATGTTACACAAATGGGTCTGATCGTCTGGTTGCAAACGATTGCTACATCAGTAAAGCGGATTTATTTTAGCTTAAAATCACTAGAGATTGACTTTTGGGAGCACCAAAAAGTTCCAAAATTGACTCACAAACTCAATAAATGTGTTTAAACACATCAATTCCAAGGTGAATATTGTACACCGAGTCACGATTGAGGAGTCCTATCTAACTTGTTGCTCCATGATTAACATTTTTCCTTACCAGGAAAAGCTGCAATCAGATATGACTCCTCCATTGTGATAAGCTAATTGACAGTGATCTGGGAATTTTGTTTAAACCAATTTACTGAAATAAAATAAAATAAAATCAAATAAAAATAAAATAAAATTATAGGTTCTGAAACGAGCTCTAGTAAGCAACTGTTATTTTGTTTGACGTGCAACCATTAGCTCGATTGTTGCGACTGAAATGCTAGCCCTATAGAGCTATCGTCATGCTTTTAAGTATACGCACTACGCATTTTTTCTTTATTTAACTTAATGTAAATTTTTTGAATTTCCTGCCACATTTAGCGACACTGAAGCAGTAGCGGCTCATGCAATTTGGCAACAATGTTTTCTCTCCATTTGATTCTATGTTAAACAATCGATTCTATAGTGAAGCGCTGCTTCATCAACATTCGACTTTTTTACATAGAAACAAATGGAGGCGACTCTTTGTTGCCAAATTGCACGAGCCACCACTGCACTGAAGCTAGCAAACACGACTCATTTGATAAAAATCAAATTCCTCACCGTAACTGTCTTTAGGTGTATTTTCGGTTCAATGACGACTTGAGAAGTGCGATTCATCGATATTGTTCCCACAAAAACACGCAGAAAATGCAAAAAAGTGTGAAAACAAGTTCTCTTTCTTTACTTTCGACTTTTCTCTTGGGTCCAAATGAGAAAAATATCGATCTATCGAACTGTTGTAATTGTCTCTAGTCTCAAAGCAAAGATTGTATAAATCAGTGGAGAAGTATAACAATGGCTCATAGAATTTATTCAAATTGCTAATCTTTGGTATCCACGGTTGAATCGCCAAGAAATTGTAAAATGCTCCTGATTATACACACTCAGTACTTTTGACGAAACGGACGTCAAAATTATTGAAATTACAATTGACGATGGTAAATCTACTTCCTTTGTTATGAGGTTTTCTAAACATCCACAGAACATTGTAAAAAGCTTAGTTTTTTTTTTTTTTTTTTTTTTTTTTTTTTCATATAAAATAGAAAAAGCATTCCGGAAAATAGGTTTTTTTGAATATTCTGCTTAAAATATCCTCAACTCATCTATAAAGCTGTGTAAAATGAGGAGTGGCTCAGGTGATAGAGTTGTGGACTTAACTCAAAAGAGGTCCATTTTCCTTCCTATTATTTGAGGAAATCCAAATAAAATTGATATTAATTTTTCGTTGAAATTACATAGTTTATGAGAGTCAACAGGGGCAGAATTACTCAGCAAAATGACTTTTTGACTCCTCAAGGCTGTGTAATTTCAACGTCTCATTAAATAATTTATGTACTAATGTAGTCAAAGTCGCTGAGTGAAATCATCAACAGCAATATTCATTCGTTTGGTAGTTTTAAAAGTTCAAAAGTTGGATTAGGTCAGGTTAGACTAGGTTAGATATTTGAATAAATAAGGTTAGGTTAGGTTTGATTCAGTTACATATAGATAAGATAATTGGTTCTGCGCTAGAAAAAGTCCCGTTATAGGATACGTTATAATAGGTTAGGATAGGTTATGTTAGGTGCTCATAAGTATATTATGAGATAATGCAGTGACGACTCGTGCCATCTGGCAACAATGTCTTCGCTCTATTTGAATCTATGTTAAACAATCGATTGCTGGTGAAGCGCTGCGGGTGTACTACAATACTCTGGCATATTATTCTCCTCCAAAAGTTCTGAAGAAATAACTGCTAAATGACAAAATTTGTGGAAGTTTTGCAGTTCATAGAGGTTGGAAGTAAGGATGTAAACAATGGGATGCCATAACCCCACTTGCACGACTTGGTTCGATATATGCGGCATAACTAGTTGAAATTTTGCGCTATCGCCATATTTTATGCTGCTGGTTCCTGGCACTTGAAGATACGTAGATTCCATTACTGTGGCGGCTCGTGATATTTGGCAACCATGCAAGTTTTCCATTTAAACGTAGGTAAACTAATCGATTCTTGCGGAGGCTGGCAGCCTCCGGGAGAATCGATTGTTTTACATTGGTTAAATAGGAGGAGGACACGGTTGCCAAATTTCACGAGCCGCCACTGTTCCATTATTGCAGCCTCCGACGTGTAAAATATGTCTCAAAAAGGCCGAAATTTCCGCTTGAAAATCGCATTCCGATTCCTTATGGGAAAACCCGTGTATATCGAACCAGTCGGAACTTCTACAGGTCCAGACGAGTATATCGCATATAATCGCACGATATATCGACTCACTAAATCAGTCTATATCCTAACCGAAATTCCGGTAACTATAACCGGAGTAACCAGAATTCCGTTTAGGAAAGTAACAGACAGAATTATTGTCACGGAAGCAGGAAATTTTACTCATTGTCAGAGGTGCTCAGGATCATCCACTATCATTACTTTTGGGACACCCTGTATACGTACCTTTAAACTCACTTACTTACTCACACATCCACCCATCCATCGCACAACTTTAAATGACACAATTTGCTGTCGTTCTCATTATTTTCAATGGTGAACGCCGCGCGCCGGCTCGTGTAATCCGAATTACTTTGATTAACCCGCTCTTACACTCTCTTTTTTGCAGCTATCTGATCTCCGTCATCTGAATTTACAAGCGATGTCAGCTTGGCGCGTTTGCGTTTGAAAAATGCATCGCTTATACTCCGCGACCGCTCCTCCACGCGCGCGCGCCTTGCAGAGTATGCATGCCGCACGCCCGCACCGCACCGCACAATCACAGCAGCGTTGAGTCGCGTCACGTCGCGTCGCGTCGATGCCAAGCGCCAACGCATGCACTTGATGCTAACGAACGAGTGAGTGTCGTGTTTCAGTTTTTTAATACATTCGCTAATAAAGCTATTTCGCGTCTGATGTTTATCTCTTCATCCCGAACTGGATCGTTCGTTTCATCATCAGCACCATTATTGTTGGAACTCGTTTAATACGTTTAAGCGGCAGGTCTACCTGTAATCTCTGACAAATTTTGGATTTCAGCTGCTGGAAAAGAAACAAAATAAACTTTGGGTGTAAATGAATGACCCGATTGTTGTTGCGTACTTTTGCTACATCAATATAACTCATTGATTTTAACGTAAAATTCGGCGAAAATAACGATGCGCACATTAAAAACTTTCAAAATCCACTCATTAACTCAGAAAATACCTTCCATTTCAAACAACCCACGCTACACTAGACACTATATCACCGACTTATAACTACATAGATGGAACCATCTCGTTTATGTAAACATGAAGAGAACTTACAAACATTGGAATGTTTCGTTTAGATGCGTACATTTCTTACATTATTTTGTAATCTTTGATCAACCGAAAAGACCAGACAGCAAATGCAGCCAATAGTTCATGTATTCAGAGGGGAATTCCATCATTTTGTAGTTACGATGTTGTTTACTCATGCACGGTAGTTCCGTCTGTGTAGTAGTATACCGGTGCAAATAGTGTCAAGTGTAACGCGGGCTGTTTGAAATTGAAGTGATTTTCTGAGTTAATGAGTGGAATTTGAACGTTTTTAATGTGCGCATCGTTATTTTCGCGGAATTTTACTTAAGAATCAAGGTTCTGTATTGTTGTAGCAAAAGTATGCAACAGACCCATTGCAAAATATGCAGGCCTATTGACTTAATCTTTGAAAATTGTTGGATTCTTCAGCTTTTGAAAAGAAAAAAAGAAAAAAAAAAAAAAAAAAAACTTGGGTGGAGATTGCCTGATAGATATAACGATGTAATTGATTACAAAATGTATAGGCCGGTATACTTTCAATCATTGGCAAAGTTTTGATTTCAGATTCTTTCGAAACAAAAATAAACTAGGATGAAACTTGCGTGATTGGTTTTACGATGTCATTAATTGCAAAACGTGGTGGCCGCTTGCCCTGTAATATTTGGCAAATTTTGGATTTCAGCTCTTGCCAAACAAAAATAAAAGCTTGGGTGCAACTTGTCTGATTGATATTACGATGTTATTTATTGAAAATGTAAATGTCGGTTGACTAGTTATCTTTGACAAAATTTGGTTTAGGTTCTTTTAAAACAAAAATAAACGAATAATAAACTTACTGAATTGATTATAGAGCTCGCGCATTTTGAGTATCGGGTTGACTGGTTCTGACAAGTATCAGTTCTAGTTTCCGAAATGCATCAAAATGTATCGGTGATTGGTTGGTTAGCAAAAAGTCGTAACTCTTTGCTAAACAACCACTCACCGATCCGTTTTAATGCATTTCGTAAGCAAGCACCGCTACTTGTAAGAGTCCGCCAACTCGATACTCAAAATGTGTGAGCTGTGAGACATCATTAAATGGTAAAACACATTTTTCAAGATTACTTCTTGTGTCTTTTTGTTTGCGAATAGAAACAAAGAATCACGTTTGAATAATACCAAATATTAAATGTTGGCCCCCGCTCCTGAACACCTGCAACGGGACTAGGGTACTTATTCCCAGAGGTTTAACTGTAGGTTACACTATGTAGATAAGTAAGCAACCCACCTCCCTCAAACCGCAAGTATAAAAAGGTCTGATTAGAGAATATGGAGGGGGAAAAGTGGTATGATAAAGTAGACAGTGGATCGAGAAAGAAACTTAAGAGAGAGAGGAAAAGGGGAAAATTTACCGTTTTTGGAGTCACGAACACTGTTAGGTGATAATTATGTACATTCAAATTTCATTTCAATCAAACGCATGGAATCAATAATAACCAAAATTCATGAATTGGCAATCAAAAGTCGGAATCAAAAACTCATTTATAAACATAAATTATTTGCCAGAGAGGGTACGACGCCTTCTTAACCGAGCGTTGAAGTCACCAACGTGGTCGCTGCTCTGTGAGACAGTGACGTAACTAAAGACCCTCTCTCCGGTTCCCCCTTCTCCCGCCGACACTGAATTTGTCCCCTAACTTTTTTGCCGTGTTTTCAGCGCTCCACCACTCTGCACCCCTCCCCCCTCTATCATAAAAAAACAGTTCTTCATACAAAGTTTGATGATATAGTTTAAATTTTTAAACTTATATATTTCAAACGCATACCTCGCTGCAAGCACTCGAGCAACAATAGGTGTGGTGTACACAGAGGAATCAGATGATAAAAAAAAAACTTTTTAGTGTACAGCGTTGATAAAGCCTTTGACAGAAAAAATGATAAGCTATCCAGAGCTATAACCGAAAATTGTTTACGCCTAATTAAAGAGATTTTGCCGGGTGAACGACAGATTTGGTTGACTCAACTTAAGTCTTTTGTTGGGTAATTTTTCTACCAAAAGTTTTGTCAGCGCTATATACCAAAGTGTTTTTTTCCTGTATTTTCCATGTAGTTTTTGAGTTTCAATGGAAATCGAAAAAAAATTCAATCTATTTAACTCGATCGGAAGCTCCCTTCCGATGAAAACAAAAACATGCTATTCAAAACAATATCCATTGTTCCAGTTGTTTCGATCTATCTTGTGCTTCACGCAAAAAAAAAAAAAACAAAAAAAACAACAACAAAAAACGAGTATCGTGAATTACTGTAGCCACGCTACTGATAACAATGATGGATTTGTATACCCTTGCGAACTCAATTAATTTATTCAAGAAGACGGTATAGGAATCGCGGACTACGGCTTGTGAATGCGACTTTCCTGTGATACTCAATACTCATAATAAAGTCTCGTCATTGGAGTCAAAGCCTCAAAGCCTCTCACTCTTGTTCGTTACATTCTCCTTTTAAGCATTTGCCATTTTATTCTTGTTTTGTTTGCAGAAAAGATAATCGCTCAAAGGCCAACAGCATTCAATTATGCACGTATGGCCTTGCGTGACAATGTTATCTCTTTAAAAGAGAGGGTTTCTTCAACTTGTAGAATCCCGCTTTGATCACACGTTGACGTGTAAAATATACACATTCACACAAGTCGCGCGTGATCAGTCCAGTACAGATAAATTATGTGCCTAAATTATGTTTGCTCTTCCTCATTTAAGGATATGAGGAAAAAGTGGAGAAAAAATACAGAGGAATAAAAACAACAAGAAAAATTAATGAGAAACAATAAACAAATTAAAAAAAAAATAATGATAATAAACAAACTAACCAAAACAATAAAAAATAATGAATGCGGTGAATGTGTGAGATTATTATTTAGGAAAAGAAAAAAAAAATTATAGCACCTCTAAAATGTAACTAAGTGACCTGTGGGGTGAACGAACAGTTTTTAATGCAGAAGTCAATTGCAATATTTACAAATAAATTCATTGGTGAAGAAAGAAATTTGGTGTTATTAGAAATGGCATTGTCACGAGTAAAATTAGCTATTTATTCCAATTTTTTCGTTTGTTTTGCTCACATTACGATAGCGTAATCATCACGATTTCAGTTTTTCGGCATGATAGAGATTTGATTCGGGGAGGGGGGGTTTAGAACCGGTGGCAGATTCTAAACTTTCGGATGTTTTGAGATATACAAACCAATCAGAAGCTTGTTTGGATAAAATGCTACCAATCAGATTCGGTTACAGCGACACGACAACACACTGAAACAGTTCATAAAAAAGCCAACGACCTAATAGGCGCAGAGTGAGCCAACACAGAGCTGCAAAGATCATAGCAAAGCTATGGTAATGTTAGTACATTCAACAGCGGTAATAGAAACAGAGTCAGAACGGAGTCAGGTGAAAGGGAGATGGAAAAAAAGAAAAAGAAAAAGAAAAAAAATTGGAACAAAATGGTGTGTGAGCTCAGCGGGCACGAGCAAGTGCTCTACAGACCATAGTGAAGGGGCTTAGGGACATCTCTTATTACTCAAGTCCGAATAATCGCCAACGCCAACATTCATTGGGTCCAGATGCAACGCAAGCAATTTAAATAATCCGCGTGCAAGCTAAGCTAAATTATTAACAAATCGCTCGTGCTCCCATTCGGTCCATGAGAGTAGACTGTTTTCGTAAAGAGCGTGTAATTTAAAATTGACCGATCAGACGATACTTTTACGACGATACATCGAATTTGAACCAATCTCCTGCTGATTCAACGATATAAATCGAATGGACTGTTTCAGAAAAGAGCGCGCTCTTTGAAATTGACCTCTGCTTTTACGACGATGCGCCGAATTTAACCCGGTCTCGCGCTAATGGGGCAGTTGCAAAGGTCTGAGTTGTTGTGTTTTTTATAAAGAAAATGAAAGTGTTTGATGAGCTGAGAACAAAGATGCCTTTGGTTTCTAATTAAGTCCCATTGTTCAGGAAATGGGATTTCGGCCGAAAATACATTGTTTTAGATGGGAATTCGGCGTAGTGACGTCACTACTCCCACGATTTTTTACAACTTTACACGCGTGTATCTCCAAAACCGGGCCACTTAGGAAAAAACCAAAGGCACCATTGTTCTCAGCTCATCAAGTACTATCACTTTCTTTATAAAAAACACAACATTTTAGACCCTTGTAACTGCCCCATTCAACGATAAATATCGAGTCTACAGTTTTATTAAAGAACATCGCAAACCAAGTAGAAGCTAGTTTTGTGATAATGTATCGAATTTGAGCCACTGCACTGGTGTTCTGACTCCACTATATAATATCATACATCGAATCACTATATATACCTATAGTGAGAATGTAATCAAACCGCCTTTTTTACATGTACTATAGCTGTATCCAGCTTAGTTCGAAATTTTGATTGCTCTACAAGCTTTAATTCATACGGATTTGAGGTTTTGGCGACAAAATGGTTGAAAAAACTCAATTCTGTCAAACTTTCGGTGCAAAACGATCTACACATTGTCTTAGGAAGGCTGAATCGGTATTTGTAATCAAATCTGAGTGACGGACAGGCAGACACAATAGACAACTTTTGAAGAGGAGAAGTTTGGTTCAAACGAAAATGAAATTGAATTGAATTGAATTGAAATTGAATTGTCCAATTTTTGCTATCTCCACGTTAATGCTATCGTGACACATATTACATGACAGCTGGGGACAACAATAATATCAGACGACTCCTGATGGAGGGCAGGCCACCACCACCAGCAATTCTCAAAGAATTGAAGTATTGCATGTGGCCTACCCAAACCAAAGTTTAAGGAGACGTCTGAACTCCCCCCCCCCCCATCTATACTTGTACATTTTGTTTATCCCTTTAAAATATATATAAAATATCTGTAAGTACGATTTTTGTCCACCTTGCCTTATTCAAAGTTACGATCAATTTTCTCCTACTTTGTTTTACGCGATAATGAAAGCCACCGACTTTATTTGAAATAATCTGGTCCGATTAGCCTATCCCAATAAGTTTGGAGCCATTGTTTTAGTAAATTGGCCACGTTAAAATACACGACTCCCTAAACTCCTGGAAATCCTCGGCCAAAATTATTTTCCCCCGCCCTTTTTTTTTCTCTCACATTTCTTTGCGCACAAATCCACCAATAAAAATAATTTGAGTTTACTTTTCTATTTCTTCATTGTAAGCATGCAAGAGAGTCGCTACTCTCTAGAAAAAGAGAGGGAGTCGTATGGAAGAGCTCTCTTCGGAGGGTGAAAATGTTTTCTCTTCGGTTTAAAAAATAACGGTCATTCATGGGATAAGCGAATAAGACATATATACATAAACGCGCGAAGCATGAAAGAAGAACAGACTCCGAAATTAATACAATGCAGAGGACTTAAGGAAAACATTTTTCGGTATCTAGTTTGAGATAGTTCTATCGCGTGCAAAGCATAAACCCAGTATCTTCGTACATATCCCTTTGACTGTTACGGCGTTTTTGCTTTAGACGGTAGAGTTCCTCTTTCTCGGATGAGGAAGTGAATTCGAGTAGAGATGGAGAGAAGTGGTGGTGTGCAGGTGGTGATGCGGGTGGGGGTAGAGGGGGAGCAGATGTTTGGAGTTGGGCACGCGCCACCACCGCGCATTGGGTGTCATTGATGCTTAACCGAACATCGATTGCTCGATTTCCGAAAATAATCTCTAAACGACGCGAGTCTCACAATTATAATCTGTTTTCCTTACCAATGACACTAGATTATGTTCTACATCAACCCTCCACCAAACCTTTTTTTCCCCGTCTTTTTATATACGTGATTCTTATTGCGCTGTTCCTGTATCTCTGATAGCCGCGAGGTGGTGCACTCGAATAGAATTGAGGCGTTGTCACAAGTCAACGCTCTTTTGTCCACAGCAACGAGGAATGTCCTCAGTATGCATAATTTAGTGGTGCTCACAGTTTTTTTTTTATTTGATCTATTATTGGCGCTAGACAATTATTCGTAGACAACCGAAATAGTTCTTTTTTTATAAATTTATAAATTTGTATGGTAACTTTGAACAGGATAAATGCTAAAAATAATTCTTTCTCATAGATTTCTTTTTTATTAAAATTAATTGTTATTATTTTTAGTTTTTATCCTGTTCTGCGTTGTATTTATTCAGTGGGTTTGTTAAGAATTTTTTCTCTATTTAAAAATAATACAGGGTGTTGATTAAAATAGTTTCCACTGGGGTTTTTCAAAAACGGCCGCGAATTTCAAAAATCGCTGAAACACGAGTAAAATATTTTTGAGGGGGCATCTTTTTAGGGGGTCGCCGATTTTGTGGCCCGCCCTTGGGGGCCCCCGGGGGGGGCGCACGACCCTAAATCCCGTACTTCAAATGGGGACCCCCAATTTTTATTTGATATTTCGGAGGAGAATAAAATTCTAAGACTTTTGGTGCAAACCGAAAGTCGATATCGTCTTTCGTTTTCGATGTATCGAAGGTCAAAGTTCGATATGGACCCATCTTCAAAAATCTGTAACTTCCCTTTGAATGGTCCGAATTGAAAAAAACTTTGGGTTTAAATTATTGCTCTACAGAGCAAGGTCTTTTAAAAAAAGCACGCATTTCCCAAAAAAAATATTTTAAGGGGGTTTTTAGGCCCCTAAATTTTTTTGAAAATTGGAAAATTTTAAGAGGCTGTAAAAAAGAAACGACCTGAAATTTCAAAAAACGCTGAAACACGGGTCTCATTATTTCAAAGGATTAGGTTTCATTTTCATTTTTTATTCTGCTTAGTTTAATTTAATTTTTTCTTGTGTTATTACATCGTTTTATCTCGTTTTTTTTTTATTCTTTTTGTTTCATTAAAAACTATCAGTTCCTTGTCACATTCTTTGAACTTTCTCAAGTCTTTTTCTCGTTCGGATGATTCTCTTTTCCAGAAACGCTGTATAGACTGGACGTGGATCATCGCTTGCAACAATTGTAATCTTGAAAGGTCAATTTCAGTCAAAACTATACAGCTACAATGACTCTTATCAAACCGATGATTTGTCAAAACTCTGAATGCGGAACTGTGATCCTAGTTGAATGCGAACCCCCTTCCACCTCAAGCCTCTCAGCATACCCCCCTCTTCTCTCTCTCTCTCTCTCTCCCTCTCTCTCCCTCTCTCTCCCTCTCTCTCCCTCTCTCTCCCTCTTGTGTCTATTGCAAGCGCCTTTCATCTAACTGTAAACTGGGGGGAGGGTGCGAGGAAGATGCGAGAGTAAGCAATAGGAAGAAGGATCTTCGAGGCTCGACCAAGTCTGAGTCTGAGGGTTGGAAATGAAAGAGGGGAAAGTTTTGGATCCCGCTTTTATTCTTGGTGAGTTTGTAACCGACCTTTTACTGTAAAAAAAAAGCAGAGCGTTGCGCCGGGGAAGGTGCGCGGCTCGGCAAAGCAAGGCGAGGCGGCTACCTCTCTTCCAGCATAGCGCGTGCTAATGTGTAAGAGTTTAAGTGGATAAGAGAGCAAGAGAGTAATAAAAGAATATCCGTTGAAATTACTCAATGTCTCAGAAGGAAATGTTGCATTGTTGCCAAGTCTGGCGTTGGAAGTGAGCCCTCAGGTGAAGACGATCTCTTGACGATCATTTGAAGCCATTTAAGGGATTCAAATTATCAAGCGTGCTTTTTTTAAGCTGAATGAAGATCCCTGTTGATGCCTTATCTATGTTTAGTCATCTAGTGATGACGCAGAGGATAATCGAATCCAGATAGACTATCGAGCATTGCAGAATCACTGAGAATAAACGAATTTAAAAGATAGACTGGAAAAATGTTTTTTGATTAAAAACTAAACTCATTCAACAGCTTACGATCATTCAAATTCAAGAAATCTCGAGACTACTTCAACCTGAACATGTGCCACTTTTATTACATGAAACCAAAGTTGCTTATAAGTATTTTAACAACCCCGTTGATATACTTTTCCAGCAACACATGGAAAACGTGTGCGATTATTGGTCTTTAGAAGGTGATCATCGAGGACTAATCATTCCTATCCATTCATTATCATTATATTTCTGCTAGATTTTAAAAGAAAAGGAAAGGTAAAATTAATAATTCCCAACTTGCGGAGGTTCTAGGAAGGGAACCTTCCAAATCATAGAATACCACAATCAGAATGGAAACTTGGATTCATTTTCAAACATTATTTTCTATAGCGCGCCATCTTGAGAAGATTCAAACTATCCCCATGCAAAGCAATGGGGGAAAACAGAGACAGAGATACGCCCGCTATCTTAATGAATAGACACCGAGAGAAATTGGGAAATATTACCATTAGCTCTTACTGGGGTTTCCATTCTGATATGTTTCTCTGTGTCCGTTGTCAACCATGTAACTATTTGTAACCTGGAAAATGCGTTCTGTAGCTCCACTGTACAGTTGAGGGCTAGTAGCAGGAATAGCCTCAAAATATTGGGACTATCTTTGACTCGGAGATATTTGGGTTGAAGTGGAATTTCTTTAAAAAAGCACTCCCTGCATACACGAGGTTCTCACATCAATTATTATTACAGTTAGAGACGGATCCAGCAATCGGTCTGTTTTAGACTTTGGCTGCAGCGTGCTGGGGGTTGATTCCTATAAAAATCACGTGAAAATAAAATTAAGAGCCCGAGGCAGTTCCAAAATTCTCTCACAAACTCAATAAATGCGTTTAACAAAATTAAAAGATGGCGTTAGAATGAGCAGGTCACAATAGGGGAGTCTGCTCTAATTGCAGCTTTCTATGTTGAGAAAAGTGATTTCTCACACAGAATACTGCTATTAGATGGGAAACTTCTATTGTGACCTGCTCATTGGACCGCCATCATGCAATTTTGTTAAACGCTTTTATTGAGCTTGTGAGAGGGTTATTAGAACTGTCTGGGGCTCTCATTTTCTCTACTTTATTTTCAAGTGATTTTTCATAGGCATCAACCTTCCATAACGCTATATATAGCAATGCAACAGGCTGAAACCGACCAATTTGCTTTCTTCTCTCTCCTCAGTCCTCCTCCCATTTGAACGTGTGTGAATGCACTAAAAGACAGTAAAAGGGGAAACAACTAATTACATGAAGGACCTTCGGTCCACCATGTTTTAACAAATGCATTCAAATTATCCATAGACAGAGAAAAAACACCACTACGATTGCAGTGTGTAACTGCGGAAATAAACTTGGTATCTGGTATCATAAAATGTGGCAACATTGGTTTAAGGTAGGTAGAGAAGGAAGAAGGTAACACTATGTCCGCGAGTGACGGTGCGGGGCTGCGGTATCCTCAAAAATCTCCCTCCCGCTTTCTATCCCTGCCTATCCCTATCCCGCGCTATCCCTTTTCCCCCGCTTTGCATTTCAATAGCGCCTTTCTCTCCCTCTCCCTCTCTCCTATGTTTTCTCAGTCCCTTTCCTGCCTCTCTCTCTCTCTCTCTCTCTCTCTCTCTCTCTCTCTCTCTCTCTCTCTCTCTCTTTTCTCTCTCCTCTCTCTCTCTCCTCTCTCTCTCTCTCCTCTCTCTCTCTCTCCTCTCTCTCTTTCTCATGTCTGTGTACCGTCTCCCTCCCTCTTTTCCCACCCCTCGTCTTAGACTATTATTGTATTTACTCCACCGCTGAGGTTATCACTTTCTTTCTTTCTTTCAAATGTTCGTTATTTCCCTTTTGAAACGCTTTCACGTGCGCGCGGCGCGATAACGGTCAATATCCGAGTCTTCCGCGAGAGTCTTAAGATCTCTATTCGGATGTTTTTCGTTTTCCAAAAGGGTGTTTTGTTAGTGGGGCCTTCTTAGTTCCTTAGCTCGTGCTCGGAGCCCCCTCCCACAACAAACCATGTGTCGGTTGAAAAATGATACCCATCTCTCATTTAAAAAGGTTCATCTTCGACGTTTTACGTTGAGATGTCTGAAATTAGCTTCTTCTCTGGAATGGTATTTGGAAATGCGTTTTGGAGAAGGGAGTGGGAGCAATAGGAAGCATAGCTTGGAGGCCCTTTATCTTTTACATTTTCCAACTTCATTTCTCACATTACACATTGAAAATGAATGAAAATAAATTTGAGCGTTGGGTTATTGTCGGGGAACGCTTTAACATCAACAAGTCAAAGTCATAGGCAAGCTATATTTTGATTTGAAGGAACGAAAATTGAAAATTCCCCAAAGATTAGCGGTCTATGTGCACCGACGTTTCTAAAACGAACTCTACCTAGCGCAAAGTGGTGTTAATACGCGGGGCGGCAGTATCATGTAATCGCCAACTGTCGTAACTCTAGAAGAGTAACGTAATAAAAAGAATTACGTCCAGCAAAAATAATTGAGACCAATTATATTCTTCTTAAGGTTTTAAGCTCAGCTAGAGCTCAAATATTTTGAGCATCGGGTTCTGACACGTAGAGGTGCGGTACCTGCAACCGAAATGCATCAAAACGCATCGGCAAGCGGTTGGTTAGTGACGAGTCGACACTCTGCGTTAACCAAAGACTCACCGATGCATACGTTTTGATGCATTTCGGAAGCAGGCATCGCTACTTGTCTGTGAAGATACGTGAGCTCTTCTTCTACTTTTACAAAGAATTTTTAATAACTAAATGTTCAAGAAAATCTTCGTAACTATACTGACAACTTTAAAATTACCACGCCGCGCCGCCGGCCGCCGGTCGTCCTGGTTTTATGTGCAGACCAAAAATGTTCTATAATTGTGTGGACCGTTTTGTTTCTTTAAGTTTAATTGAGTGAATTTCCTGTCTCATTCTCTGTTTAATTTTTTTTTTTTAATTTTTTTGTTCATTTTTTCTCTCTGATTGACATCCGAGGAAAATCGTACAAACATTTTTCGCTTATCGATTCCTAGAATATTAACTTATTCGCACCTCCCTAGGTGGTTTTCTTAAAAACGGCAAGAAGTTCGTGCAACATATTAATGTTAACTGTTTTATACACTGACGATAGCGCACAATTTGAAATGGATGGCTTATCAGACGCTTTGATTAATTTCCTTAAACAGTCTATCGATCATGTTCGTACCGCAAGTTTTAACAACGCGCTTCAAGTTCGAATTGAATTTCAGTGATTGGTAATCGATTAGTGAAAGTGCGAGGTTGTATTTTTACGTGAGGTTATGCGAGCAAATTCAGCGAGGCTTATGACTATACGGAGTCAAGCATCACTTAGAAATAAAAAAAAAAAAAAAAAAAAACGAAACAAAACAAAACAAACAAACAAAACAAAATGAGAAAGTAAAAACAAAACCAAAGAAGTCCCGCAAACAGCGACACGGTGAATATAATTCTGGAGTCTTAGAAAAGAAAGTACCTATATGTTATTCCGGAACGGAAATTCTGGCCATAAAGACGAGAATTTTTCAATTGTCCATGTCTAAATCTTCTTGGAATCTTCAGAAATTATTTTTAAAATAGCAAGAAATTCTGGCGAATTATTTTGTGTGTTATCCGAATTCGTTGTACTTAGTATGAAAACAATTTCTAATGGTTTCAAAATGTGATCTCTGTTATGGATTAATTCTTGCCTTTTTGGCCAAAATGTTCGTTCAGAAACGACATGATTTCTTGTCGGGGAATTTAAGTAATTCGCACTGTTTTGCCGTTCTCGCGTCAAGAACTCATTTCTCAACGGTTCAGTTTATCTTACACATTAACTTTTCCTTACTCGCAGTTCAGGCTCAGGTGTGCCTAACATGCGCACTCAGAAAAAAAAAAAAAAAAAAAAAATAACAGAAAAACAGAAAAACATAAAAAAACGCTTTGGTAGTGGTAACAAACCTTTGGTAGAAAAATGATCCAGCAATAGACTTTAGTTTTAGCCAACCAAATCTTTTGTTCACTCAGCAACTCTCTATGGTTAGGCGTACAAAACCTTAGGTTAGCTCCACTAAACTCTTTTGTTGGGTCATTTTTCTACCAAAGTTTTGTCAGCGCTGCCAAAGTGTTTTCCGTTTTTTCTGCGTGCAGTGGCGGAGCGTGTAATATGACAACGTTGCATTTTTCCCATTTTTAAACTCACGAAAAACATCGAACTATCTGGAGATCGATGATGAATATCAAATTCAATCTTTTTTGTGGATATGCATGGACGAAATGCTACGTTGCCAGACTACGCGCTTAGCAACTTAATGTGCGAAAAATGATATTTTGCAACGCAGATAGTTTTCCTGTTCCTCTGATCACGGCGGAGTAGGAGCTGCTGAAGACCCGAGGAGGAAGTCAAAAGAGATTAGAGTAATTGGAAAATAGAAGCGGGGGAACAGTTAGCAGCCACGTTCACTACTTGAGATGAATCTGCTAATGGCGTTAGATGAAAATAATATTATTATAATATGATGTGATGTAGTGATGTAGGCTCTGTTGATGGCCTTGTCAGATTGGCCTTCGTAGAGCCACTCGCACTCTTAGTATTTCTGCCTTTCCTATATCTATTCTATTTTCCATCTTGTTTGTTTCAAAACTCCGCTTATTTCTCTCTCTCTCTTTCTCTCTCTCTCTCTCTCTCTCTCTCTCTCTCTCTCTCTCTCTCTCTCTCTCTCTCTCTCTCTCTCTCGTTCTCTCACATACACCTCTCTCTTCTTCTCGCTCACTATACGCTAACGCGTCGTTCTTTTACTCCTGATAAAAACTAACAGGCAGATGGTTCATCAGAGAATGATTCAGTCAAGGCCAGACTTGAGACTTCTCTCTCTCTCTCTCTCCCTCTCTCCATCTCTTTCTCCTTCTCCATCTCTCTCACTTAGTTTCTTCTTGACTTAATTGTGTTGAGGTAATTGGCGAGCAAGTATTATATTCCAGCTCGGCACTCACTTCACTCGGCAGAGTTGCCACATCGCTGGATTTCGTTCCGATTCAATGTCGGGAAATGAGTACTTTTTTAGAGAGATTTGACAACGGAGCCTCCGATCTGCCTTCGACTCTCAAGACCGAGACTCGACTCTGTCCACTGAATCGTAGAGAAGGAGGACCTCACCTCCGGCCTCCAGAGACTGATGGGTCCTTGCTGGATGACGATGACGATGGATGACGATGACGACGGATGACGATGATGACGATGACGATGATGACGACGATGATGATGATGATGATGATAAAAATCTTGATGATGATCAGTAGCGTAGATAAGAATTTTGAGCCTCCCCCCCCCAGCGAGATTCAAAGTGGCACACCCCCCACTTGACTGTCCCCAACCCGAGCTCCTCCCCACCAACGAAGAAAGTGAAAGACCCAAGTGAAATATAGTTGTAATGATTGCTGAAGCTGCCGATTCCCTGACGTTTTGCGAGTGTGTGTCTGTCTCCTTATTATGACTGATCACGTTGAGTTAAGTCCATTCAAACCCCAAAAAAGATCAAACCATTGGATATACAGGTAAACATCCTCCCTCAGATTCGACATTTTCTGAAGGTTTAAACGAACGAAATCCATCGTTACCAGACTGAGTGCTACACGACCGTCAAGAATCCAATCATACAAACCAAATCATCATCGTATCCAGTTTGTTTCACATCCATTTCCAAAAAGAATGATTCAATGTCAAACTCTATAGCAGCGACAGCTCTTTTTAAATATATCGAATAATCACTGTCGATTAATTGCTTTTATATACATTGCTCATCCCTGACCCTACTAAACAGCAAGCTCGTTGAGATTTCTGAGCCGATCTTATACGATTTTATAATAATTAGAGATAGTATGGAAGGGGAAGGGGGTGAAGTTACATTCTCATTCCCATTCTCGACTGTGCTGTCAGATTTCAGGTTAAAATCAGCATTTATTTTACATCGAATAAGCCCAGCAAGGGAGTTATAAGCCCCCAAAACCCTACATCTGGCAACACTGATTCTCGAAGACCAATCACTGATCAGGCCACCTCTCTGCGTCGTCGTCAATGCGGTTTCCAGATCCACAGGAATGCTCTCATCCTTGAATAGAACTGCTCGCTTCGGACCGTACTGCACTGCGCTCACCGCACGCATATCAAGGTATTGATTAGTTAAAAAAGTGGAGCCGCCAATTAGAGAATCCGAGGTCGCTGACACGCCGCTGACCATAGCATAACCATAATCATGAAATACGGGATCAACGAAAGTGCAAGTGCGTGATGATATTGAAAGCGTGTGCAATAAGGCGACGCCGCATTTGATCCATTTGAGCCCAATAAAAATGATCGAATTGCTCACAAAAAACTACTTTAAAAGGGTTGTTTTACATGAGGTTACATAGACAACTTATAGCGTCGCTAAATTACCCACGATAGCACTAAACATATACGCACAAAGTTATCTTCAGGTACACGAAAAAAAAACTCGGCGAAACAACTACAAGTCTATATTATGAGAAGAAAAACTTAAAACAGATAAAATTGAAACTAGACACAGAAGTTCTGGTCAATATAAGGTAATGGTTCTGAACTTAAGAGCATGGAAAGTTTTGTATCTCTATTATACACAGGCAGGCATATGTAGTTGTTGAATTGTTCGTGTATCAGAATGTTGACATGCAGAATCATTCAAATTTGCATTCCTCTTAACTCCCCCCCCCAATCTAAATAAACAGACGTGGCTTGCGCCGTATTAATTAATTGGGAGGAACGATGAGTGGGGGGGGGGGGGGTCGTCAATTGTATCGTTTCTGAAAGTAGCCTCTAACGTGTGATACATCAATAAAAAGGGTATAAATCCATTTTTGCCCAAACCGCTGGTCGATACCAATAAATGTTTTTGACTTACAGAGACCAAACTACAATTTTGACTTAGATTTCCAAAACTACTTTCGACGCTTGAAAAATTAAAAAAAAAAGAAGAAAAAAAACCTTTAAAAATCTGAAAATGTTCGAGCAATTAATTTTAGGAATGAATAGTGCATAGTTTTCAAAAGCCGCGACCTAAAGTTAATTTCTTGGTCCCCGATTTTTTTTAAAATTGCTTAACAATTTTCAATAATCTTTTTTCACAGAAAACTGCAAAACCCTTAAAAAATGACTAGTATAACCATTTATTAAGTCTCATTGGGAGACTCAAAAACCTCAACGTTTCGATTTCAACCAAAAACAACGATTATCAGCCAAACGCAAAATATTAAACGCATTCTTTTAAAACCAATTCATTTCAATCTGAAGGGTAAGCTTTTCACGCGGTAGATTTCAAGATTACTGTCTAATGTCTATTCATGTAAATTATGAAAATTAATATCTATATTGTTAAGAGAAAATCAACTTTATATTCCAGCTGTCCACGGCGTTAACAAGAAATTTTCCATAACTATAATCAAACAAGGTAAGAAGGTACGTCGGGGAAGGGAGTCAGAGGAGGGGGTTGATTGGTTTTAGAACAGCTAGATAGATATAATGAACAAACGGTTGATTTAAAATATAGGATAAAATGAAGGGGTGAAGGCACGACAACTGCTATCACTATGTGGGGGCGAACACGTACACTTTAGAATGGAATGGACGTAACTACGTCTCTTGGTGGTCGTGGGGATGGGGGGGGGGGTGGGGACGGGGGTATCCTTGGGGGAGGAGAGGGAGTGAAAGGAGGAAGGGGGTGGGAGCAAACCAGAGCACTCGGGCTCCGGATATTGCGCACGAAAAAGAGAGGGGGGGCACAAATGGGGGCCCCAGAGACCCGTGATCAAAACGTTCCGAGCAAGAGGCACTATAAGGACTAAGAAACCGTCTTAAAAATGGAAATGTGAAATGATGACAGATAATGTAAATAAGAATCCTTTTTCTAGTGTTGCATCATAAATAACAGACATTTTATACAGACGTAATGTAATAAGTTAGAGGCTTGTGTTACAGTCCAGTGACTTTCACTGAGTGACCTACATGAGTCGTGTATTGCCTTTTCTGCTGAGCATCTCTCTCCTTCTCTCTCTCCCCCTTTTCTCTCTCTCTCTCTCTCTCTCTCTCTCTCTCTCTCTCTCTCTCTCTCTCTTTCTCTCCTTCTCTTAACATTTGTATAATATTTGCCGGGCATACAGTGGTCTTACTGTTGGTATCAGACTCAGAAGCAAACCTTACACACAGAGTCCCGGTTCTCTCCATCTCTCTCTTTCTCTCTCTCTCTCCCTCACAGTTACACACTCTCTTCAACTCGCGTCAACTCTGGCAACCAAATGTATTGCTCTGGGTATGGTTGCTTACCCAATGCAATGTATCGAAAGATTCATTGGATGAATGACCTGAAAATAAAACAATTTGTTAATCTACCGATGAAATGGCGCCTCGTGGTCCGATGAGCAAAGTTTTCTCAGTTGGACTCACTATATCATTACCGGAGACTGTCATCGCTTTGCGCAATAAATGCGTCAGCTGACGCTACAAACTATAAGCGTATTTTTGCGAATGATCTGGCGAGCATTTTTGATATATTGGTTTGAAGAGCGAGGGTTGGCACCCTGCGCATAGTGCTCGTTAAATCATTCACGAAAATATGGATTATAGTAAATTGACTCTCTGAACGATGAACGTGCTTATGGGTAATTCCACAGTAACATGACTTTTTGCTGACGTCGAAAAATATCATAGAAATTGCAACATGAAACGTCTAAGTAAAGTTACCTAATGAATGAATATATCTATTAAAGGCGTTTAGTAAGTTCTACACAGTGAAGGACTGTAAATTTAATGAATCGTTGAAATTGTATCGCTTTTTAAGAATCAAAATAGGCGGATGACCTATGGCAGAACGATCATAGTAATTCTATCATGGCACAATAACCTTTTGACTCCACAAAAGCAGTGCGATTTCAATGTACGCGTATATTATGTTAAATGCACGGTGGGTTTAACTTGCTTGAAGGAACAGTTTTGGCAGAAATATTCATTCGTTTGGTAAACGTTTTAATCACGTAATTTCTATGACAATTATTGGCATCAGCAAAACAGACGTGTTACCGAGGAATTACCCTGGATCTGGAGGGGCGTCAATTCGAGTTCGGCCGGGGGGGGGGGGGCAAAAATGTGATGACCTTTTTTCCCTTATCAATGATATTTTAGACACTCTACAGCCCTGCATATCCTATATTTAAGGCCGAAAATTCCAATAAAACTCGTTAATGACCACCAAATTTTGGTTGGAAACTCTTTTTATTTTCCTAAAAAAAAAAAAAAAAAAAAAATCATAACTTTTTTACTTTTGGGGCGGGGGGGGGGGGCGCAAATGACGATAGTATGGATCTGGTGGATCTGGTGGATCGTGATAACCCGATCGTGATCCACAGATTCTCTATTTTATTTTGACCGAATCCGAAGTTTTTGGCAGCTCATTTGACAACGAGTGATACATGGTGCGTTTAGTGGTAAACGTTGGAATATCGCTGTGCCCCACACGAGAGCAGGACTTTATAGATGAGTCTGGTGCTTGGAATTGTCCAACAATTCCTCAAAAGGAAAATTCGCTTTATCGAGGTATTTGGGATCATTTTGAGACCCCATTATCCGAGCTTAAAATCGTTTGTTTAACCCTCCCCCTCTTCCATATAAGCCCATTTTGAAAAAAAATCAAGCCTTGGAGAGGCAGCAGCGAAAGTCGATTGTATTACTCAGCTTTAAATGCAAAAACTGCAACGTTGCCACGCAGTGCAAAAGCCGCTACAGCCGTCATCAGCTGCAGTTTCATTTACCTCACTCAGCACGCAAGGTTAAACGCGACGCTGAGAGCGGTCGTTCTATTGACTGAATAAATTTACCGAGTTCAAGATTCTCTTGAATCGCTTTCTGCTAAAAAAAATCCTGGTCCATGTAAACATGAGCTCTGACATGAATAAATTCAGATGTGTTACAGGGATCGTGTTAAAATGGACTAGGGCCCCTCTAGCAGAACGCAATTTCATTATTTGTTCACAGTTAACGCTTGTCCGAGTTCCGTGAGTAAAGTTTAAATACCTCGTGGGCCTTCTCTCATAAGATTTGGTTATGGACGCAAGGCTTCCCATGACATTGACATAAATATGTATCTTATAACAGGTTACGAAATGTCTTTGACCTATATATAAATAACACAATAAAACTGACTGTAAATAATGATGAAACAATAATAAATGAGCTGTTCAGCCAAAGTAAAACAAAAAAAGGGGAAAATTATATCATAATAACAGAAAATGGCCCAACCTTTAAACGTGCTGTTTCTTTATTTCAACGTTTCAACGCCCACACGTCTTCATCAAGAATAATAAGAATAACACTAAGAAATATACTTAAAACCAAAGGAACGTAAACTGAGAAATAAACAAAATAACATAATTGCTCATGGTGAGAGTGGGAAATAATAAGTAGGGATAGCAAACAACAATAAAATGAAATAAAAATAACAGACAACAAGTTGGAAATCAAAATAAATAATCAGAGAGCACAAATATTAATCCAAACGGAGGGGCACTGGCAATTTTGTAAAAAACTTGCGGGGGGGTGGGGAACAAACAAAAAAAAAAAAAAAAAAAAAAAAAAAAAAAAAAAAAAAAAAAAAAAAAAAAAAAAAAAACAAGTACTACAATACACAAACAGAGAGCGCAAATGCTAATTAATTGCAACATTTGAAATTTCGCGCGACGCAACTTCGAAAAAAAAAAACACTGAGTGCGCTTACAGCTAGTTACAAAGAAAGAAAAAAGAGGGCGCACCAGTCGATACAATTAAGCAAGTACATGGATGCAGCAGTATTACCAGAAAAAAAAATATAAAACATTCAAATATACAAACTATTTACAACAATTTTACAAAAAGGTTTGTACATGGAACTGAGACATTGGGTGTCGCTTCAAGAATCAACAGATGTGGGACACTTCTTAATTTGAATAGCCTCGTGGATTAACCTGGCTTGCAAATGCATATTGGTGAAGTGAGGTTTTTGTCGTACTTGTGTGACGTGTGACTTAATTCGATCTTGTAAATACCTTTTAGTATGTCCTATATATGGTCGGGGGCCGACCTCAACGTTTCTATTTACGAATTTTAATATTTTTAGCCAACTGCAGTCAAATAGTGAA
Organism: Trialeurodes vaporariorum; assembly: GCA_011764245.1. Taxonomy (NCBI): domain Eukaryota; kingdom Metazoa; phylum Arthropoda; class Insecta; order Hemiptera; family Aleyrodidae; genus Trialeurodes; species Trialeurodes vaporariorum. Next base: position 65,446,171 of record VMOF01000002.1, read on the forward strand.
CAGACTATAGTGCCAGAGTACTCGGTAAAAGCCATACTTCGCTGATGTTGAGAGAATTAAACTGTAAGTTACTAATAAAAGCAGTCAAGTTGCTTTTTAGGTCAGTTACACTATAAGCGAATTTTATTATGAGGTTCGGGTAAAGATTTGAAGTTTTTCGGGGTTCACCAATCGCCAAAAGTCAAAACCAACAAAACCATTTCTAGCCAATCTGGAGCGTTGTTTATTGTTGAGTCACTCTTTTCGCCCGCCCCTCAAGAAACGAGTAGAGTCCCTATATACTATGATCGTTGCGCCATTGCTGAATCCATTTCTGATTGGCTCTCAGATTTAGGCTGTCAAGAAAGCCCCAAGAAGCAAATGCAAGATGGCGGAGGGGTTTGTTTACTTTTCGCGAACTCACTTTCATTACACATTTGAAGTAACACCGCGGTAGTTTTTGTGAATTTTTCCTCTGCTTGAATTTTACTACGGCGAACATTATCTCTTTCAATAACGACCGTTATTGTCGAGAATCTGATAAGAAATAGCGAAATAGTGGCAACAGCGCAGAGGCAAATGGCCATCCGCCATTTGCAATTTGCCTCTCGGGGGCTCCATTGATCCACTTCTTCTTCTTCATTTTGAGAGTCTTGTCGCAACTCTCATAGTATATAGGGACTCTAGAAACGGGTACAACTTTCGAGGTTAGGATACATCATCGGTGTTTTTCTTCGTTACCGATCAGACATATTGGGTGGTCTGATAAAATGCACAACTGTTGGCTCGAGTGAAAATCTATACACCCGAACCTCATCATAAAATTCTCTTTTTCAGCAGATTCCACCTCTGACGGTTGATTCTCATCAAAACAAAATAAGAAAGAATCCTATGTTTGTTGTTCAATCCCTCTGCCACCTTGCGTCATGTGCTCGCTTCTGCGAACCTCTTTTAATAACTTTTGTTCCACACCCTACGTCGAGGAACAAGTCTGTGTCGAATTTGTGTGTCTGCCTCGAACTCTTCATGAGAGTACAACATTTGTCCCACAAGTTCTTGGGCTTAACGTTCTAATGGACTTACCCAATAGCTAATATGCTGCCAAATCACTTGACGTTCACCGATCTTGATTATTCTAATTAATGCTCATTCTATTCTCGAATGATTGAGATCATCTCATGTGCGTTTTTGCAAATTTTGGCGCGATTTTTTGATTTTCGAGTTTTGTGCCAACAAAGCGATGAGTGACCTGTCCTTCCTTATTCCCCGGGCCTCGCTGCAGCCTAGATTGAAATATGCACTGAAATGCCGGATATTCGATACAATTGCGGACACGAAAGAAACTTCTCCAGAGAAGTCGCTCCAAATCAAAGTGTTCCATCAGTGTTTCGATCAATGGAAATAATATCAATGGGAGAAGTGCGTCGTTTAACGAGGAGAATATTTCGATGGAAATAAATTCATTTTTTTGGTAAACTTGCGAATCAACTTTTAAATCATCATAATTGCCCAGTTTAATATGATCAAGTCATATTTTTTCACGAACACTTGTCTTTTTGGTGTTAAAGTTCGACATATCTTTGGAACGATGAAAAAAAAAAAATCGTAAGCCATATTTTACTCTCCTCCGTTTTAAATTTTATGGTGTGGACTATCGACGAATCAAAGATTGTCGCGCGAGATTTTCACGAAGCAAGTTCCGCCTTCAAGGTTCCGGTTCGGCCATTCTTCATACTTCTCACATCATTCAAGCGAGAGGCCAGTGCGGGTGGGGTGGAAAAGCCGTTGCAGATCGGTCCCAAACTCACACCTATGACTGAAATTGTGTGAAAATCTCGCGACAATCTTTAATTCGTTGATAGTACATATCGTTTAAAAAGTGACATTCTTTGAGAACAGGGTGATTTATGGCAGCGTATCAGCTATAAAAGAAGAACAAGAAAACTTCATTGAGACGATTAATTTTTGAATGAGATACACACATTTTTTGGGACAGACCTTGTATTCACGAAGATCAAAAGAAACTATGAAAGTTCGGAGATGAATCGCTAACTAAATATCGACCTTGTATTCACGAAGATCAAAAGAAACCATGAAAGTTCGGAGATGAATCGCTAACTGTATATCGATCTAGGTTATAGCTCAGAATAATACAGTCAGAACGGAAACTCCCATAAGAGCCAATGGAAGCAGGTTTGGAATTTAACGGCACCAATAGGCAACGCTGTGGTTCTATATCCCAACATGGCGGACGAGTGTGATTTGTGTTGAAACTCATTTATTTCTGTAAATTCTGGAAAGTCACTTTTATTCTATTGGCATTTCAGAATGAAAATTTCGCGGATCATGTCCTATATTTTTTTTTTTTTTTTCACGCACGAATCCAGATGTAAACATCCTATATCCCAACATGGCGGACGCGAAACGAATTTGCTTCAAAATCCGACAGAGTTTCCGTTCTGGTTGAATTATTCTGTGGTTATAGGTTTCGTTACAATTTCATAACAACTTTATTTATTTATTTATTTATTTATTTATTTATTTATTTATTTATTTATTTATTTACTTTTGTACATAAGAGCCATTAGCTTGAAATACACGTCAGAAAAAAGAAGAAAAAAAAAAAAAAACCTAAACAGATAAGCACATAATAAAAATGATGGTTCTTAAAATTAAAGTAAGTTTTAAGTATTAGCCCACAACTCCTCCACACTGTAAAGGGCTTTGTTAATAAGAAATAGTCTCAACTGTCGAAAAAAATTATCAAACTCCTCATTTTTAAATTAAAGTTTAAGCTCCTTAGGAATTGAATTAAAAATTTGAACAACTTTGATTCAATCAGCAATCGATCGAGAAGTCCATCGTTCAAACATAACGTGCTTAGTCATGAATCGATCGATATGCTGCGAGCATGGCGGTTAACCACCACAGAATCACCTTAACTCGTCAAAGTTTTCCTAATTCTCTAATCAAGGAACTCTGGTTGCAAGCGATGCGGCGGATGGGACCGCGGGGTCGCAGCGGCGACGGAATTCGTGACATGACGTTCGACATTCAGCATTCAACATCCATCGATGTAATCGCACGGCGCATCGCATCGCATCCCATTGCCATAGATAACCGTCGCGTGGTGGGTAAAGCAGTGAAAGAGAGGAGAGGGGGGGGGAGGTAGCTGTGAGCCGAGGTGGCGGGATACATACGAGATTTGAAATTGGTAAATCTGAAGGCATGAGGCATTTAGTGTTCATGGCAAGCTAGTCCGTTTTAAGTCGCGCTTCGCGAGGCCCGCTCCAGTGCTGCCTGCCTGTTTAGAGGCGAAGAAAGGTAACCCATAACGTGTTGGCGTGGTTTTGAGCTCTAGATGTCTGAAGGTTGCAGTCTTTGAATTATGGTTATTAATGGCATGGCTTTGCAGTCCTCGCGCTCCTTCAGCGTTTGGTCTCCTCGTCCCCGCTTCCACTCTCTCGCTTCAAAACTCCATCAGTCACACAGTGAGACGAAATTAGAGGATTTCCGAGCATCCACCACGAAATTAACCCTTTCAATACCACACCCGAGTATATTCGTTGCAACAGATCTGTTTCGTCACAATTCAATTTTGTCATTGACTGAAGCTACTCCAAGTTGCTGATATATTAAAACTAATGTTTCGCGCCTTCAATTAACGGCATAGGCAAATTGTCGTCCAGCTGAGTCGAAATATTTAACGACCCACTCAATTTGAACGAGCAAGTAGAGATTTGTCTTCCTAAACTAGTAGTTAAACGGTTAAGAATATTCGGGTAAAAAAACTAATGTAAAGGTTATGATATATTAGCATCAATTGAAAAGTAAGCAAAACAAAAAAGAAGTGATGAAGCTGCATACGCGCGCATGCAAAAAAAAAAAAAAAAAAAAAAAAAAAAAAAAAAAAAAAAAGGTGCAGCGTAATTACTACGTACTCTTAGGGGATTTTAAAGCCTGCCAGTAAGTATATTAAACGTAGCATGTGGTAAAATTAGGTGACATGATTGGGTAACCTAATTTCTGGTAAAGTTTACCGTAGTCTGGTGAATGCACAGGGGAAGTTTACCAAATTTTGGTAAATTTACCGGTCTTGCAGGTATAGGAGTTTCGTCCTATCAAGATTATTTTTTCCGTGCACAAAGAAAACTAAATTAGATTTAGATGTCCAAAAACATGTTAATCTTGGTGTCACTGCGTGGCAGCTGAGTTCTTGTCCGCCCTGATCCGACCTCAAACAAAATTTTAGGAGGAGAGGAATTGAAGTAGATGCAATCAAGTAAAATGACCTCTACATCAATGAAATCAGGACCGAAAAAAAAGTTATTAAAAATTTAATTCGTAAAGCGACTGCCTCGATTCGCTTCAAACGCACCAGCTCGCGCAAGCTCAAAAAGTCATTATAACAAAGCTTTACTCTCGCAGCTTTATCCTCTCTTTCTCCGTTTCTCTCTCTCCCTCTCTTTCTGTATCTCTATCTCTCTTGTATCTCTCTCTCGCTCTCTCTCTCCCTCTCTCCCTTTATCTCTCTCTCACCACTAACCTTCTCACTCTTCTCTTTTTCTCCCTCTCTCCCTTTATCTCTCTCTCACCAACTAACCTTCTCACTCTTCTCTTTTTCTCCCCCTCTCCCTTTATCTCTCTCTCTCTCTCTCTCCTCTCTCTCTCTCTCTCTCTCTTTCTGGCACTCTCAGAGCGAGATATATTGATTGAGTAATTGGATAACATACCCACAACTGATAGTACGCATATTGCTAGTTTTCATATTTGATAATATGCCCACTCTTTGCAATCAATCCTATCGCCACAGATACATACTGACCATGCCTATGGTGGGCCTACAGACGTTTTTTTGCTTTTAAAGAGACGGAGAAAAGAAATCGTGTGCCTGGCAACCACCGTATAACTGTAATTAAATATTTCGCTTCGGAGCTTGAATTTTTAAATCATTGACTTCTCCTGGTATTAATTTTTGAGGGTGGACTACCTTTATTCCCAACCTTCACCTCCTCTCGTATAAAGCTGCAAGCTCTTCTCTCTCACACACGCACACACTTACACATACAAATGACATTTTTCCTTGTTTACGTAACGTTGCCTTGAGCTTATAAGGCCTCTACAGACAACCAAATCGGATCCTCAAAGTAGCTTCCAAGTGGGCATTTGGTGATCGGTGGTCAACATATGTATACTTACATCATTTTTAAATATTCGCCAATTAACGGACCTTTGTCATCAAAACTTTCAAAATGTTTCATACCTTTGTGAGAAGTGAATTTGCGCCATGATTGATGATAATCTCCGACAACATCGATGATCATCAAAGTTTGTGCGGACCGCCAACCTATGATGGTGGGATAGTACACCAATCGCAATACGTTCATTTGGAGACTTTAAGGTTCCAGTTTGATGGTCTGCAGAGGCTTTATAATTAACTTCAGTTGGGAAATAACTTAGGTTGATTATTTAAGGGCGAGTTATATCAACTTGGGTTTCGCCGACTCGGGTTAGTTTTCAATTCGGGTTAGTGCATGAACACCCCTGTTTTTCAACTTGATTGGGAGTATAGTTGTGATCATGTATGACTTTGAGTTGGACTTAACTTTGATTAACTTAACTTTGACTCGAGTTTTTGTGATGTATGAGAAATAGTAAGTCTATTTAAACGTGGAGTGAAATTGGATCTAAAACTGAATACATATCTTATCTATGCTATGATCCCAAATCTTTGAACACCACTATTCTACAAACGCCGCCGCCGCTACCATACATTATTTTGATCGTCAGAGCAAAACATCCCAGACTTTCAATCGTAAAATACTGTTTGCAGGTAGTCATAAAGGGCAATTAGTATACAATCTGGCAGCGTTGCAATTTGAGGTTAAATTGTAGGGTGTTCTCTGCACATTGAATAGTTCGCTCTTCTTTAACGAATTTAAATGGACATAACATGCAACCGTTCCATTGCAACGTTACCGTGCAACGGCAAACGCAAACCACAGGTCGTCATTTGATGACACCGATTTCTCAAGAGGAAGAGTTAATGAGAGGAGGGTCAGTTGAGGTGAGTATAATCTCCAAAGGTAGGCAGCTTTTAAAGTGGAAAGTCGTTCACATCTGCGCAGTTTCAATTAGTAAGTAATGAAACATGTTTCTGTTAATTATTAAACTGACGGTGTCATTCGTTAAAACAAAAACATGCTTCAAAGTTGACGGTACTCACTACTGACACAGGACTTATCTGAACGCAAGCTTTCCGCATTGAGCGCCACAATGACAGTCTACTTATCTTAATGTATCAGCGCAGTGTCCACATCAACTACTTCTTCGATGTTATCCCTACCAATATAACAACCAGGGTTGCCTAACATCACTCCATGAATTAACTTACCTGTACCTGGAGTCTGTGTAGGCATACTATGGGCATTGCGCCATTTCTGGACTCATTCATGATTGACTCTCGAATTTACGTTTTCGGAGGCCTTAAAGGGCAAAATGAAAATGACACGTGGCGCTTTTCAGCGAAAGCAACTCATTAAGAGTTGTATTGAAGCTCAAAATGAATGCAATCTTTAATTTAAGTTACTCAAATTACGAGGCAAGGTGCTTTTTAGACACAGTTTAAAACTGTTCTTTGGCTCCGTAGACTACATAAAATCTTTGCTTCCTGAACGCTCTTCGAGAGACGATCAACCCCTCCTCCTCTCCCTCCTCCCCTTCTCCTCCTCCTCCTCCTCTTCATCCTCCTCCCCCTCCTCCTCCTCCCCCTCCCCCTCTCCCTCCCCCTCCCCCCTCCTCCCCCTCCTCCTCCTCCACCTCCTCCTCCCCCTTCCTCATCTTCCTCCTCCTCCACCTCCTCCTCCCCCTTCCTCATCTTCCTACTCCTCCTCCTCCTCCTCCCCTTCCTCCTCCTCCTCCCCCTCCCCCTCCTCCTCCCCCCTCCTCCTCCCCCTCCTCATCTTCCTCTTCCTCCTCCTCCTCCTCCTCCTCCCCTTCCTCCTCCTCCTCCTCATCCTCCTCCTCCTCCCCCTCCCCCTCCCCCTCCACCTCCTCATCCTCTTCCTCCTCCCCCTCCTCCTCCCCTCCCCTCCTCCTCCTCCCCCTCCTGCTCCTCCACCTCCCCCTCTTCCTCCCCCTCCTCCTCCTCAAAATTAAAAAAGAGTGCCCCAAAAAGTTGACTCAAGGAGATCACATTCGTCGAATAAAATGGAGGCGCGGACCATGAAGACTGTGTACAACTTATTTAAAACAATAAGGCCATCACAATTGATCAAAAAAAAAATTGTAAATCCGAAAATAAAGTCCTTTAGATACGGGCCGTACATCATCCGTTCGAAACCTTGAAAAAAATTGCTTTTTAGTCTATTCCAATCCGACGACATTTTCCTTCAAAGCTCTTTCAATGCCTAAACTTACTCGCGTAAGCCTCATTTTCTCCTAGTACCCCTTGCGATAGAAACCGCATGTTGACACTCACGATGACGGATACCAGATGTTCGATGAAAACCTTCATATTTCACGAATATATAGCTAATATTTCGCCCATACGAATCGGCAACCTTGCACACGGAAAAAAAAGATTAGTGAAATTAACCATACGATAGCTGATTTTGGCACCTGCTAGATGTTATGGTAAACTTGACCACAAGTATGGTACATTTACCGATACTTTGAGTAAATTCGACATGCAATCAGGTAACATCACCCCAGTACCTAGTCAAACATAGTATACTTCTGGATAACATTACCATAACATCTAGCAGGTGCCAAAATCAGCTATCGTATGGTTAATTTCACCGTAGTTTTTTTTCCGTGCAAGCGGCGTGGCGTGGCGTGGCGCTGCGGTTGCTCGTTCATAGGTTTTAACAATCCAATACCGGGGAGATTAACGACTGATTACCCGTTGAAACTCGGTAAGAGGACGGCACGTGCAGCGCATGACACTGTTTACAGCGCAATGCACATAGATTTATAGGAACGGAGGATTCAATGGAGGCTTGTGACCCCATTTGAACCCGTGTAAAAGTATCGATTATTAGGATCTCAATAGAATAGCCTATAAGGTCCCTAAGGATCGATTCATTCCCACAGGCTTTATGCAGGGGGTTTTAGGGATCCTGGAAGAGTTAACGAAAAGTCTGCCCGGAGAGCAATGATATGACGGCTCCTGGAATTCAATGGATCAATGTCTCCTCCGTATAAACCTATGGGATGGAGAAAATCCTCAGGGTGTGAAACTGAGCCCCCGAGAAATCGCCTTTTTTGCAAAGGCTCATCAAAGTACAATCGACGAAAAGTACAGCCGAATGTCAGACGACACGTCGCGACGTATTGGATTTTGGTCCACGGAAGGTTGCCTGCATTACTCATCACAATGAATTCAGGCATTACAAGTTACCTACCTCTGGTGAGCCCAAATATAAGTCGTCGTCAGACATTATTTAATCGTCGACTGCAGTGGCGACTCAATGTGCAATTAGGCAGCCGCGTGTTTTTGCTATTTAAACCTATGCAAAAGTATCGATATCTTGGTACACCCCCTGAAGATCGGTTGTTTTACATAGGTGTAAATGGAGGGATTACGTTGTTGCCACATTGCATGAACCGCCACTGGTCAACTGTACTTTTATTTTCTTCATAAAAAATATAAACTTTTGGACCCTTGCACTGCTTCCCCAAGAATCGATTTCCCAGAACTTGGTAGTGGAAGAGGAGCTCTCATGCACCACTCTCACGTAATAATAACTGGCAACAGGGGCCGGCGAACGCATATTGGTACAACTTACAAGCGCAAGTACAAGCTCCGACTCGAGACATTTAGGCAGTATGTTAAACTCGCCTAATGGGCCTTGGATTATGCAACTGACAAGTGTGCTCGAGTCTCACCGTATAGCGCTATTCGGTGCTCGGTGTTCGGTGTTAGATGTTCGGTGCGGCACCAAAGTCGAAGTCGAGCGAACTACGAAGGAAGGAGCGAGCGGACCGGGGAGAGCGCGAGCGCGATCGCGAACCTACTTTCAGCCCGGAGACCACAGAGAGACAGGAGTTGGAGAGTGGAGACCGTGCGGACTGTTGAAGTGTGGACTCCTTGGTTTTGATAGAATATAACCAAGGTTGGTGGAATGGTAGGGGGGGGAGGCAGGGGGGAAGAAAAGGAGGAAGGGTGCCGATGAAAGGCTTGTGTTCCAGTCTCGGTGAATTTGGTCGGTGATCGGTGGAGGTCGCCAATCACTCCTCTCTGTGTGCACTCGAATGGATCACCAAGAAACGACAGCTGACAACAGTAACGACTGTATACTAGCGAGGACGAAGTTATTAAGGTAGGGTATGCAATAAGCGAAACACGCGAAACACGCGATTCAACTCCAGTATGGGGCTCTTGCAAACTTTTGCTACAGGGGACTGAAGAATTTATTCTTGCATAAAAACCTGTAAAAATGACAATAAGTACACTAAAAAATCACAAAATCCACTCTCAGAATTAGGCTTAATGGCGGTTCAACGCAGGTATCATGGGAGATTCCTATTTAATTTGATACATTCCATTGAGAAAGTGACATAATAGACAGGAATCTCCCATGATACCTGCGTCGAACAGCCATTACCATATTGCCGTTATAGCAGTTATGTGAGCTTATTACTGAATTTTAGACTTACTTAGTGCGATTTTCGTGATTTTTGCTGGTCTATACATACTATATTTGCCTATAGCAAAAGTTTGCAAGAGCCCCATTGCCATTTTTCGAATAAGCATCCAATTTTTACCATTTGACTTATAAATAATCGGTCATTTATTGGAAAATTTAGCAACATTATTTAACACATAGCTATGTTTGTATCAGCTACGATGCGTATTGCATATCCTGTTTCGGTATCTTTGTCTCCCCTAGTATGCCCATGGATTTAACCCGTATAAGATCACGTTAAACCGCTCCCATTCAAATCAAGCGGGTAGATAAATATTCCTACTCTGGGGTACTTGTTTTTGCCTACCTCGTGAATTGAAGGCACTTGACGATTTGTTATTTTGCAAAAGTGCCCACAAATTGACGATCCTTTACGTTGGCATAAAGAATTTAAAGAGTGCAAGACATTATGAGATAATATAGTTGAAAAGAACATGTGCGAGTGTGGTACCTACAGGGTTAAAAGAGTTGGGAAGTGTTTGTGGTAGGTAATGCGTGACCCATGTGATCCGAGTACAAATCGTCCTCAGATGTGATGCGTATAGCATATACCTGAAAGACTCCGGTCAAAGTCTCTTTAAGTACTCAAAGTAACAGGTTTGTAATATGCTTTATACACGATCAAAGGGGGCCTCGCGAGGCTCAGAAATCATTTCTGAGAAATGTAGGAGCCGTAGAATTTAGAGAATCAACATTGAACAATGAATTCATTTGGTCTTTAAGTTGGAGGAGGCATTGAGGCCAAGTGTCTTCCACCCAGATTCCAGAGAGTTTCCGAAATTGTGAAATTCCGCATAGAAGAGAGGTTAAAGGGACGGACCTCCCCCCCTTCCCAACCAGTTTAAGCTCGCTTTATTGGAAATTTAAGAGGGAGGAAAAATGAAACATTTCCGAGTGTTGCTAACAACTATACTTGTGAAAACACTGGAAACTCTACTTTTTTGACCGTCATGTTCTTGAAGGATTATTTCAAGAATTGCATGTCTATAGGTTCCAAGTATAACCGTTCGTTCTTCATAAGAGTGAAAAAAGGGGAGTTCCTTCAAAACAAGGAAGTTACCAACTTAAATTGAAATCATTGTACAAATCAAATTCCAAAACAATATGAAACTCAGCAAAACATAAAATTAAGAAGAAATCGACGCAGACGCTCTAAACATCTTAAAATGGAAGGATCAATGGCACAATATTCCACAATATAGATTCTTGAGTAAATCCTAAAAGTAAGACTTAGGGATAAATTTTACGTAAAAGTAAACAATCAGTCCACTGGTTACTACAAGAAATCAACACGATACCACGCTGAAATATAGAGGTATCTAAATATTCCTGCTCTGCGGGCCGATCCTTGAAATTCACAACTTTTGGGTGGACTGGATTAGAATGGAAAACGGTGATTGGTGGAGACGAGTCACGTGGTTGCCAAGTCTAATCAAAATACGGAATTTATCTAATTGGTTATCGGGCAGTCTTGGAGTACCCGATAACCAATTAGATAAAGTCCGTATTTTGATTAGACTTGGCAACCACGTGACTCGTCTCCACCAATCACCGTTTCCCATTCTTATCCAGTCCACACAAAAGTTGTGAATTTCAAGGATCGGCCCGCTGCTGTGCTAATTTTGCCTACCCATCTAATTGGAGGCGCTCGACGAATTATACTGTTCAGCAAATGTCATCCGGTTTGATCGCTTATCCAATAAAGAAATTTAAACGGTATGAGGCGGATCGAGTTTTACAAAAAACGAATTTACTCGGGCGCTATATCGAATGGTTTAAAGCTGTATATGAAAGTCGCTATTGGTCGAACATTGTAAGACTTAAGGGTTAATGATCAGTTTAGTAAATAAAAAAGTAAGTGCTTGACCAGCAGAATACTGGACTTCTTAGTTTCTATATGGCACTGTGGCCTATGTATAGGTGATATCGATACATCGGAATTCACCAGCCGCCTCTGCAACTTGCAAACTATGTAAGGATTGTAAGGACTGAATAGTGTATATAGTATATATAGGGGTACATAGTTTGGATCATTCTGAACCAAATCGATAAATCGAGCGTTATACTGCGATACGGCATTGAGCAAGTAAGCGAGCGAAGCGCGGCAGCAGGAGCAAAGCGCAGCGTGGCGCTGCACGATGCGACACAACGCGCGCGACGCGACGCGACGTGACGCTGAGCCTGTGCCTTGCGCGTGCGCATACGATTAACTACAACGCGGCTCTCAGCGTAAGCGCACAGCGCAGCGCAGCGGAGTCGGAATATGTACTTTCTTTTAAGGAGTTAATGCGTTGAGGAGGAGGGCGTGCCACAAAAATAATGATCCTTACGTTGCGTCAGAATACCAGATACTAAATTCGAAGGTAGACCCTGTCACCCGAGCCTCCGAGCCTTTGACTTTAAGTCTGTAAAATCTGAATGTGCGCGCGCCACTCCGATTGAGTCAGTATCAGTGAATACGCGTAAGTGTATGTTTGTGTGGATGTGTGACGTGTGTGTGGGAGAGTGTGTATGTGTCCTAACTCCTCATGACACTTACTACACTTCTGGGGCAGCTCATTTTGTTTTCTAGCTCGGCCAAACGGCGATCCTGAAAATAGGTCTGTCGACTGCTTTATCGCAAGATACGTAACTGAATCACTTTACTGGCACAGACCTCGTTTTCTTTGAGTAAGGGGGGGGGGGCTTGAAATCCAATTAGAATTTAAAAAAAAAAGGGGGCTATACATATCTTCATAATTATTTTCACAGACAATTTAACTCTCTTACAGTTTTTTCAAAGATTAAAAGACGCTGAAATGTCAAAAAAATCACTTTCAATCGGAAATTATTATAACAAATTTTCCAGTATTTTCAGGCAAGAATAAGTCGATGGGGCGAAAATATGACACCCCCCTTCCCCCCTCCCATTGGGCATCAACGTATTTTCAACCAGTTTGAATGGAGAAAAGTTTTTCTTCGTGTGGTCTTTTCTCACTTTACCTAGTTTCAGAATATGTAATTTTTTCCGGGATTATCTTACATGTAAATTTCAAAATTCAAAGAAAGCAAAGGAACGGTTGTTACAGTTTTTTTTTTTTTTTTTTTTTTTTTTAATATTTGAACTTAGTAATTTTTTAGAAATTTCCTTTTTTACGAAACGATCGGTTAGTGCAGTTAGAGATTATATCAGTGACCTACAGTCTTGAATGAAGACGGCTGACTCCTTTCACGATCTCAACGCGCAAAATGAGCTTAAGTACTATACTATTGGTCCATTTATCCAATGGTACCACTTACATTCAGGAACTCCAGTCGTTGGGTGACACGCTTTGTCGGCTTTTACAATTACTGATCTGGTAAACCAGCTCCAGTGAGGTGTCTGACGTCACTATAACCTTTCAGCTTCCGAGAGAAGTATATGTCGCACAAAGCATAGCGCTCCTAGTAGCGTAATGCGTCTACCGGTTTTAATATACCGTGAGTGGTAGCGTCTCTAAAACACTACAAGCAGTGGCGTCGCGTGCCATCTGGCAACAATGCAACTGCTCCATTTAAACTCATTAAATAGATCGAATTTTCCTTGTGCACTGTGCACCCCCTGAATTCGATACTTTACATGAGTTTAAATGGAAAGAGTACATTGTTGCCAAATTGCACGCGACGCCACTGACTACAAGTATAAGCCAATGTCCAATCCGGTCATTCAAACGACAGGATCTCAAAGAGCCCGTCTATTTGAATCGCCCGCCTGATGAGCCCGCATCTGATTGGTCGAATTGAATTACGTGCTCTTCGCTGGAACAGTCTGTTGGCCGGGTTGCCGCTCGTGTGAGGAGCGCGTGCTCTCCTATCTCTCGCTCTACTGATATTACCCAACCTTATTACCAACATTTGAAAGTGAGAGTTAACATATGGCACCTATGGGTTGTGTAACACTGTTCCATATTTCTTATTGACACACTCATTCCTTTCTCTCTCCCTTCAACTTCTCTCTCTCTTATCCTCTCTCTCTCTCTCTCTCTCTCTCTCTCTCTCTCTCTCTCTCTCTCTCTTTCACTCTCTCTCTCCCTTCAACTTCTATCTCTTATCCTCTCCCTCCGTCTCTCTCACTCTCTCTCTCTCTCTCTCTCTCTCTCTCTCTCTCTCTCTCTCTCTCTCTCTCTCTCTCTCTCTCTCTCTCTCTCTCTCTCTCTCTCTCTCTGTCTCTCTCTCTCTCTCTCACTCTCTCTGTCTCTCTCTCTCTCTCACTCTCTCTCTCTCTCTCTCTCTCTCTCTCTCTCTCTCTCTCTCTCTCTCTCTCTCTCTCTCTCTCTCTCTCTCTCTCTCTCTCTCTCTCTCTCTCTCTCTCTCTCTCCTTTCCCATCATTCCCATGCTTCCCACCCTATAACTTGTATACCTCATCTGATCTTATAGTTCAACTTACGCATGTGATAGTGTCCAACTTCAGATCGATTGAATGATCCGATAATAAATATTTGCTGCTTACTCCTAAAATTAAAATGTAGGAAGGGCTCATTACCAGTTTATTACCAGTTCGCATTATCAGATATTATCTGTTTTGAGACGCATGGTTCGTAAATTTAACATTAATAACTTACACAAACTTTGTATGTTTCGCCTTGGAAATAATATAGTTATCGAATAGTGCTATTTACAGTAGTTGCGCGAATAACTTCAAGCAAATGGAACGGTCCTTCAAACATCTTTCAGAACCCACATCGACGCGTGTAGACCTGTAGATCTCTTTGTAAACACCATGAATTCACACATGGGGGTAGAGGGCTCAGAGACCCTGAATTGCGTTGTGTCGATAGCTTTGTAGATTCAATTAGAGTCCCTATATACTATGAGAGTTGCGACAAGACTCTCAAAATGAAGAAGAAGAAGCGGATCAATGGAGCCCCCAAGAGGCAAATTGCAGATGGCGGATGGCCGTTTGCCTCTGCGCTGTTGCCACTATTTCGCTATCTATTATAGGTTAGGTTCAGATTCTCGACAATAACGGTCGTTATTGAAAGAGATAAAGTTCTCCGTGATAAGATTCAAGGAGAGGAAAAATTCACAAAAATTACCGCGGTCACTGTTACTTCAAATGTGTAACGAAAGCGAGTTCGCGAAAAGTAAACAAACCCTCCGCCATTTGCATTTGCCTCTTGGAGCTTTCTTGACAGCCTAAATCTGAGAGCCAATCAGAAATGGATTCAGCAATGGCGCAACTCTTATAGTATATAGGGACTCTAGATTCAATGAGAATTAAAGTAATCTCAGACAAGCAAAGCAGGCCTGTGAGACGTAAGGAATGGTCTTTTGCAAGACTTCTCAGCAGAGGAGCGAGCATTCTGGCAATGTTGCATTTTGTCCATTTCCAAAGGTTAATTTCTTGAGCATTCGTCTCAAAAATTACAGCTCAAAAATTACAGCTGTTTGGTAAGGCTTGACAGGTTTTAACCCCCTTAAAGCTCCCTTGAAAACTTATAGCATTGCTTAGCCCCCGGATTCCGATAGGAAACTCATTCTTCTCGCGCAAACCCTGTGATTGAAGCCATAGAGATCTGCAAATTGGTATAAAACATACACTGAGGTGAATTATCGGTAAAAGTTTTGATAAGGTTGCCGATCGGCCGAAGATAAAGATAATTCGAAAGATTGAAAATGACAATTATTTGTTCAATTATGTTCACGTATTCGTTCGTTCGTTCGTTCGTTCGTTCGTTTGTTTGTTTGTTTGTTTGTTTGTTTGTTTGTTTGTTTGTTTGATTATTCATTTATTTATTGAATTTTCACGATTAAAATTATTTTCAGAGCAAAGCTTACGAGGATTACCACATTCACTCCATTACTAAAATCACGAAGTCTTTGAAAGTAGGTTATGCTCGGCTGCCTCGCCTCCCTGCTCCCTGCTCCCTCTTCGGAAACGAGTCTTTAAGGAATGGGAATCGATAGTCGTGTGATTAGTCACGTGACCCTCAACTCCCAAATGAAAACTGCACAGCTGCCTATTAAGTGAAATTGGTAGGCAATATAGACAAGGACTTATGAACTCAACTCGCGGCCAGCGCAGAACGGACAAAATGAACGATTTATGTTAATGGCATAAGTACTTTTTCGATTGGCAGGTAATCGTGTCATTTGCTCCTACTTAGCATGATATCGCCCATGGACCACGTTGAAATGGCTCCCTTCATTGACAACTTTCTTTGTTTCAAGAAATTATTCAAATGCGGGCGCGCTATTTGCCTTGTAGATTTTTTTTTTCTTCCATCGTACAGAAAAAAATCACCGATCCCAACATTCGCTCATACAGAAAGTAGGTTTGAATCTGAAATTACAAACTATAAATTATAAGCGCATTCCGCTCGAGGCAGCTGTACTGTTCGCACATGCGCCTTTACAAGTAGGCAACCTGTTCCACTAGATCAGAGTATGTCCTTACACATATATGCATTCTTAAATGATGGATTGGGGGCCTTCAAAATTTCATCTTGGAGCAGTGGCGTTGATAGACTTTGTGGAAACAGTAAATTAAAGAATGTCAGTCGCAGCGCCAGCTCGTGCAATTTGGCAACAATGTTTTCTCTCCATTTGATTCTATATAAAACAATCGATTCGATAGTGAAGCAGCGCTTCACCTGCAATCAATTGTTTTTCATACATTCAAATGGAGGGAAAACATTGTTGCCAAATTGCACGAGCCACTGGCGCAACCAGGATATCTTCCATCTCTCTCATTTCCCATTTGAATGTATGAGTAGGAAAAGGACAGATGGAGGGGGTTTTATCCCTTTGTCCATCCTTGTCTAACATACGTTTCTTAATGGAGAAAAGAGAGAGATGAAGAAACTCTCGGTGCGCTACTGGCACGAGCCGCCACTGGTCAGTCGACTCCTTTGATTTTAATTCAAGTAAGCAAACTACAGTACTATACTTATCTCAATGAATTCAAGCATTGCAGGTTGCCTACCTGAGCCATAATTTTTTGAGTCGACTGACATTAATTAGTCCACCGACTCTTCGTCGAAGGGGCTTGGGGGGGGGATCCCCATGGAAAGTCTAGGAACGCCCTTTCCCCATTGTATGATATTTAAAAACCTTCATAGTATACTTACTAAAAAATAATTATAGGACGCCCAAAAAAAAAAAAAAAAAAATCCAAAATGTTTTCATTCAATAAATGGGTTTAAACAAAATTCCAAGAAGATTATGCTGTGGCTGTGAATGTTGCGTGCCAAAACGGGGGTGTTTCGTCGAATTGACAACTTCCTTCTTTAGGGAAGGGGATTCCAGCATAGAGGTAGACAAATGAGATGGGACTTCCCAATTATGTCATGCCGTATAACACTGTAACAGCCTCTTTCCTGAATTTTGTTTAAGTGCTATTTAATTTACAGAGTTTTTGGGTGGATTTTTAAACTTTTTGATGTTACCAACGTTATTTGTTAGTGATTTATAGCTAGTGTTGACCCTCATCACTGCTAGGACAAAAGGACCTATGCTAGGCGGGTAAGGGCTAAGACAAAGGACAGGTCCTAAAAAATGTGATTACTTTAAGATTTACCGTTGCACTTTTTTGACTGGCTATCAGCGTTATGGGTACGGTTGAGACTGCCATCCGTTCGGAGACAATTATTACTATAAGGTACTTAGACTTTGCAGCATATTTTTTTCTTATTTTTCTTATTCCCCTCGTTTAGGCAATGGTTGCGTTTTTTAAAAGCTGCTCGTTTTATTTTTTCGATTCTTTGAGAACTTTGGTTCAGAATGATTTCTAATAATGATGTATTTCATCAAAATCCTAACGATAGCGGAACGCCTGTGTAAGATGCCTCCGTCTAATTCATTAATTGAAGGAGTCTGATTTGAAAGAGATTTATATGATGCATTTAGACCTATTTAGGCGATCAAATTGGGTTCTCAAAGTAGCCTCAAAGTGGGCATTTTGGAGCGCAACACACCTACATCATTTTTTAAATAGTCTCAGATCAACGGATTTTTTGACGTTAAAACTCTTAGAGTGACCATCGATGACCTTCAGATGTTTGCAGATAACCAAACAATGATAGTGAATTTTGAGCACCGCAATCAACAGCTGTTCGTCTGGAAGCTACTTTGAGAATCCATCAGCCCTCATCAGTCTCCTTCCATCTTTCTTAACAGCAGTTTACTATAATCATTGGTGGGTCCTGGAATATGCTCTTCTCTCACTGATCCCTAATTTTCTCCCCCTCTTGTATTTTTGTCTAACACATGCGTTCTAATGGGAAAAGAGAGAGAATTACAATTTCTAGGATCCGCTAGTGACTCTGATTTGATCGTCTGAAGAGGCGTCTACCAAGCTCCGCCTCCACCAATTGTTGTGATGTCTAAATTACCTTTTCCACGTTTACAAGTGCGAATTAAACGAGACAGAAACATGAACTTATGAAATATGGAAACAAAACATAAACAACCGATGCAGATGAATTTCACGTCAAGAGAAAATGTGCCAAACCTTTGCAATCTTTTTTTCCTCAAGGTTCTAACTCTAAACTTCAGAAATGAACAGCAAAACAGCATGTTTTGGGGTTGAAATAATTTTATCACACTTGAATATGATAGTATACCGCTTACAGTCGTTTTGCTTGCACCATACGATAGTTAAGGAACATAAGTAGGAAAAAGGAATTTTATAATCTTGTTTTTAGTCATCCAAACCATGCAAAAAGTTGGTGCATGTTCACTGCTCTCCCAATAGTTTTATATTTTTCATGGGCTTAAACGAATAGATTGAAAAGTTCGTTGCTTGAATGCTTCACTTTATTTCTGGGTGCTGCTGAATCCACAAAAAAATCGATTCTAATTATTGATTGATTATTTAATTCATAGATGATTCCACCGGTTGACATAAAGATTCCACCTAGTTCAGTTCAGTAGAATGACTGTGTCACACGAAAATAAGCTGATGCCGTAAGCTTTTTTAACCAGATCACATCATGTGCATGTTTCGTGTTTCCATCGTTGGCCGAAAAGATTCCAGATCCGTGTACTTTCAATTTTAAGTGTTGTACTCACACTGCTGGCCAGGACCACGTAAATCTTCTTGTCAACCACAGGACCAGAATCAATCATCGGTGAATCAGTGGTGGCTTGTGCTATTTGGCAACAATGTCTTCGCTCCACTTGAATCTACGTCCAGAAATCGATTGCTGGTGAAGCACTGCTTCACTTTCGAATCGATTGTTTTACATACCATCAAATCGAGGGATAACATTCCTGCCGCAAAATTAACGGTAGCCCTAAATTGAACCCTAAAGAGATCGATAGTTTTCTATTGATCCAAATGAAAAGAAAAAGGATAATAGATCTTTCACGAACTGCCGCCATTAGATACTATTTCAAAGCCGACCATTATACAAAGCGTGACGGATCCATTTCAAAAATGATAGTATGTAACAACGAAAAAAAAAAAAGATAAAAAAGAAGAGGATTGTTGCTGAAATCTGACATCATGACGGCGGCTCATCGGTTTAAACGGGCAATACGGGCAGCGTGTGGAGCGGTATGGCACCACCGGAGTGAGGCAACGAAGTCAAGTGGCACCAGTGTTGCCAAATGTACGGAGGCTTCCGGCCGTGCAGTTTCCATAAGAATCAATGTAAAATACAATGATTTTAACCTACAATCTTGCAACACTGAGTGACTTAATGATTTAGTTCCAGCTGCGGTCGCTTGGTGCTCTGCTGTGCTCAAGCTGCTCTAAGCTCACTGCTCGGTGTGCAGGTTAGATCAAAATGCGCTATCAGCAGACACTCAGACTCAGACACGGACCCAGACTCAGCTCAGCTGTTACATGAAAAGAAAGAAAGTAGGCAAAGGGGTAGAGAGGGCAGAGTGAAGACTTTCACCGAATATTGTGCAACAGACAACAACCAACAGCCAACAGCCAACAGCCAGGGAGCGCAAGCGACCTGGTTACGGTAACAAATCGACACAATGACATCTTTGCGCGTTATCTGTAACAAGATCTGCTTTTACCACCTTCACCCAGATTCACGTCATCACTATTCCGTCACTTGCTCTCAGATTATATCGTCTTACTCTCCCGCCCTTCCCCTCCCATCCACTAACTTTCCCCTTCTTCCTCCTTCAACTTTCCCCCTCTCTCTCTCTCTCTTCACCTCTCTCTTTCTCTCTCTTTCTCTCTCTCACTCACTCTCTCTTTCTATCACTCCGTCCGTTCATCCTTCCTCCTACTCTGGTTTCAGTTACTTCTCGCCTTCTATTATGCATCAGTCTCCCCCACTACTCTCGATTGTAGTAGACTTCGCAAGCAAACGCTGTTTCGACGATCAAAAAAAGTGCGTCAAGTTGCACGCCAAATCGGTCGTAACAATGATGGGGGTTTCTACAAAAGTTTCCTGCATATGAATGGAAAATTTTGATTCTTGGGTGACTTCATGGCCGTACCCGGGGGAGGAGGGGGAAGGGCTGATCGAGCGTTGGCTCTCCACCCCCTTCCAAAATTTTTAAAAAAGAGGGAAAAAAGGGAGCCTGATAGCGTGAAGGAAAAGGAGGAAAAGACCTGCAACCAACCTGGAAAAAAAAAAAAAAAAAAAAAAAAAACTGGTTACGGCCATGGGTGAAGTCATACTAGGAAACAGATACCCTCACCCCCCCCCCCCTCCAGCACTCGACCCTCCAATAATTTGTAAGGAAAATATCCATTTTTTTGGTGATTTCCATCCCTTCATTCTTAAGAATTGAGTTGAGAAACAATTGGAGAATTGGAGTGTTATGCTGTCAATGGAATTTTCTCCATGACGGGTATTCGTAATACCCTCAAAGTATATCTCTTTAAAAATAATTTTCAATTTTACAAATTCTGTAATAACTAATAATTTTGCATGCAGATGTCATGTAATTTTGTCGACGGGCAGCTGTAAAAAACAAAAAACCAAAAAAACGCGACTCTCTACTCTTTAAGTGAAATGTTATCTAAGATGCGGCATATTCTGAGGAAGAAAAACTGAGAAAGCAAAAGGAAAAATCAGCAGCGAAGTCTACTATACGCTACCGTAGCATTTTGTCCATTGGAGCCCATACATTCATACAAAAAGTCGGATTCGATAATCATCACCAATCCCTCGATAGACCGACATTTTTCTCGAGTTTAAATGGAATAAATGCAACATTGTCTGACGACAAGATTTGCCATTGAGAAAAATTAAAATGGTTCGTTTTACACCAGAAATTTCCAAAAACGAAAGAAATTTATGGAAAAGTTTGACAGAAGAGGTGGCTCTTTTACAATAATACTGAGTCAAAAATACACCATCGCTACTTGACTAAAGTTTAAGATCACGTGGTCCCGGTCTCGTGGCGAGGTCCATTCAGATCGGAAAGGATGAATGGGGGGGGGGGGGAGGGATTCAATTGGCGGGTGTAAAGCGACGCCGCGCACCACGCGGCCAATGAAGCTAACTACACCACCACTGTTGAATAAGGGTGGAGGGTGAGAGGTGTAACGTGAGAAAGGAGAGAGCACTGGGAGAGGGCAATCGCGCGGGGGGAGGGCTGGAAGGGTGGGGGGGGGGTAGTTGAGCGAGCGAGAAAGGACTCAGAGTTGCGGGTTCCCGATTGCGTAAAGCCAAGGATCTGGAGCGTCGCGTCGCGTCGCTGCCTCACGCCGACGCCGCATCGGCGAGCCGCGGTCGCACACAAAGCAGATTTGTTTCGAAAACTAAAAGCAATCTTTTCCTATAAAATAACCACACGGAAAAAAAAGAGTAGTGAAAATAACCATACGGATACCTGATTTTGGCACCTGCTAGATGTTATCTTGACCAGAAGTAAGGTACATTTACCGATACTTTGAGTAAATTTGACATGCAATCAGATAACATCACCTGGTACCTAGTCAAAACATAGTATACTTCTGGTTATCATTACCATAACATCTAGCAGGTGCCAAAATCAGGTATCCGTATGGTTATTTTCACCGTAGTTTTTTTTCCGTGCCGGTTTCTATTCTGAAGAAAACGTTCAGCTAAAAATGTCCGGAATTCTCATGAAAAGCTCCCGGACAGAAATTTTGACAGTTTACGGGATGATTTTGGTTTTTTATGGAATAATGTCAGTCAACTCCTTAGATTTAGGCCCATGTAGGCCACCTGCAATGGACCTGTTGCAAACTTTTGTTACAGCGCTATAGAGTGATCGATCTCATGTAAAATCGCGTGAAAATGCCATTGGTGGCAGCAGAAAGTCATAAAATGCAATAAAAAACCCACAACAGGCATTTAACTGAAATCCAATATGGTGGTAAAATATCGAGCAAACTGTATGCAAGCACCATGAACATCCAAGATGGCCAACCTCACAACATCGATCACAACGCAAATAAACGCATATAACCTCCGATGCTGTGAGGTTGTTAACGTTGGCCATCATGGATGTTGTACACGGTGCATGCACACAGGTTGCTCGATGTTTTACCGCCATTTTGGGTTTCAGTTAAACGCCTCTTGTGAGTTTGATACATTTTATGACTTTCTGATACTACCAATGGACTTTTCACGCGATTTTACTTCAGATTTAACCCTCTGATTTAGCAAAAGTTTGCAACATACTCATTCTTGGATTCATGATGATAAGTATTGCAAGTACATACTGAAAGACAGTGGAATTGTAAATTTTGCCGTGTGTATGTTGTGACCCTCGTATCAACCACCTAACTGTGAATAAAAGTTCTGTAATACTTAACTATTACACCATGTGAGTGTTAACTAAACCACCCAAATCACTACTTAATCAACATAGGAACCATCAAAGGATAAAGACTTCATGAAAGCAAACAGGGTTGTGACGTGGTTTCCAGAGGGGTAAAGAATGCAATCTTATGCCGCCCTCCGCGAATTGGCGCCTCTCAAAATCATAAATTTGATGGTTTTTCTTTTTTTTCTTTTTTGGGCTTGTTACACACTGATTTTGCCGCCCTTTGTGATTAATTTTAAAATTTTATAACATTTTTTTTTTATTGGTTGTACATCCTGATTTTGCCGCCCGAGACAAGGGACCCCCCCCCCGGCCGCGGCACACCCCTGGAAGCAAAGCTCAATGTGCGAAGATCTGTGCGCGCTCCCGCTTCTCCTGTGAGCCGTGCCAAACTGCCTGATTAAAGCCCAGCACACAGTTAGTGGAAAGAACCGTTCGGTGACTGAAAGTTAGATAATTTAAACTATTAAAAAAAAACTGCTTTTGTTGATGCACGTAATAAATCTCGATATTTTGAAGGAAAAGAAACAAGGAAAGGGTATTTAGTCTAGCGTACCAAACCTTTCGTGCAACTTCTCGAAACCATAGTGCTCTCAAGAATTTTTTCTGTCCCTTCTTTTTTTTTAAAAAAAAAACTCCAAAAATAATCTTTTCAAAACTTGATTTTTAGATTGATTTTTAGTCCTAGATTTTTTACTCTTTAATTAATTTTCACGATACTCTAAACCAAAAAAATTACCAGTGAAAGGTCTGAAATTGGTCCTGAAAGCTTTACAACGATGGTTTTTCCCACTTAAATATATTTAACATAATCAAACTAGAAAGAAAAAAAAAAGCATCGTTATTTTACCGAAGTTGAAATGAAAAATTGCAGTGTTGCCAAATTTCACGAGCAGCCACTGGTTATGGGTGATCTTTGGCCTTCAAATCGATCGTTTCCTACCGACTGTGTGACGCTCAGAAAGAGCCAACTTTCACCCAATCTCAGGCTCCTGCGCTGCGACCACCGCGCGCCGCTGCCGCTGCCGTGCCGCCGCCGTGCCACATTGCCGCTCTCCACACTCCGGAGCGAGCCCAGGCCCGGCCGCCAGTTGGTGCAATAGAGTAAAGTACAGACAAATAGACATGTAGTAATGTCGCCGTTGCGTCAGCTTAAGTAATCGCCGGCACGAAAGAATAGCAGCCAGTCAGCCAGCCAGTAAGGCAACCAGCCAGTCAGTCAGTCCGCATGCTATGCTTACTCCACAATACCCCCCCCCCCCCCCCCCCCACCCAATCCATCGCTCCCACCACTCTTTTTCTCAATATATTTTTTGCCTCTCTCTTTCTCTCGCTCTTTCCTCTCTTTTGCCTCCTTCCACTGCTTTTCCTTCT
Organism: Trialeurodes vaporariorum; assembly: GCA_011764245.1. NCBI lineage: Eukaryota > Metazoa > Arthropoda > Insecta > Hemiptera > Aleyrodidae > Trialeurodes > Trialeurodes vaporariorum. The sequence continues at coordinate 65,469,946 of VMOF01000002.1, forward strand.
TTGCCATCTTCAACATTCTCCTGCTTCCCTTTCGCTACCTTCCAGCGTCTCTGAAGCAAGGAATCTCTCATCTCTATCGTACAGTTTTTATATTATTCTTATACCACTCTTCCTCCTCGTTTATTTGCTTTTCCGTTTGTTTGTCTATCTACAGATCGGAACCATATTTTTAAAAAACCAACCATGTATATATGCAGGGTAGGTGTAAAAAGTACCTCCGCGATTTTTAGCAATATATTAGCGGTCGTTCAATTGCTCGAAATGAATTAGTGAAGATACCAATTCCAAAATAAGGATTCACGCGGTAATTTTATGATCGATTCTCGTCTGCCTATTATCACTATGCAACAAAATTTGACTTTTGGTTTGTCCACGGGTTGAGACCTATTTTTTCTGACACCTAGTGACTAAAGAAGTCAGAAAATGGTCATGAAAGTGCCGGGAAAATGTGTAAATGTGAAAGTGCACTTTTGATGGAAAACCGGATTCTTTTGGTCTGAGGGAGAATGAGAGGAACCAAATCGACGCTATTGAACGATACTGTTAGTAAATTAGGGAGCATATAGGGAGAAAACTGAATTTTGGGGAAAATCATTTTAATGCCTAAAAAGTGGCAACAAATAATCACAAAAAACTTTTGTAGCACATCATCTTGTAGCCACTTTAAAGTTCTTTCCAATGCATTAATCTGTTTTTTTCTATGATTTCTATTTTTGACGGCATGAGCTAAAATTCATCTAAAAAATCGTCAAATTTTCGATTAAAAAAAAAAAAAAAAAAAAAAAAAAAAAAAAAAAAAAGAAACTTCAGTTTTTGTGTATTTTTGCTGATCAAAAAAGAAATCAAGGTCTTGTAGGAAATTTTATGCTCTTTCATTTTCTATGCACTTGTTTTTAATTTGAGCAAAAATTAAGGACGCTAGCCTCAAAAAACCGACGGCAAGTCGGCTGAATTTCTGATTTTTCAAAATGGTGGCGTCCTGGGCGCATACAAATTTTCCCGGCACTTTTATGGCCATTTTCTGACTTCTTTAGTCACTAGGAGTCAGAAAAAATAGGTCTCAACCCGTGGACAAAATGGCTGTTGCATAGTGTTATCAGCATTTTTCCAAGCTCTTGAAAGCAAAATTATACAGAATAAAATCACTTCACAGGAAAACAATTAAAATAATTAAAACTTAAATTAGGATAGCCGCAACAAAACTTTATTTCTTGCAAACTGTCAATAAACATGTCAAATTTAAATTGTTCACAAAAATAGGCGATGAACGGGAAACCTCAAAAAACCTACTAATGTAATCAAATGGAAAATGGCGTGGCTGTAATAGGTAGGTCAGGCCGGCAAGATCGATTTGAAAAAGCATGCCCTATTAGGGCACGCTTAAAAAGCCCCTCTCGGCCCTCTCTCCCCCCTTTTCAAATACATGCGTTCCAGTGGCATAACGTGCAATTTGGCAACGTTGCAATGAGTCCATTTAAACACATACCTAAAAGGTCGAATGCGAAGGTGTTCACCGAACACTCACACGGAAAAAAAGACTGATATTTTCTACCATCTTGGAGTCAGCTATCAAGTAGATGGTAAATGCAACGTACATTAATTGGTAAATTAAGTTGGTTATGTTTGCTGGTACATTTTACAACAATGTTGTGAAATCGACCATACTTATGATAGCTGACTCCAAAAGCAGATATGCTGATGGTAAACTCCACCAGTTATTTTTTCCGTGCAATATAGTTCGATCTTTTTCACGGGTTGAAATGGACGAACTGCAACGTTGCCAAATTGCACGCTACCCAACTGATGCGTTCAAATGGGCAGAGAGAGAGAGAGAGAGAGACAGAAGAGAGAGAGAGAGAGAGAGAGAGAGGAGAGAGAGAGAGAGAGAGAGAGAGAGAGGGAGAGAGAGAGAGAGAGAGAGAGAGAGAGAGAGAAAAAGAAAAATTCCTGGCAAGCGTTATGCTACCAGATCATTCGCGAAAATACGATTCAAGTTAAATGACTGGTGGAAATATTTGAAAGTTCGTCAACGTTGTAATACGTCCCGCGCGCGCAGGCGCAGATCAGAGCAGCGCGGCCGTGTCAATGGAGGCCGCGGCCATATCGCGTCGCGCAGGATAACCCAAATCACAGGTGGGGCCCCATTCTAGCTCATTCCCATTGACCACGGCAAAGCACCACTCACATAGACTCCACACTCATTAAAAAATGACTTCATTGAAGGCAAGTGAAAACTGAACGGAGGAGGAGAGCGAGTGGAGCCGCCAGATCTCGCAGCGTGTCGTGAGCGCGAGCAGTGTTGCCATATTCGGCGGGAAATTTGAAAAAAAATTATATCGAGTTAAATGGAAAAAATCGTTTTTTCTTTAACGAAAAACGGCAGCCCTGCATGACACTCGCGAGTCAGGAGTGTAGTGAGCGAATAGAGAATGGCCAATAGCGTGGTATGAGCGCTGTGCTTGTGCTATTCTTGCACCATTACTAATACTATCGAACACTCACTCACTCACTATAACTACGTACTATACTTATACTATACAGCATAAACCAAGGAGCTAGCGCAGGCGCACCTTGGACGGTGGACCTCATGGTCTCCCGCTCGAATTCTCCACTCACGCACTGACATCGCACGCACGCAAACTCCCGAGCAGACTCCAACTGTATACTGTATATAGGTGCCGATATATGTGTATGTGTAGTGTACAGTGTAGAGTCATTATATCAGCGTGCCTAGTCGTAAAAAGTAATGGTGGTAGAGCTATAGGGTTTAGTATGACGTCACAGCGTAGCTTTTGCCATTCTATTCTCTCACCGAGCGCGAGAAAGGACCTGACTCATCGCAAGGCCCGCCATTTTCGCCCCCTCTTTTGGGTGAAAAAATTTAAACTGAGGAGGATATAATTTCAGAGACAAAATTTTCTATTATAGGATCATATAAGTTAGCTTGAAGATCTATTACTTCGGAAAATCTCCGACTAGTTTTCCCTAGTCAAGTCATCCCTTGCGCATGCACAGAGGGGTAGAAACGCCTCTACCCCATCCGCCAGGGCTGACCACTATCGTTTGGCGTGGGCGACCTTGACTGAACCTACGTCATCACATTGCTGCCGGATCGCTTCCACACAATATCCATAAAAATTGACGTATGAATCATACGACGGAAAATGGTCTTAAAACATTCAGTAGGATGTATACTCAATTACGTACTTAAAATACGGAAAACTCGAAGAAAATAGAAAATAAGCCTCTATGCACATAGGAAACCAGCTTGGGACTTTTTGGGACATCCTAACCCCCCCCCCCCCTCAATTGTATCACATACCTTGATCAAATGTCTTCGGCTCACAAGAGCCACGAGTCCCGAGTCCTTTATATTGACCCTTCTCGCATCGAAGAAGGCAAATTGATCATGTGACTCCAGCCTTTATTCGTTGCCCTTATGCTGTGTCTGTTTGACAATCATTTCTCCCCCCTCTGCCTCTTCCTTCCACATTGATGATGTCTCCTTGGAAGAAAGATGTCTCAGGAAGGAAATTGAGTTGGAGAGTCATGCCGAGAGCCGTGGCGGGGCGCATGCGCGCACGGACGGACGGGCGTGCCGTACAAAACAATATAACGAGCGAGCAACGAGCAGCGCGCGGCGGTCGCGGTGCTGCGCGCTACGCTGGGCCTAGAGTTTGCGCAATCTCAATAGGACTCGATTCGTCTTCGTGCTATTTCCTCACGGCCATTTCCCAGGATCACCTTCGCCAACGAAAGGAGGATAGTCCGCCTCCTATGGACTTCTCCAATCTCCAGCGCAGCGCGCGCTCGGTTGAAAGAGCGAGCTGGTATCTGGCCGATTCTTTCCCAAGAGAGAGAGAGAGAGAGAGAGAGAGAGAGAGAGAGAGAGAGAGAGAGAGAGAGAGAGAGAGAGAGAGAGAGAGAGAGAGAGAGAGAGAGAGAGAGAGAGAGAGAGAGAGAGAGAGAGAGACAGAGAGAGAGAGAGAGAGAGAGAGAGAGAGAGAGAGAGAGAGGAGAGAGAGAGAGAGAGAGAGAGAGAGAAGAGAGAGAGAGAGAGAGAGAGAGAGAGAGAGAGAGAGAGAGAGAGAGAGAGAGAGAGAGAGAGAGAGAGAGAGAGAGAGAGAGAGAGAGAGAGAGAGAGAGAAAGAGAGAGAGAGAGAGAGAGAGAGAGAGAGAGAGAATATGTGAATAGATAAATAAATAGATATGTATACTTTGATAGATATACAAAACAATTCTTAATCAGCCCAACATTTTCAAATAAGTTGTAGGGAATAACCTACGAACACTTTCTCACATCAAACTTAATCTGGGGGAAACCCCTATACCCCCCTTAAATATTCTGGGGGAAACCCCCAGTCCCCCTTAAATATTCTGGGGGAAACCCCCAGATCCCCTCTTAAATATTCTGACCCCAGATCCCCCATAAGTATTCTGCGGGAGACTCCCAGACTCCCCTTAAAAATTCTGGGGTGGGACCCTATACCTCCTTTAATATTCTGGGGGAAACCCTCAGACCCCCTCTTAAATATTCTGGGGGAGACCCCCAGACACCCCCTTCAGTCAATTTAGCCTGCCTAGTTTTGTCAAAATTTGTCTAAAAGGTATTGGATTTTTTTTCTTCTTCTTCTTTATGTTGATATTCTTTAAATTCTTAAAGAATTAGATGTTGATAAGTTTGACGAGGAGAGTAGCAACAACGCTTCAAGAAACATTAATAAAAGAAAAAGCTACTTCAACCTAATCCTCCCAATTCTTTCGAGCTAATTCTCTTCGGAGAGCCTCAACGATTTGTGGCACTTACGACGATTTTGAGAAAAACTTAAAAATATAGGTCATATACTCTCTAAATACCGCCCGGGGCACGGGCCTCCACTCGCTCTCCCCTCGACACGGTTCCAACAGACCTTTCCAGCATTCAACGTCTCAATTCATTATTTTTTAAACAGTCGGAACAGTCACGAACTTAAAATTAAATTGGATTGAATCCTATGACATTTTTACGACCGCAGTTCAAAAAGACAAATCAATGTTCACCCGCTCAATTTAAGTGAATAGTTAAATATTCCTACATCACTGTGCTGATTTTGCAAGCACACTTGATTGAAGGAGCTCGCGAGGAAATATATTATATATATCTAATAATAAAAACGAATATATTTCGGGAGTGGTATTGAACGGTTTAAAAGGACCTCGAGGAAGTAAATAAATTATATTTCCTTCTTTTTATCATCAACATTTTCAGAACAGCTAGACATCGGGAGTAACCCACATTCATGAAAAACGGAATCGATGACTAACATCTTTGAATTCTTTCCCAATTTTATATATATATATATATATATATATATATATATATATATATATATATATATATATATATATATATATATATATATATATATATATATATATATATATATATATATATATATATATATAAGAAACAATTGAACACTAAAATCGGGAAACAAGGCTAAAAAAATAATTATAAAACACAATTTAAAACAAGAAAGAAACCAAAACGTTTCGGAGCCAAACGACTCCCTCCTCAGTTGGCTAAAGAATGCAACGAGGTAACAAAGCAAATACACAAAACGAATAACAGACCAACAAAATAATAGATAGGAAACTCAAATGGTCGACTGATCTTCGTCGAACATACGCCGATACGACCCGCAGAGCTTATCTGTATCAGTTTTTAAATTACAAACACTGTTTTTATTTTTCACAATGTGAATACTTTCCAATATGCATCTGGCGTGGTCATTTTTTTCGACGGCCAACACCGTGACGTTGTCAAAATTAAAATGATGATCCAGAGAATCCTCATGACGATGCAAGGCTGTAACCTCCTTTCGGTTATACTTGTGTCCATTCAACCTACTACCTAATTGTTGTCCAGTCTGACCAATGTAACTCATGCTACAGTCTGAACACGGGATTTTATAAACTACACCAGATTTAGAAATAGTGGGTGTTTTTGCCTTCAATGGAGTAAATAAAAACTGAAGATTATTGTACTGCTTAAAAACCACTTTAAAATCAAAATTTAGTAAAAACGCCTGTAAATTTTCGGAGAGCAGTGGGACATATGGTAGACAAATAATTTTCGATGGGTCAATAGCCGGTTTCTCGACTATCCTGGTAGGGTATTCATCGATTTTCTTCAACACTTTTCTAAACACAGATGTAATTAAGTTAAGAGGGTAACAATTTTCCAACAATAAACGTTTACCAATTTGAATCATTTCATGTCTGTACTTAACATGCGTTAACCGAAGAATACGCAACGCCAAATTACTGATAGTATTTAGTTTGTAATTCAATGGTTGTACAGACAAATAATTCAAATACCTTCCTGATGATGTTTCCTTCTGATACCATTTACAAAAAATCCTCCCCTCCGCCCTAACCAGTGTCATGTCCAAATAGTTAAGTTCATTATTTGCTTCCCTTTCCAGTGTAAATTGCAAATCGGTTGACTGTGCGTTGAAAAAATCAAAGACTGAATGAACATTGTCTTTACGAACGACTAAGAAAAGATCATCTACGTATCTTTTGTAAAAGTACACTAGAAAGGGGATGGTGTTAAGAACACAAAGCTCAAATCTCTCCATAACAATATTAGCAAGCACGGCTGAAACACATCCACCCATAGCTAAACCATTTCATGGTTTAGCTATGGGTGGATGTGTTTCAGCCGTGCTTGCTAATATTGTTATGGAGAGATTTGAGCTTTGTGTTCTTAACACCATCCCCTTTCTAGTGTACTTTTACAAAAGATACGTAGATGATCTTTTCTTAGTCGTTCGTAAAGACAATGTTCATTCAGTCTTTGATTTTTTCAACGCACAGTCAACCGATTTGCAATTTACACTGGAAAGGGAAGCAAATAATGAACTTAACTATTTGGACATGACACTGGTTAGGGCGGAGGGGAGGATTTTTTGTAAATGGTATCAGAAGGAAACATCATCAGGAAGGTATTTGAATTATTTGTCTGTACAACCATTGAATTACAAACTAAATACTATCAGTAATTTGGCGTTGCGTATTCTTCGGTTAACGCATGTTAAGTACAGACATGAAATGATTCAAATTGGTAAACGTTTATTGTTGGAAAATTGTTACCCTCTTAACTTAATTACATCTGTGTTTAGAAAAGTGTTGAAGAAAATCGATGAATACCCTACCAGGATAGTCGAGAAACCGGCTATTGACCCATCGAAAATTATTTGTCTACCATATGTCCCACTGCTCTCCGAAAATTTACAGGCGTTTTTACTAAATTTTGATTTTAAAGTGGTTTTTAAGCAGTACAATAATCTTCAGTTTTTATTTACTCCATTGAAGGCAAAAACACCCACTATTTCTAAATCTGGTGTAGTTTATAAAATCCCGTGTTCAGACTGTAGCATGAGTTACATTGGTCAGACTGGACAACAATTAGGTAGTAGGTTGAATGGACACAAGTATAACCGAAAGGAGGTTACAGCCTTGCATCGTCATGAGGATTCTCTGGATCATCATTTTAATTTTGACAACGTCACGGTGTTGGCCGTCGAAAAAAATGACCACGCCAGATGCATATTGGAAAGTATTCACATTGTGAAAAATAAAAACAGTGTTTGTAATTTAAAAACTGATACAGATAAGCTCTGCGGGTCGTATCGGCGTATGTTCGACGAAGATCAGTCGACCATTTGAGTTTCCTATCTATTATTTTGTTGGTCTGTTATTCGTTTGTGTATTTGCTTTGTTACCTCGTTGCATTCTTTAGCCAACTGAGGAGGGAGTCGTTTGGCTCCGAAACGTTTTGGTTTCTTTCTTGTTTTAAATTGTGTTTTATAATTATTTTTTTAGCCTTGTTTCCCGATTTTAGTGTTCAATTGTTTCTTTATATGTATTCGGGCTATTTTAGGAAAATCTTTATTTATATATATATATATATATATATATATATATATATATATATATATATATATATATATATATATATATATTATATATATATTTTGGGATGGAGGGGGAATTGCTCGTGAACTTACAAGCAGACCTCGCACAAATACTGCACATAAAACGGTGAAAAAATAATTTCATTCATAAAACAAAATACTGAATGGGTGAGCCTCGCCCTACCAGCAATCGTTGACCGGTATGCAAAAGCTGGTACTCGACCCAATCAATCTTAGCATTACATCATACAGGTGCGACTTGTCGAATTTAGTTTCGCATGGTTTCCAGATCTATCAAAGAAATCGCTAGATTCTCAAATAGAGTTGTTCAGTCGCTGGTGATATTTTATTTTGATCTGGCATCGGTGATTTCAACATTTGAATTTCAAAAGATGCAATGAATGACTGATCGCGCTCTGATGGGCTCAGTTTTTTGGCCGGCGAGACAATCGTATGCGCATAGCTGCCCTTTTGCAATAAACCGGCGAGACTAGAGTTGAGGAATTTGAATATCAGAGTGCATTATGTGAAATTTTGAAATGCCTTGCTTTGTTTTTGACCTACTTACATTTTTGACAGAATCGGTGACAGGTCAAAGGGTAAAATCTAATTTTTACTTTCTCGAAACTATAGCAAACTTCAAAATTGAGAAAAAAATTAAGATAGTTCAGAGGTTTTCAAGAAATGGCGCTGATGTAACGGTCCGAAATTTGGTGTTTGTTTTATAAAGAATGAAAGTATTTGATGAACTGAGAACAAAGATTCCTTTGTTTTTTTCCTAAAGGTCCCGGTTTTGGAGATTACACTTTCATAAAGTTATGCGTGTGAAGACGTCACAGTGTGAATTTTCTATTTAAAACAATGCATATTGAGTCACTAGCGCATCTACGGAGTTATGAAACCTACCCTGGGACCAAATAATGTTCGGTCCCAAGCATTGAATTGCGTGCATCTTGCGTGCGGTTTCGACCAATCAGAGAGCTTACGCACGGCCACATGACCGTGCGTAAGTTACGCTCGAGACCGAATATTATTTGGTCCCTAGTAAAAATAATCAGCTAAAAGTCATCATGTTGACAGTTAGCATATGAGATTTGAGACCTGACATCATCATGACATAATCATGACACCATGATGATGTCAACAGACATTATGCTGACATTTTGACGTCATGATAATGTCATGATGATGTCAGGTCTCAAATCTCATGCTAACTGTCAACATCATATCATTTAGCTGATTATTTTTACCAGGGTAGCTAGAAACCGAAGGCATCCTGTTTTTTCAGCTCACTGATTGTGAGTACTTTCATTTGCTCTCACCAGTGCACAGTGTAGCAAATGACCAATCTAGCTGTGCAAAAGTCGAAAAATCGAAGTCAAGCATTCCATCTGACAACGCTGTTTATAGGTACATAGATGTTTGCTGACATGATATACATCGGTGTTTTATCAAAAATTCCGATGTTGATCGATGAAATTATCGGGAACCCGACGAGTAAACAAATACTCGTCAAATAACCTGTGATTTTAGTTGAACTTTATATTACTCCAGTAAATTCCAGATTGATTCAAGTCACGAGTTACATTTTTTTCTACGATGAATGGACCTTCAGAAAGTATGTTAAACAGTTGATTTAATAATTTAAGTTTTTTATTAACTCCTCCCAAATTTTTCAATTTTTTCGTAAAAAAACCGAGATTTTCAAACTTTGAAAGACCATATCTTTTCATTATCCGCCGTTATCCGCGCTGAAATTTATGCCAAAATGTTCAAAAAACTATGTAGATTCCGAATTGTTTTGGTTTTTTTGCGACCGTCTGCGACCGCGAAAGATATTTGCGTTTTAAGTCGCCCCCCTCCGCTATAGCGCACGCTGCACGAGGCGAGCGACTGTCACTGAATTTCTCATCACACCTAGAGTCCCTATATGTAGAGAGTTAAGACAAGAGAAATCATGGGCGCCGCCATTGGATACGATTTTGCACATTTGTTTACATTCTGAGGCCGTTGTTGTGATTTGCCCCACAGCAAAGATTACAGTTCCGCTAAGTTTGAAACAATGTAATCTTTCCCTGCTTTTGTTGATCGACATGTATTAACGCTTTTTAATGATTCTTTTGAGATTTATGGACATTCTTGTGGTGCATTATGATTAAAATTAACAGATTCGTCGCAAATTAATCTCTTTTATCTGTAAAAGACCGTTGGTAAACAAAACAAAAGTGCAAAATCGCATCCAATGGCGGCGTCCGTAGAGCCTAAAATTCATCGACCAATCAGAAGTTGACTACCCTCTTGTCTTAACTCTCTACATATAGGGACTCTAATCACACCTTACTACCTCTGCCACGTGCTTCCATTCATTTTAACAAACTGATTGACCACATTTATCTCATTACTGATTTGAATTCTTACTGTGGCGCAACTGCCTAGAAGTTAACGTAGTAATAATGCAACCCAGGTTCAAATCTCGGCAGCAATTGTTTTTTTTGTTTTTGTTTTTTTTTTTTTTTTCCACCAGCAAACTCATCACCAGGAAGATCTTTGCAATGAAAGCACTTAAAGATGTCACAAAAGATTTTGGAGGTTTTGGATTTTGGATATAGTATATTCATTAGTCTAGATCAGTACCGAAGCGTGTCATTTGGCAACTTCGCAATTTGTCTCTTTAAACTTTTGAAAAAGGTCGCATTCCAGGGCGTTAGCCACGCACATTTCTGTTCAAAAACTATTCGATCTTTTTCACACGTTTTAATGAGCAAACTGCAACGATGCCATATCTCACTCTTCGCCTTTGTATTTATTTGCCCATTCTCTTCCTGGAAAAATATATGGTTGCGCCTTTGCAATTTGCAGTGCTTCATAATGAAAAATCAGTATTCAAAGATGCATCGATTTGAAAATTTATTTTGATGATGATGAAAATGATGATGATAATGATGACGAAGGAGAAGATGAAGATGAAGAAGAAGATCATGAAGAAACTGAAGATTAAGAAGACTAAAGATTTTTGCTGCTTTTCATAATTCATTGTTAGGGGTGGGTGGAAAATGTGGGGGGGATACTTGAGGGGAGATAGAAAAGGCTGAAGCTGCAATATGTATTCAGAATAAATTTTCCTGCATTTTCATAACATTTTTGCTTGTTTTTTGCTTGTTTTTTGCTTGTTTTTTTGTTGATTTTTTTTTTTTTGGGGGGGGGGGCGGTTCCCCATCACCTTCACCCTTTAGGTTATGGTGATATTTCATGAATAAACTCATGAATACAGAATACAATATTAATTGACCTGTTATAAGTCCGATAACCATGAGAAGAATTATGTTGAAAAATCTTTCAGAGTGGGTTAAAAATCACACTTAATAATAAATCGATTTCAGCTCATTAAAACTGAAATTATGAACTTTAAACGCCAACCCAAGTACTTTTCTTGCTCGGAAGGCCTTTGTGTACTGTTTTGTGGTCCACTCAGACAAAAATTCACTCCTCGCTGTGAATACAGCGAACGCCAAGACTTTTGCACAGCTAGATCGGTCATTTGCTACACTGTGCAGTGGCGTCGCGTGCCATCTGGCAACAATGCAACTGCTCCATTTAAACTCATTAAATATATCGAATTTTCCTTGTGCACCCCCTGAATTCGATCGTTTACATGATTTTAAATGGATGGAATACATTGTTGCCAAATTGTACGCGACGCCACTGGCTCTCACCAACGTTAAGACCCTTGCATAACTGCCCCCTTTTCTTCCAATAGTTGGCCTCTTCCAATCTCAAGTCGATCTTGATATTTATAAAATATTTTGCCTCACATCATCCATGAATAATCATTTCAACCTGTCTCAAGCCTAACATGGTAAAAAATGTGTCACACTCGACCGAATACCGACATGATCATTTAACGGTGTATATGTAGTACATACACTCAGATTTTTCCAAATCAAAGAGCATCAATCAAAGCAAAGATGCGAGTTTTAGAATTCAATGGCCAAGATCCGGTGGGTTGTTCCCCGTATTGACATCTAAGTGGGGCAATAATGGTAATTCATTAGTCATTTATCGATTACTTTTTAAGAGTAATCAATAGCCGTAATCAAGCAGACCTTTAATGAAACCGACAAGTTAAACTGAATGCAATTGTTGTTCATCAAATAACACAGGCTCATTGAAATCAGCTTGCCTGATTATTGATCATGATCAATGCTAAAATCCACCTCGATTACTTTTGAAAAGTAATTGATTATGTAATAGAAAACAACGATTTGCCCAACTCTGATTGAAAGGTGGGTGCAGATATTTTCTCCAAATACAGAAGACTGACATGCAGAAGTGTGAGGTGTATGGACAGCGCAATATTTTGCCGACCTCGAAAAATCCAGAGATAGACAGTTTCATGAGACCAAAAATTCACCAATTTTTATTGGTCAGAAATGTTATAGTGTCTGCAGCTCCCTGCAAGATGCTTCCAGCTTCGCAGGAGCGAAACATTTTGTCTCAAGACGTATCATCAAGCGAAAAGTACGCCCTTGATGGATGATTAGTGATTACAGAAACCGCTTTTATGAATGAGTTCATTCATTCAATTTCATTTAAACCCGTTTGCTTGAACTTTAAACACATTTGGTAAAATGAGGGCCATAGCCTATCCAAAAGATAGCTCGCGAAAGCCATACAAACCAACAAACGAACAAACGCTTTATAAACACGGATGACTTAATGGTCATGGGCAAGGGACATTGGCGGCCGAACCACCACTCGCGCAGCTCTGAGCATGCGCATCAATACGTTTTACGAAAGGTTGCAGGTATTTATAAATATGCATTACGTGTCTACCTCCATTTAGAGGTCACCGCATCTGAGCGGTGGAATGATATGTATAGAGGAGTGTATTCAACAGGCGTACAGGCATACAGGTATATATGTATACAGGCATAAAGGTATATAGGCATACACAAACAAGCAGGGCAGGAGGCCATGTCATATATCTTCCTCTCTTTTTTTACACTCTTTTATAGCATCAGCCGTCCGAATGTCCGAGTACCTGCGCGAGAGATGATTATTATGAGCGAGAATTTCACATTTTGACCCTGAAAACATTCATCGGTATTTCGAAACTGAGTAATTATATAAAATCACATGCATTGAGAAAGGATAACGAGGGGAGGGGGATGGGCAGGGAGGGGGAGGAGGTTAGATGCTGTGTCAATCCACCGTCCACCGTGCCACGCGAACGGCGAGTAAGTGCAACAGCGAGCGGTGGTGACTCACTCACCCACGGAGGAAAAATCATTGCTGTTAGGAGGGAGGGGTTTGTGAGGATAGTAGTGCTTGTCAGCGGGTGGGGGTGGGGGGTTGAGGGAGAAGGGAGGAGGGAGGAGGGAGGAGGAGGAGGGAGAGGCGATTGATAGCCGCTATGTAAGTACTCTAATTACCTGAAGAAACAATACGCGCGCGGGAACGGCGCGGCGCAGCGTGTTGCTCGGTACGCGAGCGCGATGATGGACGTAAATCCATCGGTTTTTCTCTTTGCATTGAGGATGCGGTAGTATATAGCACTGGCGAAACCAGAATATCTTCTGTCTCTTTTCATTCTCTCGATGAACGAATATGTAAGTATAAGTTGAAAAAAGACAAAAAGAGGTGGTTTCATCCCCCTCGTCTATCCTGATCTAACGTACTTTTTTAAATGAAGAAAATAGAGCGATAGAATTTTTAGTTGCGCGACTGGATTTGGTCTCCGGAAGAAAGGCTTATAGAATGTGACGTCGCGTCATGACGTGTGCTCGACTCATTCGCGGTTCAAACATATGTTTTTATTTAATAATTTATTTATATATCTGCTATTTATTTGTTCATTTATCTATTTATTTATTTATCAATATGCATAGTACTGAACCCAAAGCATGAGCTTTCCAATGAGTGGGACAGAAGGTCGGACAGGGGTTGGGAGTTTTGGCGGTTGCAAGTGAGGGTCTGAGTTTGAGTGCTATTAAAAAGAAAATGAAATTACTCGATGAGTTGAGGATTTATAGGTACCTTGGGTTTTTTCCTGAGTATTCCGGTTTCGGAGATACACTCGTGTAAAGTTGCAAAAAAAATCGTGTGTGTTGTGATGTCATAACGCAGAATTTCCATTTAAAACAATGTATTTTGGGCTAAATTCGCACCTCCGGAACCATGAAACCATGTTAGCAACTGAAGACATTCTCGTTTTCAACTCACCGCGAGTACTTTTATTCGCTTGCTCCAAAAAAAAAAAAAAAAAAAAAAAAAAAAAAAAAAAACTTTCCCTTGCAAACGACTGCTCGATTTAGTTGGGAAATGTTCGAAAAACATGGACAAGGTTGGTCAGCATCTCTATAGTAACCACATCTCTGCTTTAAAAGCGCACTGGGGAACACTTATTCGAATCAAGCGGGTACATACTTCGGCGCTTGTTCTTTTTATTGCCCACATCATCACTTGAAGGCGCTCTTTTGAATCGTCTCCTGTATAACGCTCTTTTATCGTCAATATAGCAAAAACTGACGGGTATATATCAAACTATTTGTATATGTCTGGTACCTACCTAAAGTGTTAATGAAGCAAACATTAGATGACACAGAAAAATTAGAATTATTTCAAAATACTTTATAACTACGGTTATCAAGTATTGATTACTGATCAATGACTGACAAAATCAGCATCAAGTTAAAATAAAAAATTAAATTAAATTAAATTTTAAAAAAAGCGATCAAACTGAGAGATTCAATTAGTCCCTTGCCAACTCGAGAGTCATTCTAGAGTTTAGACTCACATTTTCTTCATCAAACTGAGATAGCAAAGATAAATCGGCTTTATTTTGATAGTGAAGGACAAGAACGGGAAATCCGCGCTAGAGAAACTCGCAGATACACCTGAAACATGCTAAAACGGTGAGTTTTATACGAGAGCGGTTTCTGATGACTCGATTAATTCCTTAGTCGAGTGACTCCTGAGTGGATTTACAAGCAAGTTGTTGACCTACTTCGGAATTTTTCCCTTGAGCCACTCTTCTCTTTGAGGCAACCACATCGGTTTTCCAGAACTGTCCGTGATGCCATATAGATTTAGAATTTGAATGACCTTTGTCAACGGCATCGTAGTTTAGACATGCACAGAGCACTGTGCACACTTTTCTTTTATACTTCACTTTGGATGAAAATGTTATAGACTAGTGTGTGAATATTACTGGGGGGGGGGGGGGGGGGGGGGGTGTCTCAATTTGTGTAAGTATCCTTCTCATAGAGTGAGGAAAAACGCAGTTTTAACTAATCATTGATATTTGATACATCTTTATGTTGCTCTTTCAACGATGAAATTGTGATGAGCACTGTAATGAACAAAGACACACATCCATCAGTTTCAAATTTCGGCTATTTATTGAAAAGGGGAAAAAAAGGAAAAAAAGAGAGTAAAAAAAATAAAAAAGCAAAAAAACAAAAAACAAAAACAAAAAGCAACATATTTGCATAGAGAATTTTTTTTTTTTTTTTTTTTTTTTTTTTTTTATAACAAATTAAAGAAGAATTAACGAAAAGAATAGCGATGGATTTCATAAATCTTTTTACATTTCCAATCCGTCAATTATTGCTTTGAATTTGTGTTCTCTCGTCCCTTCGGCTTTCTTTCTAAAGAAATCCCCTTTCAATACCAAATGTTAAGCCAAATCTTCAGCTTCTGCTTAATAAAACTAATTGTGTTGCTCGATATTCTAAAAATTCATATCTTTATCTGATGCATTAAAATTGTTTTTCAATAGCTTGAGACAAATGTGCTATTTTTGTCGAATTCGAGCCATCGAAACTAAATCAGTCCGTAAACAAATATATATATCAAAGTATATCAAACTCCTGCGTTGTTCAGGCCATTGGCTTTAGCGGTGAAAAATCGCGGTTAGAAAGTAAGCATATGTGCGGAGATAATCACTAACTTTACTATGCTCAAACTTTGACGGATGATCGTTTAACCCTTTCAGCGCCGAATTACAAAAAAGTAGAATCACAAATCTTGGACCTTCTTTACTTATAAATCTAATTACTATTTCTGATATGGTATCATGTGCATGTCAATTTTTTGAAATTTCGTAAGCATCTGTGTTACCAGAACATCTTACAAATGGGACTATATGGAGCGAGAGGGTTAGAAATCTTGTTTCCTTCAATATGCTTGGCGCATGAAAGTGACATCTTCCATGATGCGCCATATCTTTCTTTTTTTACTCCTAATTTAAAAAAAGCTCGCAGTGAGAATGTCTTTTAATAATCTCTGCTGCCGTGGAGTCGTTATTTAAAGATTATAAGTAATCGAAACGATAATTAATAACGCGGTAATTAATTACAATTTCAGTTTATCTTCTCTCTCCTTTTCCTAAGCACGCTATTCTCTTGACCTCCCTCTTTTTACTATCTCTCCTTCCCCCTCCCCTCTCTCTCTCTTTCTCTCTCTGCCTCTCTCAACTTGGCAGGCACCGCTGATCAGGTGCGTGGAAAAGACCTTGACAGACTACGTAAGTGCAGCATTGCATGCGTGCTTCAAAATAGCTCAGCAATTGTTGCATCATTAAAGAACCCACCTAGCAAGTATGCCGTATGGGCTGTACTATACATCTAGAATTTGAACTTTCAAAAGCATTTTTGCGTTTGAAAAGGTGTGAATTATCGATTCTTTCACTTATGTAGACTCTGATTGATATAGCGCGAGTGACACTTGCTTTTAGACGTCACAGAAGTCAACAGTTGGCCGATGTAGTCACCATCATTTCTCAACTATCACTCCCCATCACGAGAGATCTCCCTTTCACGCGTCTCTTTGTGTTTCAGTATGTCTCCTCGACATTTTTTAATATATATATATTTTTTTTAAAAAAAATAGACCCCAAAATTCAATTTGCGAGAGAGAGAGAGAGAGAGAGAGAGAGAGAGAGAGAGAGAGAGAGAGAGAGAGAGAGAGAGAGAGAAATAAAGGAGATACTAGTATTTAAGGGTTGAATGAAAAAAGGAGGTATTTAGAAGTTTAAACCCGGTCTAGCGTTGAGAACCATATCAGTGAACAAAATATAATTTTTTTTTCATACACAGGCATTATTTAACTATCTAGAGAACTATTTTTTGATCGTTGGAAGTCACTCCTAAAACAGTCTTTACTCTAATTCACATTTAGAGGCTATAAATAATTGGAATAGTAATTGACAAACAATATTTCACCCCCCCCCCCCCCAAAACTAAAAGACAAAAACAAAGAAAAAAAACATAAAACAAAATAGCCTGACGATTATACCGATAGAAAACTATGGACCATCTGCAAGGGCCTATTTTTTCGCGGGGTTAAATTGATATATTGAATCTTTTGAGGATTACTGCTATCAGCGTGACGGGATATAATGATTTCTGCTTTATTATTTGTTGGCAGTTTTACGGTTTCTCGTGAACATATCGGTGATTCATGGATTTTTGAAAAATCGAAATATGTTTGAAAGCTCAAAAAAGATTTTGTTGTTCGATTTTTGGGGCCTGGCGTTCTATCGCACTTACACGGCTTGTTAATTAAAACGGGTTGGAATCATCGCTTTCCAATTTAGTTTCTTTGAAAGAAGGTAGGAATTTTTGAAAATTGGTTATCATGCTGGAGAAACCACGAATTTTCGGCCCACAGTTCTGGCCTTTTTCGGCGCACATTTTCTCGAAGTCTACGCAAAACATCATTGTAATAATGGCGATTCACAGTCTGATTGGGGGGTAAAAACTCGTGATGGATGACACCTCGCGCATCAAAAAAAAAAACTGTCAACAGAACCTTCGTTTTTGTTCTGATTTGGCGAATTTTTTGGCCTAGGGGCCGACCTTTCAACCCACTGCGACGACTGAGCTTTTGTCTCTGCATTATACCCATAAACCCATGATTCGTCGCCTGTAACAATTGTATTTAAAAAACTTGCATCGGCATTTGAGCGCTCCAAAAGCTCTTGACTGATTAAAACTCTGTTAGCTTTTTGATCTTGAGTCAGTAACCGGGGAACCCACTTTGCTGCAACTCGCACGAGTTTTTACCCCCCAATCAGACTGTGAATCGCCATTATTACAATGATGAATTGCGTAGACTTCGAGAAAATGTGCGCCGAAAAAGGCCAGAACTGTGGGCCGAAAATTCGTGGTTTCTCCAGCATAATAACGCTCATCGCAGATTGTACAGAAACACCCTGTATTCAAATCAATATTGCGGCCTAACAAATAAAGATAATTCAAATCCGTGAAAACCAGCGTGTTTGTCAGATTATTAGCTATCAGATAAAACCAAGAAAACGTTAATTGGATCATTTCTCTGCACACAGTGGAAAAAGTTCGGTTTCTTTTTTGATCACACCTCGTATATTTTGAATCCGACTATTGTGATTACTTTTATACCAACAAATTTTACAGGTCGTTCATTGTTCAAAAAAGGGACACTTTCTTGACAGTTTTAAAAAAAATGCCTCGATCATGAAAAACACAGATGAGTTATATTTCTCTAATTATTGGGAAGGACAGCCCTGGAATTGATTGTGGTAGTGAGATGGTAAAACAAAGAAAGAATAAACAGATAAATGAAATAATAAGTTCTCATTTGTGATAAAATTGTGATAAAAACAAGTTTCACCTTGTATGAATGTTCCATTAAGTCTATTGTGTATTCCATTTTAAAATATTCCAACTCTTTTCTAAACCGACAAAGTGTCGTCGATTTCTCTTTGTTGTTGATTTATTTTTTATAAACTTTTATTTCAAAAGATGTGTATAAAGAGACGCAAGGTCGAGAAAAACTTACGCTTGCTATATATTATACGTTCCATTTTATCCATGTCAATAATGTTTCGTCCACCTATAAAAGGAAAACAGATACATTTTTAAATTTTAAAAACTGATTTTGAACCTGAGTTTAAAGAGAGGAAATCGATCATTTTTCAATTTCATCGACAGATCCGAAGGCAGGCGAAGTCGAAGTATAGATATTGAGAAGATCAGTGGCGGCTCGTGCAATGTGGCAACAACGGACTCTTTCCCTTTAAACCTATGTAAAATAATCGGTCTTCCGGGATTCACTGAGTCCCTGAGAAATCGATACTTTTGCTAGAGTTCAAATGGCAAAAAGACATGATTGCCAAAGCACTAGCCGCCATTGGATAAGATTCAGGAAATTATGTTAAGAAATTACAGACTTAAGGAGCATCATAATCGTGGAATTTGCCAAGACAAGTTAAGTCTCGCCTTTACAAGGTTTTGAAAAACGCAAACAATAACCAAATAGAGAATCAGCTAGCAATTTAAGCAACGCTACAAGTTTTCACTTAAACCTTGATAAGATAACGAAAATCATAGACCATAGAGCAACATTCACTGCACCCTTAATAATTTGATCATCCAGAAAAAAAACTTTAACCACGAATTGTTGAATTCAAAATAATACTTTCTTTGCGAGTAAAAACATGTTTTAACAAAATATGACCTCGCTGCTGATGAGTTAAAGCCCCCAAATATTTTTAACGCTGCATATTTATTTTTTATTTTTTTCTCGGTTTCCCCGGCGTTATAAAATTACTTGTTGTAATTAAAAAAAATTGCCGGAATCAAGTACCTCAACGGCTAGAGCTCATTGTAGACGTAGAATCAACAAAAGATTAATTCAAACAGAGTGATTTTCGAGTCATATGTTGCACTTTCGATGATAAAAATGTTATGTTACCGAGTTAATGTGGTTCCACACCAGTCTGAAGGACATTTTCATCCTTTGAATGGAGCCACACAGTCTTTTTTTTCAGGCGATGACTTTCATAGCTTGTAATAAAATTTATTCTAAGACCAAAAATCAAGGTATTTTTCCAAATTCCATCACTCTTGGGTAATTACTTAAGAAATAAAAAACTAGGTCGAATTGAAATACTTGGTTGATATTGTAGTACATCGGCATCTTGCAATTTTTTAGGAGCAAAAGTGGCTAAATTCGTTTCGTATTCCGAAAAAAAAAACTAATAAACAAACAAACCTATTTTGAATTATATCTACATTGGAAAGTTTGAATTCAAGCTCTTGAAAATTTCAAATAAAATCCTGCTTAAATTTAAACTCAAATAGCTTAAATTTGAATCTTGGTCGAATAAATTTCCATCAAGCCAAGAAGGAAACACATCTTTTAGTTTTTCGTGTTGTCTCGAAAGTTTTGAAAACAGAATATGGCCACTTTAGATTCTGGGTCATAATTTCGAAAAGGGCCAAATGGTGTCCCAACAATATTACATTTTTAAAAAAGATCAAATAAGTTCGATGTTTCGATTTTTAAGTCGAAGGAACACGGAAAAAAAAACTACGGTGAAAATAACCATACGGATACTTGATTTTGGCACCTGCTAGATGTTATGGTAATGTTAACCAGAAATATACTATGTATTGACTAGGTACCAGGTGATATTACCTGATTGCATGTCGAATTTACTCAAAGTATCGGTAAATGTACCATACTTCTGGTCAAGTTTACCATAACATCTAGCAGGTGCCAAAATCAGGTATCCGTATGGTTATTTTCACTAATCTTTTTTCCCGTGAACTTAGTTTTATGAGGAGCAATAGTAATGCTTTTAACGTTATTTAAATACTAATTTTAATTGTTTTATGGTTCAAAATCTCCGTCGGTTACGCGTCCCTCACACGAGTTTATGGTATTTAACCTAAGTTTTTGACCATATTTTGAGGCTGAAATGAATTTTGAAGATGATGGAAATGCTCAAAAAACTCCGTAGAACACGTGTAAACCATCGTTTTTTACGAATTATTTTTCTTCATGCCATAAATTGTGAAAAATGGTTGTCCCCCGGTTCCAAAATGTCCGTCGGTTACGCACGGATTTTACTATTTTACAACATCTTAAAAGTTTATTTAAAAGTGAAACTGGGTAACTTACGATTTTCCCAACCACGCTCCAACGTTCTAAACAGGAATTATCAACATCTGTGCAAAAGGATTTTATTTGGAAAAGATTTTCACCAACAAATCCGATCTCGTGATTTGCCTACGGTCCTAGTCAGCGGCACTTAAATATACGAAAAAGTTAGGTAATACAGTAAAGTTTCGCCCTGTAATTTTTAATTCAATTCAACTACCGGAATTTGCTTTAAAAATCAACATCAGAGATTATTGTAACTAGTAATATTGTTTTTATTGAGTTCTTTTGAAGAAGTCGGTTACGTAACCGATAGCGTAACCGAAAATCGTCAAGTTATTTTCCATCAGTTCATCATGCGTTTCCGGCTGTTTCCGCGGTACATGAGAAATATCGAAAATTCAGCGGAACCCTTCGGTAAAAAGTCTTTTTTAGTAGTACTGAAGGTAAAAAATTACGCATTGGGTTTAAATTTTGACTTGAAATTTTTACGGAGCATGCATGCTCAATTGGCCCGATTTGAAATTATGCCCCTTGTATGCTTTAATTGTAACATTTACAACCGAACATTTTCTGTTTAGAGTTTAATGTCAAACTCACAAGTTTTAATAGACAAAAGTAAACGCTCTGACTAGCATCGATGTTGAATCTCCTTCATTTCTTTCGGACGCAATAAGCAAGTCATGAATGCTGTTAGGATGGCAGCTCGCTCAAACGGCGCGGCGCCGAGCTTGATGATAGGACTGCAGCCGTTCAGTCCTTGTTTCATTGCTGAACCGTTGCTTGTCAATTGGATTCCTATATTTTTAATTTCCCGCTCGTCACAAAAATTGCCTTTTAGTACAGTACAGCCAGTAGCAAGGCGTGAAATTTGATAACGATGTACTTTCTCCATCTAAACTCACTGAAAGAATCAAATGCTTATTCGGTCATCGGTGATGACCAGATGTTTCGATCCTTCTAATGTGTTTAAAGCGGAAAAAAGAAACGTTGCCAAATTGCACGCCTCGCCACTGAGTGCAGCTTTATCGTATCAATTTCCGTTCGGAGATCTCTGGTTCCAAACCGGGCGGTCCAACCTTCATTGAATGCAGTTTCCCCATCATAAACGCATTTTTCAATGGAAACTTTGGTTTACAAAACCCAAGAAATTACTACGAAGTTTTTGCGATTACGTGTTTACCGTCCTCAAAAATGCTCAATTTCGCCGGGTTTGCGACCGAAATTGCGGGAGTCAACAAGATATCATTGATTAAACGATGCATTTGGAGGTTATAGATAGAATCGTCCGAATTCCTGCCCATTCTCCAACAACTTCAATAACGTTCGGGTGATTCTAACATCCAAATGCATGGTATAATCTATCATACACTGAAAAAAATAAATAGTTAAAAAAGTACAGAACAAAATGATTTGCTAAATTAACCTATAATTTTGTTACATTAACAACTCAAATGCTAAATCAGCAATTCATTTTGTTAGCTTAACAAATAACTTTGCTCAACCAGCAAATCAAATAGTAAAAATAACAATTTTTTATACTGGAATAACAAATTAGAAAGTAAAATCAGCAATTTATTTTGCTGATATAACAAGCTGAATTGTTAGAGCAACTAATTGGGTTAAGTTCTGTATTTGTTTAGCTATTTAAAATTGCTTAATTGACAATGTCTTTTTTCTTAAAAGAACACTATTATGTGGTTGATTTAACAACTATTTTTGTAAACTCAGCAAATAAATTCTTAACTTAACAGAAAACCCTGGTTGATTTAGTAACTTTCAACTTTTGTTACATCAGCAAATTTTGAATTGTTGCTTTAACAATCGATTTTTTTCAGTGTATCTTGTTGATTTCGATAGTTTTAGTCGTGCCTGGAGAACCATGAGGCCCGAGGACTTAAAATTCATAATCGCAAAAAGGCCACATTAATTTCTTGGTTTAATGGCCAAAATTTCCGTTCAAAACTACCTACACCTAAATGAGTTATGGGGAAATAAAATTGAAACAGAGTTAGTTTGAAACCATTGATCCTTGGACGGCTATCGATGCGATATATCGCTGTACTAAAACGGTCTATTGGTTCCAAAAGCTGGGTCGAACATTTAAGAAACAAAGTACATGCGTTTGATTTAACCCATTAGTGTTGTGTATGAGGTTCTAGACTATGTGAACCGCATGCAGTGGCGTAGCCAGGAATTTTCTAGGGGGGGGGGTCTGGGGTCCGAAAATTGTCAAGGGGGGTCCAAAGATACTAATTTGGTAAAATTTGTCTGAAAACGCAAAAAATGGCCTTTTTTAAGAACAAATTTTGGTGACAAGGGGGGGGGGGGTCAGACCCCCTGTAACTTCCCCCCTTTGCTACGCCACTGACCGTATGTGCATTGTGCATGGCGTCCAGTTTTGTGGATGCTTTTCACTGATTCGTTTTAAACAGACCAATCAGTGGCGAGCAAAAACAGCGAGTGGTTTGAACCAACAAATTCTAACTCGGTGTTACAATACGTTCTAACATAAGAAGGTATTAATATGTCAGGGATCTTGTTAAAATACGATCCCGTATTTTTAACAGAAAACGGTCCATTATACCTGGAACAAAATCGACTGGACAGCTGCAATGAGGCTCTTGCAAACTTTCGCTATAGGGAAATGAAAAGTAAAATCTGGCGTAAAGATCAGCAAAAATCACAGTAACAACATTCTAAAATGAAGTAATAAACTCAGAAAACTGCTATCACGACAAGATTTTAATGGTAGTAGACGCAGTGACGCAGGCATGATGGAGATTCCTGTCTAATCTGTCACTTTCTAGCTACGGAAACAAACACAGAGATGTGTCTCAAATTAGATTTAGGAATCACCCGGCATGCAACCTATACGTAGCTCTGCCATTACTAGCCCGATTCTGAGATTGAATTTTGTGATTTTCTTTTTCAGTGCACTCATCGTCATATTTACAGCTTTTATGCAAAAATTAACTCTTTAATCACCTGTAGCAAAATGTTGCGGGAGGGGAGCGGGGAGCCCCATTCTATCATCGAGCGCCGCGCCGCTTAAGCGAGCTGTCATCCTAACGGCATTCATGATTTGCTTGTTGCTTCCGAAGAAAATGAAGGAGATTCAACTTTGATGCGAGTCAGTGTACATACTTATGCGTTCATTTCATTTAATAGAATTTGTGATCCTGTCACTGAACAGGAATGTTCAATTGTGAATTTATGGTACTTATTGTTATTGGAGCATGAAGATCAAAAGTTAATAAATTCAGTTTTTCAACCTTTCAGCACAGCGCGAATAACTGAAAACTGTGGCCCCTTCTTGGGCAGATGGAATCTTTTCGGCCCTCAAAATTAACCTACCTAATTTAAGCCATTTAAGCTTAAATCCAAGTAGGATTCCGCCTGTAGTTTTCAAGAGCGCGAGCAATCAATATATTTAAACATGTTTTTATTCTGGAATACAAAAGTGGATTAAGAATTTCAATGTAGCCGGTTTGTTGCAAAAACCTCGTTATTGCATTGAAATTACCCGTGTATAATGAAATTTAGAAGATTTGCCGAGGCATGGCACTGAGGCAATTCATGTATAGACAAGAAACTCCATCCGCGGCATGTGGTAATTCAATATATAGCTCTATCAATACAGTCACATGTTTACATGCTTTTATGAGCTTAGCGAGTAAATTTTGTAATTTTTAAGCGTCACCATCGTCCCCCCCCCCGTGGAATTTTTAGCTCTCTAGTCCATAGATAAAGTTTGCAAGAGACCCTTTGAGCGAATTAATACACCAGAAACAAAAAATCCACTTCCTGAGGAAAAGCATCTTTGTTGTCAAAAATGAGATTCACTAATATAATAGTAAGAAACGAATTAATTTTATATATATAAAGCTGTCGTCCCTCCTAAATGTTTTTTCTATTTCCCGAAAATTGGCCGAAGCGATTTCCCTCAAATTTGACACGATGATTCCTTAGGGTATTTAGAAAAAATCTGTCCGAACAGTTTTCTAAAAAGTTGTCTGTGAGCGCCGCAAAATGAATTTTAAAATAAGAGTGAAAACTCATTTTCGCACGACGCACGGACAGCGAGGTGACGGGATGCTCCGCGCCACCGCCTGAGCTAGATTCTCTGCTCTTCCCCCACCCCTCCACCGCTACGCTCGGCAGAGTCTCAACTTATCAGTTGACGAGTCAGTGCAGCGAGAGCGGTGAAGGGGGGAGGTTCGTTCGTCGCTCATCTCTTGCGCACTGATTACTTCGTTCTTTCTCCAAAATTTTTCTGTCGCTCGCCCGCACCCGCAACCTTCTCTCTCATTCCTTACGGACGCTCGCGCTCATCTCTCTCGACTAACGCACTCCCATTCTTCGTATTAACCATTCGTTTGCCTTTCTTCTTCTTTCCTCTCTTTTCATTTTATTCTTTAAATTTTCATCATTTCGACTTATATCACTTTGGATCGTTGAATAACGTTCCTAATATTTTGCAGTATGGTCTTGATTTAATTTTTTTAAGCGTGCCCATGGAACATGGCACGCTTATTCCGATCGTTTTGCTGCTAACAATATAATACAATGTATACAATGTAATAAGGCAGCCTATGCTTTCCACGTGTATTCCTATGCTGAGTGGCCTAAAGTTGAAAATCGGCTGTTTTTGAATTTTGTGATTTTTTCCTGTCGTGTCTGTTGCGTTTTGAGGATTGCAATGGTACAATTATGAAATCGTACCTTCTAAAGTTTGCAGCAAAAATAGTTGGATTCATTTTAATGCTTTAGTTTTTTTATAATTCCAATTAAACGACGGACTCACCACTTTTGAGGGGTAAGTGGAGTGCGGTGAGGTAATATTTTGCGTTTTATGTTGCCAACTTTGTTGTAATTTTACTCTGCTGTGTTGGTTTTACGATGAATAAATTTTTGTTTGTTTTTATGATTAATTTGTTATGTTTTTGTGTTATTATATTACGTTTATTGAATATATAATTGATTTTAAAGTACATTCGGGGTTTTTTCATACGGGCGGCCGATAACGAGTCGTTGTGTGATGTTTTTTTTTGTATTTATTATTGTTTTGCAGCCGGTGATTGTTTGGCTGCATTGGCTGCACTGCGGCTCACCTGTTCACTAATTTGATAATCTTTCTCTGTGAATGTCTAGAGTCAGCTGATATTTTCGAATAGAAGGCGCGAAATAAAACCGATACAGATCATGGTTTTACTTATAGGATACCTTCTCACAAAAATAAAGCTTCAAGAAGAACCCGCTAGAGAGCGCGGAATGAAGTAGTCACGTTTCTTTGCCTTTATTTGATCAGCTGATAAATGATTTTTTTTTTTTTTTTTTTTTTTTAAGCGCAATTTTTAACATTCAATCTTTTATGGGTTGAAAATGGATCTCATTAAAATAAACAAATTAGATCAGTATTCTTTTAATTTTTTAGTATCGGGAATTGTTACAACATTAACGCCTGTTCGAAAGTGTAAGCGAAGTTATGGTTTTTGTATTATTTTTTTAGAGGACGAGACAGGCTCAATTAATGGTATTTGTTTTGATGAAAAGGGGTCCATCCAGCTACCATTAGGAGTTCCCCCCCCCCCTCAAAAATGGATGAAACTTTCAGGGATGATAGAGCTAAGCATCATCTTTCAGAATGTCTGCAGTTTTTTGAATTTGGTCAACTGGGAGCGGGAGTGCAGGGGGTCAAAGTCAAAACCTTTAATGCTCCATAACTTTTGAACGAAAATAGATATTGACGTGAACTTTGCACCAAAAGATGCGTATTTTAAAGATCTTTCGATTGATGTGCTACAGTGTTTAGTTCAAAAATATTTGACCCTTTTTTTGCATTTTGTTTTACTTTTGAAGTTTCCGAAAATCCGTTTTTTGAGTTTGAAAAATAGGCGCAATGAAGGAATCTGAACGAAAAACTATGGCGGCCATATATGATTTGAGAATTTTGAAAAACTTATGTCAAAAATAAATTCAGCGACCCAAAAAACCCGCTTCCACCAAGTTTCAATGAATTTCATCGATTATTGGTGGAGCAACAAATTTTTTTGTAGAATCGAAAGTCGGAACCCTATTTTTGGCCTAGATTTGAAACTTTGCGCGGTCATAACTCTTGAACGAAATGTTTTTCGGCATCGCGGTTTGCGCCATCTGAAAGCTTATAAAATCAGCTTTCTTCACAGAAGTTTTTTGTTCAGATTCCTACGTTGCGCCTATTTTTCAAACTTATGTAACGAATTTTTTTCTCTACTTTTAGATTATAAATGAATTTTTACATCTGCATTGAGGGTTTTTTCGAGAAAAGTTGAAAAATGTGTTTGAACCCCCCAGAATACACCCCAAGAGGTTGTCAAGAGCTTATGAAAATATCAGAAATGAAAAATTTGGAGTCAATTTTCTGTCTGATTGTTTTGTTTCAAATCATTTGTTTCAGTAATTTTCGAGAAAAATGCCATGCAACGGATGCTCTGGCTCACTTTGTATATAAAATATAGTAGACTTCTTTTATTCTATTCAGGTCCTCTGGTATTTAATCACTGTCCGATGAGTAAAATAATTGAAATCTCATGCGCTGAGTCCAGACTATACTTGCTCTCTTTGAGAGAATCCAAAAATTAAATATAATCATCAAAGGTACCACTATACGGCCAATTTTGTAAAATAATCACATGTATGGAGAGGGGGGGGGGGTGGAAGCTTTTATATGCGTAACTTTTTTTGCTTCTCATTGATAGAATGTCATCGAATGAAAGGCTAGAAACTCTGCAACTCTGATAAGCAACTCTGTTTGCTTGAAGGGACGCATCGCAATGAAGTAGGGGACTACACTAATTATAGTTGTCAAAGTTGATGCATAAATTATTAATACTTCAATTAGTATGTACGTCTATAATGTTTTTACTGGATGCTAATCATAGCATTTTTTCCAAGTAGATGATTCAGCCTAATTTTATCTTGAGTATTCACCATAAGGTTTCTCTGTACAGTAAAGCCTTTAATGAAAACATAGCAGGAATTGCTTTTATTGACATTAATTGTAATTGTTTAATTTTCAGATCCAAATCGGCCAATACTGTCGTCTAAAAATTCAGATATTGAAAGGAATGACTTTATTTCGTCTCTATCAATATGTAGACATTTATTAATTACCTTCTTTTACCTTTCATCACCATATTCCACTAACAAAACCATGAGCTACCCATCTTTTCTTTCTCATTTTATTAAATTATAAATAGAATCTTTTACATCCATTCAACGCAGAATCATTTAAACTTCAAATACTCTATAATCAGTGATTTCATCCAAATTTTCATTATTGAATCATTCATGTATATTATAAATCTATTTATTCAATTCATATGTTAGTTACATACTACAATGTCTCCTTAAGTATTGCTGATGCATTTCAAACAACTGTAATCCACAAATGAACAAAACACTGAACCAATTGTAATGTGTCACTGCAAAAACAACGACTCAAAAATATTTTTTTCAAATATACGTCTCAAATGCATATACATTGTCATATTTTCTTAATCAAAGCTCCAACAGCACTTCCTGTACCTTTAATAATATACAATAAATTGACAAATCTTCTCCCATGAACTACATTATAATAAATATATTTAAACCATGTATGCGTAAGCCTTTATGCAAAACTTATTTCTGCAAAACCCAGCAGAGCAGAAGACTAAATGAAACAACTTATGCGCAGATTTTTATGTTTACAATTCACAGGCACGCTTTTCCAATACATGCAATGTATCGGAGCTTCCCTGCTTGTTTTTTTTT
Source organism: Trialeurodes vaporariorum (assembly GCA_011764245.1). Taxonomy (NCBI): domain Eukaryota; kingdom Metazoa; phylum Arthropoda; class Insecta; order Hemiptera; family Aleyrodidae; genus Trialeurodes; species Trialeurodes vaporariorum. Next base: position 65,498,631 of record VMOF01000002.1, read on the forward strand.
TCTTTTTTTTTTTTAAAGAAAACATTCTTAGCGCATTGTGCATTTATTTTTTCCGTGGATTGTCACCGTTATATGTAACCTTTAAGCACTCGCTTCTCTTTTATAATTCCTCTTCGATTTTCAACGCTTTTATTTTGGTATCCTCCGCGTCTTATTAGTTCTTTTTACACATTGCCCGGCAATATCTTTTTTTTTTTAATTTATTTACTTAATACAAGAAAGTACAAGCGCTTTGCGCTCACATTCTTACATTTTCATCTCTTTAATTCTCAGCACCAATACTCCGTTTCATTTTATCATTTTTTACCAACTGGGTACCAACTAGCCTGTAACCCTAGAATGCTGGCCGTGGAGGGCGCCCGTAGGGTGCTTGGAACGGCTAGTAAATTATAAATTTATTTCACCGACTGATTAACCAGAAATAACTTTAATCTGAAGTTATTTCTATATTTTTAGATCTTAGTTATTAGTTTCTAGTTCAGCTCTACTAATTAAATAACTTATGTCAGCGATAATTTACTTAAGACGCGACGTCTGTCTGTCTGTCGCAGTGGCGGATCCAGCCCTCTTGAACGGGGGGGGGGCGATTTTGGGATTTTCGCCCCTACATGACCCCCTTTTCTTGCTTTCTATCTTGCTTTTCCCCTTCCTCTCCCCTCTTTTCTCACTTTTTGAGCCAAACGGGGGGGGCGATCGCCCCCTTCGCCCCCCCCTGTATCCGCCAATGGTCTGTCGCAATAATGTCATGTCTATTAGAGTAAGGTTTTAGGTCAAAACTACACTCATTATCAGGCGTTTAGTGTTATCAGTGCCCAGTGGCGTAGCATGGAGTCTAAAATTTAGGGGAGGGGCTTGAAAATGATGGCTGTTAATTTATTATTATTTTATTTTATTTTATTAACACGAGAAAAGCTCCCGATATCATCTGGTATAAGACAATTTGCGCTTGAACAAACGTTTCTTTCCTTTCTTTTATTTTTCCACATTTTTCTCTTTTTTTGAGCCACTTCCTTTGTACTCAACCTATCTACCTCTCGTTACCTCTACTAAAGCCCCATACACGCTGCGCCGTTGCGTATATGTAAACAACGTAAGAACAAGCAAATTTTATTGTAAAAAAAAAAAAAAAACAAACAAAAAAAAAAAACAAAACACAAAAAACAAAAACAAAAAAACCTGCTCTTCTTTTTATTTCAAAGATGTTTGCAGTGGTGGGGGGGGGGGGGATTGGGGCAATCCAGTAAAAGTTCGTTTCCCTTCGCTTTCTATTTATACAGGAAAATGGTAGAGTTGACAAAACACAAGAGTTTAAGAAGTGACTCTACATATCTGCTGAACTAAACTTACCGACGGACGCGTAATTTCGACAGTGAATCCCCTGCAGACAATGAGGTGATGCTTGCATGCCGGAATAGTTGCATGCATCCAGATTGAAGGCGCATTAAGTTAGCTTCTGCTTACGAAACCTCATCGCTTTTGGTCAATGATCATACTGAACAGCATTCTACAGCGCTCTCACAACTTTTATCCAAAGAACTTGGCCTAGCTATGTTTCAAAGTTATCAAGCTGAAATCAATTTAATTCAATTTTGATCAGGATATCTATGTAGGAGTGTCCCGAACTAAACTTCGGATTTGCTCCCCACTTTTTTTTTTCATAATAGTTTAGACTTAATTGAATAATAATATTTTTAGAATATGTATTCCACTAGTGCAGTGGCGAAGCGTGCTAGAGCTCGTTTCAGAAGTGTAGGCGGACCTAAACCATAATCTTTGGCAAATTTTCAAATTGAATTCCTTTAAAATAAAACCGAACTTGCCTCTGACTTTATTCTTTTGTGTTTAAAGTGTTCCTCATTGTAAAGTGAACACCCAATTTCATTTTCATTCATTTTCACAGAGTAATATCAGAAATAATGTTGACAAATTCCAAAGATTATCGGTCCAGGTCCGCCTACACTTCTGAAACTACCTCTATTTAGCAATGTAGCATTTTCTCCATTTGAACCCTTATAGAAAAGGTCGAATTCGGTGGTCATCGCCGACCTCTAGATAGCTAGTTCAATATTTTTTGCGAGATTGAATGAAGCAAATGCAACGTTGCTAGATTGCACGCTTCGCCACTGTATTCCACGACTCACTGCTGTAAATGCTAAATAAATGCAGCTTGAAGCATCAATATAAGTGGAATCAACGGGTATATCAAATCGGCAGATTGTAACGAAGGTTTGAAAAATTTTAGCTCCGTTTCTCCTAGCTTCTGTTATTTTAGAAAAAAAATCTCTGTTTCCATTTTTTTTTTATCGAATTTTCAGTAAACTATGCGAATAATTTATCAATGAGTATAATTTCTGTGACCAATTGTTACTAACAGTAACAGTGTATGTTTGATTAATTGTTACTAACACAAACCTTTTCTGAACATGCTATTTGTTCGAGCGAAAAATCCAATTTGATACCATGTGCCCAAATGGAAATGAGTGTTTCCTATAGTGGAAGTGGGCCTAGTGTGAAAGTTCCGAAAGTCAGATTATCAATATGATGTCAGCATAATTTTACTATGAGGTTACTTCCTCGATTTTTACTATGGTTTCAATTCTTGATTACATGGGCGGATACAGGAAATTGTCTTTCTCTCTCTCCCTCCATTTGAACTTATATGTTAGAAAAGGACAGCAGAGGGGGGCCATCACGTGACTTTGGCCCCCTCTTCTATCCTTTTTTAACGCACCTTTTCAAATGGGAGGAGAAAGAGAAAGACAATTCCCTGTATCCGCCCATGCTTGATTATGGACTTGAGGTCTTTCAGAATCTTATATACGTAGACGTCAATTCAAACGATAGTGCAAATAGACTTTGAGCGGATAAGAGAGAGAGAGAGAGAGAGAGAGAGAGAGAGAGAGAGAGAGAGAGAGAGAGAGAGAGAGAGAGAGAGAGAGAGAGAGAGAGAGAGAGAGAGAGAGAGAGAGAGAGAGAGAGAGCGATAATAGACTGATGCAGTTTGAGTTATGATCGATTGATCGCGTCACTCTATCGCTCTCGTTCCAAGCAAATTAGTAATTTCTTTGTTTTGGAGGCTGGCTCTGTTCACATTCATACTGTCCCCTGAAAAAAAGATACAAAAGATAATCTCCTTAAAATTTAGCGCCCTGCAAGACGCAGCTATAGCGATTCGTCCAGAAATCAGTGTTTCCCTCCAAGGTACTTATATTAACAGGTATGCTCGACTCGCTTCCCGCGTCATCTTCAGTGGCGCGCAGTTCAAAAAGCATTCCAAGATGGACGACAAAAGAAGAAAACATTGTATACTCTTTCCAGAAAACATTGGGCTTCCCTCTCCAGAAAACCAGATAATAGCCCGATGTTTTCTGGAAAGAGTATCCAATGTTTTCTTCTTTTGTCGGCCATCTTGGAATGCTTTTTGAACTGCGCGCCACTGAAGATGACGCGGGAAGCGAGTCGAGCATACCTGTTAAATGTAAGTACCTTGGTTTCTCTCTCTCTCTCTCTCTATCCATGTGAAAGCACATACCTACAAATGTGTTAAAGAGATACTGGAGAACAAGGCACCTGCTATACATATTCTTCATCCTTTTCTAGATACCTACCTATTTAAATGAGTGAAGAGAGGCGCAAACTTTCTGGTAGATACGTTGCAACAGCTTAATGCAATGACAAATTCACGGGGAAAGGGAATACGGAGACACCTTCCCCCTCCTGACGCCTTAGAAATTGACTTTTACAGCAGAAAATAGCCCAAAACTGCTTCCAAGAACGCTACAAATGTGAATATCAATTTTCAAAGGGATCCTCATAAAAACTTTTTAAATCCACCATTAGCTGAATGGTTAAAGTGGCCTTGCGCAACAGATCTTTATAATGTCACTCACCCCGAGTTGTGATTTCCCTTAATTTTATGTTTCGTTGGGTCATTTGAGGGCATTAAATAATTGTACATGCAATCAGGTAACATCACCTAGTACCTAGTCAAAACATAGTATACTTTTGGGTTTAAAATTGCCATAACATCTAGCAGGTGCCAAAATCAGCTATCGTATGGTTAATTTCACCGTAGTTTTTTTTTTTCCCTGTAGCTTCCTTGGCCCAACAAAAGAACATAACCTTCGGAATGACTCAAAACAAATCAACGAGGCTGCTATACATTCTGTCATATTTTTGGTTTCAATAGACGTTTTAGTGCGAATCAACGGTTAGCCAACAACCACAACAACGCACTCATCGGTCGCAATCGGTTGTGATAAAACTCGCGTAGCATTCCAAACTATCTCACTCACTCTTCCCGTGACCCCCATGTGTATCCATCTCTTTCTAGTATCAAATTCGTATACAGGACCTTGTTTTTACGACATATTATTATCAAAAACGCATTCAAATGCCTCGAGAAATTCATTTCTGCCATAAAATCTCACAAAACAAGTCTCTATATACGATTTTTGAAATTAAAGTGAGATGGCAGTACATAGGGGGCACGTGAGAGCGAGAGAGACAAACTGGCTTTGTTTGGAACGCTCATCACCGGCAGTTGCCATTACTAAAACCCTCTATACTTTCTTTGTTTTGTTTTGTTTTGTTTTTTTTTTTTTTAAAAAAAGAATTTTCGTAAATGATACATGGATGAATTTAACTCGAAGATCTTTCCGATCACCGGTCCTATTTGGAGGTTGTGTTATTTCTTTGGGTCGTACGCATTCCAGTAATGACGTCACGCTAAATTCTTCGTTAACAAGTGTTTCAGCAACGTACTATACAATATACATCGAAACTTGCTTACAACGTCATCTCAATATCTGAATTTATCGAAAAGTATGACGCGCTTGGACTCTGGGATCTCGAGAAAGCGTTCGAATTTGCGCAGTCGGAGCCCACCACTCTTCAGTCACTAGTCTCAGTGCATGGGGGGCTGCTCTGGTGAAGATATAAATGAATCAAAAGAGATTCCCACTGCCCGCTGGACTGAATGAATGAATGGACGTACTGGATGACTATGCTGCAGTGGCTGGCATAGTTGCCAAGTTAGGTTAAATATCCCCAGACTTTCTTCAAGAGCAGTGGCGGCTCGTGAAATGCGATAAATCGATGTCAACTCCATTTAAAACTATAGAAAAGTATCGATTTCTTAGGGGTTCAATTGCACCCCCTGACGACCGATACTTTTCTGTAGTTTTAAATGGATTAGACATCGATGTATCGAATTTCACCAGACGAACCCTCTGTTCAAGAGTCAACACCACAATCACCATGAGATTCACTCACAATCAGTGGCGGCTCGCGCAATTTGGCTACAGTATTTTCCCTTCATTTGAATCTATGTACAACAATCGATTATTTGAGAAGCTTCTCTATCGTATCGGTTGTTTCACATAGATATATTTAAATGGAGGAAAATAATTTTATCAAATTTCTCGAGCCGCCATTGAATTCACAAACTGTGGTTTTAACTTTTACATTATTAGGGGGGGGGGAGCACACACTTTTCCTTCAGAGTCAAAACAAAAAAACGTGGATTTTTACCCTAACCACCGCCAGATTCCCCATAAGAAGCGATAAAATCATGGTGATTTTTAGCCTAATGCCTCATTTTCAGCATAGTTATTAGTTCAAAATCACCAGATTTCTCATAGGAATCAACACAATATATGATGGTTTTTAGCCTAACTAAAGGGGGAAAAAAATTACCAGAATTTCCATCAGAATCAATGCAAAATTTGATCTTTTTTTTTTTGGGCAGGCTTATAGGCTTAGAGAAAAACCACCAGATTTTGTACCAAGAAAATAGCTTGTTTATCAGCGTCCGCTTTTGAGGACTCAAAACTCACAAAACTTTCCATAAAAATCAATACGTAATCTGGGGGATTTTTAGCTTAGTGTCTGGTTTTCAGTTTATATGTTACTCCCTAATACCGTCAGATTTCCCTTCAAAATCAGTTAAAAATGTTGTGG